>JAANHX010000446.1:0-627526 GCA_011320135.1 Phytophthora betacei | reverse complement strand
CAGGATCCTGATCGACGTGAACTTGGCGACTGGCGCGAAGGTTTCTTCGTAGTCGATACCGTACTTTTGCGAAAATCCCTTGGCCACGAGTCGTGCCTTGAACCGCTCGATCTCTCCCGCTTGGTTCTCCTTGATGCGAAACACCCAACGACAACCGATAGCCTTTCGACCTTGGGGCAATGGCACCAATGACCATGTCTTGTTCTTGCGAAGAGACTCGACTTCTGAGTCGCACGCCTCCTTCCACTTGACCGCGTTGCTGGATTCCATCGCCGACTTGAACGTAGTCGGCATTTCTCCCACTGAATCCACAACGTAGGCCGCTTCGAAATCTTCTTCTCGACTACTTGCGACCGCTGACATCTCATCCAGTGTCTGCGGCCGACTCTGTCGCTTGCTTCGCGGGATCTCTACCGCTTCCTCCAACGACTGCGTTCGCTGGTGTCGCTTGCTGCCGGGCTCAAATTCTTGACGCGGCGCAGTGTCTCCCATTGTCTCATCCTCGGACGATGCTTCTTGATCCGTCACTTCTTCTTCTTGAAGCTCCACGATGTCATCTTCATCGTGGCTGCGTCTCCCTCCGTCGAAGACGTCTTCCATGAACTGCGCATCGCGGCTTACTAGCACACGACCGCTCTTGATCTCTTCGAAACGATACGCTTTCTCGTGTTCCGAGTACCCCAGAAACCGACACTTCACTGCTCGAGCGTCCAACTTGGTGCGTTTCTGCTTCGGAACCGTCACATACGCATGGCAACCGAACACCTTCAGGTTCACCAGCAGTGGTTTCTTACCGGTCCATACTTGGTGCGGTGACTTGTCATGGCTGATGGCACGTGTGGGACACCGGTTACGTAGAAACGTGGCGGTCATTACCGCTTCACCCCAATACGACTTGGCCAAACCAGCATGCTCCAACATGCAGCGCGCACATTCCACCAGCGTCCGGTTCATTCGCTCGGCGACACCATTTAGTTGAGGCGTGTACGGAGGCGTAAACTTCTGCACGATACCACGACGCTTGCAGAACTTAGCCATCTCGCCCGACGTGTACTCGCCACCGTTGTCACTACGAAGCGTCTTGACGACCTTGCCGGTCTGTGTTTCCGCAAATGCGACAAACTCAGCAAACTTGTCGGCCACTTCTGACTTGTTCCGGAGCAATACACCACACAGAAGTGCGAGTACTCGTCGATGAACGTGACAAAGTAACGTTTGCCACTGAATGTCGACGTCTGCATGGGACCACACACATCACTGTGAACGATTTCCAGCAGTTTCTTGGCGTGGATAGGTGACTTGGACATGTAGCTCACTCGCATTTGCTTGCCGAGTGCACATCCGTCGCACAGCTCCCACTGTTTCACCGACGTCATATTGATGCCCGCACCGTAGTTCTTTTTGACGATGGCGTCTAGACCGCCATGGCCAATGTGACCAAGTCGAAGGTGCCAGAGGTACGACGTGGTGTCCCCTTTGCGATCCTTCGAGCTTACCGCATTGGCCTCGTCGGGCACAACTGGTGTCATGCACAGCTTGAATAGCCCTTTGCCTTCACGCGCGCCGAGCTTCCAGCTAAGGCCCTTTGCTTCCGCAAAACACTCATCCGTCTCGAACGTCACGGGACCAACATCCTTGGTGAAGCGACCAACCGAGAAGAGGTTGCGTGACAGCTTGGGAATGTGCCACACATTCGTGAGCACACCCTTCTTGGTCCCCCGTGGAGTCTTCATGGACATCACGATGTCACCGGTCCCGACTGCCTGAACCACACCATCGTCCGCGAGATGCACGTCCACCGGAGACATCTTCTTGTAGTTCTTCATGTACTCCTGCGAGTACGGCATGTGCTGCGTCGCACCCGAGTCGACCAGCCACTTGTCACTTGACTTGGTGGTCTTGCTCGCACCACCAACCAAGAAGAGAAACTCGCCCGATTCTTCTTCATCGCGCGCGACGTTTGCTCGTTGCGGCCTCTGCCGCTCCGCATTCTCACGAATCCTCACCGGACACTTGGCGATCCAATGTCCTTGTTCGCCGCAGTAGTGACACGCGCTTGTCTTTGGCGCCTGTCGTCCCTTACGCTTCCCGTTGTCACTCGTCAAGAACGCTTGACCGTGCGCGGCGCCGTCCGCACCGCCACCTTGCTCTTTGCTTCATGTCCTCCTGCAGCAGCCGAGCCGTCACGAGTTCCCACGATAGTGAGTCAGCTCTCGACTCCAACGCCGTGATGAGGAACTGGTACGACTCGCTTAGACTTGCCAGAAGCGTGATCACCAAGTCGTCCTCGCTGACCGGAGCGCCCACTGCGTCGAGCTGTTCCGCCAGCGTCTTGATCTTGTTGATGTGCTCCAGCACATCATCATCTTCTTCCATCATCGTGGTGAAGAAGCGTCGACGAAGGAAGAGCTTGTTGGCCAAACTCTTCTTCTCGAAGTGTCCTTCCAGCCTTGACCAGGCATCATGCGCACCATTCGCCGACCGAACCAACGGCAGCTGCGAATCCTCCATCGCGAGACAGATAATCGCCAGCGCCTTGCGCGACTTCCGCTTGAACGTCGCTTGGTCCAACGCGGTAGCGCAGTGCTCCATCTTCAGTTCGCCACTGACGACTTCCCACAGGTCGCGCTCTTCCAGCACCATCTGCATCTTGAACTTCCACGTGTGAAAGTTGGTTCCGTCGAACTTGTTGATGCGGGCGGTCGTTGAAGTGGCGTCCATGGCGTAGGCGTAGTCTTGGGCAGCGTCTGCGGGGCTTGGGCTCATAACCAAAAGAAAGGTCGTTTGTGCACTAGATGATAAAATGCTAAGTGATTGATTGATTGGAGCTTACTCTGTCTTACGTCCTAGTCTGCATCCAATCATGTGGTGCATCCAATCACCAACACTGGACTCGTCCAATCATCCTGTTCGTCCAATCATCTGTTCGTCCAATCATCTGTTTGCGCATACATCCGTTTGCGCAATTGACTTACCGTAAACATCGCGGGGTCCTTGGAAACCGGTTTTACTGGTATGCCGAAGCTGGACGAGACGCCTTCTTGACAATACTCCCACTCGACTCGACCGCGCTTGGTGGCTTGATACCCAGCTTGTTGCGAAGATATTAGAACTGCACCGCGGTGATCGGCTTGGTCATCAGATCCGCCTTCATGTCCTTCGTCGAGCAGTACTGCAACACCACTTGGCCATCTTCAATCTTCTCGCGCACGAAGTGGTAGCGAATGTCGATGTGCTTGGTGCGCTTGTGAAACTCGGGGGTCTTGGCCAGCGCAATTGACCCTTGACTGTCCTCGAAAATCATGACAGAATCCTCGTTCTTCATTTCGCCGAGTTCACACAGGAATGCCTTGAGCCAGATCGCTTCTTGAGCAGCTTCCGTCAACGCCATGTACTCCGCCTCCGTCGATGACAGCGCCACCGTGCGCTGCTTCTTGCTTCTCCAACTAATGCATCCGCCGTTCATCATGAACGCGTAGCCGCTTGTACTGCGTCGAGTCTCGACGTCACCAGCCCAATCCGCATCCGAGTAGCCTTGGAGTCCTTCTTCACTTGTTTCTTGAAATTCGATGCTGTGCGTCTTCGTACCTTGAATGTAGCGGAAGACGCGCTTGAGTGCTTGCCAGTGTGTAGGACACGGGTCCGCCGCGAACTGGCTGAGAACTCCCACTGCAGCAGCAAGGTCCGGTCGGGTTCCAACCATGAGGTACATCAGACAGCCGACAGCATTGTGATAAGGCACCTTGGCCATGGTCTCTTCATGGTTGCATCCTCCTTCGCACATGGCCTTGGTCAACTTGAGTCCTGGGTCTTGAGGGGTCTTGACAGGGTTGCTGTTCTCCATGCCAAACTTCTCCAGGATGTCCTTCGCAAACTTGGTCTGACGCACCGACACTTTTCCTGTAGCCGCATCTTGATCGATCTCCATACCGAGGAAATACTTGAGGCAACCCAAGTCCGTCATGTCGAAGCGTTCACTCAAAGCCTTCTTCGTCGACTTGAGAAGCTCGTCGTTGTTACTGGCGAGGACCAGATCATCGACGTAGAGAGCCACAAAGATCATGTCTTGGTCATCCCACTTGACGTAGATGCAGTGATCGGCTTCACACTTCTTGAACCCCAGTTCCAGCATGAACTTGTCAATGGTCTGGTTCCACATTCGTGGCGACTGCTTAAGACCGTAGAGCGAGCGCTTGAGATGGCAGACATGGTCAGGATGCTTTTCATCCGTGTAACCGTCCGGTTGCACCATGTAGATATCTTCGTCAAGCAGCCCGTTCAGGAACGCCGTCTTGACATCCATCTGGTGCACCGTCAGATTATACTTGGCCGCCAGACTGAGCAGGATCCTGATCGACGTGAACTTTGTTGTCAAGAAGGCGTCTCGTCCAGCTTCGGCATACCAGTAAAACCGGTTTCCAAGGACCCCGCGATGTTTACGGTAAGTCAATTGCGCAAACGGATGTATGCGCAAACAGATGATTGGACGAACAGATGATTGGACGAACAGGATGATTGGACGAGTCCAGTGTTGGTGATTGGATGCACCACATGATTGGATGCAGACTAGGACGTAAGACAGAGTAAGCTCCAATAAATCAATCACTTTGCATTTTATCATCTAGTGCACAAACGACCTTTCTTTTGGTTATGAGCTCAAGCCCCGCAGACGCTGCCCAAGACTACGCCTACGCCATGGACGCCACTTCAACGATCGCCCGCATCAACAAGTTCGACGGAACCAACTTTCACACGTGGAAGTTCAAGATGCAGATGGTGCTGGAAGAGCGCGACCTGTGGGAAGTCGTCAGTGGCGAACTGAAGATGGAGCACTGCGCTACCGCGTTGGACCAAGCGACGTTCAAGCGGAAGTCGCGCAAGGCGCTGGCGATTATCTGTCTCGCGATGGAGGATTCGCAGCTGCCGTTGGTTCGGTCGGCGAATGGTGCGCATGATGCCTGGTCAAGGCTGGAAGGACACTTCGAGAAGAAGAGTTTGGCCAACAAGCTCTTCCTTCGTCGACGCTTCTTCACCACGATGATGGAAGAAGGTGATGATGTGCTGGAGCACATCAACAAGATCAAGACGCTGGCGGAACAGCTCGACGCAGTGGGCGCTCCGGTCAGCGAGGACGACTTGGTGATCACACTTCTGGCAAGTCTAAGCGAGTCGTACCAGTTCCTCATCACGGCGTTGGAGTCGAGAGCTGACTCACTATCGTGGGAACTCGTGACGGCTCGGCTGCTGCATGAGGACATGAAGCGCAAAGAGCAAGGTGGCGGTGCGGACGGCGCCGCGCACGGTCAAGCGTTCTTGACGAGTGACAACGGGAAGCGTAAGGGACGACAGGCGCCAAAGACAAGCGCGTGTCACTACTGCGGCGAACAAGGACATTGGATCGCCAAGTGTCCGGTGAGGATTCGTGAGAATGCGGAGCGGCAGAGGCCGCAACGAGCAAACGTCGCGCGCGATGAAGAAGAATCGGGCGAGTTTCTCTTCTTGGTTGGTGGTGCGAGCAAGACCACCAAGTCAAGTGACAAGTGGCTGGTCGACTCGGGTGCGACGCAGCACATGCCGTACTCGCAGGAGTACATGAAGAACTACAAGAAGATGTCTCCGGTGGACGTGCATCTCGCGGACGATGGTGTGGTTCAGGCAGTCGGGACCGGTGACATCGTGATGTCCATGAAGACTCCACGGGGGACCAAGAAGGGTGTGCTCACGAATGTGTGGCACATTCCCAAGCTGTCACGCAACCTCTTCTCGGTTGGTCGCTTCACCAAGGATGTTGGTCCCGTGACGTTCGAGACGGCTGGGTGTTTTGCGGAAGCAAAGGGCCTCAACTGGAAGCTCGGCGCGCGTGAAGGCAAAGGGCTGTTCAAGCTGTGCATGACACCAGTTGTGCCCGACGAGGCCAATGCGGTAAGCTCGAAGGATCGCAAAGGGGACACCACGTCGTACCTCTGGCACCTTCGACTTGGTCACATTGGCCATGGCGGTCTAGACGCCATCGTCAAAAAGAACTACGGTGCGGGCATCAATATGACGTCGGTGAAACAGTGGGAGCTGTGCGACGGATGTGCACTCGGCAAGCAAACGCGAGTGAGCTACATGTCCAAGTCACCTATCCACGCCAAGAAACTGCTGGAAATTGTTCACAGTGATGTGTGTGGCCCATGCAGACGTCGACATTCAGTGGCAAACGCTACTTTGTCACGTTCATCGACGAGTACTCGCACTTCTGTGTGATGTATTTGCTCCGGAACAAGTCAGAAGTGACCGACAAGTTTGCTGAGTTTGTCGCATTTGCGGAAACACAGACCGGCAAGGTCGTCAAGACGCTTCGTAGTGACAACGGTGGCGAGTACACGTCGGGCGAGATGGCCAAGTTCTGCAAGCGTCGTGGTATCGTGCAGAAGTTTACGCCTCCGTACATGCCTCAACTAAACGGTGTCGCTGAGCGAATGAACCGGACGCTGGTGGAATGTGCGCGCTGCATGTTGGAGCATGCTGGTTTGGCCAAGTCGTATTGGAGTGAAGCGGTAATGACCGCTGCGTTTCTTCGTAACCGGTGTCCCACACGTGCCATCAGCCATGACAAGTCACCGCACCAAGTATGGACCGGTAAGAAACCACTGCTGGCGAACCTGAAGGTGTTCGGTTGCCATGCGTATGTGACGGTTCCGAAGCAGAAACGCACCAAGTTGGACGCTCGAGCAGTGAAGTGTCGGTTTCTGGGGTACTCGGAACACGAGAAAGCGTATCGTTTCGAAGAGATCAAGAGCGGTCGTGTGCTAGTAAGCCGCGATGCGCAGTTCATGGAAGACGTCTTCGACGGAGGGAGACGCAGCCACGATGAAGATGACATCGTGGAGCTTCAAGAAGAAGAAGTGACAGATCAAGAAGCATCGTCCGAGGATGAGACAATGGGAGACACTGCGCCGCGTCAAGAATTTGAGCCCGGCAGCAAGCGACACCAGCGAACGCAGTCGTTGGAGGAAGCGGTAGAGATCCCGCGAAGCAAGCGACGGAGTCGGCCGCAGACACTGGATGAGATGTCAGCGGTCGCAAGTAGTCGAGAAGAAGATTTCGAAGCGGCCTACGTTGTGGATTCAGTGGAAGAAATGCCGACTACGCTCAAGTTGTTGTCAAGAAGGCGTCTCGTCCAGCTTCGGCATACCAGTAAAACCGGTTTCCAAGGACCCCGCGATGTTTACGGTAAGTCAATTGCGCAAACGGATGTATGCGCAAACAGATGATTGGACGAACAGATGATTGGACGAACAGGATGATTGGACGAGTCCAGTGTTGGTGATTGGATGCACCACATGATTGGATGCAGACTAGGACGTAAGACAGAGTAAGCTCCAATAAATCAATCACTTTGCATTTTATCATCTAGTGCACAAACGACCTTCCTTTTGGTTATGAGCCCAAGCCCCGCAGACGCTGCCCAAGACTACGCCTACGCCATGGACGCCACTTCAACGACCGCCCGCATCAACAAGTTCGACGGAACCAACTTTCACACGTGGAAGTTCAAGATGCAGATGGTGCTGGAAGAGCGCGACCTGTGGGAAGTCGTCAGTGGCGAACTGAAGATGGAGCACTGCGCTACCGCGTTGGACCAAGCGACGTTCAAGCGGAAGTCGCGCAAGGCGCTGGCGATTATCTGTCTCGCGATGGAGGATTCGCAGCTGCCGTTGGTTCGGTCGGCGAATGGTGCGCATGATGCCTGGTCAAGGCTGGAAGGACACTTCGAGAAGAAGAGTTTGGCCAACAAGCTCTTCCTTCGTCGACGCTTCTTCACCACGATGATGGAAGAAGGTGATGATGTGCTGGAGCACATCAACAAGATCAAGACGCTGGCGGAACAGCTCGACGCAGTGGGCGCTCCGGTCAGCGAGGACGACTTGGTGATCACGCTTCTGGCAAGTCTAAGCGAGTCGTACCAGTTCCTCATCACGGCGTTGGAGTCGAGAGCTGACTCACTATTGTGGGAACTCGTGACGGCTCGGCTGCTGCATGAGGCCATGAAGCGCAAAGAGCAAGGTGGCGGTGCGGACGGCGCCGCGCACGGTCAAGCGTTCATGACGAGTGACAACGGGAAGCGCAAGGGACGACAGGCGCCAAAGACAAGCGCGTGTCACTACTGCGGCGAACAAGGACATTGGATCGCCAAGTGTCCGGTGAGGATTCGTGAGAATGCGGAGCGGCAGAGGCCGCAACGAGCAAACGTCGCGCGCGATGAAGAAGAATCGGGCGAGTTTCTCTTCTTGGTTGGTGGTGCGAGCAAGACCACCAAGTCAAGTGACAAGTGGCTGGTCGACTCGGGTGCGACGCAGCACATGCCGTACTCGCAGGAGTACATGAAGAACTACAAGAAGATGTCTCCAGTGGACGTGCATCTCGCGGACGATGGTGTGGTTCAGGCGGTCGGGACCGGCGACATCGTGATGTCCATGAAGACTCCACGGGGGACCAAGAAGTGTGTGCTCACGAATGTGTGGCACATTCCCAAGTTGTCACGCAACCTCTTCTCGGTTGGTCGCTTCACCAAGGATATTGGTCCCGTGACGTTCGAGACGGCTGGGTGTTTTGCGGAAGCAAAGGGCCTTAACTGGAAGCTCGGCGCGCGTGAAGGCAAAGGGCTATTCAAGCTGTGCATGACACCAGTTGTGCCCGACGAGGCCAATGCGGTAAGCTCGAAGGATCGCAAAGGGGACACCACGTCGTACCTCTGGCACCTTCGACTTGGTCACATTGGCCATGGCGGTCTAGACGCCATCGTCAAAAAGAACTACGGTGCGGGCATCAATATGACGTCGGTGAAACAGTGGGAGCTGTGCGACGGATGTGCACTCGGCAAGCAAATGCGAGTGAGCTACATGTCCAAGTCACCTATCCACGCCAAGAAACTGCTGGAAATCGTTCACAGTGATGTGTGTGGTCCCATGCAGACGTCGACATTCAGTGGCAAACGTTACTTTGTCACGTTCATCGACGAGTACTCGCACTTCTGTGTGGTGTATTTGCTCCGGAACAAGTCAGAAGTGGCCGACAAGTTTGCTGAGTTTGTCGCATTTGCGGAAACACAGACCGGCAAGGTCGTCAAGACGCTTCGTAGTGACAACGGTGGCGAGTACACGTCGGGCGAGATGGCTAAGTTCTGCAAGCGTCGTGGTATCGTGCAGAAGTTTACGCCTCCGTACACGCCTCAACTAAATGGTGTCGCCGAGCGAATGAACCGGACGCTGGTGGAATGTGCGCGCTGCATGTTGGAGCATGCTGGTTTGGCCAAGTCGTATTGGGGTGAAGCGGTAATGACCGCCACGTTTCTACGTAACCGGTGTCCCACACGTGCCATCAGCCATGACAAGTCACCGCACCAAGTATGGACCGGTAAGAAACCACTGCTGGTGAACCTGAAGGTGTTCGGTTGCCATGCGTATGTGACGGTTCCGAAGCAGAAACGCACCAAGTTGGACGCTCGAGCAGTGAAGTGTCGGTTTCTGGGGTACTCGGAACACGAGAAAGCGTATCGTTTCGAAGAGATCAAGAGCGGTCGTGTGCTAGTAAGCCGCGATGCGCAGTTCATGGAAGACGTCTTCGACGGAGGGAGACGCAGCCACGATGAAGATGACATCGTGGAGCTTCAAGAAGAAGAAGTGACAGATCAAGAAGCATCGTCCGAGGATGAGACAATGGGAGACACTGCGCCGCGTCAAGAATTTGAGCCCGGCAGCAAGCGACACCAGCGAACGCAGTCGTTGGAGGAAGCGGTAGAGATCCCGCGAAGCAAGCGACAGAGTCGGCCGCAGACACTGGATGAGATGTCAGCGGTCGCAAGTAGTCGAGAAGAAGATTTCGAAGCGGCCTACGTTGTGGATTCAGTGGGAGAAATGCCGACTACGTTCAAGTCGGCGATGGAATCCAGCAACGCGGTCAAGTGGAAGGAGGCGTGCAACTCAGAAGTCGACTCTCTTCGCAAGAACAAGACATGGTCATTGGTGCCATTGCCCCAAGGTCGAAAGGCTATCGGTTGTCGTTGGGTGTTTCGTACCAAGGAGAACCAAGCGGGAGAGATCGAGCGGTTCAAGGCACGACTCGTGGCCAAGGGATTTTCGCAGAAGTACGGTATCGACTACGAAGAAACCTTCGCGCCAGTCGCCAAGTTCACGTCGATCAGGATCCTGCTCAGTCTGGCGGCCAAGTACAATCTGACGGTGCACCAGATGGATGTCAAGACGGCGTTCCTAAACGGGCTGCTTGACGAAGATATCTACATGGTGCAACCGAACGGTTACACGGATGAAGAACATCCTGACCATGTCTGCCATCTCAAGCGCTCACTCTACGGTCTTAAGCAGTCGCCACGAATGTGGAACCAGACCATTGACAAGTTCATGCTGGAACTGGGGTTCAAGAAGTGTGAAGCTGATCACTGCATTTACGTCAAGTGGGATGACCAAGACATGATGTTCGTGGCTCTCTACGTCGATGATCTGGTCCTCGCCAGTAATAACGACGAGCTGCTCAAGTCGACGAAGAAGGCCTTAAGTGAACGCTTCGACATGACGGACTTGGGTTGCCTCAAGTATTTCCTCGGTATGGAGATCGATCAAGATGCGACTTCAGGAAAAGTGTCGGTGCGTCAGACCAAGTTTGCGAAGGACATCCTGGAGAAGTTTGGCATGGAGAACAGCAACCCTGTCAAGACCCCTCAAGACCCAGGACTCAAGTTGACCAAGGCCATGTGCGAAGGAGGATGCAACCATGAAGAGACCATGGCCAAGGTGCCTTATCACAATGCTGTCGGCTGTCTGATGTACCTCATGGTTGGAACCCGACCGGACCTTGCTGCTGCAGTGGGAGTTCTCAGCCAGTTCGCGGCGGACCCGTGTCCTACACACTGGCAAGCACTCAAGCGCGTCTTCCGCTACATTCAAGGTACGAAGACGCACAGCATCGAATTTCAAGAAACAAGTGAAGAAGGACTCCAAGGCTACTCGGATGCGGATTGGGCTGGTGACGTCGAGACTCGACGCAGTACAAGCGGCTACGCGTTCATGATGAACGGCGGATGCATTAGTTGGAGAAGCAAGAAGCAGCGCACGGTGGCGCTGTCATCGACGGAGGCGGAGTACATGGCGTTGACGGAAGCTGCTCAAGAAGCGATCTGGCTCAAGGCATTCCTGTGTGAACTCGGCGAAATGAAGAACGAGGATTCTGTCATGATTTTCGAGGACAGTCAAGGGTCGATTGCGCTGGCCAAGACCCCCGAGTTTCACAAGCGCACCAAGCACATCGACATTCGCTACCACTTCGTGCGCGAGAAGATTGAAGATGGCCAAGTGGTGTTGCAGTACTGCTCGACGAAGGACATGAAGGCGGATCTGATGACCAAGCCGATCACCGCGGTGCAGTTCTAATATCTTCGCAACAAGCTGGGTATCAAGCCACCAAGCGCGGTCGAGTCGAGTGGGAGTATTGTCAAGAAGGCGTCTCGTCCAGCTTCGGCATACCAGTAAAACCGGTTTCCAAGGACCCCGCGATGTTTACGGTAAGTCAATTGCGCAAACGGATGTATGCGCAAACAGATGATTGGACGAACAGATGATTGGACGAGTCCATGATTGGATGCACCAAATGATTGGATGCAGACTAGGACGTAAGACAGAGTAAGCTCCAATAAATCAATCACTTTGCATTTTATCATCTAGTGCACAAACGACCTTCCTTTTTTGATCTCTTCGAAACGATACGCTTTCTCGTGTTCCGAGTACCCCAGAAACCGACACTTCACTGCTCGAGCGTCCAACTTGGTGCGTTTCTGCTTCGGAACCGTCACATACGCATGGCAACCGAACACCTTCAGGTTCGCCAGCAGTGGTTTCTTACCGGTCCATACTTGGTGCGGTGACTTGTCATGGCTGATGGCACGTGTGGGACACCGGTTACGTAGAAACGCAGCGGTCATTACCGCTTCACCCCAATACGACTTGGCCAAACCAGCATGCTCCAACATGCAGCGCGCACATTCCACCAGCGTCCGGTTCATTCGCTCAGCGACACCGTTTAGTTGAGGCATGTACGGAGGCGTAAACTTCTGCACGATACCACGACGCTGGCAGAACTTAGCCATCTCGCCCGACGTGTACTCGCCACCGTTGTCACTACGAAGCGTCTTGACGACCTTGCCGGTCTGTGTTTCCGCAAATGCGACAAACTCAGCAAACTTGTCGGCCACTTCTGACTTGTTCCGGAGCAAATACACCACACAGAAGTGCGAGTACTCGTCGATGAACGTGACGAAGTAGCGTTTGCCACTGAATGTCGACGTCTGCATGGGACCACACACATCACTGTGAACAATTTCCAGCGGTTTCTTGGCGTGGATAGGTGACTTGGACATGTAGCTCACTCGCGTTTGCTTGCCGAGTGCACATCCGTCGCACAGCTCCCACTGTTTCACCGACGTCATGTTGATGCCTGCACCGTAGTTCTTTTTGACGATGGCGTCTAGACCGCCATGGCCAATGTGACCAAGTCGAAGGTGCCAGAGGTACGACGTGGTGTCCCCTTTGCGATCCTTCGAGCTTACCGCATTGGCCTCGTCGGGCACAACTGGTGTCATGCACAGCTTGAACAGCCCTTTGCCTTCACGCGCGCCGAGCTTCCAGTTAAGGCCCTTTGCTTCCGCAAAACACCCATCCGTCTCGAACGTCACGGGACCAATATCCTTGGTGAAGCGACCAACCGAGAAGAGGTTGCGTGACAACTTGGGAATGTGCCACACATTCGTGAGCACACCCTTCTTGGTCCCCCGTGGGGTCTTCATGGACATCACGATGTCGCCGGTCCCGACTGCCTGAACCACACCATCGTCCGCGAGATGCACGTCCACCGGAGACATCTTCTTGTAGTTCTTCATGTACTCCTGCGAGTACGGCATGTGCTGCGTCGCACCCGAGTCGACCAGCCACTTGTCACTTGACTTGGTGGTCTTGCTCGCACCACCAACCAAGAAGAGAAACTCGCCCGATTCTTCTTCATCGCGCGCGACGTTTGCTCGTTGCGGCCTCTGCCGCTCCGCATTCTCACGAATCCTCACCGGACACTTGGCGATCCAATGTCCTTGTTCGCCGCAGTAGTGACACGCGCTTGTCTTTGGCGCCTGTCGTCCCTTACGCTTCCCGTTGTCACTCGTCAAGAACGCTTGACCGTGCGCGGCGCCGTCCGCACCGCCACCTTGCTCTTTGCGCTTCATGGCCTCATGCAGCAGCCGAGCCGTCACGAGTTCCCACGACAGTGAGTCAGCTCTCGACTCCAGCGCCGTGATGAGGAACTGGTACGACTCGCTTAGACTTGCCAGAAGTGTGATCACCAAGTCGTCCTCGCTGACCGGAGCGCCCACTGCGTCGAGCTGTTCCGCCAGCGTCCTGAGCTTGTTGATGTGCTCCAGCACATCATCACCTTCTTCCATCATCGTGGTGAAGAAGCGTCGACGAAGGAAGAGCTTGTTGGCCAAACTCTTCTTCTCGAAGTGTCCTTCCAGCCTTGACCAGGCATCATGCGCACCATTCGCCGACCGAACCAACGGCAGCTGCGAATCCTCCATCGCGAGACAGATAATCGCCAGCGCCTTGCGCGACTTCCGCTTGAACGTCGCTTGGTCCAACGCGGTAGCGCAGTGCTCCATCTTCAGTTCGCCACTGACGACTTCCCACAGGTCGCGCTCTTCCAGCACCATCTGCATCTTGAACTTCCACGTGTGAAAGTTGGTTCCGTCGAACTTGTTGATGCGGGCGGTCGTTGAAGTGGCGTCCATGGCGTAGGCGTAGTCTTGGGCAGAGTCTGCGGGGCTTGGGCTCATAACCAAAAGAAAGGTCGTTTGTGCACTAGACGATAAAATGCAAAGTGATTGATTTATTGGAGCTTACTCTGTCTTACGTCCTAGTCTGCATCCAATCATTTGGTGCATCCAATCATGGACTCGTCCAATCATCCTGTTCGTCCAATCATCTGTTTGCGCATACATCCGTTTGCGCAATTGACTTACCGTAAACATCGCGGGGTCCTTGGAAACCGGTTTTACTGGTATGCCGAAGCTGGACGAGACGCCTTCTTGACAACAAGCTTCGACTGCGTTGGCACTTGCACGCCAAAACACGGGGGGAGTCGATTCTTCATCTTGATCTCCAGCTTTTTCTTCTTCGTTTACGTCTGCTCGACGTGAAGACAAATTGGTCGGCGCACTTGCTTCTTCCAGTCCGGGTCGATGACGCGTAGCTCGCGATCTTGTGGCAGATTCATCTTCGTCACTCGGGCGGCTCTTGCGCTTCCTCGCATGCCTGTGCTCCGTCTGACGCGAACCGTCATTGTCGATGTCGAGGGATTCGAAGTCCAGGTCGTCGACGTCTTCATCGGAAATTGGCTCTGAAAGTCCAAAGGTCGATTCATCGAAGTTGACATCGCGACTGATAACCACCTGCCCCGCCTCGATGTCATAAAGTCGATATGCCTTGGATACTTCTTCGTAGCCCAGGAACAATCCGGCGCGAGCCTTCGGATCCCACTTGAGCCGTTTCTCCTTCGGAGTTAAGATGAAAGCTCGACAGCCGAAGACGCGCATGTGTTTCACACTCGGCACGGACTTGTACACAATCTCGAACGGAGTCTTGCACTCGATCTTTGGTGACGGCAGGCGGTTTTTCACGTAGATGGCCGTCATCGCCGCTTCACCCCAGAAACACTTGTCCAGCTTGGCATGATGCAGCATGCTGCGGCCGATCGTGACGATGGTGCGGATGGCCCGCTCTGCCGTGCCGTTGGTCTGGTGCGCGTACGGAACCGTGGTTTGTTGGTCGATGCCTTTGTCTTCGTAGAAATCTTTGAGCGAATTGGTCGCAAATTCACGAGCGCCGTCGTGTCGCACAAACTTGACCTTCTTGCCAAACTGCTTCTGCACCTTCGTGATGTACGTCTTGATGCAGTCTTCGCTTTCTGATTTGGCACGCAGACAGAAACCCTTCATGCATCCGCTGGCTTCGTCCACGATCAGTAGCAAATACTTGCTGCCACCAAGCGAGGCTTTCTCCATGGGTCCGCAAATGTCGAAGTGAAGCAACTCGAAGGTGTCGTATCGACGCTTGTCACGGTTGCTAGGGAATGGTTTTTGGACCATCTTGCCTTGCTGGCAGCCGCGACACAGACTTGGTCCGCTAGGCTTGGAAGGTGCTTTCGCGTCCTTGATCATCTTTTTGTCGACCATCTTGCGAAGCACCTCGACTGGAGCGTGACCCATACGCGCATGCAGATCGACCGTCCTTCCAGTTGTCGCCGCATTTGCTGATCGAAGAGGCGTGCGAAGCCAGTAGAGTCCATCTACGAGATCCGCCGATGCCACCACTTGATTCGAGTCCTTGCGTGAGATGTGCATCTCGGTGCCATCGAACACCACTTGGAACTTTCCGTTCTTGTTGATCTGCGGTACTGAAAGCAGATTTTTGCTCATGTTAGGCACATAGAGCGCGTTCTTGATCTCGATCTCGCGCTCGGTGCCGTTGGGCAGGACCACTCTTTCCACGATGGCCCCCACACCCTTGATAGCCGCCTTGTTCCCGTCGGCCACCGAAAGTTAGCCTTCATTGCGCTCGATGAGATTGGCGAACTTGGACTTGTCGTTACAGATGTGGTGTGTGGCACCACTGTCGACCGCCCACATTCCAGACACATTCTTGTTCGTCGATACTCCACATTCCAGGGAAACCGCGAACGCTACTCGATCGTAGTCGTAGTCGTCGTCGCCGTCGTTTCGCCACTGGATGTTGTTAGCTCCGCGTCCACGGTCGTTGCCGCCGCGTCGAGCACCTCGACCCTCATCCTTCTGCTTGGTCCAGCACTTGTCAATCATGTGCCCCAATTTCCCGCAGTACGTGCATTGGCGAGACTCTCGGTCGGTGCTGAACGCCTTAGCCGCGTTTTCAGTCTTCACTGTCGCCGTCTTCTCACCTTGTCGCTTGATGTGCTCGTTTGTGAGCACTTTCACAACGTCTTGCGACCGCAGCTCTGCGTTGCTCATCTCCAGATTGAGCACGACGTTCTCGTAGCTCTTGGGGAGACTTCGCAGTAAGCAGATCGCCACGTCCTCGTCCTTCATCTTGGCGCCGATGCTGCTGAGCTTGGCGCTGATGTTGAGGACCTCGTTGCAATGATGCAAGACATTGCCGCCTCCCGACATCTCCATGCTGAAGAGTTGGCGCTTCAGGTAGATGCGACCAGCCTTCTGCGACCCACCATACAACGTCTTCAAGCGCGTCCACGCGCCCCACGCTTCCTCGCAGTCATCAACCACGTGATGGTAGTCCGCGTTCATGTGGATAACATCAGTCCGAACGCAATGTTGCTTGCCTTGCCTTGACGTAGTCGTCCTTGGTCCGGATGTCCGTGAAGCTCGGCGTCGTTTCCCGGTTCACTACGTGCCATACCGACTTGGTCAGAAACACGCCACGCATGTAGCGGTTCCACGTCGCGTAGTTGTCACCGTTGAACTTGTCGATGGTGACCTTGGTCGAGGCGTCATGGGCAGAGGACATGGTGCTTGGGCTCATAGCCTGTTAACGGTGTAGAGGTGTTGGAGCGAAGCTTGGGGCTGAACGGAGTGACTTCTGCACTTGGTGCGGAGACCGGAGTGAAGGCACTTGAGCGGAAGAAGGAAGATTCGAAAGTGATTGATTTATCGGGGCTTACACTGTCCTCACTACCTAGGTCATCCAATCCTTCTACTCATCCAATCATTCTGTACTCGTCCAATCATTCTACTCGTCCAATCATGGGTGGCATAAACAACGTACCATAATCCCAGCGGGATCGTATTGGACCGGTTCAGGTTGACCGGTTAATGGGTACAGCTGGTACACAGTACCAAGACCAGCAAGCCTCAATAGGTCCCATGCAGACGTCGACATTCAGTGGCAAACGCTACTTCGTCACGTTCATCGACGAGTACTCGCACTTCTGTGTGGTGTATTTGCTCCGGAACAAGTCAGAAGTGGACGACAAGTTTGCTGAGTTTGTCGCGTTTGCGGAAACACAGACCGGCAAGGTCGTCAAGACGCTTCGTAGTGACAACGGTGGCGAGTACACGTCTGGCGAGATGGCTAAGTCCTGCAAACGTCGTGGTATCGTGCAGAAGTTTACGCCTCCGTACATGCCTCAACTAAACGGTGTCGCTGAGCGAATGGACCAGACGCTGGTGGAATGTGCGCGCTGCATGTTGGAGCATGCTGGTTTGGCCAAGTCGTATTGGAGTGAAGCGGTAATGACCGCTGCGTTTCTTCGTAACCGGTGTCCCACACGTGCCATCAGCCATGACAAGTCACCGCACCAAGTATGGACCGGTAAGAAACCACTGCTGGCGAACCTGAAGGTGTTCGGTTGCCATGCGTATGTGACGGTTCCGAAGCAGAAACGCTCCAAGTTGGACGCTCGAGCAGTGAAGTGTCGGTTTCTGGGGTACTCGGAACACGAGAAAGCGTATCGTTTCGAGGAGATCAAGAGCGGTCGTGTGCTAGTGAGCCGCGATGCGCAGTTCATGGAAGACGCCTTCGACGGAGGGAGACGCAGCCACGATGAAGATGACATCGTGGAGCTTCAACAAGAAGAAGTGACGGATCAAGAAGCATCGTCCGAGGATGAGACGATGGGAGACACTGCGCCGCGTCAAGAATTTGAGTCCGGCAGCAAGAGACACCAGCGAACGCAGTCGTTGGAGAAAGCGGTAGAGATCCCGCGAAGCAAGCGACAGAGTCGGCCGCTGACACTGGAAGAGATGTCAGCGGTCGCAAGTAGTCGAGAAGAAGATTTCGAAGCGGCCTACGTTGTGGATTCAGTGGAAGAAATGCCGACTACGCTCAAGTTGTTGTCAAGAAGGCGTCTCGTCCAGCTTCGGCATACCAGTAAAACCGGTTTCCAAGGACCCCGCGATGTTTACGGTAAGTCAATTGCGCAAACGGATGTATGCGCAAACAGATGATTGGACGAACAGGATGATTGGACGAGTCCATGATTGGATGCACCAAATGATTGGATGCAGACTAGGACGTAAGACAGAGTAAGCTCCAATAAATCAATCACTTTGCATTTTATCATCTAGTGCACAAACGACCTTTCTTTTGGTTATGAGCCCAAGCCCCGCAGACTCTGCCCAAGACTACGCCTACGCCATGGACGCCACTTCAACGACCGCCCGCATCAACAAGTTCGACGGAACCAACTTTCACACGTGGAAGTTCAAGATGCAGATGGTGCTGGAAGAGCGCGACCTGTGGGAAGTCGTCAGTGGCGAACTGAAGATGGAGCACTGCGCTACCGCGTTGGACCAAGCGACGTTCAAGCGGAAGTCGCGCAAGGCGCTGGCGATTATCTGTCTCGCGATGGAGGATTCGCAGCTGCCGTTGGTTCGGTCGGCGAATGGCGCGCATGATGCCTGGTCAAGGCTGGAAGGACACTTCGAGAAGAAGAGTTTGGCCAACAAGCTCTTCCTTCGTCGACGCTTCTTCACCACGATGATGGAAGAAGGTGATGATGTGCTGGAGCACATCAACAAGCTCAGGACGCTGGCGGAACAGCTCGACGCAGTGGGCGCTCCGGTCAGCGAGGACGACTTGGTGATCACACTTCTGGCAAGTCTAAGCGAGTCGTACCAGTTCCTCATCACGGCGTTGGAGTCGAGAGCTGACTCACTGTCGTGGGAACTCGTGACGGCTCGGCTGCTGCATGAGGCCATGAAGCGCAAAGAGCAAGGTGGCGGTGCGGACGGCGCCGCGCACGGTCAAGCGTTCTTGACGAGTGACAACGGGAAGCGCAAGGGACGACAGGCGCCAAAGACAAGCGCGTGTCACTACTGCGGCGAACAAGGACATTGGATCGCCAAGTGTCCGGTGAGGATTCGTGAGAATGCGGAGCGGCAGAGGCCGCAACGAGCAAACGTCGCTCGCGATGAAGAAGAATCGGGCGAGTTTCTCTTCTTGGTTGGTGGTGCGAGCAAGACCACCAAGTCAAGTGACAAGTGGCTGGTCGACTTGGGTGCGACGCAGCACATGCCGTACTCGCAGGAGTACATGAAGAACTACAAGAAGATGTCTCCGGTGGACGTGCATCTCGCGGACGATGGTGTGGTTCAGGCAGTCGGGACCGGCGACATCGTGATGTCCATGAAGACTCCACGGGGGACCAAGAAGTGTGTGCTCACGAATGTGTGGCACATTCCCAAGTTGTCACGCAACCTCTTCTCGGTTGGTCGCTTCACCAAGGATGTTGGTCCCGTGACTTTCGAGACGGATGGGTGTTTTGCGGAAGCAAAGGGCCTCAACTGGAAGCTCGGCGCGCGTGAAGGCAAAGGGCTGTTCAAGCTGTGCATGACACCAGTTGTGCCCGACGAGGCCAATGCGGCAAGCTCGAAGGATCGCAAAGGGGACACCACGTCGTACCTCTGGTACCTTCGACTTGGTCACATTGGCCATGGCGGTCTAGACGCCATCGTCAAAAAGGACTACGGTGCAGGCATCAACATGACGTCGGTGAAACAGTGGGAGCTGTGCGACGGATGTGCACTCGGCAAGCAAACGCGAGTGAGCTACATGTCCAAGTCACCTATCCACGCCAAGAAACTGCTGGAAATTGTTCACAGTGATGTGTGTGGTCCCATGCAGACGTCGACATTCAGTGGCAAACGCTACTTCGTCACGTTCATCGACGAGTACTCGCACTTCTGTGTGGTGTATTTGCTCCGGAACAAGTCAGAAGTGGCCGACAAGTTTGCTGAGTTTGTCGCATTTGCGGAAACACAGACCGGCAAGGTCGTCAAGACGCTTCGTAGTGACAACGGTGGCGAGTACACGTCGGGCGAGATGGCTAAGTTCTGCCAGCGTCGTGGTATCGTGCAGAAGTTTACGCCTCCGTACATGCCTCAACTAAACGGTGTCGCTGAGCGAATGAACCGGACGCTGGTGGAATGTGCGCGCTGCATGTTGGAGCATGCTGGTTTGGCCAAGTCGTATTGGGGTGAAGCGGTAATGACCGCTGCGTTTCTTCGTAACCGGTGTCCCACACGTGCCATCAGCCATGACAAGTCACCGCACCAAGTATGGACCGGTAAGAAACCACTGCTGGCGAACCTGAAGGTGTTCGGTTGCCATGCGTATGTGACGGTTCCGAAGCAGAAACGCTCCAAGTTGGACGCTCGAGCAGTGAAGTGTCGGTTTCTGGGGTACTCGGAACACGAGAAAGCGTATCGTTTCGAGGAGATCAAGAGCGGTCGTGTGCTAGTGAGCCGCGATGCGCAGTTCATGGAAGACGCCTTCGACGGAGGGAGACGCAGCCACGATGAAGATGACATCGTGGAGCTTCAACAAGAAGAAGTGACGGATCAAGAAGCATCGTCCGAGGATGAGACGATGGGAGACACTGCGCCGCGTCAAGAATTTGAGTCCGGCAGCAAGAGACACCAGCGAACGCAGTCGTTGGAGAAAGCGGTAGAGATCCCGCGAAGCAAGCGACAGAGTCGGCCGCAGACACTGGAAGAGATGTCAGCGGTCGCAAGTAGTCGAGAAGAAGATTTCGAAGCGGCCTACGTTGTGGATTCAGTGGAAGAAATGCCGACTACGCTCAAGTTGTTGTCAAGAAGGCGTCTCGTCCAGCTTCGGCATACCAGTAAAACCGGTTTCCAAGGACCCCGCGATGTTTACGGTAAGTCAATTGCGCAAACGGATGTATGCGCAAACAGATGATTGGACGAACAGGATGATTGGACGAGTCCATGATTGGATGCACCAAATGATTGGATGCAGACTAGGACGTAAGACAGAGTAAGCTCCAATAAATCAATCACTTTGCATTTTATCATCTAGTGCACAAACGACCTTTCTTTTGGTTATGAGCCCAAGCCCCGCAGACTCTGCCCAAGACTACGCCTACGCCATGGACGCCACTTCAACGACCGCCCGCATCAACAAGTTCGACGGAACCAACTTTCACACGTGGAAGTTCAAGATGCAGATGGTGCTGGAAGAGCGCGACCTGTGGGAAGTCGTCAGTGGCGAACTGAAGATGGAGCACTGCGCTACCGCGTTGGACCAAGCGACGTTCAAGCGGAAGTCGCGCAAGGCGCTGGCGATTATCTGTCTCGCGATGGAGGATTCGCAGCTGCCGTTGGTTCGGTCGGCGAATGGCGCGCATGATGCCTGGTCAAGGCTGGAAGGACACTTCGAGAAGAAGAGTTTGGCCAACAAGCTCTTCCTTCGTCGACGCTTCTTCACCACGATGATGGAAGAAGGTGATGATGTGCTGGAGCACATCAACAAGCTCAGGACGCTGGCGGAACAGCTCGACGCAGTGGGCGCTCCGGTCAGCGAGGACGACTTGGTGATCACACTTCTGGCAAGTCTAAGCGAGTCGTACCAGTTCCTCATCACGGCGTTGGAGTCGAGAGCTGACTCACTGTCGTGGGAACTCGTGACGGCTCGGCTGCTGCATGAGGCCATGAAGCGCAAAGAGCAAGGTGGCGGTGCGGACGGCGCCGCGCACGGTCAAGCGTTCTTGACGAGTGACAACGGGAAGCGTAAGGGACGACAGGCGCCAAAGACAAGCGCGTGTCACTACTGCGGCGAACTCTCTTGAATAATCCCCTCCAGTGGAAACATTCCCGGATCCGTTGGTAGGTCCGACCAATACCCTGATGTCCACCTTCTAAACTAGCGTGGTAGTGGTGTAGGACATCCTGTTATAAGGTTTCTGGCATCACCAATCTCATCAATCCATCCCGATCCTCGTGGACTCTCTTCGTAGGGGGGGGCAATAGAAGAGCAAGTCATTCAGATCCACTGCGTAATCCGTAGCGATAATGCTGTAGGATTTGGTATCCTCCCGACTCAGGTCTCGTACATCCCCCATCAGATACTTCTTTAGTCCCAAGATCCACGCTTCTTCGTTCTGTGCTTTGAGGATCCGCTCAATGCGGACTCCCTTCACAAATGCTTCGTCGAGAATCTGGGGGCCGGGTCCAATCCTTCCTCTGGATCTAGTGACGGCCATTACCTGGACTGTCCTTTTTTCGGATCCAACCACCACCACCTCGTCTAGTCGGTTCAGCGTGACGAGATCCTGATGTTCGGCCTCTCTCTCCACTTCGACACCACATTGATTCCGTAAAGCGGCACTGGCCAAGCTATCTGCACTGGCATTCCAATCTCGCTTGACATGTACCAACTCGTGATTCATCCAACCACGCAGGTGGACTATCACTTTCTGCCGTAACAGTGTTAGGGCCGGGGCCTTGCAGTCAATCTCACCTCGCACCTGTCTGATCACCAAGTTTGAATCCCCACAAATCACCAGCCTTTTCGGATCCTGTCCCTTTAGTAGATCCAAACCCAGCAGGAGTCCGTTATACTCTGCTTCATTGACGGTGAGGCCCTCCGCATAAGTGGATCTGGCCCGTACAACTTCCCATCCAGGCAGTCTCCACAGTATTGCACTGTATGCTCCTCCTCCGCGTCGTACGCGAGCGGATCCATCGAAGCTCAGGACGTACAGATCCTCATCCACCTGTACCGTCGGGATCGGGATCTGGATCCGGCGTTTGGGCTCTTTCTTAGGAGCGATCCTAGTCAGCGCCTCATCCATCTTAGCTCGAGGAGTGATGCTCGCGGCCAAGACTCCCAGGATCTCGTCTTCCCCTTTCGAACATTTCACAATCTCCAGCGTCCAAGGCGAGAGTAAAGCTGCCCACTGTCCCAAACGTCCTTGTAACCCGGCCGACTTGAACAGCCAAGCTAGCGTAGAGTGTCGAGTCAGGATCCGGATGGATCTTCCCACCAGCAGGTTGTAATTGAGATCCAACACGCGTAGGAGCGCGAGTATCTCTTTCTCCACCGCTCCGTAGTTCAGTTCATTCGGCTTCAGTGTCCGGCTGACGAAGGTGACTGGATGACAGATCCCTTCATGTTCTTGTACCAGAGCTGCTGAGACGGCCCAGTCACTGGCATAAACTATCACCGTAGGTTGACGTTCCGGATCGAAATGCCGGAGGATAGGTGTGGTTGCGATCCTGCTCCTTAGCTCCACGAATGCGTGTTGAGCTCGGATCCACCGAAATTCTGCCTTTTCCATGTTCCGATCCGTCGTTTCTATCCAGACTGGATCCTCTCTCCGTTGGTCCCGGGGTGGATCCAGCTCCCGTTTTAAGTCCTCTTCTGTCGTCGTTCCACTTGGATCCCTTCGTGGATCCGACATCTCCCGGGCCAGAGCCTGTTGGATCTTGATCCGGACAGTCGAAGTGGTCATCGCAGCAAAATCCACCTCTCTCAATTCATAGAGTACCGCAGCAAACAGTGCGTAATCTCCGATGAACCGACTGTAGTAGTTCAAACTGCCCAAAGAAGGATTGCATCGCCCGTAACGACTGTGGGAAGGGCAAGTCTGCCAACGAGGACAGGTCCTTAAGATTCGCCTCCAGTCCCTCCTTGGAGACTCGATGACCTAAGTAATCCACCTTGCGCATCCCCCCAATAGCTCTCTACCACGCTGATAGGGAGATTCCACTTAGTACACACCTCCAGTAGGGATGCCACTCTCTCGCACAACTGATCCCATGATTCTGCCGGTATTAGAATGTCGTCAATATAAGATCTGCGTCCTAACACAGATGGGATTCCAAGATCTCCTGGCTCTCCTGCTTCGAATGGATCCACTTCCGTATGATCTTCCCTGGATCCACCCTTTTCGGGTTCCGGTATTCGGGTGAATCCATAGAGGGCGTTATCGATCAGGCGCTGGTAGATCTGGGGTGCGTTCTTCAATCCGAACGGCATCCGGTTCCATTCGAACAGTCCAAACGGTGTGATGAATGCGGATACGGCGCGAGCTCGATCCGTCATAGTCACCACCCAGAAACCACTGGCCATGTCAAGAGAACAGTACCAGAGTACTTTATCCAAATCCTCCAATAGCTCATTGATTAGAGGCATTGGATACACCATCAATCGGGTCAGGCCGTTAACTAGCCGGTAATCAATGCACAGACGTATATCCACCCCGTTCTTCTTGATGATGATTACCACCGGAGATGCCCACGGGGACGTTGAGAAACTGATGATCTTGGCTTGCAACAGGCCCTTAATCAGATCCGATAGTTTTTCTCGGAACTGAGGCGCCACCTTCCGCTCCCTTTGAGCGATCGGCCTCGCGTCACCGACATCGATGTCACATTTGACTCCGCGGGCAGCGAGCGGCAATGCATTACCTTTACCAATCAGCAGTTGTCGGCTTTCCCAGATCTTCTGACGTAACCGATCCACTTCCGCGGGTTCGTTTGCCCCTGGATCCACTTGGATGTCGTCAATCGTGACCTCCTCTGTGGTCAGTGGTACTTCGGGGATCACCGCCAGGCCTTCTCCGAGATCCCCGCCGTGTAGATCCCCGCCTTCATGGTAACAGACTTGTTCATCTTCAGTCTTTGTCGGATCCACCCCTGGATCCAAGCACCGCAACTCTCCTTCACCCATCATTCCTTCTGTTTTCGTGGGATCAGGTGCTCTGGTACCGGGGAAGCCACCGGTTGGATCGACTTGATCCTCTAGCGAGTTTAAACACGACGGTTCTTGTTTTACCAGTGTTGCCACTCTCGATAAGGATTCAGGCACTTTGTCACATATAAAGCTAGGATCCACTCGGGGGTTAGCCGGATCTGGCAACCCGGCTTCAGCTCTCTGCGACTCTTCATCCACCGACCCTAAGTTATCTAGGGGCCTGTTCTGGGGATCATCCCCGGCCTTGGATCCAACCTCTATCGCTTGGATCTCAATCCGACGATCCCTCTGCAGGATCTTTCGCGGAGTTGGGTATGAAGACCGATCCACCAAGGGGCCAGTTGGCTCCGCCGGGAGCTCCCCCTCCCCGAGAGATTCGATCTCGGTAGTCGCCTCGTACGCCAGATTCTGTCATTCTCTGTAACGACGGGATCCCACTGACACATATCCCGGTCGCCTAGGGATACCGTCCTTCGCCAACCATCGTCCGATCTCCTCATAATGGTCCAGTAATAGTCTCTTGTCGCTGACGTTCGTGACCTGGAGGTATTGTGATCGACCTGGTCCCTGGATTACGGTAGGCACCCATTTCTCGCCCCGAGTGACCCACAGTTTCTCATGTTCCACCCACTTTAACCGATCTGGCAGTTCCCAGGTTTCTCCGGGCTCGATCCAGGTCGTCTTATCCGCCCTTATGATCCTCATCTTCGCTCCATACAACGGTCGCCGTCCGTTGAGCTCGATCCGCATCTCGTCGGGGAAACACAGTGTCCCATCCGCCAGATCCAACCTCACTCCGGCTGGTACCATGAAATCCATCCCGAGGATGGCGTCTTGACCAGCGAGATCTCCAACCCAAATATCGAACCAGTATACCAAACAACCTGCCAGCGTGATCTTGATCCGCGTTCTCCCATTCGTGCGGTACACGCCTTCACCAATCCCAACACAATCTTGGATCCGACTCCCATCCACTTGGCACCCAACCTTACGAGCAAAGGCGGTATCCAGTATAGACACCTCGGCATCACTATCTAGGAGTAGGATTGCTTTTTCATTGTTGATCTTGCCCCCTACCTTGGCTTGTCTGAACCACTTTCCTGGGGCATGGTACTTCCAGTATCCACGGGACTCCCCTGTTAGCAGATCCATGGATCCAACATCCTCAGATCCACAGGATCCAGTGACCAGACAGACCTTAGGTGGATCTGCAGTGACCTCGCCCTTGGTAGGCTCAAACCATCGACCATGTTGGCGTTTCTCCCAGTAACCGCGCGCTTCTCCCCTTTGTAGATCCAGGGTTGAAGAGACTTCGGATCTGGCAAATTCATCCACTTGGCGCAAACTAGAAATCTTGGCAACTGACACTTCATGTAGATCACGTGCATTATCGACTGGATCTAGGGTCCTGCTACCTGGATCTAGCGATGTCTTGTTCACAAATGCATAAATGCAATACCTAGAACGCTCGGCTCGTACCGGATTCAAACCCGGCGAGCGTCCTAGTTTAACATCTTCTCGGCCACTTCTGGCAACATCTCTCTGTGCTTGGCTGGATCAAACCACTGGCGGATCTGGTTGTAGAATTCTTCCATCGGGCACTTGCCGACGTCGTGAATCTCGCCACACCCGCGACACACGTAGAAGCAATGATCCGCGGGATGACCTTTCTTGCCACACTTCTCACAGACCAGATGTTTCCAGCATCCAGATTCAGTGTGCTTCCGGGATCCGCACTGCGAACACCTGATCTGCCTGCCCCGTCCATGAGATCTCGGGATCTGTACATCCCACGGTCCCCGGGTACGGTATCACCGGTGCGGGAGTTGTCTCCAGTCTTCGCTGTACGATCGTTGGGCGCAGTGAGACAGACTCGGCGGTAATCCTCTGGGTCGGAGTCCGAACTGTCGGATCCTGATTCAGTTCCTGAGTCGGGCGCCGTGACTTGGTGGACACGTCGATGTGGTGTAGCGGGATCAGCAAAATCTGCGAGATTGCTGGGTCCAACTTACCAACTGCGCCCAGACACCGACTAACGGAGGGGGTCCCCCGATGATCCGTGTTCTGCTGAACTTTCCTCACCTTGTGTACCCGTCGGTAGGGCGGGATCTGGCTCTCTCGGTAACTTCCGAAGAGTTCAAGTGGTGAAGCTTGAGTGTCTTGGCGAGACGTGGGGATGGGGTGGAGCAGCAGTGGAAAATCTTCACTCTGCGTCCGTGGATGGTTCCGAATCCTAAGCGAATATTCGAGCTTATGGATCCGGGGCCTAGATCGTGGATCTGGCCGTAGGGTTGCCTTTGCGGGTGTGTTCCCTTGCCTTTGCGTTTCCTTTACGTCGTACTTGCCGCCTCCTGTGACGGGATCTTGAGAGTTGAGATCTTCTTAGGTATACCCGGCCAAGTAGTAAATCCGGTTAACCTGTCGGATCTGCACGTGTAAAGGAAAGCTCACTAGGTTGTAGGATCTGGCCAATGTATTATCCAGTTATCACTACCAACACTAGATTCGCAATTCCTAACCTCCTCCGAGCTCGTACGGCCAATGTAGTTCCGGTTCTTGAGGGCAGGAAGGCACTTGCGTGTTATTGTGCAAAATTGAAGACTTTATTTATTGAGTTAGTCCCTAGGGTCGAAGTATACACGAAACTTGTCCGGGCCAATGCGCATCTCCGCTACGAATGTTCTGCGAGGCCAAATCCAATCCCCGTCGAAACGCTACACGTAGTTGATCTCCACTTGATGATCCCGTTACGATTCCGTGTCCACTTGTTCTCTAGTTCGTGATCTTGATTACTCCATAGTGAGACCTGATGCTTGGCGGGCGAAGTAGACGCTGTCCTTGTCCAGGGCCAATGTTCACTCCTGTTACGGCGATCGCCCGAGGCCAAATCCAACCCCCGAGACGACTACAGGTCACTTGCTCTCCACAGTGCAAATTGAAGACTGTATTGATACTTAAGCCTATACCTGCCTGGATTTCTACCTTCTATGTCTTTTACTTGTTAAATCCCTTACCAGGCGCGGCTGCATGTCCCTTCTTCCCTTGACCCATCATCCCAGCTGTATTATCTTCAGATCCACCGGATCCATGGCGTAATCATTATGGTCACCCTATTATGGGTACACTCATCTGGATCCAGGTCGCTTGGATCCACTTCACTGTAAGTGTACACTCGTCGTGGATCTGAGCTCTCCAATCATCCAACATCATCTTGCCACCGTCCGTGATCTCCATTGTTCCACGAAAGTTTGAGATCCACTACCTTCATCATCCCTGTATGCTGGATCCAGGTCCCTCTATGCGGGATCCTCCTTCCTTGGATCCGAACTCGGAAGTATGGGATCCGGGACCTCTCGCGGTGGATCTTGACTTCTCATTAGCCGTGGTTACTAGATCCACCTTCAGATGGCACCTACCATCATTTATTCTTGGGATCCACACTCGATCCACCGTTACATAGTATATCCCATATCCATCTTGGTGAATCCATGTAAGGGTGGATCCGAGGTAAGTCTTGGTGGATCTTGCCTTCTCGTACTTCGTTTATACCAGATCCATCGTCATTTCATACGGGGTGTTGCTCGTCATGGCTAATCCACCACAGGCAACTTGCATCCGTGTCAGCCAACCCAAATCCTCTCTAATCACTTGAAATTGTCACTGATTCGGGATAGTGACCCCGCGTCAGGCCCATTCTCTTATTTCTGAGAAAGCACTTCACCACAATCGCCTCCTGTACGTTGTCGGCGCTGCACAACAGCGTTCACGGCGTGCATTACCAGCATCCACAACTGCTTTCTCCCCTTCGTGACACATGTCTCCCACCAAGCGTACCAGTCAATCGCCGGGCAAGGCTCCATCCACCACTCGTCCGATCAGCCCCTCTTTAATGTCGCCCACCGATCTGCGGGTTCTAGCCCAGGCTCTTTCCGATCGGGTGCAAACCTTGACGGCAGAGCTCCAGACGGCCCAAGATGTTAGCGACCAAACTGCGTCTTTGCACACCACCCAACTTCAGACCTTGCGAGCCCAGGTCCATGACCAGGCTATGGAGATCCAGGGGTGGGAGCACCGTGCGGCTTCTCGTTCGCAGGACCTACGACTCTTGTTGGCTGATCAAGCGGTCGGGATCCGCGACCTGACCGGACGGCTGGATCGCGCCTCCCGTCAGCGAGATGGATGCGAAATGACAACGACCATCTCCTTAGGGAGATGGCGCTCGCCGGATCTGAGATCCACCAGCTCCAATCCCGGATCCACGACCTCGAGCGGGATCTGGAGGATTCTCAGACTGCTAGGGCAGCCGCGGACGCGAGCTTGGATCGACTCCGTGACGAGTTGCGCCTGACCCAGGAGGAGGTGGTGACCAACGACTATGTGGGATCCACCCATGGCGGATCCGCCTTAGGGTCGGCGCGTGGAGGGTCCCCCGCGCCAAATCCACCTCCCTCCTCGCCGGATGTAGCCCTGGCTCAACTCTCTGAGGAGTTGCAAGACACCAAGGAGTCGCTCGAGAAAGCGTCTGCCGGACGAGATTACGCGCTCGAAGAATTCGTGCGTATGACCCAATTGCGCGACGATATCCAAGCGAAACTGGTGGACAGCGAACTCCAGCGGGACAAGGCGGCTACCGAGTGGGCGGATGCCAAGCGGACGCAAACGGAACTGGAATCCAAGCTTCGCCGCACGAGTACGTGGATCCTTTTTTGGTCCTTGCTAGTAACCCCATATTCACTCGTTATTGTCAATCCAGGTGACAAATTGAAAGAAGCCGATGCGACCGCCGCGAAACTCCGGGATCAACTCGCTGCAGCCCAAACTCAGCAGCAACAGCTGGTCCTGGAGCGCGATCGTGGCTTATCGGAGCGGGATTTGGCTCGTCGACGACTGGCGCTGGTGACAGCTGCCGTGTCGGATCCCCTTCCTCCCTTGTCGGGGCCCTCTCACGCTGCCAGCGTCTCTGCTCCTCTCCCGTCTGTAAGTGGGGCGGATCCGTCGGCTGCGAAACGCCCGCGTAGTGCATCTCCCGCTCCTAGCACCGGATCCTCCCGTCCCCATAAGCATGCCCGAGCCTCCCCAAAAACCAAGCCCAAAACGACTTCGGCCTCTAAGGCGGCTTCGCAAGCGGGATCCACCTCTGTGTCCAAGACTTCCGCCTCCCCCTCGAAGTCGGGTGCCGGATCCAAGTCCGGATCCACCGCTAGATCCAAGTCTACCTCAGCGTCCAAGACTGGATCTGCAGTTACGTCCAAAGCGGGAGTGGGATCCAAGGCTGGATCCACTGCTGCTACGTCAAAGTCTGGATCTGGACCCAAGACTGGGTCTACGGCGTCCAAGACCGGATCCGTTGCCCCATCCAAAACGGGATCCACGGTGTCCAAGTCCGGATCGACGGCCAAGGCGGGATCTACGGCCGTATCCAAACCGGGATCGGCGTCCAAAACGGGATCCACCGCTAGCCCTTCGGTGACGACGCCTGCCGTTCCCCAGCCCGCTTCCACCAGCCATCCGCCGGCCCGTACTGTACCCGGGAAGGGGAAAGCAAAACGTGTCCTTCCCCCTGGATGTGGACTTGGCAGCTCGGAGGACGACGAGGACGAGGGTCAGACTGGTCCGACGGCTCAGGACCACCTATCCGGCCGTCGTCGAAGCGTATGTCGTCCTCCGGCCCGTATCCCTTCACTCTGGGCGATGAGGACGATGACAACGACGATGAAAGTCCGGAGGATTCGGAGGAGGCTCGAGCCGCTGATGACGCCTTGGAGGAGGACACGCGACGGGCCTTGTCCCAGTCCAGATCTGAAGCCCGGCGAAGATCCCTCTCGACACCGCCTCCACAAGTCGCTGGTACCACCGGATCTGGAGGTGACACTGCGGGATCCGCGATCCAAGTCGACAGTGATGGTGGATCGGGTAGTGATGGTGGAGGGGGGTCGCATCGTGGTGGTGGATTCCTTGGATCTGGTGGAGGGGGGGGGGGGGGGGGGGGGTCGCCTCGTGGTGGCGGATCCCCATCTCATGGTGGCGGATTCCCAGGGTCGCCTCGTGGCGGCGGATCCCCGGGATCGCCTCGTGGTGGCGGATCCCCATCTCATGGTGGCGGATCTACAGGGTGGCCTCGTGGCGGCGGATCCCCGGGATCGCCTCGTGGTGGCGGATCCCCTGGATCCGTCTTGATCCCCGCTCCCCCTAACTCGTCACTGCCAGGGATGCTCCCCGTGGCTCCGTTCGGTCCGGATGTCGCTTTCATTCCTGGTAGACGTGCTCCTGTGGCCTTCGCTACCAGAGACATCGAGCCTTGGTCCGCTAAGAAGTTGAACCGAGTCGCGGTCATCTCCATGAAGATCACGGTCCTGTTTCCGGAGTTGCCTTTTCGGGCTGAGTGGATATTCCCTCGGACAGCGGACGCCATCCCGAGGGCCGGGTACGTGGATTCGCTCATCACCAGACCTCTCGTGGAAGAACTGACAAGTGCTGCCCCGCGGGATACGCTGGTCACCACACCGGTGGATCCGGTTAGCTTCAGGGGTGATGTGCGCGGGCGTCTCGGGTTATTCGTTCGCGCGTTCCGGGATTTCGTTTCCAAGCACCGGATTGCCATATGGGAAGGCACTCACCGATTCCCCATCTCTCGTAATCAACTGCAGGGTTCGACTTGGTTGTCCAACTTCAACAAGCAGCGTGGTAACCGACGTAGCCATGCTGGTCGAGCTTGGAAGAGAGTCTTTGTGATCCTCGTGTTGGCGATCCAGGACGGTTGGTGTGACGTGGATGTTTTGTTGGATCCATCCTTCTTGCATCTTCCCCGACGCGGGGATAAGGTAGCTTGGTTTCCGGGATTCGTATCCCGTCAAGCCAACTTGGAGGATCCCAACCTCCATCGCCCAGAGCCCACGAGCCTACTGGAGGCCTTGCAAGAGATTGATGAAGCCGAGCCTTGGCGTATCCAGTTTCGCGGGGACCCGAGCCAACACCCAGGACGCCAGATCCAGCGTCTAGTGGGCAAGTTCTTCAACGTTCAGCCCAAGACTACCTGATCCTCATCACTCTTTGACGCCACGCCCCCAGTTTCAGTCTTCGTGGATTCGCTTCGTAGTAGTAACTAGCGACGGGAAACTGGGTCGAGCTAGCATTTTTGCGTAAGCTATTATAATCCACATTCCCTTACTTGAATATGTCTATAACATTCCCTCGTCGGTTGAGAAATCCAGTCAGAGCCTTTCAGTGTACACCTGGATCTGGGCTGGATCCACCCTTTCAGTGTACACCTGGATCTGGGCTGGATCCACCCTTTCAGCGTACACCTGGATCTGGGCTGGATTCCGGATCCGGTTGGATCCACGCTTGGATTTCGCCCGGATCTAGCGCCAACGACCCAGTTTCAATTGGGTCAGTATAGTTCGGGCCCTTGAAAGCTCGTGCTTGAGATCAAGCAGGACTCCTCGCACGTAAAACGTCACTCTTATGCATAAACATTCACTCCTTCCTCCTAATCCGCCATTCCTCTGTGGATTCGTCTTCTCTTTCTTTCCGATGTGACCAACTCACATCAGCGATCCTCCTCCTCCTGGCCCACACCCTTCCTGTGGGTCCTTCTTCATCCTCCCATCGACATGACCAACTCACATCCATGGATCCCCTCCCTACTCTTCTTCATGAGACTGCATCACGCCGAATCTGTTACGATTCGTACGATCCCGCAAGAAACCATAGAGTAATGCTCCACCGTTCAGACCTGCCTCGTCTACCCAACTGGGTTCGTCATATCCACGCCAATACACCAGAAATGCACGGTAAATCCGCCCGTATCTAGTTCGCTTCCCTGACCTCATGTCGGTGATCTTCTCGACTTCGAACTCGTCGGCTTCGAGATCCACATTCCAACTATCTTCCGGTAGGAGGACTTCGTCGAAGTCGACGCGATCGGATCCATCCACCGAAAGACGGGTTTGCGGCCGATTTGGATTATCTTTGACCAACTTCAGCTTGGATACATGTACTACAGGGAACAGGCGATATTCGGTACCTGCCGTTTCCAACTTCACCGCATGTTCTCCGAGCTTCTCGCTCACCCGGAACGGTCCATGCCATAGATGGGCCAATTTGCGGGCGTACCCTTCTTTCACCCGATCTAAATATAGCCACACCTGCGATCCCACTTGGATTTGATGTGGGCGGGCATCTTCGTTGTGTCGATCCGCTCGATCCTGTATCGCACTCCGCAGTCGTTCGCTCACCTGGGATCTAGCTTGCTGGTAGTATTTCTGGACTTGGTATCGCCATCGCCTTGGATCTCGGTTTCTCTTCTTGGTGCTACATACTGGAATGGCCGCTTCTAGGGTGGATTTGGGATCCCACCCATGTACCAAGTAAAATGGTGTATCACCCCGGATCCTGTCTTGGGCGGTGTTCATCGCGAAGGCGAGCCGTTCTGCGTACTCATCCCAATCCCTCTGATCCAAATCCTGGACATACATCTTGAGTGCTCTCGTAATTGTCTGCACCATGCGCTCGGCCGACCCGTTAGCTTGGGGACGGTATGCCATGGTTGCTCGCTGTCTCTGCCCCAGGATCCGGTTGAAAGCTCGAAAGAAATCCGACATAAAGCCTGGCTCCCGATCATGTCTAATCATCTCACTAGCTCCAAATCTTCGGAAAACGCACTCCTCGTACGATTCGGCAATGGTTTGCGCAGTTCTAGATGCACTAGCCTTGGCTATCACGTATCCGGTAAACAGGTCCACCCAAATCAACAATTCTGTGTTTCCTTTGAACGACTTGGGCAACGAGGGGATATGATCCATGGCTATGCTTTGGAAAGGGTAAGTCGCTTGGATATTCCCAGGTGACTCCCCTTCGATTGTGGGCCTGCCCTTGCCTGTCTCACAATCCACACATTCGCCGACATATCGTTGTACGCTCTTGAATAGTCCCCTCCAGTGGAAACATTCCCGGATCCGTTGGTAGGTCCGACCAATACCCTGATGTCCACCTTCTAAACTAGCGTGATAGTGGTGTAGGACATCCTGTTGTAAGGTTTCCGGCATCACCAATCTCATCAATCCATCTCGATCCTCGTTGACTCTCTTCGTAGGGGGGGGGCAATAGAAGAGCAAATCATTCAAATCCACTGCGTAATCCGTAGCGATAATACTGTAGGATTTGGCATCCTCCCGACTCAGGTCTCGTACATCCCCCATCAGATACTTCTTTAGTCCCAAAACCCACGCTTCCTCGTCCTGTGCTTTATGGATCCGCTCAATGCGGACTCCCTTCACAAATGTTTCCTCGAGAATCTGGGGGCCGGGTCCAATCCTTCCTCTGGATCTAGTGAAAGCCATTACCTGGACTGTCCTTTTTTCGGATCCAACCACCACCACCTCGTCTAGTCGGTTCAACGTAACGAGATCCTGATGTTCGGCCTCTCTCTCCACTTCGACACCACATTGATTCCGTAAAGCAGCACTGGCCAAGCTATCTGCACTGACATTCCAATCTCGCTTGACATGCACCAACTCGTAATTCAACCAACCACGCAGGTGGACCATCACTTTCTGCCGTAACAGTGTTAGGGCCGGGGCCTTGCAGTCAATCTCACCTCGCACCTGTCTGATCACCAAATTTGAATCCCCACAAATCACCAGCCGTTTTGGATCTTGTCCCCTTAGTAGATCCAAACCCAGAAGGAGTCCGTTATACTCCGCTTCATTGACGGTGAGGCCTTCCGCGTAAGTGGATCTGGCCCGTACAACTTCCCATCCAGGCAGTCTCCACAGTATTGCACTGTATGCTCCTCCTCCGCGTCGTACACGAGCGGATCCATCAAAACTCAGGACGTACAGATCCTCATCCACCTGTACCGTCGGGATCGGGATCTGGATCCGGCGTTTGGGCTCTTTCTTAGGAGCGATCCTAGTCAGCGCCTCATCCATCTTAGCTCGAGGAGTGATGCTCGCGGCCAAGACTCCCAGGATCTCGTCTTCCCCTTTCGAACATTTCACAATCTCCAGCGTCCAAGGCGAGAGTAAAGCTGCCCACTGTCCCAAACGTCCTTGTAACCCGGCCGACTTGAACAGCCAAGCTAGCGTAGAGTGTCGAGTCAGGATCCGGATGGATCTTCCCACCAGCAGGTTGTAATTGAGATCCAACACGCGTAGGAGCGCGAGTATCTCTTTCTCCACCGCTCCGTAGTTCAGTTCATTCGGCTTCAGTGTCCGGCTGACGAAGGTGACTGGATGACAGATCCCTTCATGTTCTTGTACCAGAGCTGCTGAGACGGCCCAGTCACTGGCATAAACTATCACCGTAGGTTGACGTTCCGGATCGAAATGCCGGAGGATAGGTGTGGTTGCGATCCTGCTCCTTAGCTCCACGAATGCGTGTTGAGCTCGGATCCACCGAAATTCTGCCTTTTCCATGTTCCGATCCGTCGTTTCTATCCAGACTGGATCCTCTCTCCGTTGGTCCCGGGGTGGATCCAGCTCCCGTTTTAAGTCCTCTTCTGTCGTCGTTCCACTTGGATCCCTTCGTGGATCCGACATCTCCCGGGCCAGAGCCTGTTGGATCTTGATCCGGACAGTCGAAGTGGTCATCGCAGCAAAATCCACCTCTCTCAATTCATAGAGTACCGCAGCAAACAGTGCGTAATCCCCGATGAACCGACTGTAGTAGTTCAAACTGCCCAAGAAGGATTGCATCGCCCGTAACGACTGTGGGAAGGGCAAATCAGCTAATGAAGACAGGTCCTTAGGATTCACCTCCAATCCCTCCTTGGAAACTCGATGGCCTAAGTAACCCACCTTGCGCATCCCCCAATAGCTCTTCACCACACTGATAGAGAGATTCCACTTAGTACACGCCTCCAGTAGGGATGCCACTCTTTCGCACAACCGATCCCACGATTCCGCCGGGATTAGAATGTCGTCGATGTAAGATCTGCGTCCTAACACAGATGGGATTCCAAGATCTCCTGGCTCTCCTGCTTCGAATGGATCCACTTCCGTATGATCTTCCCTGGATCCACCCTTTTCGGGTTCCGGTATTCGGGTGAATCCATAGAGGGCGTTATCGATCAGGCGCTGGTAGATCTGGGGTGCGTTCTTCAATCCGAACGGCATCCGGTTCCATTCGAACAGTCCAAACGGTGTGATGAATGCGGATACGGCGCGAGCTCGATCCGTCATAGTCACCACCCAGAAACCACTGGCCATGTCAAGAGAACAGTACCAGAGTACTTTATCCAAATCCTCCAATAGCTCATTGATTAGAGGCATTGGATACACCATCAATCGGGTCAGGCCGTTAACTAGCCGGTAATCAATGCACAGACGTATATCCACCCCGTTCTTCTTGATGATGATTACCACCGGAGATGCCCACGGGGACGTTGAGAAACTGATGATCTTGGCTTGCAACAGGCCCTTAATCAGATCCGATAGTTTTTCTCGGAACTGAGGCGCCACCTTCCGCTCCCTTTGAGCGATCGGCCTCGCGTCACCGACATCGATGTCACATTTGACTCCGCGGGCAGCGAGCGGCAATGCATTACCTTTACCAATCAGCAGTTGTCGGCTTTCCCAGATCTTCTGACGTAACCGATCCACTTCCGCGGGTTCGTTTGCCCCTGGATCCACTTGGATGTCGTCAATCGTGACCTCCTCTGTGGTCAGTGGTACTTCGGGGATCACCGCCAGGCCTTCTCCGAGATCCCCGCCGTGTAGATCCCCGCCTTCATGGTAACAGACTTGTTCATCTTCAGTCTTTGTCGGATCCACCCCTGGATCCAAGCACCGCAACTCTCCTTCACCCATCATTCCTTCTGTTTTCGTGGGATCAGGTGCTCTGGTACCGGGGAAGCCACCGGTTGGATCGACTTGATCCTCTAGCGAGTTTAAACACGACGGTTCTTGTTTTACCAGTGTTGCCACTCTCGATAAGGATTCAGGCACTTTGTCACATATAAAGCTAGGATCCACTCGGGGGTTAGCCGGATCTGGCAACCCGGCTTCAGCTCTCTGCGACTCTTCATCCACCGACCCTAAGTTATCTAGGGGCCTGCTCTGGGGATCATCCCCGGCCTTGGATCCAACCTCTATCGCTTGGATCTCAATCCGACGATCCCTCTGCAGGATCTTTCGCGGAGTTGGGTATGAAGACCGATCCACCAAGGGGCCAGTTGGCTCCGCCGGGAGCTCCCCCTCCCCGAGAGATTCGATCTCGGTAGTCGCCTCGTACGCCAGATTCTGTCATTCTCTGTAACGACGGGATCCCACTGACACATATCCCGGTCGCCTAGGGATACCGTCCTTCGCCAACCATCGTCCGATCTCCTCATAATGGTCCAGTAATAGTCTCTTGTCGCTGACGTTCGTGACCTGGAGGTATTGTGATCGACCTGGTCCCTGGATTACGGTAGGCACCCATTTCTCGCCCCGAGTGACCCACAGTTTCTCATGTTCCACCCACTTTAACCGATCTGGCAGTTCCCAGGTTTCTCCGGGCTCGATCCAGGTCGTCTTATCCGCCCTTATGATCCTCATCTTCGCTCCATACAACGGTCGCCGTCCGTTGAGCTCGATCCGCATCTCGTCGGGGAAACACAGTGTCCCATCCGCCAGATCCAACCTCACTCCGGCTGGTACCATGAAATCCATCCCGAGGATGGCGTCTTGACCAGCGAGATCTCCAACCCAAATATCGAACCAGTATACCAAACAACCTGCCAGCGTGATCTTGATCCGCGTTCTCCCATTCGTGCGGTACACGCCTTCACCAATCCCAACACAATCTTGGATCCGACTCCCATCCACTTGGCACCCAACCTTACGAGCAAAGGCGGTATCCAGTATAGACACCTCGGCATCACTATCTAGGAGTAGGATTGCTTTTTCATTGTTGATCTTGCCCCCTACCTTGGCTTGTCTGAACCACTTTCCTGGGGCATGGTACTTCCAGTATCCACGGGACTCCCCTGTTAGCAGATCCATGGATCCAACATCCTCAGATCCACAGGATCCAGTGACCAGACAGACCTTAGGTGGATCTGCAGTGACCTCGCCCTTGGTAGGCTCAAACCATCGACCATGTTGGCGTTTCTCCCAGTAACCGCGCGCTTCTCCCCTTTGTAGATCCAGGGTTGAAGAGACTTCGGATCTGGCAAATTCATCCACTTGGCGCAAACTAGAAATCTTGGCAACTGACACTTCATGTAGATCACGTGCATTATCGACTGGATCTAGGGTCCTGCTACCTGGATCTAGCGATGTCTTGTTCACAAATGCATAAATGCAATACCTAGAACGCTCGGCTCGTACCGGATTCAAACCCGGCGAGCGTCCTAGTTTAACATCTTCTCGGCCACTTCTGGCAACATCTCTCTGTGCTTGGCTGGATCAAACCACTGGCGGATCTGGTTGTAGAATTCTTCCATCGGGCACTTGCCGACGTCGTGAATCTCGCCACACCCGCGACACACGTAGAAGCAATGATCCGCGGGATGACCTTTCTTGCCACACTTCTCACAGACCAGATGTTTCCAGCATCCAGATTCAGTGTGCTTCCGGGATCCGCACTGCGAACACCTGATCTGCCTGCCCCGTCCATGAGATCTCGGGATCTGTACATCCCACGGTCCCCGGGTACGGTATCACCGGTGCGGGAGTTGTCTCCAGTCTTCGCTGTACGATCGTTGGGCGCAGTGAGACAGACTCGGCGGTAATCCTCTGGGTCGGAGTCCGAACTGTCGGATCCTGATTCAGTTCCTGAGTCGGGCGCCGTGACTTGGTGGACACGTCGATGTGGTGTAGCGGGATCAGCAAAATCTGCGAGATTGCTGGGTCCAACTTACCAACTGCGCCCAGACACCGACTAACGGAGGGGGTCCCCCGATGATCCGTGTTCTGCTGAACTTTCCTCACCTTGTGTACCCGTCGGTAGGGCGGGATCTGGCTCTCTCGGTAACTTCCGAAGAGTTCAAGTGGTGAAGCTTGAGTGTCTTGGCGAGACGTGGGGATGGGGTGGAGCAGCAGTGGAAAATCTTCACTCTGCGTCCGTGGATGGTTCCGAATCCTAAGCGAATATTCGAGCTTATGGATCCGGGGCCTAGATCGTGGATCTGGCCGTAGGGTTGCCTTTGCGGGTGTGTTCCCTTGCCTTTGCGTTTCCTTTACGTCGTACTTGCCGCCTCCTGTGACGGGATCTTGAGAGTTGAGATCTTCTTAGGTATACCCGGCCAAGTAGTAAATCCGGTTAACCTGTCGGATCTGCACGTGTAAAGGAAAGCTCACTAGGTTGTAGGATCTGGCCAATGTATTATCCAGTTATCACTACCAACACTAGATTCGCAATTCCTAACCTCCTCCGAGCTCGTACGGCCAATGTAGTTCCGGTTCTTGAGGGCAGGAAGGCACTTGCGTGTTATTGTGCAAAATTGAAGACTTTATTTATTGAGTTAGTCCCTAGGGTCGAAGTATACACGAAACTTGTCCGGGCCAATGCGCATCTCCGCTACGAATGTTCTGCGAGGCCAAATCCAATCCCCGTCGAAACGCTACACGTAGTTGATCTCCACTTGATGATCCCGTTACGATTCCGTGTCCACTTGTTCTCTAGTTCGTGATCTTGATTACTCCATAGTGAGACCTGATGCTTGGCGGGCGAAGTAGACGCTGTCCTTGTCCAGGGCCAATGTTCACTCCTGTTACGGCGATCGCCCGAGGCCAAATCCAACCCCCGAGACGACTACAGGTCACTTGCTCTCCACAGTGCAAATTGAAGACTGTATTGATACTTAAGCCTATACCTGCCTGGATTTCTACCTTCTATGTCTTTTACTTGTTAAATCCCTTACCAGGCGCGGCTGCATGTCCCTTCTTCCCTTGACCCATCATCCCAGCTGTATTATCTTCAGATCCACCGGATCCATGGCGTAATCATTATGGTCACCCTATTATGGGTACACTCATCTGGATCCAGGTCGCTTGGATCCACTTCACTGTAAGTGTACACTTGTCGTGGATCTGAGCTCTCCAATCATCCAACATCATCTTGCCACCGTCCGTGATCTCCATTGTTCCACGAAAGTTTGAGATCCACTACCTTCATCATCCCTGTATGCTGGATCCAGGTCCCTCTATGCGGGATCCTCCTTCCTTGGATCCGAACTCGGAAGTATGGGATCCGGGACCTCTCGCGGTGGATCTTGACTTCTCATTAGCCGTGGTTACTAGATCCACCTTCAGATGGCACCTACCATCCTTCCTTCATAGGGTCCACACCCGATCCACTCTTGTATAGTATATCCCATATCCATCTTGGTGAATCCATGTAAGGGTGGATCCGAGGTAAGTCTTGGTGGATCTTGCCTTCTCGTACTTCGTTTATACCAGATCCATCGTCATTTCATACGGGGTGTTGCTCGTCATGGCTAATCCACCACAGGCAACTTGCATCCGTGTCAGCCAACCCAAATCCTCTCTAATCACTTGAAATTGTCACTGATTCGGGATAGTGACCCCGCGTCAGGCCCATTCTCTTATTTCTGAGAAAGCACTTCACCACAATCGCCTCCTGTACGTTGTCGGCGCTGCACAACAGCGTTCACGGCGTGCATTACCAGCATCCACAACTGCTTTCTCCCCTTCGTGACACATGTCTCCCACCAAGCGTACCAGTCAATCGCCGGGCAAGGCTCCATCCACCACTCGTCCGATCAGCCCCTCTTTAATGTCGCCCACCGATCTGCGGGTTCTAGCCCAGGCTCTTTCCGATCGGGTGCAAACCTTGACGGCAGAGCTCCAGACGGCCCAAGATGTTAGCGACCAAACTGCGTCTTTGCACACCACCCAACTTCAGACCTTGCGAGCCCAGGTCCATGACCAGGCTATGGAGATCCAGGGGTGGGAGCACCGTGCGGCTTCTCGTTCGCAGGACCTACGACTCTTGTTGGCTGATCAAGCGGTCGGGATCCGCGACCTGACCGGACGGCTGGATCGCGCCTCCCGTCAGCGAGATGGATGCGAAATGACAACGACCATCTCCTTAGGGAGATGGCGCTCGCCGGATCTGAGATCCACCAGCTCCAATCCCGGATCCACGACCTCGAGCGGGATCTGGAGGATTCTCAGACTGCTAGGGCAGCCGCGGACGCGAGCTTGGATCGACTCCGTGACGAGTTGCGCCTGACCCAGGAGGAGGTGGTGACCAACGACTATGTGGGATCCACCCATGGCGGATCCGCCTTAGGGTCGGCGCGTGGAGGGTCCCCCGCGCCAAATCCACCTCCCTCCTCGCCGGATGTAGCCCTGGCTCAACTCTCTGAGGAGTTGCAAGACACCAAGGAGTCGCTCGAGAAAGCGTCTGCCGGACGAGATTACGCGCTCGAAGAATTCGTGCGTATGACCCAATTGCGCGACGAGATCCAAGCGAAGCTGGCGGACAGCGAACTCCAGCGGGACAAGGCGGCTACCGAGTGGGCGGATGCCAAGCGGACGCAAACGGAACTGGAATCCAAGCTTCGCCGCACGAGTACGTGGATCCTTTTTTGGTCCTTGCTAGTAACTCCATATTCACTTGTTATGTCAATCCAGGTGACAAATTGAAAGATGCCGATGCAACCGCCGCGAAACGCCAGGATCAACTCGCCGCAGCTCAAGCTCAGCAGCAACAGCTGGTCCTGGAGCGCGATCGTGGCTTATCGGAGCGGGATTTGGCTCGTCGACGACTGGCGCTGGTGACAGCTGCCGTGTCGGATCCCCTTCCTCCCTTGTCGGGGCCCTCTCACGCTGCCAGCGTCTCTGCTCCTCTTCCGTCTGTGAGGGGGGCGGATCCGTCGGCTGCGAAACGCCCGCGTAGTGCATCTCCCGCTCCTAGCACCGGATCCTCCCGTCCCCATAAGCATGCCCGAGCCTCCCCAAAAACCAAGCCCAAAACGACTTCGGCCTCTAAGGCGGCTTCGCAAGCGGGATCCACCTCTGTGTCCAAGACTTCCGCCTCCCCCTCGAAGTCGGGTGCCGGATCCAAGTCCGGATCCACCGCTAGATCCAAGTCTACCTCAGCGTCCAAGACTGGATCTGCAGTTACGTCCAAAGCGGGAGTGGGATCCAAGGCTGGATCCACTGCTGCTACGTCAAAGTCTGGATCTGGACCCAAGACTGGGTCTACGGCGTCCAAGACCGGATCCGTTGCCCCATCCAAAACGGGATCCACGGTGTCCAAGTCCGGATCGACGGCCAAGGCGGGATCTACGGCCGTATCCAAACCGGGATCGGCGTCCAAAACGGGATCCACCGCTAGCCCTTCGGTGACGACGCCTGCCGTTCCCCAGCCCGCTTCCACCAGCCATCCGCCGGCCCGTACTGTACCCGGGAAGGGGAAAGCAAAACGTGTCCTTCCCCCTGGATGTGGACTTGGCAGCTCGGAGGACGACGAGGACGAGGGTCAGACTGGTCCGACGGCTCAGGACCACCTATCCGGCCGTCGTCGAAGCGTATGTCGTCCTCCGGCCCGTATCCCTTCACTCTGGGCGATGAGGACGATGACAACGACGATGAAAGTCCGGAGGATTCGGAGGAGGCTCGAGCCGCTGATGACGCCTTGGAGGAGGACACGCGACGGGCCTTGTCCCAGTCCAGATCTGAAGCCCGGCGAAGATCCCTCTCGACACCGCCTCCACAAGTCGCTGGTACCACCGGATCTGGAGGTGACACTGCGGGATCCGCGATCCAAGTCGACAGTGATGGTGGATCGGGTAGTGATGGTGGAGGGGGGTCGCATCGTGGTGGTGGATTCCTTGGATCTGGTGGAGGGGGGGGGGGGGTCGCCTCGTGGTGGCGGATCCCCATCTCATGGTGGCGGATTCCCAGGATCGCCTCATGGTGGCGGATCTCCAGGGTCGCCTCGTGGCGGCGGATCCCCGGGATCGCCTCGTGGTGGCGGATCCCCATCTCATGGTGGCGGATCTACAGGGTGGCCTCGTGGCGGCGGATCCCCGGGATCGCCTCGTGGTGGCGGATCCCCCGGATCTGTCTTGATCCCCGCTCCCCCTAACTCGTCATTGCCAGGGATGCTCCCCGTGACCCCGTTCGGTCCGGATGCCGCCTTCATTCCTGGTCGGCGTGCTCCCGTGGCCTTCGCCACCCGAGACATTGAGTCTTGGTCCGCCAAGAAATTGAACCGGGTCGCCATTATTTCAATGAAGATCACGGTCCTGTTTCCTGAGCTGCCTTTTCGAGCTGAATGGATATTCCCTCGGGAAGCGGACGCCATCCCGACGGCCGGATACGTGGATTCGCTCATCACCAGACCTCACGTGGAAGACTTGATAAATGCTGCCCCGTGGGATACGCTGGCCACCACACCGGTGGATCCGGTTAGCTTCAGGGGTGATGTGCGCGGGCGTCTCGGGTTATTCGTTCGCGCGTTCCGGGATTTCGTTTCCAAGCACCGGATTGCCATATGGGAAGGCACTCACCGATTCCCCATCTCTCGTAATCAACTGCAGGGTTCGACTTGGTTGTCCAACTTCAACAAGCAGCGTGGTAACCGACGTAGCCATGCTGGTCGAGCTTGGAAGAGAGTCTTTGTGATCCTCGTGTTGGCGATCCAGGACGGTTGGTGTGACGTGGATGTTTTGTTGGATCCATCCTTCTTGCATCTTCCCCGACGCGGGGATAAGGTAGCTTGGTTTCCGGGATTCGTATCCCGTCAAGCCAACTTGGAGGATCCCAACCTCCATCGCCCAGAGCCCACGAGCCTACTGGAGGCCTTGCAAGAGATTGATGAAGCCGAGCCTTGGCGCATCCAGTTTCGTGGGGACCCGAGCCAACACCCAGGACGCCAGATCCAGCGTCTAGTGGGCAAGTTCTTCAACGTTCAGCCCAAGACTACCTGATCCTCATCACTCTTTGACGCCACGCCCCCAGTTTCAGTCTTCGTGGATTCGCTTCGTAGTAGTAACTAGCGACTGGAAACTGGGTCGAGCTAGCATTTTTGCGTAAGCTATTATAATCCACATTCCCTTACTTGAATATGTCTATAACATTCCCTCGTCGGTTGAGAAATCCAGTCAGAGCCTTTCAGTGTACACCTGGATCTGGGCTGGATCCACCCTTTCAGTGTACACCTGGATCTGGGCTGGATCCACCCTTTCAGCGTACACCTGGATCTGGGCTGGATTCCGGATCCGGTTGGATCCACGCTTGGATTTCGCCCGGATCTAGCGCCAACGACCCAGTTTCAATTGGGTCAGTATAGTTCGGGCCCTTGAAAGCTCGTGCTTGAGATCAAGCAGGACTCCTCGCACGTAAAACGTCACTCTTATGCATAAACATTCACTCCTTCCTCCTAATCCGCCATTCCCCTGTGGATTCGTCTTCTCTTTCTTTCCGATGTGACCAACTCACATCAGCGATCCTCCTCCTCCTGGCCCACACCCTTCCTGTGGGTCCTTCTTCATCCTCCCATCGACATGACCAACTCACATCCATGGATCCCCTCCCTACTCTTCTTCATGAGACTGCATCACGCCGAATCTGTTACGATTCGTACGATCCCGCAAGAAACCATAGAGTAATGCTCCACCGTTCAGACCTGCCTCGTCTACCCAACTGGGTTCGTCATATCCACGCCAATACACCAGAAATGCACGGTAAATCCGCCCGTATCTAGTTCGCTTCCCTGACCTCATGTCGGTGATCTTCTCGACTTCGAACTCGTCGGCCTCGAGGTCCACATTCCAACTATCTTCCGGTAGGAGGACTTCGTCGAAGTCTACCCGGTCGGATCCATCTACCGAAAGACGGGTTTGCGGCCGATTTGGATTATCTTTGACCAACTTCAGCTTGGATACGTGTACTACAGGGAACAGGCGATATTCGGTACTTGCCGTTTCCAGCTTTACCGCATGTTCTCCTATCGTTTCGCTCACCCGGAACGGTCCATGCCATAGATGGGCCAATTTGCGGGCGTACCCTTCTTTCACTCGATCCAAATAAAGTCACACCTGCGATCCCACTTGGATTTGATGCGGACGGGCGTCTTCGTTGTGTCGATCCGCTCGATACTGTATCGCACTCCGCAGACGTTCGCTCACCTGGGATCTAGCTTGCTGGTAGTATTTCTGGACTTGGTATCGCCATCGCCTTGGATCTCGGTTTCTCTTCTTGGTGCTACATACTGGAATGGCCGCTTCTAGGGTGGATTTGGGATCCCACCCATGTACCAAGTAAAATGGTGTATCACCCCGGATCCTGTCTTGGGCGGTGTTCATCGCGAAGGGGAGTCGTTCTGCGTACTCATCCCAATCCCTCTGATCCAAATCCTGGACATACATCTTGAGTGCTCTCGTGATTGTCTGCACCATGCGCTTGGCCGACCCATTAGCTTGGGGACGGTATGCCATGGTTGCTCGCTGTCTCTGCCCCAGGATCCGGTTGAAAGCTCGAAAGAAATCCGACATAAAGCCTGGCTCCCGATCATGTCTAATCATCTCACTAGCTCCAAATCTTCGGAAAACGCACTCCTCGTACGATTCGGCAATGGTTTGCGCAGTTCTAGACGCACTAGCCTTGGCTATCACGTATCCGGTAAACAGGTCCACCCAAATCAACAATTCTGTGTTTCCTTTGAACGACTTGGGCAACGAGGGGATATGATCCATGGCTATGATTTGGAAAGGGTAAGTCGCTTGGACATTCCCAGGTGACTCCCCTTCGATTGTGGGCCTGCCCTTGCCTGTCTCACAATCCACACATTCGCCGACATATCGTTGTACGCTCTTGAATAGTCCCCTCCAGTGGAAACATTCCCGGATCCGTTGGTAGGTCCGACCAATACCCTGATGTCCACCTTCTAAACTAGCGTGATAGTGGTGTAGGACATCCTGTTGTAAGGTTTCCGGCATCACCAATCTCATCAATCCATCTCGATCCTCGTTGACTCTCTTCGTAGGGGGGGGGCAATAGAAGAGCAAATCATTCAAATCCACTGCGTAATCCGTAGCGATAATACTGTAGGATTTGGCATCCTCCCGACTCAGGTCTCGTACATCCCCCATCAGATACTTCTTTAGTCCCAAAACCCACGCTTCCTCGTCCTGTGCTTTATGGATCCGCTCAATGCGGACTCCCTTCACAAATGCTTCGTCGAGAATCTGGGGGCCGGGTCCAATCCTTCGTCTGGATCTAGTGACAGCCATTACCTGGACTGTCCTTTTTTCGGATCCAACCACCACCACCTCGTCTAGTCGGTTCAACGTAACGAGATCCTGATGTTCGGCCTCTCTCTCCACTTCGACACCACATTGATTCCGTAAAGCGGCACTGGCCAAGCTATCTGCACTGACATTCCAATCTCGCTTGACATGCACCAACTCGTGATTCAACCAACCACGCAGGTGGACCATCACTTTCTGCCGTAACAGTGTTAGGGCCGGGGCCTTGCAGTCAATCTCACCTCGCACCTGTCTGATCACCAAATTTGAATCCCCACAAATCACCAGCCGTTTTGGATCTTGTCCCTTTAGTAGATCCAAACCCAGAAGGAGTCCGTTATACTCCGCTTCATTGACGGTGAGGCCTTCCGCGTAAGTGGATCTGGCCCGTACAACTTCCCATCCGGACAGTCTCCACAGTATTGCGCTGTATGCTCCTCCTCCTCGTCTTACGCGAGCGGATCCATCGAAACTCAGGACGTACAGATCCTCATCCACCTGTACCGTCGGGATCGGGATCTGGATCCGGCGTTTGGGCTCTTTCTTAGGAGCGATCCTAGTCAGCGCTTCATCCATCTTAGCTCGAGGTGTGATGCTCGCGGCCAAGACTCCCAGGATCTCGTCTTCCCCTTTCGAACATTTCACAATCTCCAGTGTCCAAGGCGAGAGTAAAGCTGTCCACTGTCCAAAACGTCCTTGCAACCCGGCCGACTTGAACAGCCAGACTAGCGTAGAGTGTCGAGTCAGGATCCGGATGGATTGTGGTGTAGCGGGATCAGCAAAATCTGCGAGATTGCTGGGTCCAACTTACCAACTGCGCCCAGACACCGACTAACGGAGGGGGTCCCCCGATGATCCGTGTTCTGCTGAACTTTCCTCACCTTGTGTACCCGTCGGTAGGGCGGGATCTTGCTCTCTCGGTAACTTCCGAAGCGTTTCAGTGGTGAAGCTTGAGCGTTTTGGCGAGACGTGGGGATGGGGTGGAGCAGCAGTGGAAAATCTTCACTCTGCGTCCGTGGATGGTTCCGAATCCTAAGCGAATATTCGAGCTTATGGATCCGGGGCCTAGATCGTGGATCTGGCCGTAGGGTTGCCTTGCGGGTGTGTTCCCTTGCCTTTGTAGTTCCTTTGCGTCGTACTTGCCGCCTCCTGTGACGGGATCTTGAGAGTTGAGAACCTCTAGGGTGTAACCGACCAAGTAGTAAATTCGGTTAACCTGTCGGATCTGCACGTGTATAGGAAAGCTCACTAGGTTGTAGGATCTGGCCAATGTATTATCCAGTTATCGCTACCAACACTAGATTCGCAATTCCTAACCTTCACGGAGCTCGTACGGCCAATGTAGTTCCGGTTCTTGAGGGCGGGAAGGCACTTGCGTGTTACTGTGCAAATTGAGGACTGTATTGATACTTAAGCCTATACCTGCCTGGATCTCTACCTTCTATGTCTTTCATCTGCTAAATCCCTTACCAGGCTCGGCTGCATGTCTCTTCTTCCCTTGACCCATCATCCCAGCTGTATTATCTTCAGATCCACCGGATCCATGGCGTAATCATTATGGTCACCCTATTATGGGGACACTCGTCCGGATCCAGGTCGCTTGGATCCACTTCACTGTAAGTGTACACTCGTCGTGGATCTGAGCTCTCCAATCATCCAACATCATCTCGCAACCGTCTGTGATCTCCATTGTCCCACGAAAGTTCGAGATCCACTGCATCCATCATCCCTATACCCTGGATCCAGGTCCCTCAGGGCGGGATCCTCCCTCCTTGGATCCGAACTCGGAAGTATGGGATCTGGGGTACCTCGCGGTGGATCTTAACTTTTCTTTAGCCGTGGTTACTAGATCCACCTTCAGAGGGCACCTACCATCCTTCCTTCATAGGGTCCACACCCGATCCACTCTTGTATAGTATATCCCATATCCATCTTGGTGAATCCATGTAAGGGTGGATCCGAGGTAAGTCTTGGTGGATCTTGCCTTCTCGTACTTCGTTTATACCAGATCCATCGTCATTTCATACGGGGTGTTGCTCGTCATGGCTAATCCACCACAGGCAACTTGCATCCGTGTCAGCCAACCCAAATCCTCTCTAATCACTTGAAATTGTCACTGATTCGGGATAGTGACCCCGCGTCAGGCCCATTCTCTTATTTCTGAGAAAGCACTTCACCACAATCGCCTCCTGTACGTTGTCGGCGCTGCACAACAGCGTTCACGGCGTGCATTACCAGCATCCACAACTGCTTTCTCCCCTTCGTGACACATGTCTCCCACCAAGCGTACCAGTCAATCGCCGGGCAAGGCTCCATCCACCACTCGTCCGATCAGCCCCTCTTTAATGTCGCCCACCGATCTGCGGGTTCTAGCCCAGGCTCTTTCCGATCGGGTGCAAACCTTGACGGCAGAGCTCCAGACGGCCCAAGATGTTAGCGACCAAACTGCGTCTTTGCACACCACCCAACTTCAGACCTTGCGAGCCCAGGTCCATGACCAGGCTATGGAGATCCAGGGGTGGGAGCACCGTGCGGCTTCTCGTTCGCAGGACCTACGACTCTTGTTGGCTGATCAAGCGGTCGGGATCCGCGACCTGACCGGACGGCTGGATCGCGCCTCCCGTCAGCGAGATGGATGCGAAATGACAACGACCATCTCCTTAGGGAGATGGCGCTCGCCGGATCTGAGATCCACCAGCTCCAATCCCGGATCCACGACCTCGAGCGGGATCTGGAGGATTCTCAGACTGCTAGGGCAGCCGCGGACGCGAGCTTGGATCGACTCCGTGACGAGTTGCGCCTGACCCAGGAGGAGGTGGTGACCAACGACTATGTGGGATCCACCCATGGCGGATCCGCCTTAGGGTCGGCGCGTGGAGGGTCCCCCGCGCCAAATCCACCTCCCTCCTCGCCGGATGTAGCCCTGGCTCAACTCTCTGAGGAGTTGCAAGACACCAAGGAGTCGCTCGAGAAAGCGTCTGCCGGACGAGATTACGCGCTCGAAGAATTCGTGCGTATGACCCAATTGCGCGACGAGATCCAAGCGAAGCTGGCGGACAGCGAAATCCAGCGGGACAAGGCGGCTACCGAGTGGGCGGATGCCAAGCGGACGCAAACGGAACTGGAATCCAAGCTTCGCCGCACGAGTACGTGGATCCTTTTTTGGTCCTTGCTAGTAACTCCATATTCACTCGTTATTGTCAATCCAGGTGACAAATTGAAAGAAGCCGATGCGACCGCCGCGAAACTCCGGGATCAACTCGCTGCAGCCCAAACTCAGCAGCAACAGCTGGTCCTGGAGCGCGATCGTGGCTTATCGGAGCGGGATTTGGCTCGTCGACGACTGGCGCTGGTGACAGCTGCCGTGTCGGATCCCCTTCCTCCCTTGTCGGGGCCCTCTCACGCTGCCAGCGTCTCTGCTCCTCTCCCGTCTGTAAGTGGGGCGGATCCGTCAGTTGCGAAACGTCCGCGTAGTGCGTCTCCCGCTCCTAGCACCGGATCCCCCCGTCCTCATAAGCATGCTCGTGCTTCCCCAAAGGTCAAATCCAAAACCGGTTCGGCCTCTAAGGCGGCCTCTCAGGTGGGACCCACATCCGCTCCCAAGGCAGGATCCAAATCCACATCCAAGACGGGTCCCACATCCACGTCCAAAACTTCCGCCTCTCCCTCGAAGTCTGGAGCCGGATCCAAGACCGGATCCACCACTGCATCCAAGTCGACTTCAGTATCCGCGACTGGATCTGGGCCCAAGACTGGGTCTACGGCGCCCAAGGCCGGATCCGGACCCAAGACTGGGTCCGGTGTGGCATCCAAAGCGGGATCTTCGGCATCCAAATCTGGATCAACCACCAAGGCTGGATCCGTTGCTGTATCCAAGTCGGGATCGGCGCCCAAAACTGGATCTACGACTGCGCCGTCGTCCCAGGCAGTGGTGTCCACTGGATCCACAGCCATCGTTGCTCCTACGACGGGGTTAGCTCCATCCACGGCTAAATCCGGACAGTCTCAGTCGGGATCCACCACTGCCCCTTCGGTGACGACGCCTGCCGTTCTCCGGCCAGCTTCCACCGGCCATCCGCCCGCCCGTGCTGGATCTGGGAAGGGGAAAGCCAAACGGGTTATTCCCCCGGGATGTGGACTTGGCAGCTCGGAGGACGACGAGGACGAGGGTCAGACTGGTCCGACGGCTCAGGTCCTCCTATCCGATCGTCGTCGAAGCGTACGTCGTCCTCCGGCCCGTATCCCTTCACTCTGAGCGATGAGGACGATGACGACGACGATGACGATGAGAGTCCAGAGGATTCGGAGGAGGCTCGAGCCGCTGAGGATGCCTTGGAGGAAGACACGCGACGGGCCTTGTCCCAGTCCAGATCTGAAGCCCGGCGAAGATCCCTCTCGACACCGCCTCCACAAGTCGCTGGCACAGCCGGATCCGGAGGCGACACTGCGGGATCCGCGATCCAAGTCGACAGTGACGGCGGATCGGGTAGCGATGGTGGGAGGGGGTCGCCTCGTGGTGGCGGACTCCTTGGATCTGGCGGAGGGGGGTCGCCTGGTGGCGGATCCCCCGGATCTGGCGGAGGGGGTCACCTCATGGTGGTGGATCTCCAGGATCGCCCCATGGTGGCGGTTCCCCAGGATCGTCTCACGGTGACGGATCCCCTGGATCCGTCTTGATCCCCGCTCCCCCTAACTCGTCACTGCCAGGGATGCTCCCCGTGGCTCCGTTCGGTCCGGATGTCGCTTTCATTCCTGGTAGACGTGCTCCTGTGGCCTTCGCTACCAGAGACATCGAGCCTTGGTCCGCTAAGAAGTTGAACCGAGTCGCGGTCATCTCCATGAAGATCACGGTCCTGTTTCCGGAGTTGCCTTTTCGGGCTGAGTGGATATTCCCTCGGACAGCGGACGCCATCCCGAGGGCCGGGTACGTGGATTCGCTCATCACCAGACCTCTCGTGGAAGAACTGACAAGTGCTGCCCCGCGGGATACGCTGGTCACCACACCGGTGGATCCGGTTAGCTTCAGGGGTGATGTGCGTGGGCGACTCGGGGTATTCGTTCGGGCGTTCCGGGATTTCGCCTCCAAGCACCGGGTTGCTATATGGGAGGGCGCTCACCGGTTCCCCATCTCTCGGAATCAACTGCAGGGTTCGACTTGGCTGTCCAACTTCAACAAGCAGCGTGGTAACCGACGTAGCCATGCTGGCCGAGCTTGGAAGAGAGTCCTTGTGATCCTCGTGTTGGCAATCCAGGACGGTTGGTGTGACGTGGATATTTTGTTGGATCCATCCTTCTTGCATCTTCCCCGACGCGGGGATAAGGTAGCTTGGTTTCCGGGATCCGTATCCCGCCGAGCCAGCTTGGAGGATCCCAACCTCCATCGATCAGAACCCACGAGCCTATTGGAAGCCTTGCGAGAGATCGACGAAGCCGAGCCTTGGCGTATCCAGTTTCGCGGGGACCCGAGCCAACACCCAGGACGCCAGATCCAGCGTCTAGTGGGCAAGTTCTTCAACGTTCAGCCCAAGACTACCTGATCCTCATCACTCTTTGACGCCACGCCCCCAGTTTCAGTCTTCGTGGATTCGCTTCGTAGTAGTAACTAGCGACTGGAAACTGGGTCGAGCTAGCATTTTTGCGTAAGCTATTATAATCCACATTCCCTTACTTGAATATGTCTATAACATTCCCTCGTCGGTTGAGAAATCCAGTCAGAGCCTTTCAGTGTACACCTGGATCTGGGCTGGATCCACCCTTTCAGTGTACACCTGGATCTGGGCTGGATCCACCCTTTCAGCGTACACCTGGATCTGGGCTGGATTCCGGATCCGGTTGGATCCACGCTTGGATTTCGCCCGGATCTAGCGCCAACGACCCAGTTTCAATTGGGTCAGTATAGTTCGGGCCCTTGAAAGCTCGTGCTTGAGATCAAGCAGGACTCCTCGCACGTAAAACGTCACTCTTATGCATAAACATTCACTCCTTCCTCCTAATCCGCCATTCCCCTGTGGATTCGTCTTCTCTTTCTTTCCGATGTGACCAACTCACATCAGCGATCCTCCTCCTCCTGGCCCACACCCTTCCTGTGGGTCCTTCTTCATCCTCCCATCGACATGACCAACTCACATCCATGGATCCCCTCCCTACTCTTCTTCATGAGACTGCATCACGCCGAATCTGTTACGATTCGTACGATCCCGCAAGAAACCATAGAGTAATGCTCCACCGTTCAGACCTGCCTCGTCTACCCAACTGGGTTCGTCATATCCACGCCAATACACCAGAAATGCACGGTAAATCCGCCCGTATCTAGTTCGCTTCCCTGACCTCATGTCGGTGATCTTCTCGACTTCGAACCCGTCGGCTTCGAGATCCACATTCCAACTATCTTCCGGTAGGAGGACTTCGTCGAAGTCGACGCGATCGGATCCATCCACCGAAAGACGGATCTGCGGCCGGTCCGGATATTCTTGACCAACTTCAGCTTGGATACATGTACTACAGGGAACAAGCGATATTCGGTACCTGCCGTTTCCAACTTCACCGCATGTTCTCCGAGCTTCTCGCTCACCCGGAACGGTCCATGCCATAGATGGGCCAATTTGCGGGCGTACCCTTCTTTCACCCGATCTAAATATAGTCACACCTGCGATCCCACTTGGATTTGATGCGGACGGGCGTCTTCGTTGTGTCGATCCGCTCGATACTGTATCGCACTCCGCAGACGTTCGCTCACCTGGGATCTAGCTTGCTGGTAGTATTTCTGGACTTGGTATCGCCATCGCCTTGGATCTCGGTTTCTCTTCTTGGTGCTACATACTGGAATGGCCGCTTCTAGGGTGGATTTGGGATCCCACCCATGTACCAAGTAAAATGGTGTATCACCCCGGATCCTGTCTTGGGCGGTGTTCATCGCGAAGGGGAGTCGTTCTGCGTACTCATCCCAATCCCTCTGATCCAAATCCTGGACATACATCTTGAGTGCTCTCGTGATTGTCTGCACCATGCGCTTGGCCGACCCATTAGCTTGGGGACGGTATGCCATGGTTGCTCGCTGTCTCTGCCCCAGGATCCGGTTGAAAGCTCGAAAGAAATCCGACATAAAGCCTGGCTCCCGATCATGTCTAATCATCTCACTAGCTCCAAATCTTCGGAAAACGCACTCCTCGTACGATTCGGCAATGGTTTGCGCAGTTCTAGACGCACTAGCCTTGGCTATCACGTATCCGGTAAACAGGTCCACCCAAATCAACAATTCTGTGTTTCCTTTGAACGACTTGGGCAACGAGGGGATATGATCCATGGCTATGCTTTGGAAAGGGTAAGTCGCTTGGATATTCCCAGGTGACTCCCCTTCGATTGTGGGCCTGCCCTTGCCTGTCTCACAATCCACACATTCGCCGACATATCGTTGTACGCTCTTGAATAGTCCCCTCCAGTGGAAACATTCCCGGATCCGTTGGTAGGTCCGACCAATACCCTGATGTCCACCTTCTAAACTAGCGTGATAGTGGTGTAGGACATCCTGTTGTAAGGTTTCCGGCATCACCAATCTCATTAATCCGTCTCGATCCTAGCGGACTCGTTTCGTAGGGTGACAATAGAAGAGCAAATCATTCAGATCCACTGCATAATCTGTAGCGATAATACTGTAGGATTTGGCATCCTCCCGACTCAGGTCTCGTACATCCCCCATCAGATACTTCTTTAGTCCCAAAACCCACGCTTCCTCGTCCTGTGCTTTATGGATCCGCTCAATGCGGACTCCCTTCACAAATGTTTCCTCGAGAATCTGGGGACTGGATCCAATCCTTCCTCTGGACCTAGTGACTGCCATCACCTGGACTGTCCTTTTCCCGGATCCAACTACCACCACTTCGTCTAGTCGGTTCAACGTAACGAGATCCTGATGCTCGGCCTCTCTCTCCACTTCAACGCCGCATTGATTCCGTAAAGCGGCACTGGCCAAGCTATCCGCACTGGCATTCCAATCTCGCTTGACATGCACCAACTCGTGATTCATCCAACCACGCAGGTGGATCATCACTTTCTGCCGTAACAGTGTTAGGGCTGGGGCCTTGCAGTCAATCTCACTTCGCACCTGTCTGATTACCAAATTTGAATCCCCACAAATCACCAGCCGTTTTGGATCTTGTCCCTTTAGTAGATCCAAACCCAGAAGGAGTCCGTTATACTCCGCTTCATTGACGGTGAGGCCTTCCGCGTAAGTGGATCTGGCCCGTACAACTTCCCATCCGGACAGTCTCCACAGTATTGCGCTGTATGCTCCTCCTCCTCGTCTTACGCGAGCGGATCCATCGAAACTCAGGACGTACAGATCCTCATCCACCTGTACCGTCGGGATCGGGATCTGGATCCGGCGTTTGGGCTCTTTCTTAGGAGCGATCCTAGTCAGCGCCTCATCCATCTTAGCTCGAGGAGTGATGCTCGCGGCCAAGACTCCCAGGATCTCGTCTTCCCCTTTCGAACATTTCACAATCTCCAGCGTCCAAGGCGAGAGTAAAGCTGCCCACTGTCCCAAACGTCCTTGTAACCCGGCCGACTTGAACAGCCAAGCTAGCGTAGAGTGTCGAGTCAGGATCCGGATGGATCTTCCCACCAGCAGGTTGTAATTGAGATCCAACACGCGTAGGAGCGCGAGTATCTCTTTCTCCACCGCTCCGTAGTTCAGTTCATTCGGCTTCAGTGTCCGGCTGACGAAGGTGACTGGATGACAGATCCCTTCATGTTCTTGTACCAGAGCTGCTGAGACGGCCCAGTCACTGGCATAAACTATCACCGTAGGTTGACGTTCCGGATCGAAATGCCGGAGGATAGGTGTGGTTGCGATCCTGTTCCTTAGCTCCACGAATGCGTGTTGAGCTCGGATCCACCGAGGCTCCACCTTTTCCGAGTTCTGATCCGTCGTCTCAATCCAGCTGGATCCTCTTCCGATATCGTACTACTTGGATCCCTTCGGGGATCCGGGATCTCTAGGGCCAGAGCCTGTTGGATCTTGATCCGGACAGTCGAAGTGGTCATCGCAGCAAAATCCACCTCTCTCAATTCATAGAGTACCGCAGCAAACAGTGCGTAATCCCCGATGAACCGACTGTAGTAGTTCAAACTGCCCAAGAAGGATTGCATCGCCCGTAACGACTGTGGGAAGGGCAAATCAGCTAATGAAGACAGGTCCTTAGGATTCGCCTCCAATCCCTCCTTGGAAACTCGATGGCCTAAGTAATCCACCTTGCGCATCCCCCAATAGCTCTTCACCACACTGATAGAGAGATTCCACTTAGTACACGCCTCCAGTAGGGATGCCACTCTTTCGCACAACCGATCCCACGATTCCGCCGGGATTAGAATGTCGTCGATGTAAGATCTGCGTCCTAACACAGATGGGATTCCAAGATCTCCTGGCTCTCCTGCTTCGAATGGATCCACTTCCGTATGATCTTCCCTGGATCCACCCTTTTCGGGTTCCGGTATTCGGGTGAATCCATAGAGGGCGTTATCGATCAGGCGCTGGTAGATCTGGGGTGCGTTCTTCAATCCGAACGGCATCCGGTTCCATTCGAACAGTCCAAACGGTGTGATGAATGCGGATACGGCGCGAGCTCGATCCGTCATAGTCACCACCCAGAAACCACTGGCCATGTCAAGAGAACAGTACCAGAGTACTTTATCCAAATCCTCCAATAGCTCATTGATTAGAGGCATTGGATACACCATCAATCGGGTCAGGCCGTTAACTAGCCGGTAATCAATGCACAGACGTATATCCACCCCGTTCTTCTTGATGATGATTACCACCGGAGATGCCCACGGGGACGTTGAGAAACTGATGATCTTGGCTTGCAACAGGCCCTTAATCAGATCCGATAGTTTTTCTCGGAACTGAGGCGCCACCTTCCGCTCCCTTTGAGCGATCGGCCTCGCGTCACCGACATCGATGTCACATTTGACTCCGCGGGCGGCGGGCGGTAACGCATTGCCTTTACCGATCAGCAGATGTCGGCTTTCCCAGATCTTCTGACGTAGACGATCCACTTCAGTGGGTTCGTTCGCCCCTGGATCCACTTGGATATCATCAATCGTGACCTCCTCTGTGGTCAGTGGTACCTCCGGGATCACCGCCATGCCTTCTCCAAGATCTTCGGCGTGTAGATCCCCGCCTTCACGGTAGCAGACTTGTTCATCTTCAGTCTTTGTCGGATCCACCCCTGGATCCAAGCACCGCAACTCTCCTTCACCCATCATTCCTTCTGTTTTCGTGGGATCAGGTGCTCTGGTACCGGGGAAGCCACCGGTTGGATCGACTTGATCCTCTAGCGAGTTTAAACACGACGGTTCTTGTTTTACCAGTGTTGCCACTCTCGATAAGGATTCAGGCACTTTGTCACATATAAAGCTAGGATCCACTCGGGGGTTAGCCGGATCTGGCAACCCGGCTTCAGCTCTCTGCGACTCTTCATCCACCGACCCTAAGTTATCTAGGGGCCTGCTCTGGGGATCATCCCCGGCCTTGGATCCAACCTCTATCGCTTGGATCTCAATCCGACGATCCCTCTGCAGGATCTTTCGCGGAGTTGGGTATGAAGACCGATCCACCAAGGGGCCAGTTGGCTCCGCCGGGAGCTCCCCCTCCCCGAGAGATTCGATCTCGGTAGTCGCCTCGTACGCCAGATTCTGTCATTCTCTGTAACGACGGGATCCCACTGACACATATCCCGGTCGCCTAGGGATACCGTCCTTCGCCAACCATCGTCCGATCTCCTCATAATGGTCCAGTAATAGTCTCTTGTCGCTGACGTTCGTGACCTGGAGGTATTGTGATCGACCTGGTCCCTGGATTACGGTAGGCACCCATTTCTCGCCCCGAGTGACCCACAGTTTCTCATGTTCCACCCACTTTAACCGATCTGGCAGTTCCCAGGTTTCTCCGGGCTCGATCCAGGTCGTCTTATCCGCCCTTATGATCCTCATCTTCGCTCCATACAACGGTCGCCGTCCGTTGAGCTCGATCCGCATCTCGTCGGGGAAACACAGTGTCCCATCCGCCAGATCCAACCTCACTCCGGCTGGTACCATGAAATCCATCCCGAGGATGGCGTCTTGACCAGCGAGATCTCCAACCCAAATATCGAACCAGTATACCAAACAACCTGCCAGCGTGATCTTGATCCGCGTTCTCCCATTCGTGCGGTACACGCCTTCACCAATCCCAACACAATCTTGGATCCGACTCCCATCCACTTGGCACCCAACCTTACGAGCAAAGGCGGTATCCAGTATAGACACCTCGGCATCACTATCTAGGAGTAGGATTGCTTTTTCATTGTTGATCTTGCCCCCTACCTTGGCTTGTCTGAACCACTTTCCTGGGGCATGGTACTTCCAGTATCCACGGGACTCCCCTGTTAGCAGATCCATGGATCCAACATCCTCAGATCCACAGGATCCAGTGACCAGACAGACCTTAGGTGGATCTGCAGTGACCTCGCCCTTGGTAGGCTCAAACCATCGACCATGTTGGCGTTTCTCCCAATAACCGCGCGCCTCTCCCCTTTGTAGATCCAGGGTTGAAGAGACTTTGGATCTGGCAAATTCATCCACTTGGCGCAAACTAGAAATCTTGGCAACTGACACTTCATGTAGATCACGTGTATTATCGACTGGATCTAGGGTCCTGCTACCTGGATCTAGCGATGTCTTGTTCACAAATGCATAAATGCAATACCTAGAACGCTCGGCTCGTATCGGATTCAAACCCGGCGAGCGTCCTAGTTTAACATCTTCTCGGCCACTTCTGGCAGCATCCCCCTGTGCTTGGCTGGATCAAACCATTGGCGGATCTGGTTGTAGAACGCTTCTATCGGGCACTTACCGGCGTCGTGGATCTCGCCACAACTGCGACACACGTAGAAACAATGATCCCCGGGATGATCCTTCTTGCCACACTTCTCAGAAACCAGATGTTTCCAACATCCAGACTCTGTGTGCTTCCGGTATCCACACTGCGAGCCCCTGATCTGCCTGCCCCGTCCATGAGATCTCGGGATCTGTACATCCCACGGTCCCCGGGTATGGTATCCCCCGGTCGAGAGTTGTCTCCGGTCTTCGCCGTTCGATCGTTGGACGCAGTGAGACAGACTCGGCGGTAATCCTCTGGGTCGGAGTCCGAACTGTCGGATCCTGATTCAGTTCCTGAGTCGGGCGCCGTGACATGGTGGACACGTCGATGTGGTGTAGCGGGATCAGCAAAATCTGCGAGATTGCTGGGTCCAGCTTACCAACTGCGCCCAGACACCGACTAACGGAGGGGGTCCCCCGATGATCCGTGTTCTGCTGAACTTTCCTCACCTTGTGTACCCGTCGGTAGGGCGGGATCTTGCTCTCTCGGTAACTTCCGAAGCGTTCAAGTGGTGAAGCTTGAGTGTCTTGGCGAGACGTGGGGATGGGGTGGAGCAGCAGTGGAAAATCTTCACTCTGCGTCCGTGGATGGTTCCGAATCCTAAGCGAATATTCGAGCTTATGGATCCGGGGCCTAGATCGTGGATCTGGCCGTAGGGTTGCCTTTGCGGGTGTGTTCCCTTGCCTTTGCGTTTCCTTTACGTCGTACTTGCCGCCTCCTGTGACGGGATCTTGAGAGTTGAGAACTTCTTAGGTATACCCGGCCAAGTAGTAAATCCGGTTAGCCTGTCGGATCTGCACGTGTAAAGGAAAGCTCACTAGGTTGTAGGATCTGGCCAATGTATTATCCAGTTATCACTACCAACACTAGATTCGCAATTCCTAACCTCCTCCGAGCTCGTACGGCCAATGTAGTTACGGTTCTTGAGGGCGGGAAGGCACTTGCGTGTTGCTGTGCAAATTGAGGACTGTATTGATACTTAAGCCTATACCTGCCTGGATCTCTACCTTCTATGTCTTTCCTTCGTTAAATCCCTTACCAGGCTCGGCTGCATGTCTCTTCTTCCCTTGACCCATCATCCCAGCTGTATTATCTTCAGATCCACCGGATCCATGGCGTAATCATTATGGTCACCCTATTATGGGGACACTCGTCCGGATCCAGGTCGCTTGGATCCACTTCACTGTAAGTGTACACTCGTCGTGGATCTGAGCTCTCCAATCATCCAACATCATCTTGCCACCGTCCGTGATCTCCATTGTTCCACGAAAGTTTGAGATCCACTACCTTCATCATCCCTGTATGCTGGATCCAGGTCCCTCTATGCGGGATCCTCCTTCCTTGGATCCGAACTCGGAAGTATGGGATCCGGGACCTCTCGCGGTGGATCTTGACTTCTCATTAGCCGTGGTTACTAGATCCACCTTCAGATGGCACCTACCATCATTTATTCTTGGGATCCACACTCGATCCACCGTTACATAGTATATCCCAGTTCCACCTAAGTGAATCCAGGTGAGGGTGGATCCGGGATAGGTCTTGGTGGATCTTGCCCTCCCGTACACCACTCATACCAGATCCATCGTCATTTCATACGGGGTGCTGCTCATCATGGCTAATCCACCACAGGCAACTTGCATCCGTGTCAGACAACCCAAATCCCCTCTAATCACTTGAAATTGTCACGGATTCATGATAGTGACCCCGCGTCAGGCCCATTCTCTTATTTCTGAGAAAGCACTTCACCACAATCGCCTCCTGTACGTGGTCGGCGCTGCGCAACAGCGTTCACGACGTGCACTACCAGCATCCACAACCGCCTTCTCCTCTTCGTGACACATGTCTCCCACCAAGCGTACCAGTCAATCGCCGGGCAAGGCTCCATCCACCACTCGTCCGATCAGCCCCTCTTTAATGTCGCCCACCGATCTGCGGGTTCTAGCCCAGGCTCTTTCCGATCGGGTGCAAACCTTGACGGCAGAGCTCCAGACGGCCCAAGATGTTAGCGACCAAACTGCGTCTTTGCACACCACCCAACTTCAGACCTTGCGAGCCCAGGTCCATGACCAGGCTATGGAGATCCAGGGGTGGGAGCACCGTGCGGCTTCTCGTTCGCAGGACCTACGACTCTTGTTGGCTGATCAAGCGGTCGGGATCCGCGACCTGACCGGACGGCTGGATCGCGCCTCCCGTCAGCGAGATGGATGCGAAATGACAACGACCATCTCCTTAGGGAGATGGCGCTCGCCGGATCTGAGATCCACCAGCTCCAATCCCGGATCCACGACCTCGAGCGGGATCTGGAGGATTCTCAGACTGCTAGGGCAGCCGCGGACGCGAGCTTGGATCGACTCCGTGACGAGTTGCGCCTGACCCAGGAGGAGGTGGTGACCAACGACTATGTGGGATCCACCCATGGCGGATCCGCCTTAGGGTCGGCGCGTGGAGGGTCCCCCGCGCCAAATCCACCTCCCTCCTCGCCGGATGTAGCCCTGGCTCAACTCTCTGAGGAGTTGCAAGACACCAAGGAGTCGCTCGAGAAAGCGTCTGCCGGACGAGATTACGCGCTCGAAGAATTCGTGCGTATGACCCAATTGCGCGACGATATCCAAGCGAAACTGGTGGACAGCGAACTCCAGCGGGACAAGGCGGCTACCGAGTGGGCGGATGCCAAGCGGACGCAAACGGAACTGGAATTTAAGCTTCGCCGCACGAGTACGTGGATCCTTTTTTGGTCCTTGCTAGTAACTCCATATTCACTTGTTATGTCAATCCAGGTGACAAATTGAAAGATGCCGATGCAACCGCCGCGAAACGCCAGGATCAACTCGCCGCAGCTCAAGCTCAGCAGCAACAGCTGGTCCTGGAGCGCGATCGTGGCTTATCGGAGCGGGATTTGGCACGTCGACGACTGGCGCTGGTGACAGCTGCCGTGTCGGATCCCCTTCCTCCCTTGTCGGGACCCTCTCGTGCTGCCAGCGTCTCTGCTCCTCTTCCGTCTGTGAGGGGGGCGGATCCGTCGGCTGCGAAACGCCCGCGTAGTGCATCTCCCGCTCCTAGCACCGGATCCTCCCGTCCCCATAAGCATGCCCGAGCCTCCCCAAAAACCAAGCCCAAAACGACTTCGGCCTCTAAGGCGGCTTCGCAAGCGGGATCCACCTCTGTGTCCAAGACTTCCGCCTCCCCCTCGAAGTCGGGTGCCGGATCCAAGTCCGGATCCACCGCTAGATCCAAGTCTACCTCAGCGTCCAAGACTGGATCTGCAGTTACGTCCAAAGCGGGAGTGGGATCCAAGGCTGGATCCACTGCTGCTACGTCAAAGTCTGGATCTGGACCCAAGACTGGGTCTACGGCGTCCAAGACCGGATCCGTTGCCCCATCCAAAACGGGATCCACGGTGTCCAAGTCCGGATCGACGGCCAAGGCGGGATCTACGGCCGTATCCAAACCGGGATCGGCGTCCAAAATGGGATCCACCGCTGGCCCTTCGGTGACGACGCCTGCCGTTCCCCAGCCCGCTTCCACCAGCCATCCGCCGGCCCGTACTGTACCCGGGAAGGGGAAAGCCAAACGTGTCCTTCCCCCTGGATGTGGACTTGGCAGCTCGGAGGACGACGAGAATGAGGAATCCGACTGGTCCGACGGCTCAGGACCACCTATCCGGCCGTCGTCGAAGCGTATGTCGTCCTCCGGCCCGTATCCCTTCACTCTGGGCGATGGGGACGATGACAACGACGACGACGATGAAAGTCCGGAGGATTCGGAGGAGGCTCGAGCCGCTGATGACGCCTTGGAGGAGGACACGCGACGGGCCTTGTCCCAGTCCAGATCTGAAGCCCGGCGAAGATCCCTCTCGACACCGCCTCCACAAGTCGCTGGTACCACCGGATCTGGAGGTGACACTGCGGGATCCGCGATCCAAGTCGACAGTGATGGTGGAGGGGGGTCGCATCGTGGTGGTGGATTCCTTGGATCTGGTGGAGGGGGGGGGGGGGGGGGGGGGGGGGGGGTCGCCTCGTGGTGGCGGATCCCCATCTCATGGTGGCGGATTCCCAGGATCGCCTCATGGTGGCGGATCTCCAGGGTCGCCTCGTGGCGGCGGATCCCAATCTCATGGTGGCGGATCCCCAGGATCGCCTCATGGTGGCGGATCTCCAGGGTGGCCTCGTGGCGGCGGATCCCCTGGATCTGTCTTGATCCCCGCTCCCCCTAACTCGTCATTGCCAGGGATGCTCCCCGTGACCCCGTTCGGTCCGGATGCCGCCTTCATTCCTCGTCGGCGTGCTCCCGTGGCCTTCGTCACCCGAGACATTGAGTCTTGGTCCACCAAGAAATTGAACCGGGTCGCGGTCATCTCAATGAAGATCACGGTCCTGTTTCCTGAGTTGCCTTTTCGAGCTGAATGGATATTCCCTCGGGAAGCGGACGCCATCCCGACGGCCGGATACGTGGATTCGCTCGTCACCAGACCTCTCGTGGAAGAACTGACAAGTGCTGCCTCGTGGGATACGCTGGTCACCACACCGGTGGATCCGGTTAGCTTCAGGGGTGATGTGCGCGGGCGTCTCGGGTTATTCGTTCGCGCGTTCCGGGATTTCGTTTCCAAGCACCGGATTGCCATATGGGAAGGCACTCACCGATTCCCCATCTCTCGTAATCAACTGCAGGGTTCGACTTGGTTGTCCAACTTCAACAAGCAGCGTGGTAACCGACGTAGCCATGCTGGTCGAGCTTGGAAGAGAGTCTTTGTGATCCTCGTGTTGGCGATCCAGGACGGTTGGTGTGACGTGGATATTTTGTTGGATCCATCCTTCTTGCATCTTCCCCGACGCGGGGATAAGGTAGCTTGGTTTCCGGGATTCGTATCCCGTCAAGCCAACTTGGAGGATCCCAACCTCCATCGCCCAGAGCCCACGAGCCTACTGGAGGCCTTGCAAGAGATTGATGAAGCCGAGCCTTGGCGTATCCAGTTTCGCGGGGACCCGAGCCAACACCCAGGACGCCAGATCCAGCGTCTAGTGGGCAAGTTCTTCAACGTTCAGCCCAAGACTACCTGATCCTCATCACTCTTTGACGCCACGCCCCCAGTTTCAGTCTTCGTGGATTCGCTTCGTAGTAGTAACTAGCGACTGGAAACTGGGTCGAGCTAGCATTTTTGCGTAAGCTATTATAATCCACATTCCCTTACTTGAATATGTCTATAACATTCCCTCGTCGGTTGAGAAATCCAGTCAGAGCCTTTCAGTGTACACCTGGATCTGGGCTGGATCCACCCTTTCAGTGTACACCTGGATCTGGGCTGGATCCACCCTTTCAGCGTACACCTGGATCTGGGCTGGATTCCGGATCCGGTTGGATCCACGCTTGGATTTCGCCCGGATCTAGCGCCAACGACCCAGTTTCAATTGGGTCAGTATAGTTCGGGCCCTTGAAAGCTCGTGCTTGAGATCAAGCAGGACTCCTCGCACGTAAAACGTCACTCTTATGCATAAACATTCACTCCTTCCTCCTAATCCGCCATTCCCCTGTGGATTCGTCTTCTCTTTCTTTCCGATGTGACCAACTCACATCAGCGATCCTCCTCCTCCTGGCCCACACCCTTCCTGTGGGTCCTTCTTCATCCTCCCATCGACATGACCAACTCACATCCATGGATCCCCTCCCTACTCTTCTTCATGAGACTGCATCACGCCGAATCTGTTACGATTCGTACGATTCCTCAAGAAATCATAGCGTAATGCTCCACAGTTCAGATCTGCCTCGTCTACCCAACTGGGTTCGTCATATCCACGCCAATACACCAGAAATGCACGGTAAATCCGCCCGTATCTAGTTCGCTTCCCCGACCTCATGTCGGTGATCTTCTCGACTTCGAACTCGTCGGCTTCGAGATCCACATTCCAACTATCTTCCGGTAGGAGGACTTCGTCGAAGTCGACGCGGTCGGATACATCCACCGAAAGACGGATCTGCGGCCGATCCGGATATTCTTTGACCAACTTCGGCTTGGATACGTGTACTACAGGGAACAGGCGATATTCGGTACCTGCCGTTTCCAGCTTTACCGCATGTTCTCCAATCTTCTCGCTCACCCGGAACGGTCCATGCCATAGATGGGCCAATTTGCGGGCGTACCCTTCTTTCACCCGATCTAAATATAGCCACACCTGCGATCCCACTTGGATTTGATGTGGGCGGGCATCTTCGTTGTGTCGATCCGCTCGATCCTGTATCGCACTCCGCAGTCGTTCGCTCACCTGGGATCTAGCTTGCTGGTAGTATTTCTGGACTTGGTATCGCCATCGCCTTGGATCTCGGTTTCTCTTCTTGGTGCTACATACTGGAATGGCCGCTTCTAGGGTGGATTTGGGATCCCACCCATGTACCAAGTAAAATGGTGTATCACCCCGGATCCTGTCTTGGGCGGTGTTCATCGCGAAGGCGAGCCGTTCTGCGTACTCATCCCAATCCCTCTGATCCAAATCCTGGACATACATCTTGAGTGCTCTCGTAATTGTCTGCACCATGCGCTCGGCCGACCCGTTAGCTTGGGGACGGTATGCCATGGTTGCTCGCTGTCTCTGCCCCAGGATCCGGTTGAAAGCTCGAAAGAAATCCGACATAAAGCCTGGCTCCCGATCATGTCTAATCATCTCACTAGCTCCAAATCTTCGGAAAACGCACTCCTCGTACGATTCGGCAATGGTTTGCGCAGTTCTAGATGCACTAGCCTTGGCTATCACGTATCCGGTAAACAGGTCCACCCAAATCAACAACTCTGTGTTTCCTTTGAACGACTTGGGCAACGAGGGGATATGATCCATGGCTATGATTTGGAAAGGGTAAGTCGCTTGGATATTCCCAGGTGACTCCCCTTCGATTGTGGGCCTGCCCTTGTCTGTCTCACAATCCACACATTCACCGACATATCGTTGTACGCTCTTGAATAGTCCTCTCCAGTGGAAACATTCCCGGATCCGTTGGTAGGTCCGACCAATACCCTGATGTCCGCCTTCCAAGCTAGCGTGGTAGTGGTGTAGGACATCCTGTTGTAAGGTTTCTGGCATCACCAATCTCATCAATCCATCCCGATCCTCGTGGACTCTCTTCGTAGGGGGGCAATAGAAGAGCAAGTCATTCAGATCCACTGCGTAATCCGTAGCGATAATGCTGTAGGATTTGGCATCCTCCCGACTAAAGTCTCGTACATTCCCCATCAGATACTTCTTTAGTCCCAGGATCCACGCTTCCTCGTTCTGGGCTTTGAGGATCCGCTCAATGCGGACTCTCTTCACGAATGTTTCCTCGAGGATCGGGGGACTGGATCCAATCCTTCCTCTGGACCTAGTGACAGCCATCACCTGGACTGTCCTTTTCCCGGATCCAACTACCACCACTTCGTCTAGTCGATTCAACGTAACGAGATCCTGATGCTCGGCCTCTCTCTCCACTTCAACGCCGCATTGATTCCGTAAAGCGGCACTGGCCAAGCTATCCGCACTGGCATTCCAATCTCGCTTGACATGCACCAACTCGTGATTCATCCAACCACGCAGGTGGATCATCACTTTCTGCCGTAACAGTGTTAGGGCCGGGGCCTTGCAGTCAATCTCACTTCGCACCTGTCTGATTACCAAATTTGAATCCCCACAAATCACCAGCCGTTTTGGATCTTGTCCCTTTAGTAAGTCCAAACCCAGAAGGAGTCCGTTATACTCCGCTTCATTAACGGTGAGGCCTTCCGCGTAAGTGGATCTGGCCCGTACAACTTCCCATCCGGGAAGTCTCCACAGTATTGCACTGTATGCTCCTCCTCCGCGTCGTACACGAGCGGATCCATCAAAACTCAGGACGTACAGATCCTCATCCACCTGTACCGTCGGGATCGGGATCTGGATCCGGCGTTTGGGCTCTTTCTTAGGAGCGATCCTAGTCAGCGCCTCATCCATCTTAGCTTGAGGAGTGATGCTCGCGGCCAAGACTCCCAGGATCTCGTCTTCCCCTTTCGAACATTTCACAATCTCCAGCGTCCAAGGCGAGAGTAAAGCTGCCCACTGTCCAAAACGTCCTTGTAACCCGGCCGACTTGAACAGCCAGGCTAGCGTAGAGTGTCGAGTCAGGATCCGGATGGATCTTCCCACTAGCAGGTTGTAATTCAGATCCAACACGCGCAGGAGCGCGAGTATCTCTTTCTCCACCGCTCCGTAGTTCAGTTCATTCGGCTTCAGTGTCCGGCTGACGAAGGTGACTGGATGACAGATCCCCTCATGTTCTTGTACCAGAGCCGCTGAGATTGCCCAGTCACTGGCATAAACTATCACCGTAGGTTGACGTTCCGGATCGAAATGACGGAGGATAGGTGTGGTCGCGATCCTATTCCTCAGTTCAACGAATGCGTGTTGAGCTCGGATCCACCGAGATTCTGCCTTTTCCATGTTCCGATCCGTCGTTTCTATCCAGACTGGATCCTCTCTCCGTTGGTCCCGGGGTGGATCCAGCTCCCGTTTTAAGTCCTCTTCTGTCGTCGTTCCACTTGGATCCCTTCGTGGATCCGACATCTCCCGGGCCAGAGCTTGTAGGATTTTCATCCGGACAGCTGGAGTGGTCATCGCAGCAAAATCTACCTCTCTTAATTCATACAATACCGCGGCAAACAGGGCGTAATCCTCGATGAACCGAATGTAGTAGTTCAAACTGCCCAAGAAGGATTGCATCGCTCGTAACGACTGTGGGAAGGACAAATCGGCTAATGAAGACAGGTCCTTAGGATTCGCCTCCAATCCCTCCTTGGAAACTCGATGGCCTAAGTAATCCACCTTGCGCATCCCCCAATAGCTCTTTACCACACTGATAGAGAGATTCCACTTAGTACACGCCTCCAGTAGGGATGTCACTCTTTCACTCAACTGATCCCACGATTCCGCCGGGATTAGAATGTCGTCGATGTAAGATCTGCGTCCTAACACAGACGGGGCCCCAGGCTCCCCTGGCTCCCCCGCTTCGAATGGATCCACTTCTGCATTGCCTTCCCCGGATCCACCCGTTTTGGGCTCCGGTATTCGGGTGAACCCATAGAGGGCGTTATCGATGAGGCGTTGGTAGATCTGGGGTGCGTTCTTCAATCCAAACGGCATCCGGGTCCACTCGAACAGGCCAAACGGTGTGATGAATGCGGATATTGCGCGAGCTCGATCCGTCATAGTAACCACCCAGAAACCACTGGCCATGTCTAGAGAACAGTACCAGAGTACTTTATCCAAATCTTCCAACAGCTCATTGATTAGAGGCATCGGGTACACCATCAATCGAGTCAGGCTGTTAACCAGCCGGTAGTCAATGCACAGTCGTATATCCACCCCGTTCTTCTTGATGATGATTACCACCGGAGATGCCCACGGGGACGTTGAGAAGCTGATGATCTTGGCTTGCAGCAGGCCCTTGATCAGATCCGACAGTTTTTCTCGGAACTGAGGCGCCACCTTCCGCTCCCTTTGAGCGATCGGCCTCGCGTCACCGACATCGATGTCACATTTGACTCCGCGGGCAGCGAGCGGCAATGCATTACCTTTACCAATCAGCAGATGTCGGCTTTCCCAGATCTTCTGACGTAACCGATCCACTTCCGCGGGTTCGTTTGCCCCTGGATCCACTTGGATATCATCAATCGTGACCTCCTCTGTGGTCAGTGGTACCTCCGGGATCACCGCCATACCTTCTCCAAGATCCTCGGCGTGTAGATCCCAGCCTTCACGGTAGCAGACTTGTTCATCTTCAGTCTTTGTCGGATCTACCCTTGGATCCAGGCACCGCGACTCTCCTTCGACCGTCATCCCTTCTGTCTTCGTGGGATCGGGTATCCTGGTACTGGGGAAGCCATCGGTCGGATCCAGTCGGTCCTCTAACGAGTTTGAACCCGACAGTTCGGGTCTGACTAGTGTTGCCACTCTCGATAGGGATACAGGCACTTTATCCAGTGGAAAGCTTGGATCCACTTGTGGATCAGCGGGATCCGGCTGTTTGGCTTTAGCCCTCTGCAATCCTTCATCTACCGACCCTGCGTTATCTAAGGGCCGACTCTGGGGAGCGTCCCCCGTTGTGGATCCAACCTCCACTGTTTGGATCTCAATCCGACGTTCCCTCTGCAGGATCTTTCGCGGAGTTGGATATGAAGGCCGATCCACCAAGGGGCCAGTTGGCCCCGCCGGGAGCTCCACCTCTACGAGAGATTCGATCTCGGTAGTCGCCTCGTACGCCAGATTCTGCCATTCTTTGTAACGGCGGGATCCCACTGACACATATCCCGGTCGCCTAGGGATACCGTCCTTCGCCAACCATCGTCCGATCTCCTCATAATGGTCCAGTAATAGTCTCTTGTCGCTGACGTTCGTGACCTGGAGGTATTGTGATCGACCTGGTCCCTGGATTACGGTAGGCACCCATTTCTCGCCCCGAGTGACCCACAGTTTCTCATGTTCCACCCACTTTAACCGATCTGGCAGTTCCCAGGTTTCTCCGGGCTCGATCCAGGTCGTCTTATCCGCCCTTATGATCCTCATCTTCGCTCCATACAACGGCCGCCGTCCGCTGAGCTGGATCCGCATCTCGTCAGGGAAACAAAGTGTCCCATCCGCCAAATCCAACCTCACTCCGGCTGGTACCATGAAATCCATCCCGAGGATGGCGGCTTGACCAGCGAGATCTCCCACCCAAATGTCAAACCAATACACCAAACAACCTGCCAGCGTGATCTTGACTCGCGTTCTCCCGTTCGTACGGTATACGCCTTCACCAATCCCAACACAATCTTGGATCCGACTCCCATCCACTTGGCACCCAACCTTACGAGCAAAGGCGGTATCCAGTATAGACACCTCGGCATCACTATCTAGGAGTAGGATTGCTTTTTCATTGTTGATCTTGCCCCCTACCTTGGCTTGTCTGAACCACTTTCCCGGGGCATGGTACTTCCAGTATCCACGGGACTCCCCTGTTAGCAGATCCATGGATCCAACATCCTCAGATCCACAGGATCCAGTGACCAGACAGACCTTAGGTGGATCTGCAGTGACCTCGCCCTTGGTAGGCTCAAACCATCGACCATGTTGGCGTTTCTCCCAATAACCGCGCGCCTCTCCCCTTTGTAGATCCAGGGTTGAAGAGACTTTGGATCTGGCAAATTCATCCACTTGGCGCAAACTAGAAATCTTGGCAACTGACACTTCATGTAGATCACGTGTATTATCGACTGGATCTAGGGTCCTGCTACCTGGATCTAGCGATGTCTTGTTCACAAATGCATAAATGCAATACCTAGAACGCTCGGCTCGTACCGGATTCAAACCCGGCGAGCGTCCTAGTTTAACATCTTCTCTGCCACTTCTGGCAACATCCCTCGGTGCTTGGCTGGATCAAACCACTGGCGGATCTGGTTGTAGAATTCTTCCATCGGGCACTTGCCGACGTCGTGAATCTCGCCACACCCGCGACACACGTAGAAGCAATGATCCGCGGGATGACCTTTCTTGCCACACTTCTCACAGACCAGATGTTTCCAGCATCCAGACTCTGTGTGCTTCCGGGATCCGCACTGCGAACACCTGACTTGTGCTGCCCCATCCATGAGATCTCGGGATCTGTACATCCCACGGTCCCCGGGTATGGTATCCCCCGGTCGAGAGTTGTCTCCAGTCTTCGCCGTACGATCGTTGGGCGCGGTGAGACAGACTCTGCGGTAATCCTCGGGGTCGGAGTCTGAACCATCGGATCCCGATTCAGTTCCTAAGTCGGGTGCTGGCCACGCCGAGCTGGGGACGTGGGCGTCCGAGCTTTTTGGCAGTACTTGCCGGATCCGACAGCCGCCTTCTTCTGGCGGTGTTTCGCGCGATCCACCGCCCGCAGCACTGCTTCAAGCTCATCTGCGTCTGGAAGACGTAACAGGGTCAGCCTGTCGGCCAGATCCACATCTCCCAACGTCTCGATGAAATGATCCACGTGTTCCCGCAGTACCTTGGATCCCCCATCCTTGATCTTCAACTTGGCCCGTAGACCGGCCACATTTAGTCGATGTAGATATTCCAGCGGGGATTCATCCGATCTGCGGCGAGCGTGGTAGTATTGTCGCGCCACCGACCCTCCCAATCCACAGTACTGGGTCTGGAAACTGCGCAGCAAATCTGGCCACTTGTTCCTGGTGGATCTGCCCAGCTGCCGATACCAGTTCCTGGCTGGCCCCGCTAGCAGATCCGCAAAGGTCAAACACTTCTCAGCATCCGACGCTTGATCTCTCATGAGGGCCGACTTGACTTTGCTGATCCATGTTCTCGCTCGGTCCTCATCTTGATCCTTGCCTGTGAACTCCTTCAGGTCCGATATGGCTGAGATCCGTACCCTCTGGATTGTGGTGAAGTGCTTTCTCAGAAATAAGAGAATGGGCCTGACGCGGGGTCACTATCCCGAATCAGTGACAATTTCAAGTGATTAGAGAGGATTTGGGTTGTTCGGCACGGGTGCAAGTTGTCGTGGTGGATTAGCCATGACGAGCGACACCCCGTATGGAATGACGATGGACCTGGTATGAGCGATGTACGAGAAGGCAAGATCCACCAAGACTTATCTCGGATCCACCCTTACTTGGATTCACTAAGGTGGATATGGGATATACTATGTACCAGTGGATCGAGTGTGGATCCTATGAAGGAATGGTGGTAGGTGCCATCCAAGGGTGGATCTAGTAGCCACGGCTAACGAGAAGTCAAGATCCACCGCGAGGTACCCCGGATCCCATACTTCCGGGTTCGGATCCAAGGGGGGAGGATCCCGCATAGAGGGACCTGGATCCAGGGTATAGGGATGATGGATGCAGTGGATCTCGAACTTTCGTGGGACAATGGAGATCACAGACGGTTGCGAGATGATGTCGAACGATTGGAGAGCTCGGATCCACGGCGAGTGTACAATTACAGTAAAGTGGATCCAAACGACCTGGATCCGGATGAGTGTACCCATAATAGGGTGACCATGATGATTACGTCATGAATCCGGTGGATCTGAAGATAACACAGCTGGGATGATGGGCCAAGGGAAGAAGGGACATGCAGCCGAGCCTGGTAAGGGATTTAGCAGATGAAAGACATAGAAGGTAGAAATCCAGGCAGGTATAGGCTTAAATATCAATACAGAACTCAATTTGCACAGTATCACGCAAGTGCCTTCCTGCCCTCAAGAACCGGAACTACATTGGCCGTACGAGCTCCGAGAAGGTTGGGAATTGCGAATCTAGTGTTGGTAGTGATAACCGAATAATACATTGGCCAGATCCTACAACCCAGTGAGCTTTCCTTTACACGTGCAGATCCGACAGGTTAACCGGATTTACTACTTGGCCGGGTATACCTAAGAAGATCTCAACTCTCAAGATCCCGTCACAGGAGGCGGTACGTACGACGCAAAGGAAACACAAAGGCAAGGGAACACACCCGCAAGGCAACCCTACGGTCAGATCCACGATCTAGGCCCTGGATCCACTTAAGCTCAAATATTCGCTTAGGATCCAGAACCAACCACGGACGCAGCGTGAAGACTTTAACACTGCTGCTTCACCCCATCCCCACGTCTCGCCAAGACACTCAAGCTTCACCACTTGAACTCTTCGGAAGTTACCGAGAGAGCAACATCCTGCCCTACCGACGGGTACACAAGGTGAGGAAAGTTCAGCAGAACACGGATCATCGGGGGACCCCCTCCGTTAGTCGGTGTCTGGGTGCAGTTGGTAAGCTGGATCCGGCAATCTCGCAGATTTTGCTGATCCCGCTACACCACAATGGTGCGCGTGCCCGGATCTTTTGGTGACTCGGGATTTCACCGTGAGTCCCAAGAAGATGCTCAAGTGAAGATTGAGCCAGGGGAAGAGGCGTCGTCGGAGGTCGGATCGACGAAGACGCTGCTGAATGAAACAAGATCCGCGGATCGATGGAGTTTTGGGAAGAACTCTGTCGACGGAAGAGAGGTGGATCCGGATCTAGAAGAGAAACCTCTCTATCCGCTAACAAAACAAGGGAAAGTGGAGGCGAAACGGTATGCATTTGCAGATTCACCGGTTAAGCCAACACTGTACCTAAACCCAACCCCGCTAGTCGAAGAAACGAGAAAGAAGACGAAAATGAGTAAGACTACGCGGAAGAAGATGCAAGCTCCAGAGTCGGAAGAAGACCAAGCTGGATCCAGGTCAAGCTGGTCCGACAAGGATCTTGAGTTTGTGTATCGCCACCAAGCTTTACGTGACTTCCTGCATCAAGATCCTGTCATGCAGATCCTGAATCCACGACAGATCGAAGATCCGAAGGAACCGGTGAGAGCACCAACGAAAACGGCGAACAAGTTGGTGGCAGTCAAAGATCTATTACGTTTGCTTACGGAGTCAGGCATCGTAGCTGGTGTGTTCGACGCAGAGGATATCTTCGAGCTAGACCTGGATCTCATAGTATCCGCGACGCGGGACCTCTTTGCCAGAGTTAAGTCCATCACCGGAGAAAGGTCGCGCACTATGGATCCGGTGTCGTCGCCGAGGATCAGCCAAGCTGCGTCCTCAAACTACGAATCCGCTGCTGAGGATGAGTCAGACACGTCGTCCGAACCACGACGCATGACTTTAGGACCCTCCGGGGCATCCATGCTGGAAGCGCGGGCGAGGATCCGAGGACAGGAAGTCCCTGTGAACGTGAAAGCTTGGGATCCAGTACGCCCTACGCGTGATCTGACACAATCCATCCAGGATCGAGCCAGATCCGGCAAGAAGCCAGTGGGATTATCGTCAGATCAGGCTCGAGGTAATCGCCTCACGGATCCGGTCTCGCCAGTGGACCAGACGGCCACAGGCTCTTCCGACACTTCCTCGGGCACCCTGCAGCGGCACTTTGAAGCTGCGACGAGTCGTTTCCTGGCCGAACAGGGTATGAGAGCGCCCGTGCCACAAGTGCAAGTGCTCCACGAACATGGAGCACGAGACGTGGAGATGGAATCCGTGGAGGGAGACAACTCCCATGATGAGTTCGACCCAGATGATCTGGATGGCCCATCCACTTCGTCAGCAGTGGTAGCAACAGCCACAACCGGGGCAGGTGGATCGTCCATGATCCAGAGGGTACGGATCTCAGCCATATCGGATCTGAAGGAGTTCGCGGGAAAGGATCAAGACGAAGACCGAGCGCGAACATGGATCAGCAAAGTCAAGTCGGCCCTCATGAGAGATCAAGCGTCGGATGCTGAGAAGTGTTTGACTTTTGCGGATCTGCCAGCGGGGCCAACCAGGAATTGGTATCAGCAGCTGGGCAGATCCACCAGGAACAAGTGGCCGGATCTGCTACGCAGTTTCCAGACCCAGTACTGTGGATTGGGAGTGTCGCTGGCACGACAATACTACCATGCTCGCCGCAGATCGGATGAATCCCCGCTAGAATACCTGCATCGACTAAATGTGGCCGGTCTACGGGCCAAGTTGAAGATCACGGATGGGGAATCCAAGGTACTACGGGAACACGTGGATATTTCATCGAGACGTTGGGAGATGTGGATCTGGCCGACAGGCTGACCCTGTTACGTCTTCCAGACGCAGATGAGCTTGAAGCAGTGCTGCGGGCGGTGGATCGCGCGAAACACCGCCAGAAGAAGGCGGCTGTCGGATCCGGCAAGTACTGCCAAAAAGCTCGGACGCCCACGTCCCCAGCTCGGCGTGGCCAGCACCCGACTTAGGAACTGAATCGGGATCCGATGGTTCAGACTCCGACCCCGAGGATTACCGCAGAGTCTGTCTCACCGCGCCCAACGATCGTACGGCGAAGACTGGAGACAACTCCCGCACCGGTGATGCCTTACCCGGAGACCGTGGGACGTACAGATCCCGAGAACACATGGACGGGACAGGACAAATCAGGTGCTCGCAGTGCGGATCCCGAAAGCATACAGAGTCTGGATGTTGGAAATATCTGGTTTCTGAGAAGTGTGGCAAGAAGGATCATCCCGGGGATCATTGTTTCTACGTGTGTCGCAGTTGTGGCGAGATCCACGACGCCGATAGGTGCCCGATGGAAGCGTTCTACAACCAGATCCGCCAATGGTTTGATCTAGCCAAGCACAGAGGGATGTTGCCAGAAGTGGCAGAGAAGATGTTAAACTAGGACGCTCGCCGGGTTTGAATCCGGTACGAGCCGAGCGTTCTAGGTATTACATTTATGCATTTGTGAACAAGACGTCGCTAGATCCAGGTAACAGGTCCCTAGATCCAGTCAATAATACACGTGATCTACATAAAGTGTCCGTTGTCAAGGTCTCTAGTTTGCACCAAGTGGATGAATTTGCCAGATCCGAAGTCTCTTCAACCCTGGATCTACAAAGGGGAGAAGCGCGCGGTTACTGGGAGAAACGACAACATGGTCAATGGTTTGAGCCTACCAAGGGTGAAGTCACTGCAGATCCACCCAAGGTCTGTCAGGTTACTGGATCCCGTGAATATGAAGATGTTGGATCCATGGATCTGCTGACAGGGGAGTCTCGTAGAAACGGGATGTACCATGCCCCAGGAAAATGGTTCAGACAAGCCAAGGTAGAGGGCAAGATCATCAATAAAAAAGCAATCCTACTCCAAGATAGTGGTGCCGAGGTGTCTATACTAGATACCGTCTTTGCTCGTAAGGTTGGGTGCCAAGTGGATGGGAGTCGGATCCAAGACTGTGTCGGGATTGGTGAAGGCGTGTACCGTACGAATGGGAGAACTCGGATGAAGATCACGCTGGCAGGTTGTTTGGTATACTGGTTCGATATTTGGGTTGGAGATCTCGCTGGTCAAGACGCCATCCTCGGGATGGATTTCATGGTACCAGCCGGAGTAAGGTTGGAATTGGCGGATGGGACACTGTGTGTGGTGAAGTGTATTCTCAAAAATAAGAGAATTAACCTAACAAGGGGTCACTATCCCGAATCAGTGACAATTTCAAGTGATTAGAGAGGATTTGGATCGCCAGGCAGGGATTCACGTTGCCTGAGGTGGATTGGCCATGACGAGCGGCATCCCGTTTGAGCCGACGATGGATCTGGTATGGGTGACGTATGGGAAGGCAAGACCCACCAAGGAAATACTCAGATCCACCCTCACCTGAGGTCACTTGGGGGATATGGGATATACTATGTACGGGTGTATCGAGTGTGGATCTTATGAAGGAATGGTGAAAGGTGTCATCTGAAGGTGGATCTGGTATCAGCAACTCCCGAGAAGTCAAGATCCACCACGATATGACCCGGATCCCATACTTCCGAGTCCGGATCCAAAGGGGTGAGGATCTCACACGGAGTGACCTGGATCCAGGATATGGGGACAGTGGATGCAGTGGATCTCGAACTTCCGTGGGACAATGGAGATTACAGACGGTCGCAAGACGATGTTGGAGGATTGGAGAGCTCAGATCCATGACGAGTGTACACTTACAGTGAAGTGGATCAAAGCGACCTGGATCCGGATGAGTGTACCCATAATATGGCAACCATAATGATTACGCCATGGATCCGGTGGATTTGAGGATAATACAGCTGGGATGATGGACCAAGGAAAGAAAGAACATGCAGCCGAGCCTGGCAAGGGATTTAACAGGTAAACGACATAAAAGGTAGAAATCCAGGCAGGTATAGGCTTAAGTATCAATACAGACTTCAATTTGCACAATAACACGCAAGTGCCTTCCTGCCCTCAAGAACCGGAACTACATTGGCCGTACGAGCTCCGAGAAGGTTGGGAATTGCGAATCTAGTGTTGGTAGTGATAACTGGATAATACATTGGCCAGATCCTACAACCTAGTGAGCTTTCCGTTACACGTGCAGATCCGACAGGTTAACCGGATTTACTACTTGGCCGGGTATACCTAAGAAGATCTCAACTCTCAAGATCCCGTCATAGGAGGCGGCAAGTACGACGCAAAGGAAAACACAAAGGCAAGGGAACACACCCGCAAGGCAACCCTACGGTCAGATCCACGATCTAGGCCCTGGATCCACTTAAGCTCAAATATTCGCTTAGGATCCAGAACCAACCACGGACGCAGCGTGAAGACTTTAACACTGCTGCTTCACCCCATCCCCACGTCTCGCCAAGACACTCAAGCTTCACAACTTGAACGCTTCGGAAGTTACCGAGAGAGCAACATCCTGCCCTACCGACGGGTACACAAGGTGAGGAAAATTCAGCAGATCAGGGATCATCGGGGGACCCCTCCGTTAGTCGGTGTCTGGGCGCTGTTGGTAAGTTGGATCCAGCAATCTCGCAGATTTTGCTGATCCCGCTACACTACAATGGTGCGCGTGCCCGGATTCGAACCAGGGACGCGGGATTTTACCGTGAGTCCCAAGCAGATGCTCATGTGAAGATTGAGCCAGGGGTAGAGGCATCATCGGAAGTCGGATCGACGAAGCCGCTGCTGAATGAAGCAAGATCCGCGGGTCGATGGAGATCTGAGAGCAACTCTGTCGACGGAAGAGAGGTGGGTCCGGATCTAGAAGAGAAACCCCTCTATCCTCCCCAGGTCCCCTCGGGGACCCCTGCGGATTTTGCCACAAGTCAAGATCCGCTAACAAAACAAGGGAAAGTGAAGGTGAAACGGTATGCATTTGCAGATTCACCGGTCAAGCCAACACCGTACCTAAACCCAAACCCGCTAATCGAAACAAAAACGAGAAAGAAGACCAACACGAGTAAGACTACGCGGATAAAAATGCAAGCTCCAGAGTCGGAAGAAGACCAAGTTGGATCCAGGCCAAGCTGGTCCGACAAGGATCTCGAGTTTGTGTATCGCCACCAAGCTCTACGCGTTTTTTGCATCAAGATCCTGTCATGTGGATCCTGAATCCACGACAGATCCAAGATCCCAGGGAACCGGTGAGAGCACCAACGAAAACGGCGAACAAGTTGGTGACAGTCAAAGATCTATTACGTTTGCTTACGGAGTCAGGCATCGTATATGGTGTGTTCGACACAGAGGATATCTTCGAGCTAGACTTGAATCTCATAGTATCGGCGATGCGGGACCTCTTCGTCAGGGTTAAGTCCATCACCGGAGAAAAGTCGCACACTATGGATCCGGTGTCGTCGCCGAGGATCAGCCAAATTGCGTCCTCGAACTACGAATCCGCGGCTGAGGATGGGTCAGACACGTCGTCCGAGCCCCGACGCATGACCTTGGGCCCGTCTGGGGCGTCCATGCTGGAAGCGCGGGCAAGGATCCGGGGCCAGGAGGCGCCCTTGAGTGTGAAGACTCGGAATTCAGGGCATCATGCCCGCGATCTGATACAATCCAACCAGGATCGAGCCAGATCCGGCAAGAAGCCAGTGGGGTTATCGTCAGATCGAGCTCAAGGTAATCACCTCACGGATCCTGTCTTGGACCAGACGGCTACAGGCGCTTCCGACACTTCCTCGGGAACCCTGCAACGACCCTTCGAAGCTGCGATGAGTCGTTTCCTGGCCGAACAGGGCATGAGAGCGCCCGAGCCGCAAGCGCAAGTGCTCCACGAACATGGAGCACGAGACGTGGAGATGGAATCCGTGGAGGGAGACAACTCCCATGATGAGTTCGACCCAGATGATCTGGATAGCCCATCCACTTCGTCAGCGGTGGTAGCAACAGCCGCAGCTGGGACGGGTGGGTCGTCCATGATCCAGAGGGTACGGATCTCAACCATATCGGATCTGAAGGAGTTCGCGGGAAAGGATCAAGACGAAGACCGAGCGCGAACATGGATCAGCAAAGTCAAGTCGGCCCTCATGAGAGATCAAGCGTCGGATGCTGAGAAGTGTTTGACTTTTGCGGATCTGCCAGCGGGGCCAACCAGGAATTGGTATCGGCAGCTGGGCAGATCCACCAGGAACAAGTGGCCGGATTTGCTGCGTAGTTTCCATACACAGTACTGTGGATTGGGCTCACGGCATCCAAGTCCGGATCGACTGCCAAGGCTGGACCCGTCGCTGTATCAAAGTCGGGATCGGCGTCCAAGCCCGGATCCCCGGTCGCGCCGTCGTCCCAGGCAGTGGTTTCAACTGGATCCACGGTAATTGCTCCTCTTACGACGGGGTTAGCCACATCCACAGCTAAGTCCAGTTCGTCTCAGTCGGGATCCACTGCTGGCCCTTCGGTGACGGTGTCCACCGTTCCCCGATCGGCTTCTACAGGCTCTCCGACTGTCGGAACTGGATCCGGGAAGGGGAAGGCCAAACGTGTCATCCCCACTGGTTGTGGACTCGGCAGCTCGGAGGACGACGAGGAAGAGGATCGGATTGGTCCGACGGCTCGGGGCCTCCCATCCGATCGTCCTCGAAGCGTACACTCTCTACCGGTCATTATGCTTTCAGCCCTGAAGACGATGACGATGATGACGACGAAAGTCCGGAGGATTCGGAGGAAGCCCGAGTCGCTGATGATGCCTTGGAGGAAGACACGCGGCGGGCCTTGTCCCAATCCAGATCCGAAGCCCGGCGGAGATCGCTCTCGACACCACCTCCGCAAGTCGCTGGCGCGCCCGGATCCGGGTCCAGCACTGCGGGATCCGCGATCCAGGTTGACAGTGACGATGGATCGGGTAGCGGTGGTGGAGGGGGTTCACCTCATGGTGGCGGATCCCCTGGATCTGTATTGATCCCCGCTCCTCCCAACTCTTCCTTGCCAGATATGCTCCCCGTGGCTCCGTTTGGTCCGGATGCTGTCTTCATTCCTGGTCGGCGCTCCCCTGTGGCCTTCGCCACCAGAGACATTGAGCCTTGGTCCGCCAAGAAATTGAACCGGGTCGCCATTATTTCGATGAAGATCACGGTCCTGTTTCCTGAGCTGCCTTTTCGAGCTGAATGGATATTCCCTCGGGAAGAGGATGTCATCCCAACGGCCGGCTATGTGGATTCGCTCATCACCAGACCTCGCGTGAAAGAATTGCAAGATGCTGCCCCTTGGGATACCCTGGCAACCACGCTGGTGGATCCGGTTAGCTTCCGAAGTGACGTGCGCGGGCGTCTCGGGTTGTCCGTTCGTGCGCTCCGGGATTTCGTTTCCAAGCACCGGGTTGCCATATGGGAAGGCACCCACCGGTTCCCTACCTCTCGCACCCAACTGCGGGGTTCAACCTGGTTGTTCAACTTCAACAAGCAGCGTGGTAACAGACGTAGCCATGCTGGTCGAGCTTGGAAGAGAGTCCTTGTGATCCTCGTGTTGGCAATCCAGGACGGTTGGTGTGACGTGGATATTTTGTTGAATCCATCCTTCTTGCATCTTCCCCGACGCGGGGATAAGGTAGCTTGGTTTCCGGGATCCGTATCCCGCCGAGCCAGCTTGGAGGATCCCAACCTCCATCGCTCAGAACCCACGAGCCTATTGGAAGCCTTGCGAGAGATCGACGAAGCCGAGCCTTGGCGTATCCAGTTTCGCGGGGACCTGAGCCAACACCCAGGACGCCAGATCCAGCGACTAGTGGGCAAGTTCTTCAACGTGCAGCCCAAGCCTACCTGATCCTCATCACTCTTTGACGCCACGCCCCCAGTTTCAGTCTTCGTGGATCCATTTCGTAGCAGTAACTAGCGACTGGAAACTGGGTCGAGCTAGCCCTTTGCATAAGCTATCATAATCCACACCCTCTTACTTGAATATGTCTATAACATTCCCTCGTTGGTTGAGAAACCTAGTCAGAGCCTTTCAGTGTACACCTGGATCTGGGCTGGATCCACCCTTTCAGTGTACACCTGGATCTGGGCTGGATCCACCCTTTCAGTGTACACCTGGATCTGGGCGGGATCCACCCTTTCAGTGTACACCTGGATCGGGGCCGGATTCCGGATCCGGTTGGATCCACGCCTGGATTTCATCCGGATCTAGCGCCAACGACCCAGTTTCAATTGGGTCAGTATAGTTCGGGCCCTTGAAAGCTCGTGCTTGAGATCAAGGAGGACTCTTCGCACGTAAAACGTCACTCTTATGCATAAACATTCACTCCTTCCTCCTAATCCACCATTCCCCTGTGGATTCGTCTTCTCTTTCTTTCCGATGTGACCAACTCACATCAGCGATCCTCCTCCTCCTGGCCCATACCCTTCCTGTGGGTCCTTCTTCATCCTCCCATCGACATGGCCAACTCACATCCATGGATCCCCTCCCTACACTTCTTCATGAGACTGCATCACGCCGAATCTGTTACGATTCGTACGATTCCTCAAGAAATCATAGAGTAATGCTCCACAGTTCAGATCTGCCTCGTCTACCCAACTGGGTACATATCCACGCCAATGCACCAGAAATTCACGGTAAATCCGTCCGTATCTAGTTCGCTTCCCCGACCTCATATCGGTGATCTTCTCGACTTCGAACTCGTCAACTTCGAGATCCACATTCCAACTATCTTCCGGTAGGAGGACTTCGTCGAAGTCGACCCGGTTGGATTCACCCACCGAAAGACAGGTTTGTGGCCGGTCCGGATATTCCTTGACCAACTTCAGCTTGGATACGTGTACTACAGGGAACAGGCGATATTCGGTACCTGCCGTTTCCAGCTTTACCGCATGTTCTCCAATCTTCTCGCTCACCCGGAACGGTCCATGCCATAGATGGGCCAATTTGCGGGCGTACCCTTCTTTCACTCGATCCAAATAAAGCCACACCTGCGATCCAACTTGGATTTGATGGGGACGAGCGTCTTCGTTGTGTCGATCCGCTCGATCCTGTATCGCACTCCGCAGCCGTTCGTTCACCTGGGATCTGGCTTGCCGGTAGTATTTCTGGACTTGGTATCGCCATCGCCTTGGATCTCGGTTTCTCTTCTTGGTGCTACATACTGGAATGGCCGCTTCTAGGGTGGATTTGGGATCCCACCCATGTACCAAGTAAAATGGGGTATCACCCCGGATCCTGTCTTGGGCGGTGTTTATCGCGAAGGGGAGTCGTTCTGCGTACTCATCCCAATCCCTCTGATCCAAATCCTGAACATACATCTTGAGTCCCCTCGTGATCGTCTGTACCATGCGTTCGGGATCCATTGGCTTGGGGGCGATATTTCTTAGTCGCCCGCTGTCTATGTCCCAGGATCCGGTTGAAGGCTCGAAAGGAATCAGACATAAAGCCTGGCTCCCGATCATGCCGAATCATCTCACTAGCTCCAAATCTTCGGAAAACGCACTCCTCGTACGATTCGGCAATGGGTAGTGCAGCTCTGGACGTGCTAGCTTTGGCTATCACGTATCCAGTAAACAGATCCACCCAGATCAACAACTCAGTGTTTCCTTTGAATGACTTGGGAAGCGAGGGGATGTGATCCATGGCTATGATTTGGAACGGGTAAGTCGCTTGGACATTCCCAGGAGACTCCCCTTCTATTGTGGGTCTACCCTTGCCTGTCTCACAATCCACACATTCACCGACATAGCGTTGCACACTCTTGAATAGTCCCCTCCAGTGGAAACATTCTCGGATCCGTTGGTAGGTCCGACCAATTCCTTGATGCCCACCTTCTAAACTAGCGTGATAGTGATGTAGGACATTCTGTTGCAAGGTTTCCGGCATCACCAATCTCATTAATCCGTCTCGATCCTCGCGGACTCGTTTCGTAGGGTGACAATAGAAGAGCAAATCATTCAGATCCACTGCATAATCTGTAGCGATAGTAGTGTACGATTTGGCGTCTTCCCGACTCAGGTCTCGCACATCCCCCATCAGATACTTCTTTAGTCCCAGAATCCACACTTCTTCGTTCTGTGCTCTGAGGATCCGCTCAATGCGGATCCCCTTCACAAATGCTTCGTCGAGAATTTGGGGACTGGATCCAATCTTCCCTCTGGATCTAGTGACAGCCATTACCTGGACTGTCCTTTCCCGGATCCGACCACCAACACTTTGTCTAGTCGGTTTAACGTGACGAGATCCTGACGCTCGGCCTCTTTCTCCACCTCGACACCACATTGATTCCGTAAAGCGGCACTGACCAAACTATCTGCACTGGCATTCCAATCTCGCTTGACATGTACCAGCTCGTGATTCATCCAACCACGCAGATGGATCATCACCTTCTGTCGTAACAGCGTTAGGGCTGGGGCCTTGCAGTCAATTTCGCCTCGTACCTGTCTGATCACCAAATTTGAATCCCCACAAATCACCAGCCTTTTTAAATATTGTCCCTTTAGTAGATCCAAACCCAGAAGGTGTCCGTTATACTCCGCTTCATTGACGGTGAGGCCTTCCGCGTAAGTGGATCTGGCCCGTACAACTTCCCATCCGGGCAGTCTCCAAAGTATTGCACTGTATGCTCCTCCTCCGCGTCGTACGCGAGCGGATCGATCGAAACTCAGGACGTACAGATCCTCATCCACTTGTACCGTCGGGATCGGGATCTGGATCCGGCGTTTGGGTTCTTTCTTAGGAGTGATCCTAGTCAGCGCTTCATCCATCTTAGCTCGAGGCGTGATGCTCGCGGCCAAGACTCCCAGGATCTCGTCTTCCCTTTTCGAACATTTCACGATCTCCAGTGTCCAAGGCGAGAGTAAACTCGGTTCTGAACCGACTGTGGTTGTTCAAAACAGTCCACGCGGTGGTTCGTCTCATCGAGACCATCTGCAAGGCGACTCAGAGGGTCAGTCGTATCATGGAGATACTGGTTCAGAGAACCCACACGCTGCTCTAGCGCGAACACGTCGCTGCGACTCGCGACGCAAGCGTCCAGCTGAGGCTCGGCCCCCTCCTGCTCTGCTCGACGAGCTCGGCGAACTTCACTTCCATGTGGAACGCCTGGTGGTGAGGCGCAGGCGCCAGGGTCGTACGCAGTACCTTGTGAAATGGAGGGGTTATCCTCACTCACAAAACTCTTGGGGGTTGAGGTTGTCCTCCGGCAGGACTGCCCTGACGTCGTCGACGCTTTTGATCGGGCACACCCACTGCCCCGCCGCTACGGCGTACGACCGCGTCGTCAGGCGCCGAGCGCTTCCCGCCGCTAGAACACGGGGATGACAGGTCGGTGGCCGAGCTCAAGCTCCGACCAGTGGCTGTAGCAGCTGACTCATAGGAATAAGCGGCGTTCACAGCATGAGCGAGAGGTGGTGACGTCTCGAGGTGATAGGGACGGGGTCCCAGTGTTTGTCGACGTGCTTTCGACTTAGCGAAGTCTAAGCGCAAACGTCGCTCAAGACGAATATCAGTTTCAGAGAAACTTGCTCGAAGAGCATTGTAGGAGGGAAGCCGTCGAGCTCTCTCCACCCAGCTTCGGAATTGTGCTTCATAAGCACGCTGGGATTCCCCAGGGTTGAGAACAACCGGCATGGTTCGCATAGAGGGAACCGGTTGGCGGTTGAGCTGCATTTGCAGGCGTGCCTGATACTCCTGAGGCGTTGTGACTTGTGAAGTCAGATATCGCTCTCGGAGCCGGTACCGCTGCACTTGCTCATCAGCAGTTGAGGCCGCAGGCCCACACGTGTACGTGTTCAGCGGCTGCTGCGCCGCGAGGCGGGCCGCTTCGGCAGGGTTCCGCGGCTGGAAGCCGTAGTCACAGCGTGACGTTAAAACAAGTGGTCGGACCACAGGTCGGAACAACTGCGAGCGCTGCTCATTGGACAACTGACGGCCTTGGGCCTCGTCCAGGTCATTCGTAATGACGTTGTGATCGTATCGACCTTCCTCGTCGTACCGCGACGATAGCGGTGGCGCATCGCGCAGCGCGCGAATCGGATTCAAACGTTCAGAGAACGGATGCGGTGTCCGCAAGTCTCTTCTTGTTTGAGATCGCGCCGCCGAGCGGCTAGACCTCACAGAGAAAGCTGGAGAAGACGCGGCACCAGTGTGCGACCTCGGAGAGGTTGAGTTGGAGTAATCCTCACTACCCATGGGCTCGTCGTAGTCGACTTCGCCCTCTTCAAGTTCCGAGAACAGAACATCGTTCCCTCTGGGCGGCGCCCGCGGCTCTGACGAGCTTTGAGCTTTGCTCTCTTCTTGTTGACGGCGCATGGAGCGTTGACCGTGTCGACGGCGATACTCTTGGTGGTACTCTGCCACGGAAAGAGACGAAGATGCTCTTGGAGCAGTTGCGGAGCGCAGTTGAGGGTCTGGGACCGACGAGGCAGGGGCGGCGCGACGCGCTAGAGACGTTGGGCCGTGGGCCGGAGTGGAAGTGCCAGGCATCAAGGATGCGAACGCGTTTGTGAGCTCGTGGAGCTGCAGAACGCAGAGGTGAGGTCTAGTGACCTCCGTCGTCTTGACAAGACGTGACCTCGCTGAGGAAAGTTTCGAGAACGGAATGTTCTCATCTTAGTGAGGGAGAGTGTAACGGGGTTACATGGTGTGGAACACACAGGGGTACGGAGTACCCGGAGAGCTAACAAACTCTTAGTGCATAGGTTGGAGAGTTAACATACTCTCAGTACATAAGTTGGAGAGTTAACAAGGTCTCTCAGTACGTTGGCTGAAAGCCACACGTTATGCATTTGATTAGGTTTAACTATGCTAGATAGTTAAGCAGATACATTTACCCCTAGGCGGCTTGGCCGCAATAATAGTAAATAAAACACTTCTGGTTTTGAAGCATAAAAGTTAAGGTATTAACTTTGAGCCCTGGTCTTGGGCTGTAAGTGTCCTTCGGATAAGGAACTTAATATTAGTGACTCTTTGAGTCGAACGTCTTCCTCTGACGCTAAAGCTACGGCAGCCCCGCTGCACAAACAGTGCCATTGGCTCGAGGCGCGAGGTTGTCTTGGCCTCGCCAGACGTGAGCAACTCGCTCGACGTCAAGTCGCGCAGACTCAAACTGCTGCACTTAAGCACTTCCTCTGTGCAAGGTGCTGTGTGACCCCGTCACAAAGCACTTCTTGTCACAGGGGCCTCTCGAATAAGACGCGTGACGATTTCACCAAGATCTCCGTCATTCAAATTGATGCTAGTTGCCGTAGTACTGGAATCCCCGTCAATTTCACTGTCGCTTGTTAAGAACTCGCTACCGCACGAGCATTCAGGTCTGTTCTCAGCCGTGAGTCTGGGCCCCATCTTCACTGGCGTCTTTGCTTCTGCGCTAGTTTAACTGTGCTCTTCATCGCGAGCTACTACAGTGTAATTCTCTGGGACCGTGGCGATGTGTGCGGGCTCCTCCATTGCGGCCGCTTACCCTCCTCTAGATTTAGAGCACCTCCAACGGTATTGATAGTTACGCAAAATTACACATGAAGTGAGCTATTGCAAAAGGTGGAACCCCAACGGCGAATTGATAGGGAGCAAAAAGTAACTATTAAGTAGCCACACGAAATTGATCGTGCACTACGAAAGAGACAAAGTGAATAGGAGGCTCATATTCACTTCGCGACACTACAAATTACACCGCACTGAATTTCCCATCATCAATCCCGAAGACGGCAGGTCGATGGCCAACGCAACTCCGTGGAGTCATGAAGAGGACATCCGCCTCTGCAGAGCCTACACCAACATTTTCGAGGATGGCTGCATCAGCACCGACCAGGACGCGACACATATTTGTGACCGAGCTCATCAGACGTACAGTCAGCTAGGAGAAGACAGCGCAACTACAAGAAAAACAGGGGCTCTTCAAAGCCGATGGGCCGGGCTTATTAGACCTGACGTTGCCCTTTATGTCTCCTGCGTGGCCGTGGTACATGCCATAATACACATTAATGTGCACTAATGCTTCACACGTACTGCATCTACAGGTACAAGCTGAAGCACACAGTGGCTGGACAGACAACGAATATGTGGACGAAGCTGCCAATCGCTTTACAGCAAAGCGAGAGCAGTTGAATGCTAATGCATTACGTGAACATGAGGAAGCTGCAATGTCTGGTCGTGCCAAAAGCAAGCGAAAGCCGCGCCTTCGGGCTGAAGCTTTTCGTCTGCACCATTGTTACGATTTTCTCAAAGGAAGTGCGCGCTTCATGCGCGACATTCCACGCCCCCGTAAACAAGCTCGCCTAGAAAATGAAGCAGAGGTGTACGAGCATGGAGCTGAAGGTACACTTTGTTTTATAATTTTAGTTCTTGTCACTATTTATTTATTTTTAATTTATTTATTTTTACTTGTAGATGTCAATATCTCTAGTGACACTGCGGAGTTTGACTCAGTCGCTGGTGATGATGACCCTGATCTTCCTGCTGATGTCTTTCAGTCTCCTGCTGATAGTCAGTCTTTCGCACGTCCTGCGTCCGCAGGGAAAAAGATAGCGAAGCAGCTTCACTTAGAAGGACAAGTCGACAAAGCTATAATGCACTCGCAGCGTGCATTAGCTGAAGCAGCTACGGTACAAGTGATAATCCTAAACGAGCAGCTCCAGATAGCGAAAAGAAAGGTGGAGCTGATAAAAAAGCAACAGAGGTCGTTGAAAGGACAAGTTGAAATATCAATGATATGCGCAACGACGGAAGGTCTCTCATAATTTGGCAAAGAGTATATCTTACTGAAGCAAAACAAGTATTAGAGCAGATGAAGAAACAAACGCTGACGGAAGAATGAAACAAGGTGAATTTATTTCTCTCTTTAATAGTTACATGCAACGTGCTCAACCAAATCCTTTTTTAATTTAAGGTGAGAGGCGGAATTCATCATACATCTGTATTTTTTAATAAACGAAGAAGGTAACGCGTCTGATGCGTTAGTAGGAAGATGTTGAAATTTGTGACGTCGATATTCAGATCGAGAAGCTGTGTATGAGTACACAGAATGGAAAGTGTTCTGGCCACTTGCTAGGTCATCTCGAATGATCATGTTGTGGAGTATAATGCAACACTGCATGATTTTCTTCTGTGTTTCTAAGGACCAACACCGTGCAGGTCTAGCCACAACTGCAAACCGAGATTGTAAGACTCCAAATGCACGTTCCACATCCTTACGAAGTGCTTCCTGGCACGATGCAAATTTCTGCTGCTTCTCGTATGCTGGTGTCGAGATTGTTTTTACAGAACATTTCCAATCTGAATAGATACCGTCCGCTAAATAGTAAGAAAAGTCGTAGGTAGAGCCACTTATCTCGTACGAAAATTGAGGTACACTATCATCTACGTACTCGGTAATTAATGGCGATGCATCTAGCACATTGATGTCATTATTGCTACCTGGCATACCAATAAAAGGATGCCAAATATGCAAATCAGCAGTAACGATGGCTTCCAAAATGTCAGTTGCCTTTTAGAGGCGCCTTGAAAAGCTAGCTAGGGCAGTTTTTCCATTGCCACTTCATACAGTCTATGGATCCCAACATGCCAAGAAACTCACGCGCCCGCATTAATCTTCAACATTGATTCCATGTCTTCTTCTGTTGGAAGACGTACATGTTGAGGTCCATAAAGCTTTATTACTCAGTAAACTTACCCAAGGCTTCTAAAACTGTAGATTCACCCATCCAAAACGTATCATCCAATGAATCGGCCGAACAACCATAAGCTAGCGTTCTCAAAGCTGCTGTAACTTTAATAGCAGGATGTACACCTTTTTTTCAGTACAGTCCTGTTTCCACGTAAAATAAGGGTCGTAGCTTCCAATAACATCTAGAATAGATAGAAACAAGGTCTTGCTCATACGAAAACGTCGTCTAAACTCGTCAGTGTACATAGGTCTCTCTCCAAAAAACATTTTGCAGAAACGGTTGTAGGCAGCTACGTGATCTCGCTCGACGTTGGGGCTTCTGCCAGGCCGCGAACCACCGCGTTTCTTCTTGCGTGAGCGTCGATGTCGTCGAATATAAGCCAAAGCGATAGAAAGATTCAGGGTGTGAGCGCTTGTAACGGGGTACGTAGCCCTAAGTGTACCCCTGGTTACATGAAGTGTGACACGTCATACTTCGGGATATTTGGTACAAGGTGCCAAGGTCGTCCAAAGCCAACCATTGGCTGATGACATTGCTTTTCTATAGGTGACTTATAGTTTGTATTAAACCCAAGCTTTATCTACCTATAAATATACTCAGTTTACATTCTACCTTAAATAGGTCACTTCGCTCTCTTTTGATAAAGAGGGGACCTGTGAACTGCCGCTCACTGAGAGTTTGTATACTCTCCGAAGCTAACTTCCTCTAGCGCAAGGTGCTGTGTGACCCCGTCATACTTGGTAGCACTCGTAGGCAATCCACGCCACCGCGGGTAGACTACCTGAACCTCTCCGAAGTTCGTTGCCATGGATAGGAACGACTTCTCCTATATGAACGACTCTCAGATCGAGTCGGTTCGGAAGATGGCAGGCATCTTCGGGATGGAGGCCCTTGATCTGGCTGTATACAGTGCCAGTGCATGTACACTGTATACTCCAGGTGCTGGTTGTTCTGGATACTTCCGGAGTCCTGGTCGGACGCCTGCCGTGTATAGGCGGCGACGCTGTCGTCACTTGAAGTAGAGAAGTCCCTCGTAGCGGGAACGGGCCCCAGGCGTTGTGTGAGGCCCAGCAGTAGCTAAAGGTTTGTGAATTCAGTTTGATTTTTGCTTTCTGTTGCTCAGACGGCATTCGATCCGGTGAGGAAAAATCAGCCCTGCAGAGCCTGGTTGTGTCAACACCGGCTGAGCAGCTCGAGCGCGTCAATGCATTCGACGCGTACGAGCTGGCCTCATCGCGCATGTGCGGGAGAACCTGCAGGCTCCGGCGGCGGAAGCAAATCCGCCTCACCCGAAGCCAATACGGCTGAAGGTTAAGCCGTATGAAGGGAAGGAAGGCGAGTACCTTTACTTCTGGGTCCGAGAAGTACAGCTCGCGATGGACGCGGCTCTGATCTCGACCGAGCAACTCCGGGCTGCTTTTGCACTCTCCAACTTTAGCGGCCGTGCTAAGAGTTGGGTATACACGGGAAGCAACATCCCCTGGATGTTTCACATCCTGGGCTCAGCTGTGTGAACAGCTCCGAGCCGCGTTCCTCCCGGCGAACTACGAGTACCGCGAGCGTTCGCGCTTCCTCTCGTGCAAGCAAGGGAGGCGTGAGCTGCACGAGTACGTGCAAGAGATACGGGAACTCACGGCGTCCCTAGTGGAAAACCCACTTAACGAACACATCAAGTTGACTGTGTTCATGGACAGCTTTCGAGTGGGCCCCGTGCGCACTCAGCTGTTCCGGGTGCAGTCAAACACCCTTGAGGAGGCGATTCAAGTGGCTCTTCAGGAAGAGTACAGCCATCGCCAGGCGCGTACGCCGGCCTCAGCGTGGCCTAGGCGTTCCTTGTCGGCTCCCGGTCGAACAAGCCCCAACGGACCAGTTCCCATGGAACTCGGGTCCGCCGAACAGCGTGACATCCGCTGCTTCGGCTGCGGGAAGATGGGCCACTTCAAGCGCGACTGTCCCGCGGAAAGACTCCGCATACGGTCTTTCCCCAAGCCCGTCCTCAAGGGTCGCTGGCAGAAGCCAGGATCTCGTGGACAGGGGAACGCCGGAAACCAGTAGGGGCGGAGCGCCCTACTGGGGAAGAACTAAGTCTTCGTGATGGGTGCGCGGGTGGCGCGTACCACGGGGACTTAGCCCCTGAGAGTCTTTGCACTCTCGAATCGGCGAAGAGCAGCGGCGGGTTGCTCGTAGTACACGGATGTGTACGGGGATACGCAAAATCATCCCTTTAGAATTTTGATCGATTCTGTGGCGTCGAAGAATATCGCACGCCGCCAGACAGTTGCTCGTAATAGCAACAAGTTGTCCGATGCTTTGAGAGAAAGCAAGGGCAACGGGACGGTGTCAGTGCGACTGGTCGACAGGAAGGTCGTCGCTGTCCCCAACGTCCAAGTGGATCTGACCGTCAAGTTTGAAGACTTTGACAGTCTCGAACAGCTCACTGTTCTCGACATGGATCCATATGATACGATCCTGGGCATACCCTGGCTTGAGAAGCACGAGCCCTGGATCGACTGGCGAGGCAAGGCAATCGGTGCCAGCCGGCCTGCGCAGTCCGACAGAGCATTGGTGAGTCATGTTCCCACCTCTGTCAGGGCCCGGGGCGCCCGCAAGGGTTGCCAGGGTACCAAAGCATCCGGCAGATGCTTGGATGTCATCGACGTATATGACGACTCCAAGGATGCTTTGATGGTGGCAGCGCCCAGAGGAGGCGCTGGCCAAGTGGGTAACTTAGGTCCACAAGCGGGTAAGTTAGTTCCGCAGACAGCTGCACCTGTCACGAACACTGACAATTGTGTGTTCAAGGTGGGTTACAGAGTTCCACACACGGTCGCCCAGACCTTAACTGAAGAGAAAGACGTCGGATACGCTTCCTGTGTGGGTAACACAGTACCACGCGCGGTCGCCCAGACCTTAGCTGAAGAGGAAGGCGTCGAGAACGCTTCCTGTGTGGGTACCACAGTACCACACGAGGCCACGAGTGCCTCGGATGTCGGCGCTGCGACATCCCCAGACGCGGGTAGCAAAGCTCCACGTCACGGTCGCCGTCGACGACGACGCCGCTGTGGTGTAGCGGAATCAGCAAAATCTGCGAGATTGCTGGATCCAACTTACCAACTGCGCCCAGACACCGACTAACGGAGGGCCCCCCCCCCCCCCGATGATCCGTGTTCTGCTGAACTTTCCTCACCTTGTGTACCCGTCGGTAGGGCGGGATCTTGCTCTCTCGGTAACTTCCGAAGAGTTCAAGTGGTGAAGCTTGAGTGTCTTGGCGAGACGTGGGGATGGGGTGGAGTAGCAGTGGTAAAATCTTCACTCTGCGTCCGTGGTTGGTTCTGGATCCTAAGCGAATATTTGAGCTGAAGTGGATCCAGGGCCTAGATCGTGGATATGACCGTAGGGTTGCCTTGCGGGTGTATTCCCTTGTCTTTGCGTTTCCTTTGCGTCGTACGTACCGCCTCCTGTGACGGGATCTTGAGAGTTGAGATCTTCTTAGGTATACCCGGCCAAGTAGTAAATCCGGTTAACCTGTCGGATCTGCACGTGTAAAGGAAAGCTCACTGGGTTGTAGGATCTGGCCAATGTATTATTCGGTTATCACTACCAACACTAGATTCGCAATTCCCAACCTTCTCGGAGCTCGTACGGCCAATGTAGTTCCGGTTCTTGAGGGCTGGAAGGCACTTGCGTGTTACTGTGCAGATAGAAGTCTGTATTGAAACTTAATCCGATACCTGCCTGGATTTCTACCTTCTATGTCTTTCCCTCGTTAAATCCCTTACCAGGCTCGGCTGCATGTCCTTTCTCTCCATGACCCATCATCCCAGATGTATTATCCTCAAATCCACCGGAATCATGGCGTAATCATTATGGTCGCCATATTATGGGTACACACATCCGGATCCAGGTCGCTTGGATCCACTTAACTGTAAGTATACACTCGTCATGGATCTGAGCTCTCCAATCATCCAACACCATCTTGCAACCGTCTGTGATCTCCATTGTCCCACGAAAGTTCGAGATCCACTACATCCATCATCCCTGTATCCCGGATCCAGGTCCCTCTATGCGGGATCCTCCCCTCCTTGGATCCGCACTCGGAAGTATGGGATCCGGGACGCCTCGCGGTGGATCTTGACTTCTCATTAGTCGTGGCTACTAGATCCACCTTCAGATGACACCTACCACCATTCCTTCATAGGATCCACACTCGATCCACCGTTACATAGTATATCCCATATCCACCTAAGTGAACCCAGGTAAGGGTGGATCCGGGTCCTTCCGTGGTGGATCTTGCCTTCCCATACGTCACCCATACCAGATCCATCGTCGGCTAATACAGGATGCCGCTCGTCATGGCCAATCCACCTCAGGCAAAGTGAATCCCTGCCTGGCGATCCAAATCCCCTCTAATCACTTGAAACTGTCACTGATTCAGGATAGTGACCCCTTGCTAGGTCCATTCTCTTATTTTTGAGAAAGCACTTCACCACAATCGCCTCCTGTACGTGGTCGGCGCTGCACAACAGCGTTCACGATGTACACTCCCAGCGTCTCTGCTCTTCCACCTGTTTCCTCCTCTACGTGACACATGTCTCCCACCAAGCACACCAGCACATCGCCGGGCAAGGCCCCATCCACCACTTCGCCGGTCACCCTCTCCTCTATGTCACCCACCGATCTGCGGGCTTTAACCCAAGCTATTTCCGATCGGGTGCGAACCCTGCCGGCGGAGCTCCAGACGGCCCAAGATACTCGGGAGCAAGCTCAACGTGCAGAAGCGGCTGCTCAGCAGGCCTATCAGTCATTATCCACGTCTTCGCACGCCACTCAACTCCAAACTTTGCGAGCCCAGGTCCATGACTAGGCTATGGAGATCCAAGGGTGGGAGCACCGTGCGGCCTCTCGCTCGCAGGATCTGCGACTCTTGTTGGCCGATCAGGCAGTCGAGATCCATGACTTGACTGGACGGCTCGATCGCGCCTCCCGTCAACGGGATGGCATGCGAGACGTCAACGAACATCTCCTTCGGGAGATGGCGCTCGCCGGATCCGAGACCCACCAGCTCCAATCCCGGATACACGATCTCGAGCGGGATCTGGAAGATTCCCAAGCTGCTAGTGCGGCTGCTGACGGGAGCCTGGATCGGCTGCGGGGCGAGTTGCGCCTGACTCAAGAAGAGGTGCTGACTAACGACTATGTGGGATCCACCCATGGCGGATCCGCATTAGGGTCCGCGCGCGGAGGGTCTCCCGTGCCGAATCCACCTCCCTCGTCGCCCAATGTGGCCCTGGCCCTTCTCCCCGAGGAGCTGAAGGATGCCAAAGCGTCGCTCGAGAAAGCATCAGCTGGGCGAGACTTTGCGCTTGAGGAAATCATGCGCATGACGCAAGCCCGCGACGAGATCCAAGACAAGTTGGCGGATACCGAGCTTCAGCGCGATAAGGCGGCCACCAAGTGGGCAGATGCCAATCGAACGCAGACGGAACTCGAATCCAAGCTCCGTCGCATGAGTCCGTGGATCCGCCTTTGTCTCCTCCCGGTAACCCCATATTCACTCGTTATGTCGATCCAGGTGACAATTTGATGGATGTCGAGGCAACTGCAACAAAACTACGGGATCAGCTCGCTACCGCTCATGCTCAGCACCAGCAGCTTGGTCTAGAGCGCGATCGCGGTTTATCGGAGCGGGACTAGGCGCGTCGACGACTGATTATGGTGGCCGCGGCTATCTCAGATCCCCTTTCTCCGCTGGCTGGATCGTCTCCTGCCGCTAGCGTCTCTGCTCCTCTCCCGTCTGTAAGTGGGGCGGATCCGTCAGTTGCGAAACGTCCGCGTAGTGCGTCTCCCGCTCCTAGCACCAGATCCCCCCGTCCTCACAAGCATGCTCGTGCTTCCCCAAAGGTCAAATCCAAAACCGGTTCGGCCTCTAAGGCGGCCTCTCAGGTGGGACCCACATCCGCTCCCAAGGCAGGATCCAAATCCACATCCAAGACGGGTCCCACATCCACGTCCAAAACTTCCGCCTCTCCCTCGAAGTCTGGAGCCGGATCCAAGACCGGATCCACCACTGCATCCAAGTCGACTTCAGTATCCGCGACTGGATCTGGGCCCAAGACTGGGTCTACGGCGCCCAAGACCGGATCCGGACCCAAGACTGGGTCCGGTGTGGCATCCAAAGCGGGATCTTCGGCATCCAAATCTGGATCAACCACCAAGGCTGGATCCGTTGCTGTATCCAAGTCGGGATCGGCGCCCAAAACTGGATCTACGACTGCGCCGTCGTCCCAGGCAGTGGTGTCCACTGGATCCACAGCCATCGTTGCTCCTACGACGGGGTTAGCCTCATCCACGGCTAAATCCGGACAGTCTCAGTCGGGATCCACCACTGCCCCTTCGGTGACGACGCCTGCCGTTCTCCGGCCAGCTTCCACCGGCCATCCGCCCGCCCGTGCTGGATCCGGGAAGGGGAAAGCTAAACGTGTCATTCCCCCGGGATGCGGACTTGGCAGCTCGGAGGATGACGAGGATGAAGAGTCGGACTGGTCCGACGGCTCAGGGCCTCCTAACCGATCGTCGTCGAAGCGTACGTCGTCCTCCGGCCCGTATCCCTTCACTCTGAGCGATGAGGACGATGACGACGACGATGACGATGAGAGTCCAGAGGATTCGGAGGAGGCTCGAGCCGCTGAGGATGCCTTGGAGGAAGACACGCGACGGGCTCTGTCCTAATCTCGATCCGAAGCCGGGCGGAGATCCCTCTCGACGCCGCCTCCACAAGTCGCTGGCACAGCCGGATCCGGAGGCGACACTGCGGGATCCGCGATCCAAGTCGACAGTGACGGCGGATCGGGTAGCGATGGTGGGAGGGGGTCGCCTCGTGGTGGCGGACTCCTTGGATCTGGCGGAGGGGGGTCGCCTGGTGGTGGATCCCCCGGATCTGGTGGAGGGGGGCCACCTCATGGTGGTGGATCTCCAGGATCGCCCCATGGTGGCGGTTCCCCAGGATCGCCTCACGGGGGCGGATCCCCTGGATCTGTCTTGATCCCCGCTCCCCCTAACTCATCACTGCCAGGGATGCTCCCCGTGGCTCCGTTCGGTCCGGATGCCGCCTTCATTCCTGGTAGACGTGCTCCTGTGGCCTTCGCTACCAGAGACATCGAGCCTTGGTCCGCCAAGAAGTTGAACCGGGTCGCGGTCATCTCCATGAAGATCACGGTCCTGTTTCCGGAGTTGCCTTTTCGGGCTGAGTGGATATTCCCTCGGACAGCGGACGCCATCCCGAGGGCCGGGTACGTGGATTCGCTCATCACCAGACCTCTCGTGGAAGAACTGACAAGTGCTGCCCCGCGGGATACGCTGGTCACCACACCGGTGGATCCGGTTAGCTTCAGGGGTGATGTGCGTGGGCGACTCGGGGTATTCGTTCGGGCGTTCCGGGATTTCGCCTCCAAGCACCGGGTTGCTATATGGGAGGGCGCTCACCGGTTCCCCATCTCTCGGAATCAACTGCAGGGTTCGACTTGGCTGTCCAACTTCAACAAGCAGCGTGGTAACCGACGTAGCCATGCTGGCCGAGCTTGGAAGAGAGTCCTTGTGATCCTCGTGTTGGCAATCCAGGACGGTTGGTGTGACGTGGATATTTTGTTGGATCCATCCTTCTTGCATCTTCCCCGACGCGGGGATAAGGTAGCTTGGTTTCCGGGATCCGTATCCCGCCGAGCCAGCTTGGAGGATCCCAACCTCCATCGATCAGAACCCACGAGCCTATTGGAAGCCTTGCGAGAGATCGACGAAGCCGAGCCTTGGCGTATCCAGTTTCGCGGGGACCCGAGCCAACACCCAGGACGCCAGATCCAGCGTCTAGTGGGCAAGTTCTTCAACGTTCAGCCCAAGACTACCTGATCCTCATCACTCTTTGACGCCACGCCCCCAGTTTCAGTCTTCGTGGATTCGCTTCGTAGTAGTAACTAGCGACTGGAAACTGGGTCGAGCTAGCATTTTTGCGTAAGCTATTATAATCCACATTCCCTTACTTGAATATGTCTATAACATTCCCTCGTCGGTTGAGAAATCCAGTCAGAGCCTTTCAGTGTACACCTGGATCTGGGCTGGATCCACCCTTTCAGTGTACACCTGGATCTGGGCTGGATCCACCCTTTCAGCGTACACCTGGATCTGGGCTGGATTCCGGATCCGGTTGGATCCACGCTTGGATTTCGCCCGGATCTAGCGCCAACGACCCAGTTTCAATTGGGTCAGTATAGTTCGGGCCCTTGAAAGCTCGTGCTTGAGATCAAGCAGGACTCCTCGCACGTAAAACGTCACTCTTATGCATAAACATTCACTCCTTCCTCCTAATCCGCCATTCCCCTGTGGATTCGTCTTCTCTTTCTTTCCGATGTGACCAACTCACATCAGCGATCCTCCTCCTCCTGGCCCACACCCTTCCTGTGGGTCCTTCTTCATCCTCCCATCGACATGACCAACTCACATCCATGGATCCCCTCCCTACTCTTCTTCATGAGACTGCATCACGCCGAATCTGTTACGATTCGTACGATCCCGCAAGAAACCATAGAGTAATGCTCCACAGTTCAGATCTGCCTCGTCTACCCAACTGGGTTCGTCATATCCACGCCAATGCACCAGAAATTCACGGTAAATCCGTCCGTATCTAGTTCGCTTCCCCGACCTCATATCGGTGATCTTCTCGACTTCGAACTCGTCAACTTCGAGATCCACATTCCAACTATCTTCCGGTAGGAGGACTTCGTCGAAGTCGACCCGGTTGGATTCACCCACCGAAAGACAGGTTTGTGGCCGGTCCGGATATTCCTTGACCAACTTCAGCTTGGATACGTGTACTACAGGGAACAGGCGATATTCGGTACCTGCCGTTTCCAGCTTTACCGCATGTTCTCCAATCTTCTCGCTCACCCGGAACGGTCCATGCCATAGATGGGCCAATTTGCGGGCGTACCCTTCTTTCACTCGATCCAAATAAAGCCACACCTGCGATCCAACTTGGATTTGATGGGGACGAGCGTCTTCGTTGTGTCGATCCGCTCGATCCTGTATCGCACTCCGCAGCCGTTCGTTCACCTGGAATCTGGCTTGCCGGTAGTATTTCTGGACTTGGTATCGCCATCGCCTTGGATCTCGGTTTCTCTTCTTGGTGCTACATACTGGAATGGCCGCTTCTAGGGTGGATTTGGGATCCCACCCATGTACCAAGTAAAATGGGGTATCACCCCGGATCCTGTCTTGGGCGGTGTTTATCGCGAAGGGGAGTCGTTCTGCGTACTCATCCCAATCCCTCTGATCCAAATCCTGAACATACATCTTGAGTCCCCTCGTGATCGTCTGTACCATGCGTTCGGGATCCATTGGCTTGGGGGCGATATTTCTTAGTCGCCCGCTGTCTCTGCCCCAGGATCCGGTTGAAGGCTCGAAAGAAATCAGACGTAAAGCCTGGCTCCCGATCGTGCCGAATCATCTCACTAGCTCCAAATCTCCGAAAAACGCACTCCTCATACGATTCGGCGATGGTTTGTGCAGTTCTGGACGTGCTAGCTTTGGCTATCACGTATCCAGTAAACAGATCCACCCAGATCAACAACTCAGTGTTTCCTTTGAATGACTTGGGAAGCGAGGGGATGTGATCCATGGCTATGATTTGGAACGGGTAAGTCGCTTGGATATTCCCAGGTGACTCCCCTTCGATTGTGGGCCTGCCCTTGCCTGTCTCACAATCCACACATTCACCGACATATCGTTGTACGCTCTTGAATAGTCCTCTCCAGTGAAAACATTCCCGGATCCGTTGGTAGGTCCGACCAATGCCCTGATGTCCGCCTTCCAAGCTAGCGTGATAGTGGTGTAGGACATCCTGTTGTAAGGTTTCCGGCATCACCAGTCTCATCAATCCATCCCGATCTTCGTTGACTCTCTTCGTAGGGTGACAATAGAAGAGCAAATCATTCAGATCCACTGCATAATCTGTAGCGATAGTAGTGTACGATTTGGCGTCTTCCCGACTCAGGTCTCGCACATCCCCCATCAGATACTTCTTTAGTCCCAGAATCCACACTTCTTCGTTCTGTGCTCTGAGGATCCGCTCAATGCGGATCCCCTTCACAAATGCTTCGTCGAGAATTTGGGGACTGGATCCAATCTTCCCTCTGGATCTAGTGACAGCCATTACCTGGACTGTCCTTTCCCGGATCCGACCACCAACACTTTGTCTAGTCGGTTTAACGTGACGAGATCCTGACGCTCGGCCTCTTTCTCCACCTCGACACCACATTGATTCCGTAAAGCGGCACTGACCAAACTATCTGCACTGGCATTCCAATCTCGCTTGACATGTACCAGCTCGTGATTCATCCAACCACGCAGATGGATCATCACCTTCTGTCGTAACAGCGTTAGGGCTGGGGCCTTGCAGTCAATTTCGCCTCGTACCTGTCTGATCACCAAATTTGAATCCCCACAAATCACCAGCCTTTTTAAATATTGTCCCTTTAGTAGATCCAAACCCAGAAGGTGTCCGTTATACTCCGCTTCATTGACGGTGAGGCCTTCCGCGTAAGTGGATCTGGCCCGTACAACTTCCCATCCGGGCAGTCTCCAAAGTATTGCACTGTATGCTCCTCCTCCGCGTCGTACACGAGCGGATCCATCGAAACTCAGGACGTACAGATCCTCATCCACCTGTACCGTCGGGATCGGGATCTGGATCCGGCGTTTGGGCTCTTTGTTAGGAGCGATCCTAGTCAGCGCCTCATCCATCTTAGCTCGAGGAGTGATGCTCGCGGCCAAGACTCCCAGGATCTCGTCTTCCCCTTTCGAACATTTCACAATCTCCAGCGTCCAAGGCGAGAGTAAAGCTGCCCACTGTCCCAAACGTCCTTGTAACCCGGCCGACTTGAACAGCCAGGCTAGCGTAGAGTGTCGAGTCAGGATCCGGATGGATCTTCCCACTAGCAGGTTGTAATTGAGATCCAACACCCGCAGAAGCGCGAGTATCTCCTTCTCCATCGCTCCGTAATTCAGTTCATTTGGCTTTAGCGTCCGGCTGACGAAGGTGACTGGATGACAGATCCCTTCCTGTTCTTGTACCGAGGCTGCTGAGACTACCCAGTCACTGGCATAAACTATCACCGTAGGTTGACGTTCCGGATCGAAATGACGGAGGATGGGTGTGGTCGCGATCCTGTTTCTCAGCTCCACGAATGCGTGTTGAGCTCGGATCCACCGAGGTTCCACCCTTTCCGAGTTCTGATCCGTCGTCTCTATCCAGATTGGATCCTCTTTCCTTTGGTCCCGGGGTGGATCCAGTTCCTGTTTTAGGTCGTCTTCCGGCGTCGTAGTACTTGAATCCCTTCGTGGATCAGGGATCAATAGGATCAGAGCGCGTTGGATCTTGATCCGGACAGCCGAAGTGGCCATCGCAGCAAAATCCACCTCCCTCAATTCGTAGAGAACTGCAGAGAACAGTGCGTAATCCTCGATGAACTGACTGTAGTAGTTCAAACTGCCCAAGAAGGATTGCATCGCCCGTAACGACTGTGGGAAGGAGACGTCTGCCAACGCAGACAGGTCCTTAGGATTCGCCTCCAGTCCCTCATTGGAGACTCGATGACCTAAGTAATCCACCTTGCGCATCCCCCAATAGCTCTTCACCACGCTGATAGAGCGATTCCACTTAGTACACGCCTCCAGTAGGGATGTCACTCTCTCGTACAGCGGATCCCACGATTCCGCCGGGATTAGAATGTCGTCGATATAGGATCTGCGTCCTAACACAGATGGAGTCCTAGGATCCCCTGGCTCTCCTGCTTCGAATGGATCCACTTCCGTATGATCTTCCCTGGATCCACCCTTTTCGGGTTCCGGTATTCGGGTGAATCCATAGAGGGCGTTATCGATCAGGCGCTGGTAGATCTGGGGTGCGTTCTTCAATCCGAACGGCATCCGGTTCCATTCGAACAGTCCAAACGGTGTGATGAATGCGGATACGGCGCGAGCTCGATCCGTCATAGTCACCACCCAGAAACCACTGGCCATGTCAAGAGAACAGTACCAGAGTACTTTATCCAAATCCTCCAATAGCTCATTGATTAGAGGCATTGGATACACCATCAATCGGGTCAGGCCGTTAACTAGCCGGTAATCAATGCACAGACGTATATCCACCCCGTTCTTCTTGATGATGATTACCACCGGAGATGCCCACGGGGACGTTGAGAAACTGATGATCTTGGCTTGCAACAGGCCCTTAATCAGATCCGATAGTTTTTCTCGGAACTGAGGCGCCACCTTCCGCACCCTTTGAGCGATCGGGTTTGCGTCACCGACATCGATGTCACATTTGACTCCGCGGGCGGCGGGCGGTAACGCATTGCCTTTACCGATCAGCAGATGTCGGCTTTCCCAGATCTTCTGACGTAGCCGATCCACTTCTGCGGGCTCGTTCGCCCCCGGCTCCACTTGGATATCATCAATCGTGACCTCTTCGGTGGTCAGTGGGACCTCCGGGATCACCGCCATACCTTCTCCAAGATCCTCGGCGTGTAGATCCCCGCCTTCATGGTAGCAGACTTGTTCATCTTCAGTCTTTGTCGGATCCACCCCTGGATCCAAGCACCGCAACTCTCCTTCACCCATCATTCCTTCTGTTTTCGTGGGATCAGGTGCTCTGGTACCGGGGAAGCTACCTTTTGGATCGGCTTGATCCTCTGGTGAGTTTACACACGACGGCTTCTGTTTAGCTAGTGTTGCCACTCTCGACAAGGATCCAGGCACTTTGTCCAATGGACAGCTTGGATCCACTTGTGGATCAGCCGGATCCGGCGACTCGGCTTCAGTTCTCTGCGATCCCCATCCACCGACCCCGGGTTATTTAGGGACCGGCTCTGGGTATCATCCCCGGTCTTGGATCCAATCTCTACCACTTGGATCCCAATCCGACGATCCCTCTGTAGGATCTTCCGCGGAGTGGGGGTATGAAGGCCGATCCACCAAGGGGCCAGTTGGCCCCGCCGGGAGCTCCACCTCTCCGAGAGGTTCGATCTCGGTAGTCGCCTCGTACGCCAGATTCTGCCATTCTCTGTAACGACGGGATCCCACTGACACATATCCAGGTCGCCTAGGAATAGCGTCCGTCGTCAACCATCGCCCAACCTCCTTGTAATGGTCCAGTAATAGCCTCTTATCGCTGACATTCCTGACCTGGAGGTATTGTGATCGACCTGGTCCCTGGATTACGGTAGGCACCCACTTCTCACCCCGAGTGACCCACAGTTTCTCATGTTCCACCCACTTCAACCGATCTGGCAGCTCCCAGGTTTCCCCGGGCTCGATCCAGGTCGTCTTATCCGCCCTTATGATCCTCATCTTCGCTTCATACAACGGCCGCCGTCCGCTGAGCTGGATCAGCATCTCGTCAGGGAAACAAAGTGTCCCATCCGCCAAATCCAACCTCACTCCGGCTGGTACCATGAAATCCATCCCAAGGATGGCGTCTTGACCAGCGAGATCTCCCACCCAAATGTCAAACCAATACACCAAACAACCTGCCAGCGTGATCTTGACTCGCGTTCTCCCGTTCGTACGGTATACGCCTTCACCAATCCCAACACAATCTTGGATCCGACTCCCATCCACTTGGCACCCAACCTTACGAGCAAAGGCGGTATCTAGTATAGACACCTCGGCACCACTATCTAGGAGTAGGATTGCTTTTTCATTGTTGATCTTGCCCCCTACCTTGGCTTGTCTGAACCATTTTCCTGGGGCATGGTACTTCCAGTATCCACGGGACTCCCCTGTCAGCAGATCCATGGATCCAACATCCTCAGATCCACAGGATCCAGTGACCAGACAGACCTTAGGTGGATCTGCAGTGACCTCACCCTTGGTAGGCTCAAACCATCGACCATGTTGGCGTTTCTCCCAATAACCGCGCGCCTCTCCCCTTTGTAGATCCAGGGTTGAAGAGACTTCGGATCTGGCAAATTCATCCACTTGGCGCAAACTAGAAATCTTGGCAACTGACACTTCATGTAGATCACGTGCATTATCGACTGGATCTAGGGTCCTGCTACCTGGATCTAGCGATGTCTTGTTCACAAATGCATAAATGCAATACCTAGAACGCTCGGCTCGTACCGGATTCAAACCCGGCGAGCGTCCTAGTTTAACATCTTCTCGGCCACTTCTGGCAACATCTCTCTGTGCTTGGCTGGATCAAACCATTGGCGGATCTGGTTGTAGAATTCCTCCATCGGGCACTTGCCGACGTCGTGGATCTCGCCACAACCGCGACACACGTAGAAGCAATGATCTCCGGGATGACCCTTCTTGCCACACTTCTCACAAACCAGATGTTTCCAACATCCAGACTCTGTGTGCTTCCGGGATCCGCACTGCGAGCACCTTATCCGTCCTGTCCCGTCCATGAGATCTCGGGATCTGTGTATCCCACGGTCCCCTGGTGCGGTATCCCCAGTGCGAGAGTTGTATCCAGTCTTCGCCGTACGATCGTTGGGTGCCGTAGGACAGACTCGGCGGAAATCTTCTGGGTCGGAGTCCGAACCATCGGATCCCGATTCAGTTCCTGAGTCGGGCGCCGTGACTTGGTGGACGCGTCGGGCTGGAGCCGTGGGCGTCGGAGCAATCTGACGATGCTTGCCGGATCCGACCGCCGTCTTCTTCTGGCGGTGTTTCGCGCGATCCACAGCCCGCAGCACTTCTTCAAGCTCATCTGCGTCGGGAAGTCGTAACAGGGTCAGCCTGTCGGCCAGATCCACGTCTCCCAAAGTCTCGATGAAATGATCCACGTGTTCCCGCAGTACCTTGGATCCCCCATCCTTGATCTTCAACTTGGCCCGTAGACCGGCCACATTTAGTCGATGTAGGTATTCTAGCGGGGATTCATCCGATCTGCGGCGAGCGTGGTAGTATTGTCGCGCCACCGACACTCCCAATCCGCAGTACTGGGTCTGGAAACTGCGCAGCAAATCCGGCCACTTGTTCATGGTGGATCTGCCCAGCTGCCGATACCAGTTTCTGGGTGGCCCCGCTAGCAGATCCGCAAAGGTCAGATTTTTTCAGCATCCGACGCTTGATCTCTCATGAGGGCCGACTTGACTTTTGCTGATCCATGTTCGCGCTCGGTCTTCGTCTTGATCCTTGCCCGTGAACACCTTCAGATCCGATATGGCTGAGATCCGTACCCTCTGGATCATAGACGATCCATCCGTCACGGCGGTAGCCGTTGCTACCGCCGCTGGCGAGGGGGATGAGCCATCCAGATCATCTGGGTCGAGCTCATCAAGGGAGTTGTCTCCCTCCACGGATTCCATCTCCACGTCTCATGCTCCATGTTCGTGGAGCACTTGCACTTGTGGTACGGGCGCTCTCATACCCTGTTCGGCCAGGAAACGACTCATCGCAGCTTCGAAGTGTCGCTGCAGGGTGCCCGAGGAAGTGTCGGAAGAGCCTGTGGCCGTCTGGCCCACTGGCGAGACCGGATCCGTGAGGCGATTACCTCGAGCCTGATCTGACGATAACCCCACTGGCTTCTTGCCGGATCTGGCTCGATCCTGGCTGGATTGTATCAGATCACGGGTGGGGCGTACTGGATCCCGAGTCTTCTCGTTCACAGGGACTTCCTGTCCTCGGATCCTCGCCCGCGCTTCCAGCATGGATGCCCCGGAGGGTCCTAACGTCATGCGTCGTGGCTCGGACGACGTATCTGACCTATCCTCAGCCGCGGATTGGTAGTTAGAGGATGCAGCTTGGCTGATCCTCGGCGACGACACTGGATTCATAGTGTGCGACCTTTCTCCGGTGATGGACTTGACTCTGCCAAAGCGGTCCTGCGTCGCGGATACTATGAGATCCAAGTCTAGCTCGAAGATATCCTCTGCATCGAACGCCCCTGCCACGATGCCCGAATCCTTAAGCAGACGTAATTGATCCTTGACCGCTACCAACTTGTTCGCCGTTTTCGTTGGTGCTTCCACCGGTTCCCTTGGATCTTCGATCTGCCGTGGATTCAGGATCCGCATGACAGAATCTTGATGCAGAAAGTCGCGTAGAGCTTGTTGGCTATACACAAACTCGAGATCCTTGTCGGACCAGCTTGACCTAGATCCAACTTGGTCTTCTTCCGACTCTGGAGCTTGCATCTTCTTCCGCGTAGTCTTACTCGTGTTCGTCTTCTTTCTCGTTTCTTCGACTAGCGGGCTTGGGCTTAGGTACAGTGTTAGTTTAACCGGTGAATCTGCACATGCTTACCGTTTCGCCTTCACTTTCCCTTGTTTTGCTAGCGGATCTTGACTTGCGTCAAGATCCGCAGGGGTCCCCGAGGGGACCTGGGGAGGATAGAGAGGTTTCTCTTCTAGATCCGGATCCGGATCCACCTCTCTTCCGTCGACAGAGTTCCTCCCAAACTCCATTGATCCGCGGACCTTGTTTCATTCAGCAGCGTCTTTGTCGATCCGACCTCCGACGACGCCTCTTCCCCTGGCTCAATCTTCACTTGAGCATCTTCTTGGGACTCACGGTGAAATCCCGAGTCACCAAATAATCCGGGCATGCGCACCATTGTGGTGTAGCGGGATCAGCAAAATCTGCGAGATTGCCGGATCCAACTTACCAACTGCACCCAGACACCGACTAACGGAGGGGGTCCCCCGATGATCCGTGTTCTGCTGAACTTTCCTCACCTTGTGTACCCGTCGGTAGGGCGGGATCTTGCTCTTTCGGTAACTTCCGAAGAGTTCAAGTGGTGAAGCTTGAGCGTCTTGGCGAGACGTGGGGATGGGGTGGAGCAGCAGTGGAAAATCTTCACTCTGCGTCCGTGGATGGTTCCGTATCCTAAGCGAATATTCGAGCTTATGGATCCGGGGCCTAGATCGTGGATCTGGCCGTAGGGTTGCCTTGCGGGTGTGTTCCCTTGCCTTTGTGTTTTCCTTTGCGTCGTACTTGCCGCCTCCTGTGACGGGATCTTGAGAGTTGAGAACCTCTAGGGTGTAACCGACCAAGTAGTAAATCCGGTTAACCTGTCGGATCTGCACGTGTATAGGAAAGCTCACTAGGTTGTAGGATCTGGCCAATGTATTATCCAGTTATCGCTACCAACACTAGATTCGCAATTCCCAACCTTCTTCGAGCTCGTACGGCCAATGTAGTTCCGGTTCTTGAGGGCAGGAAGGCACTTGCGTGATACTGTGCAAATTGAGGACCGTATTGATACTTAAGCCTATACCTGCCTGGATTTCTACCTTCTATGTCTTTCCCTCGTTAAATCCCTTACCAGGCTCGGCTGCATGTCTCTTCTTCCCTTGACCCATCATCCCAGCTGTATTATCTTCAGATCCACCGGATCCATGGCGTAATCATTATGGTCACCCTATTATGGGTACACTCATCCGGATCCAGGTAGCTCGGATCCACTTCACTGTACTTGTACACTCACCGTGGATCCGAGCTCTCCAATCGTTCGACATCATCTCGCAACCGTCTGTGATCTCCATTGTCCCACGAAAGTTCGAGATCCACTGCATCCATCATCCCTATACCCTGGATCCAGGTCCCTCTATGCGGGATCCTCCCTCCTTGGATCCGAACTCGGAAGTATGGGATCCGGGGTACCTCGCGGTGGATCTTAACTTTTCATTAGCTATGGCTACTAGATCCACCTTCAGAGGGCACCTACCATCCTTCCTTCATAGGATCCACACCCGATCCACTCTTGTATAGTATATCCCATATCCATCTTGGTGAATCCAGGTAAGGGTGGATCCGAGGTAAGTCTTGGTGGATCTTGCCTTCTCGTACTTCGTTTATACCAGATCCATCGTCATTTCATACGGGGTGTTGCTCGTCATGGCTAATCCACCACAGGCAACTTGCATCCGTGTCAGCCAACCCAAATCCTCTCTAATCACTTGAAATTGTCACTGATTCGGGATAGTGACCCCGCGTCAGGCCCATTCTCTTATTTCTGAGAAAGCACTTCACCACACTACCTTCTATGTCTTTTACTTGTTAAATCCCTTACCAGGCTCGGCTGCATGTCCCTTCTTTCCATGACCCATCATCCCAGCTGTATTATCTTCAGATCCACCGGATCCGTGGCGTAATCATTATGGTCACCCTATTATGGGTACACTCATCCGGATCCAGGTAGCTCGGATCCACTTCACTGTACTTGTACACTCACCGTGGATCCGAGCTCTCCAATCGTTCGACATCATCTCGCAACCGTCTGTGATCTCCATTGTCCCACGAAAGTTCGAGATCCACTGCATCCATCATCCCTATACCCTGGATCCAGGTCCCTCTATGCGGGATCCTCCCCCCTTGGATCCGCACTCGGAAGTATGGGATCCGGGACGCCTCGCGGGGGATCTTGACTTCTCATTAGTCGTGGCTACTAGATCCATCTTCAGATGACACCTACCATCCTTCCTTCATAGGATCCACACTCGATCCACTCTTGTATAGTATATCCCATATCCATCTAGGTGAATCCATGTAAGGGTGGATCCGAGGTAAGTCTTGGTGGATCTTGCCTTCTCGTACATTGCTCATACCAGATCCATCGTCATTTCATACGGGGTGCTGCTCGCCATGGCTAATCCACCACAGGCAACTTGCATCCGTGCCAGCCAACCCAAATTCTCTCTAATCACTTGAAATTGTCACTGATTCGGGATAGTGACCCCGCGTCAGGCCCATTCTCTTATTTCTGAGAAAGCACTTCACCACAATCGCCTCCTGTACGTTGTCGGCGCTGCACAACAGCGTTCACGGCGTGCATTACCAGCATCCACAACTGCTTTCTCCCCTTCGCGACACATGTCTCCCGCCAAGCGTACCGGCAAATCGTCGGGCAAGGCCCCATCCACTACCCCTCCGGTCAGTCCGTCTTCTATGTCGCCCACCGATCTGCGGGTTCTAGCCCAGGCTCTTTCCGATCAGGTGCAAACCCTGACGGCGGAGCTCCAGACGGCTCAAGATGTCCAAGACCAAGCTGCGTCTCTGCACACTACCCAACTTCAGACCTTGCGAGCCCAAGTCCATGACCAGGCTATGGAGATCCAGGGGTGGGAGCACCGTGCGGCCTCCCGGTCGCAGGACCTGCGACTCTTGTTGGCTGATCAGGCGGTTGAGATCCGCGACCTGACCGGACGGCTGGATCGCGCCTCCCGTCAGCGAGATGTCATGCGAGATGACAACGACTATCTCCTTAGGGAGATGGCGCTCGCCGGATCTGAGATCCACCAGCTCCAATCCCGGATCCACGACCTCGAGCGGGATCTGGAGGATTCCCAGACTGCTGGGGCAGCTGCGGATGCGAGCTTGGACCGGCTCCGTGACGAATTGCGTCTGACCCAGGAGGAGGTGGTGACCAACGACTATGTGGGATCCACCCATGGCGGATCCGCCTTAGGGTCGGCGCGTGGAGGGTCCCCCGCGACAAATCCACCTCCCTCCTCGCCGGATGTAGCCCTGGCTCAACTCTCTGAGGAGTTGCAAGACACCAAGGAGTCGCTCGAGAAAGCGTCTGCCGGACGAGATTACGCGCTCGAAGAATTCGTGCGTATGACCCAATTGCGCGACGAGATCCAAGCGAAGCTGGCGGACAGCGAGCTCCAGCAGGACAAGGCGGCTACCGAGTGGGCGGATGCCAAGCGTGCACAAACAGAGCTGGAATCCAGGCTTCGCCGCACGAGTACGTGGATCCTCTTTTAGTCCTTGCTAGTAACCCCATATTCACTCGTTATTGTCAATCCAGGTGACAAATTGAAAGAAGCCGATGCGACCGCCGCGAAACTCCGGGATCAACTCGCTGCAGCCCAAACTCAGCAGCAACAGCTGGTCCTGGAGCGCGATCGTGGCTTATCGGAGCGGGATTTGGCTCGTCGACGACTGGCGCTGGTGAGAGCTGCCGTGTCGGATCCCCTTCCTCCCTTGTCGGGACCCTCTCGTACTGCCAGCGTCTCTGCTCCTCTCCCGTCTGTAAGTGGGGCGGATCCGTCAGCTGCGAAACGTCCGCGTAGTGCGTCTCTCGCTCCTAGCACCGGATCCCCCCGTCCTCACAAGCATGCTCGTGCTTCCCCAAAGGTCAAATCCAAAACCGGTTCGGCCTCTAAGGCGGCCTCTCAGGTGGGACCCACATCCGCTCCCAAGGCAGGATCCAAATCCACATCCAAGACGGGTCCCACATCCACGTCCAAAACTTCCGCCTCTCCCTCGAAGTCTGGAGCCGGATCCAAGACCGGATCCACCACTGCATCCAAGTCGACTTCAGTATCCGCGACTGGATCTGGGCCCAAGACTGGGTCTACGGCGCCCAAGACCGGATCCGGACCCAAGACTGGGTCCGGTGTGGCATCCAAAGCGGGATCTTCGGCATCCAAATCTGGATCAACCACCAAGGCTGGATCCGTTGCTGTATCCAAGTCGGGATCGGCGCCCAAAACTGGATCTACGACTGCGCCGTCGTCCCAGGCAGTGGTGTCCACTGGATCCACAGCGATCGTTGCTCCTACGACGGGGTTAGCCTCATCCACGGCTAAATCCGGACAGTCTCAGTCGGGATCCACCACTGCCCCTTCGGTGACGACGCCTACCGTTCTCCGGCCAGCTTCCACCGGCCATCCGCCCGCCCGTGCTGGATCCGGGAAGGGGAAAGCTAAACGTGTCATTCCCCCGGGATGCGGACTTGGCAGCTCGGAGGATGACGAGGATGAAGAGTCGGACTGGTCCGACGGCTCAGGGCCTCCTAACCGATCGTCGTCGAAGCGTACGTCGTCCTCCGGCCCGTATCCCTTCACTCTGAGCGATGAGGACGATGACGACGACGATGACGATGAGAGTCCAGAGGATTCGGAGGAGGCTCGAGCCGCTGAGGATGCCTTGGAGGAAGACACGCGACAGGCTCTGTCCTAATCTCGATCCGAAGCCGGGCGGAGATCCCTCTCGACGCCGCCTCCACAAGTCGCTGGCACAGCCGGATCCGGAGGCGACACTGCGGGATCCGCGATCCAAGTCGACAGTGACGGCGGATCGGGTAGCGATGGTGGGAGGGGGTCGCCTCGTGGTGGCGGACTCCTTGGATCTGGCGGAGGGGGGTCGCCTGGTGGTGGATCCCCCGGATCTGGTGGAGGGGGGCCACCTCATGGTGGTGGATCTCCAGGATCGCCCCATGGTGGCGGTTCCCCAGGATCGCCTCACGGGGGCGGATCCCCTGGATCTGTCTTGATCCCCGCTCCCCCTAACTCATCACTGCCAGGGATGCTCCCCGTGGCTCCGTTCGGTCCGGATGCCGCCTTCATTCCTGGTAGACGTGCTCCTGTGGCCTTCGCTACCAGAGACATCGAGCCTTGGTCCGCCAAGAAGTTGAACCGGGTCGCGGTCATCTCAATGAAGATCACGGTCCTGTTCCCTGAGTTGCCTTTTCGAGCTGAATGGATATTCCCTCGGACAGCGGACGCCATCCCGAGGGCCGGGTACGTGGATTCGCTCATCACCAGACCTCGCGTGGAAGAATTGCAAGATGCTGCCCCTTGGGATACCCTGGCAACCACGCTGGTGGATCCGGTTAGCTTCCGAAGTGACGTGCGCGGGCGTCTCGGGTTGTTCGTTCGTGCGCTCCGGGATTTCGTTTCCAAGCACCGGGTTGCCATATGGGAAGGCACCCACCGGTTCCCTACCTCTCGCACCCAACTGCGGGGTTCAACCTGGTTGTTCAACTTCAACAAGCAGCGTGGTAACAGACGTAGCCATGCTGGTCGAGCTTGGAAGAGAGTCCTTGTGATCCTCGTGTTGGCAATCCAGGACGGTTGGTGTGACGTGGATATTTTGTTGAATCCATCCTTCTTGCATATTCCCCGACGCGGGGATAAGGTAGCTTGGTTTCCGGGATCCGTATCCCGCCAAGCCAACTTGGAGGATCCCAACCTCCATCGCTCAGAACCCACGAGCCTATTGGAAGCCTTGCGAGAGATCGACGAAGCCGAGCCTTGGCGTATCCAGTTTCGCGGGGACCTGAGCCAACACCCAGGACGCCAGATCCAGCGACTAGTGGGCAAGTTCTTCAACGTGCAGCCCAAGCCTACCTGATCCTCATCACTCTTTGACGCCACGCCCCCAGTTTCAGTCTTCGTGGATCCATTTCGTAGCAGTAACTAGCGACTGGAAACTGGGTCGAGCTAGCCCTTTGCATAAGCTATCATAATCCACACCCTCTTACTTGAATATGTCTATAACATTCCCTCGTTGGTTGAGAAACCTAGTCAGAGCCTTTCAGTGTACACCTGGATCTGGGCTGGATCCACCCTTTCAGTGTACACCTGGATCTGGGCTGGATCCACCCTTTCAGTGTACACCTGGATCTGGGCTGGATCCACCCTTTCAGTGTACACCTGGATCTGGGCTGGATCCACCCTTTCAGTGTACACCTGGATCGGGGCCGGATTCCGGATCCGGTTGGATCCACGCCTGGATTTCATCCGGATCTAGCGCCAACGACCCAGTTTCAATTGGGTCAGTATAGTTCGGGCCCTTGAAAGCTCGTGCTTGAGATCAAGGAGGACTCTTCGCACGTAAAACGTCACTCTTATGCATAAACATTCACTCCTTCCTCCTAATCCACCATTCCCCTGTGGATTCGTCTTCTCTTTCTTTCCGATGTGACCAACTCACATCAGCGATCCTCCTCCTCCTGGCCCATACCCTTCCTGTGGGTCCTTCTTCATCCTCCCATCGACATGGCCAACTCACATCCATGGATCCCCTCCCTACACTTCTTCATGAGACTGCATCACGCCGAATCTGTTACGATTCGTACGATTCCTCAAGAAATCATAGAGTAATGCTCCACAGTTCAGATCTGCCTCGTCTACCCAACTGGGTTCGTCATATCCACGCCAATGCACCAGAAATTCACGGTAAATCCGTCCGTATCTAGTTCGCTTCCCCGACCTCATATCGGTGATCTTCTCGACTTCGAACTCGTCAACTTCGAGATCCACATTCCAACTATCTTCCGGTAGGAGGACTTCGTCGAAGTCGACCCGGTTGGATTCACCCACCGAAAGACAGGTTTGTGGCCGGTCCGGATATTCCTTGACCAACTTCAGCTTGGATACGTGTACTACAGGGAACAGGCGATATTCGGTACCTGCCGTTTCCAGCTTTACCGCATGTTCTCCAATCTTCTCGCTCACCCGGAACGGTCCATGCCATAGATGGGCCAATTTGCGGGCGTACCCTTCTTTCACTCGATCCAAATAAAGCCACACCTGCGATCCAACTTGGATTTGATGGGGACGAGCGTCTTCGTTGTGTCGATCCGCTCGATCCTGTATCGCACTCCGCAGCCGTTCGTTCACCTGGAATCTGGCTTGCCGGTAGTATTTCTGGACTTGGTATCGCCATCGCCTTGGATCTCGGTTTCTCTTCTTGGTGCTACATACTGGAATGGCCGCTTCTAGGGTGGATTTGGGATCCCACCCATGTACCAAGTAAAATGGGGTATCACCCCGGATCCTGTCTTGGGCGGTGTTTATCGCGAAGGGGAGTCGTTCTGCGTACTCATCCCAATCCCTCTGATCCAAATCCTGAACATACATCTTGAGTCCCCTCGTGATCGTCTGTACCATGCGTTCGGGATCCATTGGCTTGGGGGCGATATTTCTTAGTCGCCCGCTGTCTCTGCCCCAGGATCCGGTTGAAGGCTCGAAAGAAATCAGACGTAAAGCCTGGCTCCCGATCGTGCCGAATCATCTCACTAGCTCCAAATCTCCGAAAAACGCACTCCTCATACGATTCGGCGATGGTTTGTGCAGTTCTGGACGTGCTAGCTTTGGCTATCACGTATCCAGTAAACAGATCCACCCAGATCAACAACTCAGTGTTTCCTTTGAATGACTTGGGAAGCGAGGGGATGTGATCCATGGCTATGATTTGGAACGGGTAAGTCGCTTGGATATTCCCAGGTGACTCCCCTTCGATTGTGGGCCTGCCCTTGCCTGTCTCACAATCCACACATTCACCGACATATCGTTGTACGCTCTTGAATAGTCCTCTCCAGTGAAAACATTCCCGGATCCGTTGGTAGGTCCGACCAATGCCCTGATGTCCGCCTTCCAAGCTAGCGTGATAGTGGTGTAGGACATCCTGTTGTAAGGTTTCCGGCATCACCAGTCTCATCAATCCATCCCGATCTTCGTTGACTCTCTTCGTAGGGGGGCAATAGAAGAGCAAGTCATTCAGATCCACCGCGTAATCCGTAGCGATAATGCTGTAGGATTTGGCATCTTCCCGACTCAAGTCTCGTACATCCCCCATCAGATACTTCTTTAGTCCTAGGATCCACGCTTCCTCGTCCTGTGCTTTGAGGATCCGCCCAATGCGGACTCTCTTCACAAATGTTTCCTCGAGGATCTGGGGACTGGATCCAATCCTTCCTCTGGTCCTAGTGACTGCCATCACCTGGACTGTCCTTTTCCCGGATCCAACTACCACCACTTAGTCTAGTCGGTTCAACGTAACGAGATCCTGATGCTCGGCCTCTCTCTCCATTTCAACGCCGCATTGATTTCGTAAAGCGGCACTGGCCAAGCTATCCGCACTGGCATTCCAATCTCGCTTGACATGCACCAACTCGTGATTCATCCAACCACGCAGGTGGATCATCACTTTCTGCCGTAACAGTGTTAGGGCTGGGGCCTTGCAGTCAATCTCACCTCGCACCTGTCTGATTACCAAATTTGAATCCCCACAAATCACCAGCCTTTTTGGATCTTGTCCCTTTAGTAAATCCAAACCCAGAAGGAGTCCGTTATACTCCGCTTCATTGACGGTGAGGCCTTCCGCGTAAGTGGATCTGGCCCGTACAACTTCCCATCCGGGCAGTCTCCACAGTATTGCACTGTATGCTCCTCCTCCGCGTCGTACACGAGCGGATCCATCGAAACTCAGGACGTACAGATCCTCATCCACCTGTACCGTCGGGATCGGGATCTGGATCCGGCGTTTGGGCTCTTTGTTAGGAGCGATCCTAGTCAGCGCCTCATCCATCTTAGCTCGAGGAGTGATGCTCGCGGCCAAGACTCCCAGGATCTCGTCTTCCCCTTTCGAACATTTCACAATCTCCAGCGTCCAAGGCGAGAGTAAAGCTGCCCACTGTCCCAAACGTCCTTGTAACCCGGCCGACTTGAACAGCCAGGCTAGCGTAGAGTGTCGAGTCAGGATCCGGATGGATCTTCCCACTAGCAGGTTGTAATTCAGATCCAACACGCGCAGGAGCGCGAGTATCTCTTTCTCCACCGCTCCGTAGTTCAGTTCATTCGGCTTCAGTGTCCGGCTGACGAAGGTGACTGGATGACAGATCCCCTCATGTTCTTGTACCAGAGCCGCTGAGATTGCCCAGTCACTGGCATAAACTATCACCGTAGGTTGACGTTCCGGATCGAAATGACGGAGGATAGGCGTGGTCGCGATCCTGTTCCTCAGTTCCACGAATGCGTGTTGAGCTCGGATCCACCGAGATTCTGCCTGTTCCATGTTCCGATCCTTCGTCTCTATCCAGACTGGATCCTCTCTCCGTTGGTCCCGGGGTGGATCCAGCTCCCGTTTTAAGTCCTCTTCTGTCGTCGTTCCACTTGGATCCCTTCGTGGATCCAACATCTCCCGGGCCAGAGCTTGTTGGATTCTCATCCGGACAGCTGGAGTGGTCATCGCAGCAAAATCTACCTCTCTCAATTCATACAATACCGCGGCAAACAGGGCGTAATCCTCGATGAACCGACTGTAGTAGTTCAAACTGCCCAAGAAGGATTGCATCGCCCGTAACGACTGTGGGAAGGGCAAATCAGCTAATGAAGACAGGCCCTTAGGATTCGCCTCCAATCCCTCCTTGGAAACTCGATGGCCTAAGTAATCCACCTTGCGCATCCCCCAATAGCTCTTTACCACACTGATAGAGAGATTCCACTTAGTACACGCCTCCAGTAGGGATGTCACTCTTTCGCACAACTGATCCCACGATTCCGCCGGGATTAGAATGTCGTCGATGTAAGATCTGCGTCCTAACACAGACGGGGTCCCAGGATCCCCTGGCTCCCCCGCTTCGAATGGATCCACTTCTGTATGGCCTTCCCCGGATCCATCCGTTTCGGGCTCTGGTATTCGGGTGATCCCATAGAGGGCGTTATCGATCAGGCGTTGGTAAATCTGGGGTGCGTTCTTCAATCCAAACGGCATCCGGGTCCACTCGAACAGGCCAAACGGTGTGATGAATGCGGATATTGCGCGAGCTCGATCCGTCATAGTAACCACCCAGAAACCACTGGCCATGTCTAGAGAACAGTACCAGAGTACCTTATCCAGATCTTCCAACAGCTCATTGATCAGAGGCATCGAATACACCATCAATCGAGTCAGGCTGTTAACCAGCCGGTAATCAATGCACAGACGTATATCCACCCCGTTCTTCTTGATGATGATTACCACCGGAGATGCCCACGGGGACGTTGAGAAGCTGATGATCTTGGCTTGCAGCAGGCCCTTAATCAGATCCGACAGTTTCTCTCGGAACTGAGGTGCCACCTTCCGCACCCTTTGAGCGATCGGTTTCGCGTCGCCGACATCGATGTCACATTTGACTCCGCGGGCGGCGGGCGGTAACGCATTGCCTTTACCGATCAGCAGATGTCGGCTTTCCCAGATCTTCTGACGTAGCCGATCCACTTCTGCGGGCTCGTTCGCCCCCGGCTCCACTTGGATATCATCAATCGTGACCTCTTCGGTGGTCAGTGGGACCTCCGGGATCACCGCCATACCTTCTCCAAGATCCTCGGCGTGTAGATCCCCGCCTTCATGGTAGCAGACTTGTTCATCTTCGGTCTTTGTCGGATCCACCACTGGATCCAAGCACCGGGACTCCCCTTCTCCCGTCAGTCCCTCTGTCTTCACGGGGTCGATTATCCTGGTACCGGGGAAGCTACCTTTTGGATCGGCTTGATCCTCTGGTGAGTTTACACACGACGGCTTCTGTTTAGCTAGTGTTGCCACTCTCGACAAGGATCCAGGCACTTTGTCCAATGGACAGCTTGGATCCACTTGTGGATCAGCCGGATCCGGCGACTCGGCTTCAGTTCTCTGCGATCCCCATCCACCGACCCCGGGTTATTTAGGGACCGGCTCTGGGTATCATCCCCGGTCTTGGATCCAATCTCTACCACTTGGATCCCAATCCGACGATCCCTCTGTAGGATCTTCCGCGGAGTGGGGGTATGAAGGCCGATCCACCAAGGGGCCAGTTGGCCCCGCCGGGAGCTCCACCTCTCCGAGAGGTTCGATCTCGGTAGTCGCCTCGTACGCCAGATTCTGCCATTCTCTGTAACGACGGGATCCCACTGACACATATCCAGGTCGCCTAGGAATAGCGTCCGTCGTCAACCATCGCCCAACCTCCTTGTAATGGTCCAGTAATAGCCTCTTATCGCTGACATTCCTGACCTGGAGGTATTGTGATCGACCTGGTCCTTGGATTACTGTAGGCACCCACTTCTCACCCCGAGTGACCCACAGTTTCTCATGTTCCACCCACTTCAACCGATCTGGCAGCTCCCAGGTTTCCCCGGGCTCGATCCAGGTCGTCTTATCCGCCCTTATGATCCTCATCTTCGCTTCATACAACGGCCGCCGTCCGCTGAGCTGGATCAGCATCTCGTCAGGGAAACAAAGTGTCCCATCCGCCAGATCCAACCTTACCCCGGCTGGTACCATGAAATCCATCCCAAGGATGGCGTCTTGACCCGCGAGATCTCCCACCCAAATATCGAACCAGTACACCAAACAACCTGCCAGCGTGATCTTGATCCGCGTTCTCCCATTCGTACGGTACACGCCTTCACCAATCCCAACACAATCTTGGATCCGACTCCCATCCACTTGGCACCCAACCTTACGAGCAAAGGCGGTATCTAGTATAGACACCTCGGCACCACTATCTAGGAGTAGGATTGCTTTTTCATTGTTGATCTTGCCCCCTACCTTGGCTTGTCTGAACCACTTTCCTGGGGCATGGTACTTCCAGTATCCACGGGACTCCCCTGTTAGCAGATCCATGGATCCAACATCCTCAGATCCACAGGATCCAGTGACCAGACAGACCTTAGGTGGATCTGCAGTGACCTCACCCTTGGTAGGCTCAAACCATCGACCATGTTGGCGTTTCTCCCAATAACCGCGCGCCTCTCCCCTTTGTAGATCCAGGGTTGAAGAGACTTCGGATCTGGCAAATTCATCCACTTGGCGCAAACTAGAAATCTTGGCAACTGACACTTTATGTAGATCACGTGCATTATCGACTGGATCTAGGGTCCTGCTACCTGGATCTAGCGATGTCTTGTTCACAAATGCATAAATGCAATACCTAGAACGCTCGGCTCGTACCGGATTCAAACCCGGCGAGCGTCCTAGTTTAACATCTTCTCGGCCACTTCTGGCAACATCTCTCTGTGCTTGGCTGGATCAAACCATTGGCGGATCTGGTTGTAGAATTCCTCCATCGGGCACTTGCCGACGTCGTGGATCTCGCCACAACCGCGACACACGTAGAAGCAATGATCTCCGGGATGACCCTTCTTGCCACACTTCTCACAAACCAGATGTTTCCAACATCCAGACTCTGTGTGCTTCCGGGATCCGCACTGCGAGCACCTTATCCGTCCTGTCCCGTCCATGAGATCTCGGGATCTGTGTATCCCACGGTCCCCTGGTGCGGTATCCCCAGTGCGAGAGTTGTATCCAGTCTTCGCCGTACGATCGTTGGGTGCCGTAGGACAGACTCGGCGGAAATCTTCTGGGTCGGAGTCCGAACCATCGGATCCCGATTCAGTTCCTGAGTCGGGCGCCGTGACTTGGTGGACGCGTCGGGCTGGAGCCGTGGGCGTCGGAGCAATCTGACGATGCTTGCCGGATCCGACCGCCGTCTTCTTCTGGCGGTGTTTCGCGCGATCCACAGCCCGCAGCACTTCTTCAAGCTCATCTGCGTCGGGAAGTCGTAACAGGGTCAGCCTGTCGGCCAGATCCACGTCTCCCAAAGTCTCGATGAAATGATCCACGTGTTCCCGCAGTACCTTGGATCCCCCATCCTTGATCTTCAACTTGGCCCGTAGACCGGCCACATTTAGTCGATGTAGGTATTCTAGCGGGGATTCATCCGATCTGCGGCGAGCGTGGTAGTATTGTCGCGCCACCGACACTCCCAATCCGCAGTACTGGGTCTGGAAACTGCGCAGCAAATCCGGCCACTTGTTCATGGTGGATCTGCCCAGCTGCCGATACCAGTTTCTGGGTGGCCCCGCTAGCAGATCCGCAAAGGTCAGATTTTTTCAGCATCCGACGCTTGATCTCTCATGAGGGCCGACTTGACTTTGCTGATCCATGTTCTCGCTCGGTCCTCATCTTGATCCTTGCCCGTGAACTCCTTCAGATCCGATATGGCTGAGATCCGTACCCTCTGGATCATGGACGATCCACCTGCCCCGGTTGTGGCTGTTGCTACCACTGCTGACGAAGTGGATGGGCCATCCAGATCATCTGGGTCGAACTCATCATGGGAGTTGTCTCCCTCCACGGATTCCATCTCCACGTCTCATGCTCCATGTTCGTGGAGCACTTGCACTTGTGGTACGGGCGCTCTCATACCCTGTTCGGCCAGGAAACGACTCATCGCAGCTTCGAAGTGTCGCTGCAGGGTGCCCGAGGAAGTGTCGGAAGAGCCTGTGGCCGTCTGGCCCACTGGCGAGACCGGATCCGTGAGGCGATTACCTTGGGCCCGATCTGACGATAGTCCCACTGGCTTCTTGCCGGATCTGGCTCGATCCTGGCTGGATTGTATCAGATCACGGGTGGGGCGTACTGGATCCCGAGTCTTCTCGTTCACAGGGACTTCCTGTCCTCGGATCCTCGCCCGCGCTTCCAGCATGGATGCCCCGGAGGGTCCTAAAGTCATGCGTCGTGGTTCGGACGACGTGTCTGACTCATCCTCAGCGGCGGATTCGTAGTTCGAGGACGCAGCTTGGCTGATCCTCGGCGACGACACCGGATCCATAGTGCGCGACCTTTCTCCTGTGATGGACTTAACTCTGGCAAAGAGGTCCCGCGTCGCGGATACTATGAGATCCAGGTCTAGCTCGAAGATATCCTCTGCGTCGAACACACCAGCTACGATGCCTGACTCCGTAAGCAAACGTAATAGATCCTTGACTGCCACCAACTTGTTCGCCGTTTTCGTTGGTGCTCTCACCGGTTCCCTTGGATCTTCGATCTGTCGTGGATTCAGGATCTGCATGACAGGATCTTGATGCAGGAAGTCGCGTAAAGCTTGTTGGCTATACACAAACTCGAGATCCTTGTCGGACCAGCTTGACCTGGATCCAGCTTGGTCTTCTTCCGACTCTGGAGCTTGCATCTTCTTCCGCGTAGTCTTACTCATTTTCGTCTTCTTTCTCGTTTCTTCGACTAGCGGGGTTGGGTTTAGGTACAGTGTTGACTTAACCGGTGAATCTGCAAATGCATACCGTTTCGCCTTCACTTTCCCTTGTTTTGTTAGCGGATCTTGACTTGCGTCAAGATCCGCAGGGGTCCCCGAGGGGACCTGGGGAGGATAGAGAGGTTTCTCTTCTAGATCCGGATCCGGATCCACCTCTCTTCCGTCGACAGAGTTCCTCCCAAACTCCATTGATCCGCGGACCTTGTTTCATTCAGCAGCGTCTTTGTCGATCCGACCTTCGACGACGCCTCTTCCCCTGGCTCAATCTTCACTTGAGCATCTTCTTGGGACTCACGGTGAAATCCCGAGTCACCAAATAATCCGGGCATGCGCACCATTGTGGTGTAGCGGGATCAGCAAAATCTGCGAGATTGCCGGATCCAACTTACCAACTGCACCCAGACACCGACTAACGGAGGGGGTCCCCCGATGATCCGTGTTCTGCTGAACTTTCCTCACCTTGTGTACCCGTCGGTAGGGCGGGATCTTGCTCTTTCGGTAACTTCCGAAGAGATCAAGTGGTGAAGCTTGAGCGTCTTGGCGAGACGTGGGGATGGGGTGGAGCAGCAGTGGAAAATCTTCACTCTGCGTCCGTGGATGGTTCCGTATCCTAAGCGAATATTCGAGCTTATGGATCCGGGGCCTAGATCGTGGATCTGGCCGTAGGGTTGCCTTGCGGGTGTGTTCCCTTGCCTTTGTGTTTTCCTTTGCGTCGTACTTGCCGCCTCCTGTGACGGGATCTTGAGAGTTGAGAACCTCTAGGGTGTAACCGACCAAGTAGTAAATCCGGTTAACCTGTCGGATCTGCACGTGTATAGGAAAGCTCACTAGGTTGTAGGATCTGGCCAATGTATTATCCAGTTATCGCTACCAACACTAGATTCGCAATTCCCAACCTTCTTCGAGCTCGTACGGCCAATGTAGTTCCGGTTCTTGAGGGCAGGAAGGCACTTGCGTGATACTGTGCAAATTGAGGACCGTATTGATACTTAAGCCTATACCTGCCTGGATTTCTACCTTCTATGTCTTTCCCTCGTTAAATCCCTTACCAGGCTCGGCTGCATGTCTCTTCTTCCCTTGACCCATCATCCCAGCTGTATTATCTTCAGATCCACCGGATCCATGGCGTAATCATTATGGTCACCCTATTATGGGTACACTCATCCGGATCCAGGTAGCTCGGATCCACTTCACTGTACTTGTACACTCACCGTGGATCCGAGCTCTCCAATCGTTCGACATCATCTCGCAACCGTCTGTGATCTCCATTGTCCCACGAAAGTTCGAGATCCACTGCATCCATCATCCCTATACCCTGGATCCAGGTCCCTCTATGCGGGATCCTCCCTCCTTGGATCCGAACTCGGAAGTATGGGATCCGGGGTACCTCGCGGTGGATCCTAACTTTTCATTAGCTATGGCTACTAGATCCACCTTCAGAGGGCACCTACCATCCTTCCTTCATAGGATCCACACCCGATCCACTCTTGTATAGTATATCCCATATCCATCTTGGTGAATCCAGGTAAGGGTGGATCCGAGGTAAGTCTTGGTGGATCTTGCCTTCTCGTACTTCGTTTATACCAGATCCATCGTCATTTCATACGGGGTGTTGCTCGTCATGGCTAATCCACCACAGGCAACTTGCATCCGTGTCAGCCAACCCAAATCCTCTCTAATCACTTGAAATTGTCACTGATTCGGGATAGTGACCCCGCGTCAGGCCCATTCTCTTATTTCTGAGAAAGCACTTCACCACACTACCTTCTATGTCTTTTACTTGTTAAATCCCTTACCAGGCTCGGCTGCATGTCCCTTCTTTCCATGACCCATCATCCCAGCTGTATTATCTTCAGATCCACCGGATCCGTGGCGTAATCATTATGGTCACCCTATTATGGGTACACTCATCCGGATCCAGGTAGCTCGGATCCACTTCACTGTACTTGTACACTCACCGTGGATCCGAGCTCTCCAATCGTTCGACATCATCTCGCAACCGTCTGTGATCTCCATTGTCCCACGAAACTTCGAGATCCACTGCATTCATCATCCCTATACCCTGGATCCAGGTCCCTCTATGCGGGATCCTCCCCCCTTGGATCCGCACTCGGAAGTATGGGATCCGGGACGCCTCGCGGGGGATCTTGACTTCTCATTAGTCGTGGCTACTAGATCCATCTTCAGATGACACCTACCATCCTTCCTTCATAGGATCCACACTCGATCCACCATTACATAGTATATCCCATATCCACCTAAGTGAACCCAGGTAAGGGTGGATCCGGGTCCTTCCGTGGTGGATCTTGCCTTCCCATACGTCACCCATACCAGATCCATCGTCGGCTAATACAGGATGCCGCTCGTCATGGCCAATCCACCTCAGGCAAAGTGAATCCCTGCCTGGCGATCCAAATCCCCTCTAATCACTTGAAAATGTCACTGATTCGGGATAGTGACCCCTTGCTAGGTCCATTCTCTTATTTTTGAGAAAGCACTTCACCACACCGCCGCCGCCACAAGTCGGATCTGAACTTCGTTCAGATCGACGTCGCTTCAAACGACTCGGAGTCCAGGGCCCGGTCTCCTCCGACAAGGCCGGTGAAGAGTGTTATCACATCTTCGATGGCGAGACCGGTTTACCCGTCAAGGCATCTAATGTCCACTTGGAACCGTTGCCAGAGGTTGCAGAGGTACTGAACCTCGAGGAAATGACGGTCGAGTCTTTCCTGGCCAACCTCAAGGCTGGAAAGGTTGCCGAGATGGTGCTCATGAGACCTGAGACCACTCGGGGGGAGCTGAACGCCTCCTCTGTCCTGGACGAGGACGTCCTGGAAGACCTAAACAAGCCGCGCCAGACGCGCTTGGGCTCTGAGATCCTTAAGAACCCCAAGGATCCGGTGTATCCTTTGGTGACGGAGTATGCGGACGTGGTGAACAAACACCCACCGACCCAACTCCCACCAGATCAAGGTGTACGGCATGAGATTGACCTCGTGCCTGGCACAAAGTATTGTGTCACGCGGCAATGGCCTCTCCCGCGCGAACAGTGCGAGGTCATTGATGCCTTCTTCGCCGCGAAAGCGAAGGCAGGCATGGTGCGGGAGTCGAAATCCCCGCACTCGACGCCAACTTTCTGCGTTCGGAAGCCGAACGGAAAGTGGCGTCTAGTTCATGCTTATAACAAGCTGAACAACGCGACGGTTCCGGCCCAGACACCAATCCCACGAAAGGATGTGTTGTTAAACAACATGGCCGGAGGCGTACTGTACAGTGCGCTGGGTCTGGTAGACGGATACTACCAGATCCTGATGCGAGAGAGGGACATCCCGCTCACCACGGTGAGCACGCCAAGCGGCATGCTTTGGGAGTGGCTCGTCATGCCACAGGGCTTGTCTCACGCCCCGGCGACGTTCAATCGCCTGATGACGCAGTTGTTCCGCCCTTTGCGTACCTTCGTACAGACGTTCTTCGACGACATTTTCGTCCATAGCCGTGCTGAGGGAGGCAAGACGGCCATGGAGGTGCATCTAGGACACCTCCGTCGAGTGTTGGACGTGATGCGAGCGAACAAGCTCTACGCCAACATCGACAAGTGCGTTTTCACGTCACCAGAGATCAAAGTTCTCGGTTGCTTCGTAAGCAACGTGGGCGTTCGGGCTGACCCAGACAAGGTCAAGACCATAGCAGCATGGCCGACGCCCCGATCCCAGAAGGATCTTCGAAAGTGGTTGGGCTTGGCCAACAACTATCACACGTACAGCGCAGGGTACGCGGGATTTGCTAAGCCCTTGTCGGGACTCCTTCAGAAGGACGTCGACTGGCACTGGGAGCAAGAGCACCAGGATGATTTTGACAGCATCAAGGCCAGTCTCCAAGAGGCCCCTGTCCTGGCCCTGCCGGACGAGACGAAGCCGTTTAGCGTCGTCTGCAATGCCTCCGATTACGACATCGGATGTGCATTGCTGCAGGCCGACACGGCTGGACACGAACGAGTCATCTCGTTCCAGTCCAGGCAGCTCAAAGCCGCCGAGCGGAACTACCCTGTCCACGACAAGGAGCTCCTGGCAATGCAATATGCCCTTGTGAAGTTTCGTGTTCACCTTCTGGGCTCTAGGCCCTTCGTGATCTACACAGACCACACATCCTTGAGGACGGCGACAAATTCGCCTCGCCTCTCCCAAAGGATGGCGAGGTGGCTGTCCTTCTTCCCGGAGTACAACTTCCGCGTCGGGTACAAGCCGGGCAAGCTCAACATGCTTGCGGACGCCCTCTCTCGGCGTCCTGACTACGAGTTGGCCCACAGCACACGGGTGACAACGGATCTATATGATCGGATACGCATGGCGTCTCGGGACGATGAGGCTGTCGCGCCTATCGTCAAGTTCCTCACGGCCGGAACGCGCGCGAAGTCCGACTGGCTCTCGTCGCGACAGCGCTCACGGCTCCACCGATATGAGTTGAGGGATGGCCTCCTCTATTACCGGGTGGAGCCCAATGAACCCCCACGGGTGGTCGTACCCAACGACGAGGATCTGAAGTTGAAGTTCGATATCCTCGCGGAGGCGCACGACGCGCCCTCCAGCGGCCACTTGGGCCGCGAGAAGACCTTTCTGTCGGTCTCTCAGGCCTTCTGGTGGACCCACATGTACAAGTGGGTCGCCCGATATGTGAAGACATGCGAAACATGTCAGCGGGTCAAACCCGCAGGGCACTCTTCGGCTCTAGTACAGAGCCTGCCCGTACCGGCTGACTGTTGGAAGTCGATGAGTCTTGACTTCATCTTTGGGCTTCCCGCCGACGGACACGGCAACACCGGAATTTTGGTGTTTGTGTGTCGGCTGAGCAAGATGGTACATCTTACTCCGGTTCCCGTCACTGTTACGGGCGAACAAACCGCAAGGTTGTTCGTCGATGGCGTGTCCCGCTATCACGGTCTCCCGGAGACGATTGTCTCGGACCGAGACCCGCGGTTCACGGCTGCGTTTTGGAAAACGCTGTTTCCTTTACTGGGAACTCGTCTGCAGATGTCCACTGCGGACCATCCGCAGACGGACGGCCAGACAGAGCGCGTCCATCGAGTGCTTGAGGACATGTGTGCGCGACAGCACCACGTACGTGGTCGACGGTGCTTCCAGTTTAAAGTGGGGGACTTAGTGTTACTAGACACGAGGAACCTACCTCATGACACTGTCAGCTCTGTCAGCAGCAACAAGCTGAAGCACCGCTTCATTGGACCGCTCGTGGTCCTGGTCAGGCATGGTGCGTCGTACACCATCGACCTGCCTAAGCCAATGACGACGCACCCGACGTTCTATGTTGGACGTCTTAAGCGGTACTTTGATCCGCAGGGGGTTGCTGACTCGCAGACCCCCCTTGGCCCAGCTCCTCGAAGCGAGGGCCGGCCACAGACGTCGACGTGGGCGTCGGAGCAGGCGCCCAAGCCTCGGTCTGGACGGCAAAACTGCGGTCAAGACCGTACGCAGGAGGGGCTCCGTACGAGCAGACCCCGAAGCCATACGCCGAGTACGTCGAGTACGCCGGGTACGCACCATTCGCGTATGTCTGGGAGTGCGTCGAAGGCGGCTCCGGACGTGGCAACAGAGTCTCGATCCGCCGGATCATGCGGAAGGCCTCGTCCAGATCGGACGAAGACGACCGGCGATTCACCCGTAGATGCAGGCTCGCGCCCTCACGCTCCAACAGGTCCAGGCGGCCCGCAAGACGAGCGAAGTCGCCCTGATTCCCGGCCTGGGCGGCAGCATCACCGCCAGTCCCAAGGCCAAGTGCAATCTCAAGCACGAGGACACGTTGACGGAGGCGGTCAACCTCAGGGCCCAGTGTCGGACCCGCCGTCGGAGCACTCGGACGAGAGTGGCTTTCGGGAGGCGCCGAGTACTCGTACTCGTACGAGGGCACCTCCTCCCCTGCTTGACCGGAATGGAGAAGTCCACTTCCACGTGGAGCGAATCCCCCAGGAGCAACTGCGCCGCGGTAAGCGACAGCTCCTCGTGAAGCGGAGGTGTTATGCCCACTCCGAGTACTCGTGGGAGCCGATTGAACGGCTCCAGATTGACTGCCCGAAGGCTGTCGCAATCTGGGAGCAGAAGCGGCGTTAGCTTCATAAGTAGTCCGGGGTTTCTTGCCCGAACGAGGTACGGACGTTGACGACACTCCGTACCCGCGCTCATCGTGAGCGCTAGAAGCCGCGCGCTTCAGGGTGTCCCTTGGCAGCATGCGCTTGCTGACCATGTGGGCAAACCGAACACGAAGATCACGCTGGTCCAGGATGCGAAACAGCAGCTGATCTTCATGAAGTTCCCGTAACTCCGTGGATGAATACTTGAGAGACTCCACCCAAGCCCAGAACATGTCCTCACAAGAACCCCAGTTGGGACAGTTCTCGGGCAGAACCCAGGGGTTCCCCCAAAGAGGATAGAGATCACCCCGGTTCTCGAGCTTCTTGCGACAAGTCGTAAAGTCCTTAAGAGGGACACGGTGTGGCGCGAGAAGCACATACCGAGCCGCCTCCGAATTGTCAACAAACAACAGTTCCTTCTGAACAAGGGTACGCTCGTAAGCACCCCTAGATGTGTGGCCGCCAACAAGGCCACCAGAAGCGACGAGAAGCTCCAGGAAGAGGTCAGCCCCAGAGCTCTCCTCTGGAGGCCAGTACCCTCTTGAGTTGATGGCAGCTCCCTGGCTGACGGGTGCCACCACCGACCCCCCCCCCCCCCCCCCCCCCCCCCCCCCCCCCCCCCCCCCCACGCCAACGCTGGGCAGCTTGGAAGTCCTCCTGCTGATGGTCGAGGTCATTCGTGATCTCCCGGGGCTCCGAAATAGCACCCTCCTCCTCTTCCTCCTCCTTCTCATCCTCTTCATTCGAGGAGTCGAAGAGGCCCCGATGAGAGTACCGAGTCTCCTTCTCCTCGCGGAGTGGAGACTTAGAAGCCGTACGCTTCTTAGAGGGCTTGGCGCCTTCGGCTTTAGCGGCCTTAGCACGCGCAAGAACCACGGCAAGCGAGAGACGTTTGCGAGACTTCTTTTCCTCATCGCCACCAGCTTTGGGAGTGCCCTAAGCCTTGGCGGCCGGACTCTCAGAGCGCACAGACGTCCTGGGACTGTGATCACCTTGATCACTAGCGAGCGACTGCACGCTGTCGTCCTTGTGCTCGCTGGGCACTGGGCTGTGCCCTCCCGCAGAGCCCGCAAGAGCATCGTGCGTGCTCTCGGACTTGACTTCGTCCTCACTGCCAGAGTCGAACTCACGTTCAGCGAACCGAGGGTTCGGACGATTGTCTGGAGAGGCCGAGGGCGACGGGCTGCAATGCTTGCTTGTTTGCTTGCCCACAGCCACGTCGCCCGATGAACCGGTCGTTTCGGAGGCCACCTGAGTAGCCTCCTGAAGTGCCGAGCCTTTGCCGTGAGGCTTAGTGCTCTTGGCTTGCGCCTTCCCGGCAGCAGCCTTGGAGCGTGCCTTCGCACCGCTCTTCGCAGTACCACGAGGCATGATAAACGGTCGAAGTGGAGACCAAGAACAAGAGCGCACAGACTGCTGCTCGAGGCTCTAACTGTGACGTGAGCCTCCGCCGCGCTCGCGCAGCCAAGTCTATGTTTTTCGACTTTGAGAATGAAAGCTTGTGACGAACACTTCTTCATTCTGATTGATCGGTGAACCGACCCTAAGTGGGGGAGGATGTAACGGGGTACGTAGCCCTAAGTGTACCCTGGTTACATGAAGTGTGACACGTCATACTTCGGGATATTTGGTACAAGGTACCAAGGTCGTCCAAAGCCAACCATTGGCTGATGACATTGCTTTTCTATAGGTGACTTATAGTTTGCATTATGATGCACTCGGGGGCCCAATTCCCGATTCACTCTCGATAATTACTTTTGCAATACACAATACCGGTGGAGGTGCTCTTAGAGATTTGACAGAAGGCACTCGTTATCTAGCCCGACTGGATGTGAAAGAGTCAGGCTACATTGCCCGACCCAACCCGACGGATGCCCGACGGACCCCGACTAGATAAAGGTCCAGTTGTGCAATCAAAGGAAACGCACTACAAGTATACGTGTCCAGCGCGTATACTCGGATATTAAGACTCTGAATCTGACGAAGCGTGCAAAGCATTCAATGTACTCAGTTCACAGCGGATCCAACTTAGCACTCAAAAACGATTTTCTAAAGTAAAACGATTGCTAACTTGTTAGGCTTACGCGCACATGCAGAGGTATCGATAGCGCAAATACTGTAGTTCCTTTCTGTTCAGGTAGCTAAGTCCGTCGGCCCCGGCAAACACTTCAAACGCCAGCAAGACATACATCCCGCAGTTAAAACTGTCGACCTGAACGCCTAGATTTCCGCGATAGGGAGAGACACGATACTGTCGTGGGGCGAAATTGGGCAGCTGGGTCACTATCTTCTCAGTAAGCGCTCGAACTCCAATCATGTATGTAGAAGCCATTGGGTCGTACACGATTGCCTCTGTGCGCTCCACATCCACAATAATACCACACCAATGGTTCTTGTTGCAGCATACAGGGATCAGAATTTTCTCCTTCGACAAGTTCTTGAACATGTCCGCGAATACCTCCATCGGGACTGAGACAGCACCATGTTCCATTGGACCGATCACATTTGTATCCACAGTTATAATACTGGCTTTGGACTCGAAGAGCGAGGACATAACAAAGCCCATAGTATCGTCACTTAGTTGAATTTTCCCAACGAGGTCCAGTATTTCCGCCTTAACTCACATTAAGAAAAGTAAGTATGAGCTGAAACGATTGTGTACAACGACAAAATACATACCTTTGATGACAACAGGCGGATAGCCTTCAGTTTTGCTGGAAGAATGGACTGCTCTGTGACTTGCGGCATGGTGACATCGAAATCAATACTCTACGCCCAACTCAGACCTATCTCGATAAGTTGAATGGATTTTGTAGCTGTGTGCCATTTCTTCATGATACCCACCGTTCTTGTTGAATACAAACCAATCCCAGCAATATCCAGCACCACATCCTGTTCGCGTAGTCCTTTGTATTTTGCTTGCCGTTTTGCGACTTTTCCACTGCATGTTCGAATTTGTTCAGGGCGTAAAATTCTCGTTATAGAGTCCGATTGTATAACTAGCTTCGTTGGTGGTGGGCCGGATACGGTTCGAGCTGTAGGCGCCTTAAATTTGAAGCTTGTGTCAACCATCTTGAACTTTGTGAGAACAGCAGCCGCGGATTCGTATGTAGCGTCGATAGATAACACACTTTCAACTGTGGCAAGGCTTAAATTTGCCGCGTAAAGTTCCGAGTCTTCTTTCGCCATATCAACAGCTTTTTTGCGGGCTGCTTTCTTGGCTTTGGGGGTTAACTTTGGCCTTCCTCGTGACCTCGGAGGACTTGCGATTTCAAACGGCGTGTCCTCTGTAGCTGCCTCTAGGGGCGCGTTTGATGGAGTTTCATCGTTAATTAGTAAAGCTCCACAAGCTCCACGTGAACTCTCATTGCCTATACCGCTCGATTCAATCGTTTGTGTAGACTCTTCAAGCTCTCCACAATGGCCCGACTGACCCGACTGACCAGACCGCTCTGAAGGTACTGCATGGCCTCTTGATACTGTGCCATACCCAGTCCAGCCATAGTGTCGCAAATTTCGGATGCAATAGGTAAGGCTTCTCTGTACTTGCGATTTGAATCCCAAGGTCGATTTCGAGCAGGCAGAACATTCTTCACTTCAAACGGCTTCGGTGTAGAGACGTGATTATTGGTACCGTTGTTTTCAATTGCCGACCGCACGGTAGATATCAGCCATCTCTTGTTTAGCGTGAGGGTCGGAATAACAGCTTCTTGGCCCAAGGCTTTGCGGAGGTAAAATACGTGGCGGCATGGCAGCAATCGCGTGCACATGAACAGGCAAGAGCACGTCTAGTCGCAATTTGTAACGGAGTATTCTGTGTCGACCTCATCCAGTGCATCGATATCCTTGCACGTACTCTTTATCAAGAACACACCGGGCAGCCGCTCAGAGAAGGTATTTGCCGCTCGTCCGAGAGCAAAATAATACTGACCGTAAATAAGATCACAGGCGTGTTCGCTACACTATTTGCCAGCCAGGTCATTTCGTCATCGTAATTTGGGTGCTGTACGTTCACGTTCTTCGTCACTTCGCCGATGAACAAATTTTCTTGTAGCTTTGATAGTACATCATAGACGCAATGCACTCATCGACAGCCATGAAAGAATCCACCCACGCTTTCAATTGCTTCCATGAGGCTTCCAGCCTGTTGTTTGTGTTATTTCCGAGTGTCACCGTATTTTGGCGCTTATACGCACACCACATCTCACGGCAATTGTCCCAATTCCGGCGGAAGTACGCCACAAATGGGTGTTCTTCGCCGCATCGAACGGGTTCTCTCGTTGGCGTCCGGTCTGTACCCGATTTCGCATGCCCAACTGTGCCAGACTCACCCCCGACTGCACCAGACTCACCCCCGACTGACCCCGATTGACGGTCGTCTAAGTTCGGTTCACTCCCAGTTGGCTCCGGCACATTAGACGCTGGGACGTAATAGCCAATTGACGCGAGGTGGACCATGTACCGCAAATGCTTCTCGTATTCTGCTTCAGTCTTTGCGTACACCAGTAAACTCATCGCACCCCCAAGTTTCTCCTTCTGGGTCTTCGAAAATCCATAGTCAGCCGAGGCAATCTCTTCACGTAGGTATTTCAGTACGTGAAATTGGCAGAGCAAAATAGTCACTCCAGAAAAAGCTTCTTTCAATACTGAGATCTCCGTGAAATCCTTATCCACAAGAACACACTGCAACCTTTTCCACGCTGAATTATTAACTTTGAATTCCTCCAGCGCCGTCAGTAAGGTAGTGTACCGCTCTTTGAAGCAAAGCGTGCTGGACGAACTGCCCCTTGCCAAACGTGTCATGAGCCATAAACGAAAAGACCTTGTACTTAGACCGATTCGTTCCGTGGGTGGCGTCAATCAAAAGAACTTCAGGAAACTGCTCGAACAGAGTCCTCATATGATTAGTCTGCAGGGTGATGCAGGTCGCCACTTTCTGTATGTTCAAAACACGATAAACATAGACTAATGTTTTCATCTTTTCAATTCAACCCAAATTATTCACACCAGTTACCTTCTGATTTACATCGTCGAGGAAAATCCGACCAACATTACCAGGGCGGTCACCAAATTGCTTCATCCACTTCTTCAACCGCTTTTCACTAGTGCTCGGGCCATCTCGTAATTCCCGAGCCTTCAACTTACGAATAAGATTGTGGACATCCTACGAAGTCGGGTTGCTGTCCGAGTTTCCGTAATGTACTTCATGATACTCGACTTCTTAGCACCAGCCTGTCGAAGTACATCCACTGTCTGTAAAGCATCCTCATTCAGCAGAAGACGATTTGTTGGATGTGCTCTAAACGAATGGTCCGAAAGCCGATGATTGTGTTCCAGTCGGCATCTCGTTATCCTCACAGCGAAGATCATCTTCTCAGAATCCACCACCTGAACACAGGCATTTTTATACACATAATTAATCACATAGAGAGTGTTAAGACCTCATTCGGATTTCCATCCCGACCAGACCAGTCTCAATCCCGATCGAGCGAACCCGACCAAGCCCGACCGAGCCCGATCATTCACTTTACCTGGGCATTGCATCCTTTCATCTTATACTCCTGCCGGGGTCTCTTGCTCTTGGTCTGGGACTTAAATTTCCCGGAATAGGTGCAAACAAATGTCTTTGCGTATTGCACCTACTCGTCAGGAAGTTTTTCCGCCTTTGACTTGGTGCGGTCGATCCGTGCGTTGCGCTCTGCCACAGTGGTATTTGTCCTCACCCTGAAAATCTACAGATAAATTCATAGTGCATGTCAGCCAAAACGTTTATACACAGCTATAGAAAACACGTACCTGGAACGTCTGTGCTTGGTATACCGCCAGATAATCTTCAAACACCTCCCAGGAGGGAAACTCAACCTTCGTAGGCGCCAAGGCGAGTACGCGGACGGAGCTACCACCTTCGTTTGTGCTGCTGGTGGATTCCGGCGGATCGGAGCAGCTCACTGGCTCCAGCGGAATATGTGTCGTATCAATCACTCACGACGGGGGAAGGCGCCCAGACGTCATCAGGAGGCGCACCGGAGCTATTACTCTCGCTCTCGTCGGACTCCCACTCAGCTGAATGAGTAAGAGGGCGCTTTTGCGCTGCGCGCGTTCGGAGATCCATGCTTGTCGCTCACGCTCTCCCCGTCAACGAATTGTGTGGCTCATGGCGCTATACGATGTATACTGCTGTACGGATGAACCAGCTCAGGGATGCGTAGGGGAAGGGCAATCCCAGTCGGGCGGGATACCCAGAATCCCCTCTCCTGAGAAATCACTTAAGTACGAAAAACGAGGGTCAGATGTAAAGGCGATTTCAAAAACTCAAAAATGCTCGTTTACATTTTTTCATATCAGCAAAATAGGTTTTATATTTTGGAAAGTTTTGTAGGCGCGCTTCTACAGGATTAATAAAACCTATCCGCAGTATCTTACGCCTCGTCTTAGTTCGTTGGTGAGTCATACACGGCCAGCACGAGTTTTCCATAGTCTCCGCTGACTTCGCCCTGAATGCGGTCACGAAGATCCTTTCCATACGTTTTCTTGTACACGGGTCGGATGTCACGTAGCACAAGGTGGTAGCGCACGAGCGCCGCGCTGAGTGCCTTCTCGTCCGTGCCGAAGCCCTTCATCGTACTTTCGAATAGCTCCGACAGTAGCACAAGTGGCTCTAATACCATGCGCACCAGGAACAGCAGCGCATCCTCAGCGTCACCACCGAATTCTTTCTTCACAGCGTGAACGATGCCGTGCTTGTGCTTTTTTTCGTAGGCGGCGTTGACGGCTCGCAAATGCTGGGGAGGACTGGCAACTAAGATGTTGATAAACTCGTGCTCCCTTGTACCCATGCGGCCCTCACCAGCCCTATGCAAAGCCTCGGCATCTTCCTCAGCCTTCTGTGGGCTATGGAAGGCCGGGTTAAACTGCTCCAAAGGCGCTTGAAGCGACGCCAAAACGGCCTTCTTGACGTCACCACTCAGCTCGCTATCCATGACGGAGCCCAGGTCCTTACCGTACATGTCGTAGTACGTCTTCTTAAGGATACCGATTTCCACATTTGTGCGACCCATGACGATAGGGTAGATGCGTTGTTCCTTGGTACCCAGACCCTTGGTGGCCTTGCGGAGAATAGCCACCTCGGCTTCGGGCAGCGATCGGGCGATGAGCTGCAAGAGGTGGCCGAAGTCGCCCGATGTCTCGGACTTGAACACCTTTTTCATGTCCTTACCGAATAGTTTTCTGTAGCGCACCGACATCAGATAACGCTTGTCAGCGGACTTGGTGCCCAGTGCAGCTACAAGCCCCTCCTCGTCCGTACCCAGGCCCTTGCAAGCATCGTGAATGGCCTGGCAAGCTTGGTCGATCTCAGGCGCAAAGTTGAGCGTGGCGCCATTGTACACGGCGTGATTTGCAGGCGGGTACAGGTTTAGCATTTGGGTTGTGGGTGGCTTGGAGTGCGTAGAAGAGAGCTGAGCTTAAGAGGGAAGATTGCAATATGACCGGGATCGACCGACATGAGACCTCGAAGACATTGGATAGATGTTGCCTTTTGTGAGAGACCTGAGATACGACGTAAATTATTTATAGATGTGAAACTTAATAGCCTGAGACAGGGGTTTCTGCAGATTTTTGCTTTCTTCCTACTGGATATTTAATAACCTATGATATTTGGAATGAAGAGCAGAATTAACCCACACGCGGTGCCGGCTTGATCATCATGCGACACCGCTGACGCACTAATTCCGCTACACCCTTCACTCTAATTAGGCGGGCCCTGGCACGAATGCATGAAGCACGATTACATGTAATTGGAGTGAAGGGTGAATTATTTGCATTGACAATTTGCCCTCAAACGTACAGGTGCTACCCTTACACCTGCACATTGAGGTCGATGCCAGTGTCATCGTTGTCACTGCTCGCGCTCTGTTTCCTTACTTGTGCCATCTTCGACTTAGTTTTGGACGCCAGCGACGAGCTGCTAATGGAAGTAGTCGCCGGCACCATGAATAGTAGGAAAAGCGGCATAATCTTGGCCATGCTGCGTATAGTGACGCCAACAGCAAGGCCCGCAAAGTTGGTCTTGGAGATCTGCAGATAATTGCACAGCCACGAACCGCCGTACGAGGCCACAGACCACGAGAAATTGTAGATGGACATCAGCAACGCGAACATGGTGCCCTCGATACCCGGTGGGCAGATCTTGGCGCAAAGCACGAGTGATGGCATATGCTTGAGGCGAGCCACGACGTCCGAGAGGATCTCATCGCCAAAGATAAAGAACCGGTCGCTGATGCCGAAGGAAACATTCAGGCGCGATACCAGCACGAACTCGGCAAACGACACGCAGGCCGAGGCCAATTGGATGCGGAAGAACATGCGGCGGAAGGGCATATTCCAGAAATAGGCGTTGTAGAGCGCAGTGGTGCCCAGAAGAGTGATGCTGCCGACCGTGGAGATGAAACCCAGGAAGGACTTGGAGAAACCCAGCTCGGCGGTCTTAAAGCTGAACATGGCCTCACCCATACTGGGTGGTAGCGCATTAGACAGGAAGATCCAAAGCATTGGACGCCAGCAGATGGGGTCTACTACAACCGACGCCAAAGTGCGACATTGATCTTGCAGCGTTAGGAAGAAGCCGACGTCTCCTTGTGGCACATTCTTCTCCTCTGGGGTTTTAATGGAGATCACGACCACGCACAGTGGACCCAGTGCTGAGATAAAGAACACACCAAGGGGTCCGAACGTGTTCAGGGCATAGCCTGAGACCACCGATCCTAGTACGGACCCTACCGACAGCGAAATCCATGAAAGCGTCTGGAGGTTGCCTGCCATGTCCTCACGCTCGCTTCGTGCAGCTTCCACGACTTTTCCATCAATGACCACGTCGCAGAAAGCGATACCGAGACTCGCGACCACAAGCGCCACCAGAGCACTCTCATAGGTCGTGATGAGACCTGGCATGGAGAGCACGAAGTAGGCGGCGGCCGAGATGGCGCTGAAGATGAGTAGATAAGACTTGCGGCGCGTGCCCCAGATAGGGACGCTGTCGGACAGCATGCCGTACAGCGGCTTGATGATCCATGGGATAGCAGTGGTGGCACGCAGTGACTCGGACTGTGCCGGGTGCAGCGCCAGCGTCTCGTTCAGGTAGTAGCTCGTGCCCAGCGAGCAGAGCGTGCTTCGAATACCCTGGGTGAAGTAGACAAAGAAAATCTGGAGCAACAGATCGTCGCCGAACTGCAACCGCATAGACTTCCACCAGCGGATCACGGCCTGCATCTTGGAGGGCGTGGTTGTGGCTGGTAATGCCTTCCTCTCCTTCTCGTGGGCAAATGACACCGAGCCGTCGTCGTCGTCAACGACTGCAGCGGAGCTGGAGAAGGTGCTGGCCATAGTAGGACCACTATCCGTGCCGCACTCCATGTCAGACAATGTGTCTGCCTTCTTGTTGCGCCCGCGAATGCCATCAGCGCCGCGTTCTGATGAGGTGTCAGCCATGCTGGGAAATTCGGATTTCGGGTTTTGTGGGTTGGATTACCCCGGGTTATCCATCCACCCACCCCCTTGTCTCCGATTTCGGGTTTTTGATTGTACAGAGTTTATGTGACGGGGTCACACAGCACCTAGCTTACTCTTGTTCAGTTATGTACTTTCTTGCGCAAATCCATGTGGTTTTGGGAATTGTCCAATCAAATGACCGCCTCAAAGTCAGACCGTTTCCCGTAAACCTGGGGCATCTGGAAAGAGTTCTAAAATAGTCTTGTAGCGCAAAAACGACGCTAATTCTGACCACATTTTTGAAATCTACGCCCGATTTTACCCTTATATCTAACTGTTGCTAAAGGATTTGGGCTGTTGAATCCTCATAACAGATGGCTACATTCTGGTCCAAGGACTTGTGACGAGTACAATAGTTTACAATCTACCTTAAAGTGGTCACTTCGCTGGGACCTGTGAACTGCCGTTCACTGAGAGTTTGTAAGCTCTCAGAAGCCAACTTCAGGTGCCGTCACACAACTGGTCTAAATTAAGCCCAGATTTATGAAATTAAAGAAGTCGATTTAGGCACATAGGTTTTGGAATAATTATCCTTCCTAACTAATCTGTACATGTAATAAAACCCACGCGAATGAACTTTCGGGCCCTTCCGCTGCTTCGACCGCTGCTGCATGTGTGTGCGGTGCTGCTACTGACGTCCCGCAGTTCCCAATTGGGCTCTGCATTGCACCCTTTTCAGCGCGCTGTTGCCAACGACTGGATACGTCTGCTCTTCTACGTGGACGTGGCCAAACAGATCGGTCCAGATGAAACGACACTCGAGACGCTCCCCCACTTCCTGCTTGAGGTAGAGGAGGAGATTGCGGCCAACGTGGACGACGAATTCTTCGCTGGAGGGTTCGCTGCGAGGACTTCTGCGCTACCAGTTGGAGCGCTCTTTACCATCGAGGAGACGCGTCAGCATTTGCATGGGGCTGTACGCAACTATTTCCAACTCTCGGACGTGGCGCTAGACTCGTATCTGGTTTACGGTAATGAGACGCAATTGCTGTTGCCGCCTCCGCTGCTTACAATACGCACAGACATTGGTGAGGACCCAGTTGACTCAATTTACAACATTACGAACGCCTCTTCCAGCGAGCAGTGGCCGGCAGCTCTGCGCATGGAGAGCGAGGCTGCGCGAAAGCAGGAGACAAGAAAGTTTTTCGACGACCTGGATGCCATGGAGCTCAAAGTGGTGGTGGGCATGAAGAGGAAGGGGAAAATAGACGGGAACGGCATGAAAAAAAGGCTGTATCAGTGGACGGTGCTTATGCGATACGATCTACTGAATCAAGGTCATTTGGAGGTGACAATGAACTACAATCTTGTTCATGTGCCACTTCTGGAGAGTGAAAAAAGAGATGAAGGAGAGGACATACCACCGGTATTTCTAAACACAAGTGTCACGTTCAACTGGATCACACTGCTGGTGGTTGGTCTGTACCAGGTGAGTCGTGTATTAGGACCGGAAGGAGTAGAAGGAGCTTACGAATTATTTTTTTTATTTTATTCTTCGTGCGTGTATTGCAGACAGTTGAGTTCGCGCTGATGTGGACTAAGGTGAAGTCTATTGGTGCTCAACAATCGGAATATCCTCAACACGTTGGCAAACACCTGATCACGCTCGCACTGAGGGAAGGAGCTGCCAAAGATTTCTGGTTCTGGTTTGTGCTCGCTGTCAATTTCGCGACTGTGACGTGCTTGTTGGCTACGTGGCGTCACGCTTACCGACTCTCGTTGAATGACACGCTATGCTTCACGTTCGCCTTGTGCTGCGCGCTGCAGTGGTGTAGCCTCGTGCGTTATATGCAGGTAAACACAAGGTTCCATATCCTTGGACTCACCTTGCGGCGCGGCTTACCGCGAGTGATGCAGTTTCTCGTCGGTGTTTTGCCCATCTTCGTCGGGTTTGTGCTTTTTGGAACTGTCATGTTCGGCGCCAAGGTGCCTCGGTTCCAAACCGCGAGCTCTACAGCCACCACACTCTTTTCCGTGGCGAATGGTGACGAAATTCACGATACATTCAACGATGTCGCGTATACTCCTTGGGTTGGACAGATCTACGTATATAGTTACATGATTCTCTTCAGCTACGTTGTCCTGATGGTGTGCATTGGTATTATCGAGGACGCCTTTTTCTCTGCTGTGTTCCCGGCTTCGTGGCCCACGCTTGATAATAGACAGCATGACGACCGACGGACTCCAGGGCATCCCCACCACCAATCAGTGCACCGAAGTGAATCGAATTAGAGCAGACATAATACTGGCAGTGCTTCGGAAACGTACGGGATTAATTCGTGTCCGTGCGTTGTGTTAAACACACATTGACCGATATCGTACCCAGGGGTTGATGGTAACTTCAAAATCGATGAAGTTAATATGAGACAGCGTCAAACTAAATGATACTTAGAGTTATCGAGATAATCGATTTAAAGTTGCCCAATTGATTTTCGCACTTAAGCGAAGCTGTGACATTTGGTGTAAGCTTTCATCGAAAAGACTGTAGAACTATCCTTATTCAATTGCTTTTAACAAGGCCCTTTAAATAACACTTGAATCTCAAAAATATAAACAGAGCTCACAACATGGACGCCTACCAAATATAGCGTAAGCGGGTGCCATACTTGCAGCAGCTATGTCAGTAATAAAACAAATATATGGTTACATATCTTAAAGGACATCTACCACAAATTGACCTACGTTCGACTTCTCTGTCCTAATAAAAGTGCCTCAAAAGGTTACAAAGGAATTGAACCCGTGATGTATCCGTCAGTTTCAATGGAACACTTGTGAACCTGAGGCTTCAAGATTTTATTTGCAAACTTCCACGCAACCTGTCTGATGGAAGAGAACGACGACACGGACGCTCTGCTCTTGCTGAGCGGCGTTCTCGCAAGCCAGGACAAAGATCTGAGAGGGGCTAGGAGCGAGGTATACTGTGACGGGGTCACACAGCACCTTGCGCTAGAGGAAGTTATCTTTCGAGAGTATACAAACTCTCAGTGAACGGCAGTTCACAGGTCCCCTCTTTATTCAAAAGAGAGCAAAGTGACCTAAATAAGGTAGATTGTAAACTGAGTATATTTATAGGTAGATAAAGTTTGGGTTTAATACAAACTATAAGTCACCTATAGAAATGCAATGTCGTTGACCAATGGTTGGCTTTGAACGACCTTGGTACTTTGTACCAAATATCCCGGAGTATGACGTGTCACACTTCATGTAACCAGGGTACACTTAGGGCTACGTACCCCGTTACATCCTCCCCCACTTAGGTTCGGTTTACCGAACAATCAGAATGAAGAGGTGTTCATCACAAACTCTCATTCTCAAAGTCGAAAACCATCGACTTGGCCGCGCGAGCGCGGCGGAGGCTCACGTCACAGTTAGAGCCTCGAGCAGCAGTCTGTGCGCTCTTCTTCTGGGTCTCCACTTCGACAGTAAATCATGCCTCGTGGCACTGCTAAGAGCGGTGCTGAGACACGCTCCAAGGCTGCTGCCGGTAAGGCGCAAGCCAAGAGCACTAAGCCTCACGGCAAAGGCTCGTGTGGTGTTGGAAATCCCACGTGAACTCTAGCTACAAATGTAGTTAGGATGTTCCCACAACAATACGTCTACTAGGATAGTAAACGATCGTTCGGGCGGACCTGAAGACCCTAGTTCTGCCCTTGCACCGGGACAAACTGGACCTTGTAAACTACTAATATAGGCCAACCAGTAAAAATAAGAACACGCTACTAGCACGAGCAAAGCTAGCAGGTGTTTTGAATCCTCGTGGTCCCAACAGCGGAAGGGTACCAGGCACGGGTAAGCCTTTTACGAGATCACCGAGTGTTCAACACTCGGTAGGAAGAATAAAAGGGAGGCAATTCAAGCACTCCCAGTCGTGCAAATAGGCAACAATAAGCCGTCACGTAAAAACCTCCCGATAATAATCGGCCAATACACAAAGTCTCTTGGCCTTGCCGGATGAACCCTCGCTACAGAGCTTCGAGCTCACCGACAGGCATAACACACTCAAACAAGCTTGACCTGACGCTTACCTTGAAGCCGGACGTCGCTCTGTGTGCTTGAGTGGAAATTCTGTTCTGTATTTAAGCTTACCCTTTCGGGTCTATTCCGAATGAGAAGTCCTAATCAAGTATACAAATATCAAGTGAACAATGATCCGTTATGGATCTTCTTACATGCCAAGCGCCGTCTGCACCGTCGCATGAGTATCTTTAACGGTCCGCGCCGTGTCCCAGACGGTGAACGTGCCTTCCAAGGGTCGCTGAGTCTTCTGCGAACTCATCCCAACCGCCACCGAGGGTTCGTACCGTAGATGGTCAGTTCTTGGCCGCTGAATGCGAATCCGGCCAGTCCATTAATAATAATAAGGACAGGCTGGATTCAGTGACATATGGACCGTATCCAATGCTCGTTGAATGTTCGGAGGTGACGCCGTCGAGTCCCTTGCACCTTGGCGTCTCCGTACATCACCTGACCGAGGGTTCGTCGCTTGAACAACTTGGGCGGTGTCACGTCTTTGTCGACGGGTGATAATCCGCAACTACGGAGAAATCACTACACCACAACTGCCCCTGTCGCAATGGAAGCCACGGTACTGGTGCCCGTTGTGACATTTCTTCATTCTTCAATTCACCATCTCGCCACCGTATGTCCAAGCGTCTGAATCGAGCCGTGTCCGACGCTTTTCAGCGTCTCAATCCTCGTAGACGTCGCGAACGTGAACAGCTGGAGGTACGTCAGCTCATCCTTCTCTTGAATCATCGGCACCTTGCTCATCACCTCGCATTACTCGACTTGTTTCTCAGGAGGGCAAGGCCGAGGGTTCGAACGTCCCTCAGTCTGCTACACTTCCTCCGACAGCGGCGTCATCAACTGGTCCTTCGGCGCTTCCTGCCCCGGACTCTTCACTCCCTGCGGTAGCTCCTGCAGCACTCCCCGTCGTCGCTGAATCCGCGGAGATGGCTCCTGCTGCTCCTCCTGCCCCAGCTGGTGGTCCACCACCACTCACCGAAGATTCGCTGCGCGCCATGCTGGCTGAAAGTACGGAGGCATCGGTCGATCACATGATGACCTCGATAATCCCGTACTTGACTGCAATGGCTCGTCACCAAGTGCAGCTCAGCGTTGCGCCTCCTCTCCACGGCGATATACACACTCAGCGTCGCCTCGAGACTGCTGTTGGTTTCGATGATGTCCTCGCTGCGTGTTCCACGACGTTCTCCAGCATCTCAGCCAACTGTTGAGGTATCCCGCGTGACTTCGTTTTCAGTGGTCGCTCTCCGGTCGGCATTCATGTTTTCTTATTCTTAATCCACTTCCACAGCGTAATCATGTTCATGTTCTTCTTCAAATGCATATACAATTTGTTGTTGCAGTAACGTTTTTCGTCTGTTACCACAGGCTGCATCGCCCTGTGGACAGTTCACACGTGATCCAGTCACGCTAGTCTTCGTCCGCCACCTGCGCCATCTGCAGCCGATTCTCGCTCTTCTTGGCTCGCAAATAGTCGTACAGCAGACCTCCACATGACAAGTTTGATGAAGGTTCCCAAGTTGTATCTTCATAGCTCACCCACTTGACTTTGAACTCGCGTACAGCACGCTCCGTGCTCGTCGTCAGTGGCGTTCTGTCGTCGAGGATGGCCTCGACTTCATATTCACCGGCAACTTGATCTGGTTCCCAGTTGTCCTCAGGCAACAGTTCCTCATCGAAGTCGAGTCTTGCTTCATTAGTCGCGTCTAGTACCAACCGAGTGTTCGGTCGACTGTTGAACTCGTTGACAGCCTTGAGTCTCGACACATGCACTACTGGGTAGAAGCGATACCCACTTCGGTCAGGCAGTTCCAGCTCGTACGCAAACTCTTCCACCTTGCGCTTGATCCGAAAAGGTCCATGCCATCGGTGAGCTAATTTCTTTGTCAAGCCCGGTTTGACGCGTTCCATGTACAGCCACGCCCGACTCCCAATCTCAAAAAGAGATCTCAGTGGAGCTCTTGCAGGATCTTTCATCTCTTCCGAAGCTTCTGGAGGGTCTGCCGAGTGTTCGTTTCCACTGGGTTGGGGTACAGCAGCCTTTTCCAGTCGACTCAGGGCATCATTATGCTTTTTAGCCCTTCGCTCCTTTTCTACAGCCTGATAATCTTTGGCCATAGTGAGGGCGACCTCATGTTGTCGATTGATCTCACGCCGCCACGCCAGTGCGTCAGACTGCTTGCCGAGTCCTCGTTTGAGTGATGACGACATTGCCCGCAACGTCGACTGCGCATCCCAACCATGAACGAGGTAAAACGGCGTTTCCTTCCTCGTAGTGTCTTGAGAAGTATTAATAGCAAATACTAGCTTCTCCGCGATTTCGTCCCAATCTTGCTGTAGAGGGTCTTCCGCGTACACCCGTACGGACCCCATCACTGACTTCACCGAGCGTTCCTGCTGTCCATTAGCCTGTGGCCGATAGCTCAAAGTCGCTCTTGATCTTGACTGCATCATCGATGCGAACGCTTGGAAAACCTCGCTCATGAAGCGTGGGTCGCGGTCGTGCCTTATTAATGATGGGGCTCCGAATCGTCGGTACACACATTCCTCGAACACTTGGGCAACACTCAGTGCAGTCGTATCCGACATAGCCTTGGCAATAACGAATCCCGTGAACGAGCACTGAAATAGGAGCAACGCCGTGTTGCCCCTGCGAGATTTCGGTAGTGGGATTACAAAGTCCATCGAGACGATCTGGAAAGGTCGTTCGGCTAGTACGTTGCCAGGTGAGTATCCACGAAGTTGTGGACGGCTTTTACTCGAGCTGCAATCTGGACAGGACTTCACATGCTTCTCCACGTCAGCGTACAAGCCGATCCAATAATAATCGGACTTAACGCGATGGAACGTTCTCACCACACCTTGATGTCCACCTTCCAGCGAGTCGTGACAGTTCTGTAGGACCTCTTGAATCATCGTTGTCGGTACTACAAGCCGCAGCCTGGTCTCTTCTTGCCAACCGTGTTCGTACCGACGATTCAGTCCAAGATAGTGAAGCATGCCGTCTTCTGATAACACGAACCGGTCAGCATACTTCCAGGCATCTCGAGCTTCTTTGTAACTCAGCTCTTCTGCTTGGCCCTGAAGCACCCTCTTGATGTTAAACCACTTCTGCTCCTCGTCTTGTGCCACTAGTATCCGTCTGCGTCGTTCCCGCTGTATCGCTACCGGGTCAACATCCTCCGCATCGGGAAATGCCGCTGGTACAGTCTTGTGAGGATGGTCTGGCAAATCTTCGCCGAATGAATCTTCGGTGGACGTCTCTCGTCGTTCTTCATGCTGTTCTTGAGCTTTTGAGACATCCTCCGAGTGTTCATCTGCAAACCTGACGCGTTTCTTGGCTTTCGTCTGTCGCCGAGTCATCACTGCCATATTACCATAATCGCACTTTGGTGAACTGTAATCAGCCACGAAATTTTCGAAAGTTTTCCACTTTGAAGATTCGCTGCCTGACAGTACATGTACTTGACGCTCTGCTCCACGTGACGAAACATCTACCGAGTCTTCATCCTGTTCGTAGATCATTTCCTGGATGCGATTCAGCGATGTCAATTCCGACTTGCGAGTTTCAGCCAAGATGACCCGACTGACCTTCGATTCCAGCGCTTCAGTGGCTAACGAATCCGCGGCAGCGTTGTATTCTCGTACAACGTGAAGATATTTAACTGATCGAAGCTTGGCCGTGAGTTCCTTGTGAGTATTCAGCAGCGCTAGCAAAGTTTCCTTCCTGCATGCGATCACCCCTAGTGATTGTTGAATCGCGAGCCTTGAGTCACTAACGATGACTAAATCCTCGGCACCGTGCGCAATAGCAGCCTTGACACCGTTTATCATTCCTGTGTACTCTGCCTCATTCACCGTGGTGGCCGAGAGGTAAGCGTTTGCAGCAATCACTACCTTCCACTCAGGAAGGCTCCACAGCACCCATGAACAACTCCCGTAGCCACCGTACTTCTCTGTCTTCGCTGATCCGTCAAAAGACATGACGAATCCGCTGTAATTACGGGAAAGCCTGGCGTACAGCAACGCGGGGTCCATTCGAATAGTCGGAGAACCCTTGTTTGGAGGTGCTACTGGCGCGAGCGAGTCTTCCAGGTCGACGAAGCTCGTGATGCTTGACTGCAGTAGCTGCGCGAAGGCAACATCCTTCTCCTTCACGCGCTGCAACTTCAGGTGCCACTGCGATAGCAGCACTGCAAACTGGACCGCGCGTCCGAAGAGAGACTTCGACTTATGCACCCACTCTAACGTCGAGAATCGTGTATAGACATGTAGCATCTTTCCTGCCAGCTGGACGTAACAGATCTTCAACAGCAGAAGTAACGCCAAAACTTCCTTCTCCGCAGGATGATAATTCATCTCGGCCTCCTTTAGCACCCGACCGAGGAACCGTACGGGGTGTAACTTGCCTTCATGTTCTTGCATTAGCGTAGTGCTCAACGCCCATTCATTCGCAAAGAGCATGACATGAACTTCTTTCGACTGATCGAAGTGCCTGAGGATGGGTGAATGTGAAACACTCGTCTTCAATTTTTCGAAGGAACGACGTGCCACAGAAAGGCCACCTTCAACGGCAAAGTCCTCATCCTTGAGCTGGTACAGCGCCGCACCGGAGACCGCGAAGTCTTGAATGAAGCGGCTGTAGTAATTAACCGCTCCAAGAAACGACTGCATGCCCTTCTTACTCGTTGGAAACGAAAGCTCGGTGATAGCCGCAAGCTTCTTGGGGTCAGCCCTGATACCTTCTGGCGAAATTTTATGCGACAGAAAGTCCACCTTTGGTTGGCAGAAGATGCTCTTGGTGAAGCTAATGCTGATCCGACACTGTGCAAATCTTGCCAGCAATCGGTCCAGCGTCGCCAGGCAGCTGTCGAAATCCTCGCCACCGAAGCAAATGTCATCCACAAACGACCGTCGACCAAATACAGGTACCAGTGATGATTCGTCCGGTTCCCCGTTCGTAAACATGTCAGCGACGGGGCTGTTGACGAGTTGTAGTACAGGGTCGGTCTCTACCGGTGCTTCGCGGTCTGCCGCGAACTTCGTTTGAAACGAACCCTCGGCGCTTGGCCCACGACGTTCCTTGGCCTGTTCTTCAGCTAAACGCATCCTCTCCGAGTATTCAAACCAACCTCCTTTAGGTTGAACGAACCCCCAGAGTGCGTTGTCAATCATACGCTGGTAGATCATCGGCGCGTTCTTTAACCCGAAGGGCATGCGTAACCACTCGAAATGTCCGAGTGCGCAGACGAACGCCGACACTTTACGCGCTCGTAAGGTCATCATGACCGCCCAGAAGCCGCTTGCTGCATCCAGTGAGCAGAACCATAGGTAGCGCTCGAGATCTGTTAACAGGTCGTCGACTAGCGGCATTGCATACTCCATGATCGTGGTGATAGCATTCACCATCTTGTAATCAATGCAGAGCCGGATGTCCAGCCCGTTCTTTTTCATCACAATCACGATCGGCGATGCCCATGGACTGTCTGAAAAGACGATCAGTCCTGCACGCAATAAAGCGCGCAGCAGCTCGTACAGCTTGCCGAGAAATCGTAGCGGCACGCGCCGGGCACGCTGTTTAATTGGGGCGTGCCCCTGTGTGTCGATATCGCATACCGCACCGTAGGCTGGCGGCGGCAGTGCGTTACCACTAGCAATCAGGATCTGCTCGTGGTTCTTTAGCGTCACGACCAGACGCTCTCGGCGTTCAGTCGACAGCTCAGGATCAGCAACATTAGGCGCAGTGTAGTCAATTGTCGTGTTGATCTCTTCGGTCAGATCCGGCAGGAATGCCAGCTCCTTCGCGTAGTCGTCCAAGCCAATGTTGTTAGCTGGGTGTTCGTAGAAATCATTTCTCGTATCCTCCGTTGCTTCATTTCCTTCGGTCGTTAACACTCGAGCAACCGAGATGTATGTTCCGTCCAACGTCGCTACGGATTCTTCCCTTGACTCAACATTGGCATCCGCTCTGATTTCAACAGTCGGTACTTGGTCCATCTCCTTCCCATCCTGGTTTCCCATCTCTGGGCCATCTGCCGAGTCGTCGTTCGCAATATTGAATGCGCGGGCCGCCGACATATTGGGTTGCTGACTTTTGTTCAGCTCCTCGTTCTGCCGCCGTCTCGACAGTTCGGCATTCGCACCAATCTTGCAATGAATACTCGGTGCCGTACTCAACACCTTCAGCGCGATGCCTGCATCCTCTGGATCAACCACCGATGTCTCGTTCGCAGATTTGGCGACACACAAGGCCGGGACAGCTTCGTCAAAACAGGTGACTCCATTTAATCCAGTGCTGTTACTTGTCGCTTCCGTGGTCACCCCTGACTGGACACTAACACTCGTTGGCGTATGTACCACGTTTACCGACCTCAGTAGTTCGTGTGTACGCACTACCGAGGCTTTGTTCACGTTATTGCTTCCGCCATGGGTTGTCGTGTACGTGGCCAAAGGTTCTTCGGAAGGCTGACCGTCAGCCGAATCCCCGGCTGTCACCCCAGACGCCAGACAGGCTTCCACTCGTTCACGTTCTTCCAGGAGCAGTGCCCAGCGTTCTGCACACGTCAGACGATCACTAGAATCCACTAGCGAGTCTTCTAGAGGTCGTGGTAGCACTCCACTGGGTTCTGGGTAGTCTGGTCGATCAACTGCCGAAGGCTGAGTTGCAAGCCATTGTTCGTAGATTTCGCATTCACGCTGAAAGAGCTCGCGGTCTCTACAACCTTCGTAGGCCAATACTTGCCAGTCTTGGTACTTCTTGGACTCCAGACGCACATAGCCGCCACCTCGTGGCAAATCCCCATCTGGAATCCACATTGCGATCGAGTCGTGTGCTGGTAGGTACACAGTTCGATCAGACACGTTGGTCAGTCGAATGCTCTGAGACCGTCCACGTCGAAACCTCGCCACTGACGGGATTAGCTTGTTCGTTCGACGAACTCACAGTACGTGTTCCTCCAGACCGACGTGGCGCTTCGCTAGTCGGTATTCTCGCCACTCGTGCGCTTGAATGTCCAAACGCTCGGGTGGCCCGGCGTTAACATGGGAGCCGTATTCTTCGCTGTCGATCATGTTCTTGGTCTTTATCAGCGGGATTTGGACTTCGTGCGGTAATTGCGCCGCGCCGTGAAACAGGTCCAACCGGATCCCAGCTGGGATCATAAAGTCGGTCCCGAGTACCACGTCGACGCCTGCACTATGCGCCATGACCCACATCTCGAACTCGTACACCATCTCCCATCCAAGCGTGATCTTGACGCACGCTCGCCGCGTCGTAGACACCTTGCCTTCGTTAATACCTTGAATGTCAATGCGGCGTCCGTGATCGGGTACATCTCGGAGTCGCAACTTCTTAGCAAAGGCGTCAGTGATCACACTAACGTTCGCTCCCGTGTCGAGGAGAATCCTCGTTCGCTGGTCGTTCACAGCGCCTTGCACCAGAGCTCTCATTCGAATCCGTCGGTCGAATTTCTTGGCCGACCACCACCCCTGTCTCTCGCCAGGGTTCAACTTCATCATCTTGGAGTGACCCTTGGGCTCGTCTCGCGCTGCACTCGAAACCAAGCCGAACGAACCCTCGCTGGTGCCCTCATCAGCATCAGCACACTCCACTCTCTCTCCAACACCTCCACCGAGGATTCTACTCCTCTCCTTTTCATTTTCCGTCGCGTTCACACTTGTTACGTAATTATCAGGCCATTCACTCTGCCCCATGAAAGCAAAGATGCACTCTGCTTCCATTGAAGGCTCGGTTAACTGTGGCAGCCCGATAGGGACCAACCCAGTTGTAGTTGGCGGGCTGCCTAGTTTAAATGACGTTCTTGAACGACGGCCTTGAGCTCTGGTGGGAGTTCCTCCTTCGTGCCTTTAGTGCGCACGAATTTGGCAAGGTCTTGGAAGTTGCGGAAAAGTTCGCATTGTCCAGCATCGTGGAGTTGTTTGCAGAACTTGCATCGCTTGTTACAGTAGTGGGCGGAGTGACTCATGCCACCGCACACCGCGCATAGTCCGTACTGTGGGCGTCGGTTGTCGCGGTTGAAGTCACGTCGACCGCGTTGGTCCTGATTGAACCCACGGTCACCACCTCGGCGATCTTGATTGAAGTCATTCTCGCGATCAGGCGTGTTTCCACGCGGTTGACGGTTGTCCGAACGTGCGTAGGTGCCTTCAGCAGCTGCACGGCGCTCATTTTCGTTAGCAGCGGCGAGGTATCGGTCGTTTTCATCCAATGAGAAATCACCATCCGTATTATCGGGCTGAAAGTCGTTGTACTCATCTTGGACATTGTCGTAAGCGTTCGGATCTTCGTTTGAATACTCGTTGCCCCCTTGAGCAGCTTCACGACCTTCTAATTCAGCTAGTAGGTCGTCCACCGTAGCTTCAATGAGTGTCACTCTTGGTTTGTTGCGGTTGTCATCGCGGCGACGGTCATCACGCCGATTGTTGCGGGCGTATCCATCGTCGCGTCGCGTATCACGACTCTTGGAGTATCGGTACTCACTGTCACGCTTGGCCATCCTCTCCTTGCCCTTGAGAACATCTTCGATGATCTCTTCGAGCTCGTGAATGTCGGCGACTCGAGCGTGGTAGAGACTCTCCGCCAGCTTGTCATCATCGCATGTTGCCAGGAACTGCTGTACGTGTTCTTTCGCGTCGCGACCACTCTTCTCGAAGTGTAAACGGGCGATCCGAGCGTAGCCATTCAGCCTGTTTATGTAGTCGCACATATGTTCATTACGATCCCGCTTGGCGGAGTAGTAACGCGACAGTGCCGTCTGCGTGAACTGCGAGCAGTAGTAGCGGATGAACGCATCGCTCAGCATCTTCCACTTGCGCTTCGTCTTCTTCGGAAGTTGACGGAACCAATGAATGGCTCCGTCCCGGAGACTTAGCTCAAATGGAATGCACCATTTATCGGCATCTGTGTGGGTTCCAGTCATTTCATAGACGAACCCACGGAGCCACTGCATACAGTTCTCGTTCTTGTTGCGAGAGCCTGAGAACGGCGTGATGCGATCCAATGGTTGGTGCGACGCCATTTCAATCCTCGGTGTCGGGTCCACGTCGTTCAGCGTCGCTAGCTCATTCATCTGGCGCATCAACTCGAGTTGAGGATCTTCCTCGTCGAATGTACGCACCAAAATGTCATCGTCACTGGACGAACCATCGCTGTCGACTTGACGTCCGGCACCACCTTTGGGAGCTCGCGCACCGCCTCGGCGACCGAACGAACCCTCGTTACTTGCGTAAATACGTTGCATACGGCTCTCCGAACGTAACGTAACCATGTGCGAGTCTTGAAAATACGGTGAAGCTTCGGTAGTGCCGAAGGCACCACGCTCAGCTCCACGCTTGGTCGGAGGAGTACGAACGAGTCGTTGGGGCGTCGGCGGCAGTGGAATCTTGGACGGATCTTCATCTTGAATCATCGGTCGACTCACAGGCTGCTTTCCGGCATTGATGCCAACAGCGCCAAACGCCTTCCGAAGCTTCTTCTTCCATTTCTGGAGAGCAGCTCCAGCTTCATGTGGACTCCAATCTTGGAGCGACATCGTCGATGGGTAAGTCTCGTTCTCGAACCCCAGCGACAACAGTAGCGAAACTGAATCCTCGGCGACTTGGCTAGTCGACACCGAGTTGACTGGGTATTGAAGTTCCTGCGCAAGCGCAGGCCAGTCGGCTTTTTTCTTGGGGATGGGCTTGAACAGCTGCATCCACTCATCATTCTGCATCAGCGCTTGTACGCGGTCGAAAACGCGCTTGGCGGCTGGTGTATCACCGTTGATAGGTGGGCGAGGTGCCTTCAGCAGTGCTGAATGCTTTGCACTCGCCACCGAAGGTTTAGAACCCTCGGTCCCATCGTCATAATCATCATAGGCCGGTTCCGGTCCCGCAACAACATCGAGCTCGTCGGCGAGGTTCCTCGAAAGGGACCTGGTCGCCCCGCTCAGCCCCAATGATAGCGTGGCCGTCTCCGGCGTCGCTGCGCCTGGCTCTGGAGCCGGCGTCTTGTCTTCGTAATCTTCATAATCGTGGGCGTCAGGACCGATGTCCGCTTCGTCGTCGAAGCTCACTGAAAGCTCGGTGGCGGCTGCAAAGCGCGCAGCCGGGCTTGAACTCTCGTTGCGAGCCCCGCCAGACTTGGCAGGCGTAACTGGTACCGTCGGTTGTCCTTTCGCCATGTTTCTTGTCTTTTTCTTGTTCTTCTTCTCTTGGTAGCTCGTAAACTGGAAGGCCATACAAACAGTTCACAATGGTCACAATCTGTTCCCGGGTCGCGGCACCAGTTGTGGTGTTGGAAATCCCACGTGAACTCTAGCTACAAATGTAGTTAGGATGTTCCCACAACAATACGTCTACTAGGATAGTAAACGATCGTTCGGGCGGACCTGAAGACCCTAGTTCTGCCCTTGCACCGGGACAAACTGGACCTTGTAAACTACTAATATAGGCCAACCAGTAAAAATAAGAACACGCTACTAGCACGAGCAAAGCTAGCAGGTGTTTTGAATCCTCGTGGTCCCAATAGCGGAAGGGTACCAGACACGGGTAAGCCTTTTACGAGATCACCGAGTGTTCAACACTCGGTAGGAAGAATAAAAGGGAGGCAATTCAAGCACTCCCAGTCGTGCAAATAGGCAACAATAAGCCGTCACGTAAAAACCTCCCGATAATAATCGGCCAATACACAAAGTCTCTTGGCCTTGCCGGATGAACCCTCGCTACAGAGCTTCGAGCTCACCGACAGGCATAACACACTCAAACAAGCTTGACCTGACGCTTACCTTGAAGCCGGACGTCGCTCTGTGTGCTTGAGTGGAAATTCTGTTCTGTATTTAAGCTTACCCGTTCGGGTCTATTCCTAATAAGAAGTCCTAATCAAGTATACAAATATCAAGTGAACAATGATCCGTTATGGATCTTCTTGCATGCCAAGCGTCGTCTGCACCGTCGCATGAGCATCTTTAACGGTCCGCGCCCTGTCCCAGACGGTGAACGTGCCTTCCAAGGGTCGCTGAGTCTTCCGCGAACTCATCCCAACCGCCACTGAGGGTTCGTACCGTAGATGGTCCGCTGAATGCGAATCCGGCCAGTCCATTATTAATAATAAGGACAGCCTGGATTTAGTGACATATGCCCGTATCCAATGCTCGTTGAATGTTCGGAGGTGACGCCGTCGAGTCCCTTGCACCTTGGCGTCTCCGTACATCACCTGACCGAGGGTTCGTCGCTTGAACAACTTGGGCGGTGTCACGTCTTTGTCGACGGGTGATAATCCGCAACTACGGAGAAATCACTACACCACACTCGGCACTCAAGGAGGCTACTCAGGTGGCCTCCGAGGCGATCGGTTCCTTGGGTAACGCGGCTGTGGGCAAGCGAGCAAGCAAGCGCCGCAGTCCGTCGCCCTCGGCCTCAGACAATCGTAGGAACCCTCGGCTCTTTAAACGTAAGGTCAACTCTGGCAGTGAGGACGAAGCCGAGTCCGAAAGCACGCACGATGCTCCTGCGGGCTCTGTGGGAGGGCACAGCCCAGTGCCCAGCGAGCACAAGGACGACAGCGTGCAGTCGCTCGCTAGTGATCAAGGTGATCACAGTCCCAGGACGTCTGTGCGCTCTGAGAGTCCGGCCGCCAAGGCTTAGGGCACTCCCAAAGCTGGTGGCGATGAGGAAGAGAAGTCTTGCAAACGTCTCTCGCTTGCCGAGGTTCTTGCGCGTGCTAAGGCCGCTAAAGCCGAAGGCGCTAAGCCCTCTAAGAAGCGTACGGCTTCTAAGTCTCCACTCCGCGAGGAGAAGGAGACTCGGTACTCTCATTGGGGCCTCTTCGACTCCTCGAATGAAGAGGATGAGAAGGAGGAGGAAGAGGAAGAGGAGGAGGGAGCTGTTTCGGAGCCCCGGGAGATCACGAATGACCTCAACCAGCAGCAGGAGGACTTCCAAGCTGCCCAGCGTTGGCGTGGGGGGGGGGTCGGTGGTGGCACCCGTCAGCCAGGGAGCTGCCATCAACTCAAGAGGGTACTGGCCTCCCGAGGAGAGCTCTGGGGCTGACCTCTTCCTGGCGTTTCTCGTCGCTCCTGGTGGCCTTGTTGGCGGCCACACCTCTAGGGGTGCTTACGAGCGTACCCTTGTTCAAAAGGAACTGTTGTTTGTTGGCAATTTGGAGGCGGCTCGGTATGTGCTTCTCGCGCCACACCGCATCCCTCTTAAGGACTTCACGACTTGTCGTAAGAAGCCCGAGACCCGGGGTGGTCTCTATCCTCTTTGGGGATACCCCTGGGTTATGCCCGAGAACTGTCCCACGTGGGGTTCTTGTGAGGACATGTTCTGGGCTTGGGTGGAATCTCTCAAGTATTCACCCATGGAACTTATGAAGCTGCCGCCGCTTCTGTTCCCAGATTGCGACAGCCTTCGGGCAGTTAATCAGTAGCCGTTCAATCGGCTCCCACGAGTTCTCGGAGTGGGCATAACCCCTCCACTTCACGAGGAGCTGTCGCTTACCGCGCCGCCGTTGCTCCTGGAGGATCCGCTCCACGTGGAAGTGGACTTCTCCATTCCGGTTAAGCAGGGGCGGAGGTGCCCTCGTACGAGTACGAGTACTCGGCGCCTCCCGAAAGCCACTCTCGTCCGAGTGCTCCGACGGCGGGTCCGACACAGGGCCCTGAGGCTGACCGCCTCCGTCAACGTGTCCTCGTGCTTGAGATTGCACTTGGCCTTGGGACTGGCGGTGATGCTGCCGCCCAGGCCGGGAATCAGGGCGAGCTCGCTCGTCTTGCGGGTCGCCTGGACCTGTTGGAGCGTGAGGGCGCGAGCCTGCACCTGCGGGTGGATCGCCGGGCCGCTTCGTCCGATCTGGGCGAGGCCTTTCGCATGATCCGACGGATCGAGGCTTTGTTGCCACGTCCGGAGCCGCCTGCGGCACACTCCCAGACGTACGCGTATGGTGCGTACCCGGCGTACTCAGCGTACTCGGCGTATGGCGCCGGGGTCCGTTCGTATGGAGCCCCTCCGGCGTATGGCGCCGGGGTCCGTTCGTATGGAGCCCCTCCGGCGTACGGTCTTGACCGCAGCCTTGCCGTTCAGACCGAGGCTTGGGTGCCTGCTTCGGCGCCCTCGTCGACGGCTGTGACCGGCCCTCGCTTCGAGGAGCTGAGTCAAGGGGGGTCTGCGAGTCAGCAACCCCCTGCGGGTCAAAGTACCGCTTAAGACGTCCGACATAGAACGTCGGGTGCGTCGTCATTGACTTTGGAAGGTCGATGGTGTACGACGCACCATGCCTGGCCAGGACTGCAAAAGGTCCGATGAAGCGGTGCTTCAGTTTGTTGCTGCCGACAGAGCTGACAGTGTCAAGAGGTAGGTTCCTCGTGTCTAGCAACACTAAGTCCCCAACCTCAAATATACTTAAGTTTCTCTTCCTTGTTTGTCTGATTACTCCTTTTGTTTATCTTGGGCCGCTGCCATGGCATCGCGGACCCTGCTGACAATGTTCAGCTTGGTATCCATAAAGGAATCCACCTGTTTCCGCAGCGAAACTGGTCTCACATCCGAGACCTGGGAGGAAAGGGCTTTCCGAGCCTCTCCCCCACTTAGAATAGAGGGGTCAGTGTCTCCTCGAAGAGTGAGAAACACTCTGGGGTGACGGAAGCCGTTCAAGTAGAACGGCATGAACCCCGTGGACGCGTGCACCGCGTTGTTGAGCGCAAACTCAGCTACTGGAAGCTGCGTCGACCACGTACGTGGTGCTGCCGCGCACACACTGCGCAGAGTGTCCTCAATCACTCGATTGACGCGCTCTGTATGGCCGTCTGTCTGCGGATGGTCCGCAGTGAACATCTGCAGACAAGTTCCCAGTAAAGGAAACAGCGTTTTCCAAAACGCAGCCGTGAACCGCGGGTCTCGGTCCGAGACAATCGTCTCCGGGAAACCGTGATAGCGGAACACGCCATCGACGAGCAACCTTGCGGTTTGTTCGCCCGTAACAGTGACAGGAACCGGAGAAAGATGTACCATCTTGCTCAGCCGACACGCGAACACCAAAATTCCGATGTTGCCGTGTCCGTCGGCGGGAAGCCCAAAGTTGAAGTCAAGACTCATCGACTTCCAACAGTCAGCCGGTACGGGCAGGCTCTGTAGTGGAGCCGAAGAGTGCCCTGCGGGTTTGACCCGCTGACAAGTTTCACATGTCTTAACGTACCGTGCCACCCACTTGTACATGTGGGTCCACCAGAAGGAATGAGAGACCGACAGAAAGGTCTTCTCGCGGCCCAAGTGGCCGCTGGAGGGCGCGTCATGCGACTCCGCGAGGATGTCGAACTTCGGATCCTCGTCGTTGGGTACGACCACCCGTGGAGGATCAGTGGGCTCCACCCGGTAATAGAGGAGGCCCTCCTTCAACTCATATCGGTGGAGCCGTGAGCACTGTCGCGACGAGAGCCAGTCGGCCTTCGCGCTCGTTCCGGCCATAAGGAACTTGACGATAGGCGCGACAGCCTCATCGTCCCGATACGCCATGCGTATCCGATCATATAGATCCGTTGTCACCCGCGTGATGTGGGCCAACTCATAGTCGGGACGCCGAGAGAGGGCGTCCGCAAGCACGTTGAGCTTGCCCGGCTTGTATTCGACGCGGAAGTTGTATTCCGCGAAGAAGGACAGCCACCTCGCCATCCTTTGGGAGAGGTGAGGCGAGTTAGTCGCCGTCCTCAAGGACGCGTGGTCTGTGTAGATCACAAAGGGCCTAGAGCCCAGAAGGTGAACACGGAACTTCACAAGGGCATATTTCATTGCCAGGAGCTCCTTGTCATGGACAGGGTAGTTCCGCTCGGCGGCTTTGAGCTGCCTGGACTGGAACGAGATGAGTCGTTCGTGTCCAGCCGTGTCGGCCTGCAGCAATGCACATCCGATGGCGTAATCGGAGGCATCGCAGACGACGCTAAACGGCTTCGTCTCGTCCGGCAGGGCCAGGACAGGGACCTCTTGTAGACTGGCCTTGATGCTGTCAAAAGCATCCTGGTGCTCTTGTTCCCAGCGCCAGTCGACGTCCTTCTGAAGGAGACTCGACAAGGGCTTAGCAAAGCCCGCGTACCCTGCGCTGTACTTGTGAAGGTAGTTGGCCAAGCCCAACCACTTTCGAAGATCCTTCTGGGATCGGGGCGTCGGCCATGCTGCTATGGTCTTGACCTTGTCTGGGTCAGCCCGAACGCCCACGTTGCTTACGAAGCAACCGAGAACTTTGATCTCTGGTGACGTGAAAACGCACTTGTCGATGTTGGCGTAGAGATTGTTCGCTCGCATCACGTCCAACACTCGACGGAGGTGTCCTAGATGCACCTCCATGGCCGTCTTGCCTCCCTCAGCACGGCTATGGACGAAAATGTCGTCGAAGAACGTCTGTACGAAGGTACGCAAAGGGCGGAACAACTGCGTCACCAGGCGATTGAACGTCGCCGGGGCGTGAGACAAGCCCTGTGGCATGACGAGCCACTCCCAAAGCATGCCGCTTGGCGTGCTCACCGTGGTGAGCGGGATGTCCCTCTCTCGCATCAGGATCTGGTAGTATCCGTCTACCAAATCCAGCGCACTGTACAGTACGCTTCCGGCCATGTTGTTTAACAACACATCCTTTCGTGGGATTGGTGTTTGGGCCGGCACCGTTGCGTTGTTCAGCTTGTTATAAGCATGAACTAGACGCCACTTTCCGTTCGGCTTCCGAACGCAGAAAGTTGGCGTCGAGTGCGGGGATTTCGACTCCCGCACCATGCCTGCCTTCGCTTTCGCGGCGAAGAAGGCATCAATGACCTCCCACTGTTCGCGCGGGAGAGGCCATTGCCGCGTGACACAATACTTTGTGCCGGGCACGAGATCAATCTCGAGCCGTACGCCTCGATCCGGTGTGAGTTGGGTCGGTGGGTGTTTGTTCACCACGTCCGCATACTCCGTCACCAAAGGATTTACCGGATCCTTGGGGTTCTTAAGGATTTCAGAACCAAAGCGCGCCTGACGCTGCTTGTTTAGGTCTTCCAGGACGTCCTCGTACAAGACAGAGGAGAAGTTCAGCTCCTCCCGAGTGGTCTCAGGTCTCATGGGCACCATCTCGGCAACCTTTCCAGCCTTGAGGTTGGCCAGGAAAGACTCGACCGTCATTTCCTCGAGGTGCAGTACCTCTGCAACCTCTGGCAACGGTTCCAAGTGGACACCAGATGCCTTGACGGGTAAACCGGCCTCGTCATCGAAGATGTGATAACACTCTTCCACCGGCCTTGTCGGAGGAGCCCGGGCCCTGGACTCCGAGTCGCTTGAAGCGACGTCGATCGGAACGAAGCTCGGATCCGACTTGAGGCGGCGGCGGCGTCGTTGACGACGGCGACCGTGACGTCGGGCTTTGCTGCCCACGTCTAGGGATGTCTGCGCTACGACATCCGAGGCACTCGTGACCTCGTGTGGTACTGTGGCACCCAGCCAGGAAGTGTGTTCGACACCTTCCTCTTCGGTTAAGGTCTGGGCGGCCGTGTGTGGAACTCTGTTACCCGCTTGTGGACCTAAGTTGCCCACTTGGCCAGCGCCTCCTCTGGGCGCTGCCACCATCAAAGCATCTGTCGGATGCTTTGGTACCCTGGCAGCCCTTGCGGGCGCCCCGGGTCCTGACAGAGGTGGGAACATGACTCACCAATGCTCTGTCGGACTGCGTAGGCCGGCTGGCACCGATTACCTTGCCTCGCCAGTCGATCCAGGGCTCGTGCTTCTCAAGCCAGGGCATACTCAGGATCATCTCATATGGATCCATATCGAGAACAGTGAACGGTTCGAGGCTGTCAAAGTCTTCAAACTTGACGGCCAGATCCACTTGGACGTTGGGGACAGTGACGACCTTCCCGTCGGCCAGTCGCACTGACACCGTCCCGTTGCCCTTGCTTTCTCTCAAAGCATCTGACAACTTGTTGCTCTTACGAGCAACTGTCTAACGGCGTGCGAAATTCTTCGACGCCCCAGAATCGATCAAGATTCTAAAGGGATGATTTTGCGTATCCCCGTACGCATCCGTGTACTACGAGCAACCTGCCGCTGCTCTTCGCCGATTCGAGAGTGCGAAGACTCTCAGGGGCTAAGTCCCCGTGGTACGCGCCACCCGCGCACCCATTACGAAGACTTAGTTCTTCCCCAGTAGGGCGCCCCGCCCCTACTGGTTTCCGGCGTTCCCCTGTCCCCGGGATCCTGGCTTCTGCCAGCGACCCTTGAGGACGGGCTTGGGGAAAGACCGTCTGCGGAGTATTTCCGCGGGACAGTCGCGCTTGAAGTGGTCCATCTTCCCGCAGCCGAAGCAGCAGATGTCACGCTGTTCGGCGGACCCATGTTCCATGGGAACTGGTCCGTTGGGGCTCGTTCGACCGGGAGTCGACAAGGAACTCCCAGGCCACGCTGAGACTGGCGTACGCGCCTGGCGATGGCTGTACTCTTCCTGAAGCGTCACTTGAATCGCCTCTTTAAGGGTGCTTGACTGCACCCGGAACAGCTGAGTGCGCGCTGGGCCCACTCGAAGGCCGTCCATGAACACATTCATCTTGATGTGTTCGTTAAGTGGGTTTCCCACTAGGGACGCCGTGGGCTCCCGTATCTCTTGGACGTACTCGTGCAGCTCACGCCTCCCTTGCTTGCACGAGAGGAAGCGCGAGCGCTGGCGGTACTCGTAGTTCGCCGGGAGGAACGCGGCTCGGAGCTGTTCGCACAGCTGAGCCCAGGATGTGAAACATCCAGGGGATGCTGCCTCCCGCGTGTATACCCAACTCTTAGCACGACCGCGTAGGTTGGAGAGTGCAAAAGCAACACGAAGTTGCTCGGCCGAGATCAGAGCCGCGTCCATCGCGAGCTCTACCTCTCGGAACCAGAAATGAAGGTTCTCGCCTTTCTTTCCTTCATACGGCTAAACCTTCAGCCGTATTGGCTTCGGGTGAGGCGGATTTGCTTCCGCCGCCGGGGCCTGCAGGTTCTCCCGCACATGCGCGATGAGGCCCTGCTCGTACGCGTCGAACGCATTGACGCGCTCAAGCTGCTCAGCCGGTGTTGACACCACCAGGCTCTGCAGGGCCTCCATCCCGAAGATGCCTGTCATCTTCCGAACCGACTCGAACTGTGAGTCGTTCATCTGGGAGAAGTCGTTCCTATCCATGGCAACGAACTTCGGAGAGGTTCAGCTAGTCTACCCGCGGTGGCGTGGATTGACTACGAGTGCTACCAAGTATGACGGGGTCTCACAGCACCTTGCGCTAGAGGAAGTTAGCTTCGGAGAGTATACAAACTCTCAGTGAACGGCAGTTCACAGGTCCCCTTTTATCGAAAGGGAGCGAAGTGACCTATTTAAGGTGGAAAGTAAACTGAGTATATTTATAGGTAGATAAAGCTTGGGTTTAATACAAGCTATAAGTCACCTATAGGAAAGCAATGTCATCGGCCAATGGTTGGCTTTGGACGACCTTGGTACCTTGTACCAAATATCCCCAAGTATGACGTGTCACACTTCATGTAACCAGGGGTACACTTAGGGCTACGTACCCCGCTACATATCTAATCTCCAAAAATATCGAGAAACCGTGCATGGAAGTATTTGCATTTCTAGCTGCATACCTCGACATACCATTATGGTATGTCGAGGTATGCAGCTAGAAATGCAAATTTACCATTATGGTATGTCGAGGTATGCAGCTAGAAATGCTATTACCATTAATCCCACTGACTTCCAAAAAAGCCTAATTGTCATAGAAAGAATTCGAAATGACACGACATAGAAAACAGCCAAAAAAAATCATTAAAAATCCGCCCCCATCATTTTTGGGTACATCATAAAGCCCTATTTCTAAAATTTGGGTACCTCGAGCTCGAGCTCCACAGTTTTTCCCTTGATGATGAGCATCATCGCAATGAGGGATGAAGGTTGCTGGAGTCGTGTCGGTCATGGTATGGAGCCAGTTTTATTAATACATGTAGTACTGAACCTTGGGGTCAGTGTTCGGCCCTATTCACTGATTCGGTTTCTACGGTAAAGACCTGGGTCACCCAGTGGGTGACTCGTTCGAATGATATCCTTGGGATTGTCACGACAAGCGTGCACCGATGTCAGGATGTGGGGGCTTTACGTTTGCCAATACTGACTCGAGGCTTGCATTGTTATCTTAAAAATATTCTATTTATCCTTTCTCCAACCGGATAACCTTGGAAGAGATAGAGATGACGACAAACGCATTGGCGTACTGCTATCTCGCGTGTGGGTTTCAGCAGCGGGTAATTGATCCATTGAGCTGCAAACTTCCGCACTTCCGAGTCGTTTTCGAAAAGATACTCCGTTCCCTTGAGGGATTGAAATTGGCGACAAGATGCTTCGCGGCGAGCGTGCAGGGTTATCGAAACTCGTGCGTTTGAGTTTAATGGCGCTACTTTTTAAACTATTTCCACCTTCAGGTTTGTCGTCACCCATGAACGCTGTAACCAAGTCCAAGCCGTAAATCTCTTCGAGACTCTTATCACGACCCGAGAGTAGCGCATCTTTAAGGAGCTGAACAGCACTACCGTTACTTCGATTGTTAAACCCTTCCAAGTCTTTACCGCAACGCCGATACTGTGCCTGAAATCGACGGGATTCAGCAACCAGCCACTCTGCGTCAACATTTTTTGAAATATCGACTACCACGATAGGGACCGGAGACACGGTGTCTTGCACAGCGTAATTGGTACTAACAGAGCGAGCCGCAGCACCTGCAAAAACTTCAACTCTTCCCTCATCGGTGACAGTAACACTTCTAAGGCTATTCAAACCAGTGCTGGTGTTCTTACTGGGGATCAGCGTCTCTATTCCTTTAGCCACAACACGAATTCCATCGAGCGAAATATAGTTGTGGCGAAGATCAATCTCGTGAATGTTGCTCGCGTTGGACTCAGCGCTGACGATTCCAGCCACCAACTTCTTTAAAAACACAAGTAATCGACCCATTCCCTCACTTGTAAGGCGGTTGTAACGCATGTCGACGCGTTTCAGTCTTCCCATACCTTCACTATCCAACAGTCTTAAAATTGGTCGCAAATCGTCATCTACAAGCCAGCACTCGCGCAGCTCTAAGCAGTCGGAAGAAGGCCACACTGCACCGTTCGAAAGAGAAGTCGATGTTGCTCTACAGAATGTGTCTGCATATTTGTACACGAGCTTCGACTTAGCAGTTCGCACTGCGTGAAATTCCGTCGTCAGCTCTGTTAGTTTCTCCACAAGTTTCTGTGTTTTGTCTTGAATTTGTTTCTTTTGCTCGAGGCATTCACGAACGTTACCCTCACACTGTCGCCGTACGGATTCAAGTTGATTCTTAAGCAATGTCCTTTCCAGTTCCAGTTCTGCTCGAGTTTGCGACTCGCGATTGACTTCGTTAACTAATCGATAAATGCGCTCCTTCTGTTCCAGCGTGACAGCTTCTTGCGCACTAAGCATTTGCTTGGTCTCTCGATATCTCAGTTCATGCTGCTTCTCTACTGCTAGTCTCTTGGCCATTCCTTCCTCCATCCCCTCGAGCTGCTTTTGAAGCGCTACGATCTCATTTCTCGCTCCGGCTAGGAGTCTGCTTTGCCTCTCGAAATCGCCAGAAAAGCTTGTTTTTTGTGAAGACAAGTTCGTCTCGAGCTGCTTCTTACACCCCAGAAAATCTTGTAAGACTCGTTCTAGCTCCTGCATCCGACATTGCGCTGCCATCAGTTGCTCCTCGGCGATTTCGCGACGGTCAACCGCCTCATGCAATCGAGCCTCGACTTCCTGAAGCTTTAGCGTGAGTTCGTACTGCTTGTTTCGCCGCATCACGAGCTCGCCCTGCAACTTCTCGATCTCCAATTGATAATTCAGATGAGAACATGATAATTCCTCCTGCAAAAGCTTCCGTTCGCGACGAATTTTTTCTTGCAAGGCATCCACCGCCGACGCCTTTTCCTCCGCTTGTCTGGTTCGATGTAGTACTTCCACTTCGCTCTCAGCCGAACGCGCAATATGCTCATGATGTGAACTACGAAGCTGTTCACACTCTCGTACTCTATCGTCGAGTCTGGCTTTGAGTCCTTCCGAATTCCGCTCTTGAGCTTCAAGGGCCTGCAGCAGCTTTTCATTCTGGGTTGTGGCGATCTCCATTGCCTTTTCACGCCCTTCAGCCTGACTGCGACTCACCTGTAGAGCTTCAATTGCTGCCTCCAACCGATCAATTTTCCGCTGCCGTCGCACCAGATCGTTCTCCTTTGAGATGACGTTTCGCTGTAGTTGTTCCAGTGCCGCTTCCAGTTCGTCAAGCTGCACTCGTAATTGGTCATTCTGGCCCGACAGCAGCCAAACTTCTCGCGTCTTGGCCTCAATCGCATCGTCACGTAGTCGAATTAATTGATTTTCATGAAAACTTCGAGGCGAAAGACACGCATCAGCCTTCTCCGGTTGCAACTCCTCGACATTCTTCTCTAGCCGACGGATGATTGCTTGATGTCGATCCACTTCTTTCTTCAGTTGCTTCTCCGTGTCAGCTGCTGCTGCAAGGTCTCCATTCTTCTTAACTAACGTCTGCTCTCTCGCATCCAATGCTGCACACACCATAGCGAAATCCTCTTCCCTTTTTTTCACCTGTTCACGAAGCTCTTCCAGCTGTGAATTCGCCTTGTGCATTCCTGTTTCCATTGTTTGAGTCTCGTTCGTCTTAGCGTCAAGTTTCGCCGTCAACGTCTTGATCTGCTCCAGTAGTTCATCGACATATTCCGTCTTCCGAGCTAGTAAAATCTCCTTGGCATTTATTTCGGCTGCCTGTTTCTCTGCCAGCAACTTAAATGCTTGGGCGGCGTCATCTAATTCTACGATCGTCTGCCTTAACTGATGAACCCGAGCGTGAACAGCTTCTGGATCATGCAGATCCATCTCTTCCTCCTCTTTCTCTTCTTCGACTCGATCGCCGACCATGAACACGAAACTGTTGATACTGACGCCACGGGTCGGATCTAATCTAACGGTCGCTCGATCTTGATGGGGTTCCTATTATTCACCTGGATCGTGCGGCTTCTTCTCTCTAGTTTCACACCCGCGCAGTCTTTTGTGGTGTCGGAGGTTAATTGCTCTATCGCGGATGAGGCTCAGAATGCATCGGTGACGTTAAATTGGAAGTTATTTGATGGCGACGTCGCCTACACGAGAGTTTCTCACTCCAGCGAAGCTCTACTAGGCGCTACTTCTTCTGTATCTGACCGCCTCTTGATTCTCGGTGGTATTGAATACGAATCCGCTCAACCTGTGGTCGACAGCCCAGTATTAGTCTACAACACAGCGTCAAATATGTTCCTCAAGCCGCAGGACCAAATCCTCTCAGCCGTGTCTGCAGCGTATCAACCGTCTTCGATTGAGACTGTGTTCACGTCCCCAGCGAGTCGAGCTGAACACGCTTCGTTCATTGACCAGGACGGAGCTGTGTTTGTCTTCGGTGGGCGAAGTCGAGATTTTGCCAATGATACGTGGCGAGGGTGTCTCGATTCCAGCTCCACTAACGTGGTTTGGGACGAATTGGTCACTGCCACAGACGCCACTACCGTCGCAGCGACTCCTTCGCCTCGTATCGGTCATTCCTTCACCAAAGTGTTCGAAAACAGTACAATGATTGGTGCTCTAGTCTTTGGAGGGCTATCAGAAGCCTACGTAGAGCTAAGTGGACTGCATTTGGCCCTCATTTTTAAAGGTTCTTCCTCTTCAGCAGCGTGCACAAACCGAGGACCGAAACTCGTCTGGAGGATGCTAAAAGCTGGGCCTTTGACAGATAATGGCGCAGTTCCAACTGCTCGAGCGTATCATGCAGCCATGACATCGTCGAAAATCTTCACGTCCTTGAAACTCAAGTGTGTCATCCTCCACGGGGGGAAAAGTGCGATCGAAGGAGTCATTTTCAACGAACTGTGGAGGTTGTGTCCTTCGGTACCCCACGTGTCGGTACCAGTGGAGAGAATGAACTATACATGGGAGCTACTGACAGAGATCGGAACTACACCTGGTGCTCGATACGGGGCCAGTATCTCTTTCGTAGACGAAGGCAAACTCGCTCTTGCTGGAGGTTCCTACACGTTTCCAAGCGATTACCTTAGCGATACATGGGAGCTCAACGTCAATGCCACGCAGTGGATTCGACTTTCCTTCTCTGAAGACTACACTCCTCCACGCCGAGGGCATACACTCTCCTTCTCGACAGCTGCGCGGTTGTTTCTCTTCGGGGGTAGAGATCGCTATGCTGTCGTCAAGAAGAAGATGCAAGCTGCTTATTACGGTGCTCCGTTTTGTGCGGCGGGTCTCAAGATCACCTTCTGTATTGCCACGTCCAAGTATGTCTGTATCGCGTGTCCTGCTGGTTCCTATCTGGAAAGCGGTTCCCGTAAGTGTCTTCTGTGTCCACCAGGAACCTTTTCGTCTGCGGGGTCGTCAGAGTGCACGACATGCCCACCTGGAACCTTCAGTACTGAAATCGGTAAAGACAGCGGTTCTCCATGCACTTCGTGTCCTTCAGGGACCTTTTCTCAAGCTATCGGTGCCGTGTCAAGCGCTGCGTGTAATTCTTGTATAGCTGGCACCTTCGCGGTATCCCCCGGGTCGATGTCTTGCTCCAGTTGTGCGGCTGGGACATTTTCGAGTGCCAACGCGTCGACGTGTTCAGTGTGCGCTCGAGGCAAATGGAGTGGCGTTGGAGCTGGAGGTTGCACCGATTGTGCTGCTGGCACGTACGCCCCAAGTACAGGATCGACTGCGTGTTTCTCCTGCCCAAGAGGATATTTCAGCAAGACTGGTGACGTCGCCTGTTCGGCCTGTTCGGTCAATACGTACAGCTCGGCGGTTGGGGCTTCAGCTTCAGATTGTCACGTGTGTCCCTCGTACGCGTTCACAACTTCCAGTGGACAAATCTTATGTAAAATTTGTTCTCCTGGCTCGTCCTGGACGGGAAGTATGTGTCAGCTGTGTAGTAAAGGGTACTACACCTCAACCGCTACCAATGGAGCATGTCTTGCATGTCCAAAAGGGTCCTACACGTCAGATTCTGGCTCTACGCAGTGTCAAATTTGCCCAACTGGAATGTTCACAAGCGGCACGGGAGCTACGAACTCGAGCGACTGTCAACTTTGCGCCACTGGATCATTTTTCAATGGAGTAGCCTGTCAGACTTGCGGTACTGGGACGTATCCCGAGCCGAGGGGCTTCTGCTCACCTTGTACTCCTGGCAGTTACTACCCCGGCGGAGTAATGTCTAGTTCTTTAGACACTTCGTTAGGCTGTACTTCCTGTCCGTCGATGAGTTATAGCGGACTTGGAGCCACTGGCTGCTCTGTCTGTGGGGACAGTAGTTATTCCATGGAGGGATGGAGGAGCTGCATCTCCTGCGGTATATCTCAGACATCGTTACCCGGTTGTGTCACTGGTCGCAATGGTCTCTTGTGCTCAGGGAACGGAGATTGCGTCTATGGAGGGTGCGCCTGTACCTCTGGCTGGGTGGGTGGGGACTGTAGTTTGCCTGTCGACAATACTGCCATGACAGGAGCTGCAGCAGTTCTGTTCTTCCCTGATGCGCCATTTCAGCTGATTAACGCGTTGTCAGCATCAGCAATAAGCGATATTCAAGTGAAAGTGGCTCGATCTGGGACCCTCAATTCTCGACTGCAGGCCATGATCACCTGGAGCTCGAGCGATTTCTCTGCTAGGCCGTCGTCGCTGCCTTTAATGCTCGATTTTTCTTCGGGCGAATCTCAAAAGATCATCCAGATATCTACAACGCAACTCTCACCAAGAAGTGGCTGTCGATTTTTTACTTTGTCGTTGAAAGACGTCACTGGAAGAGCTATTAGCGCCGTATCGTCCGATTTGGACCGTGTCTTGACTGTATACCTTGACGACATAAACGGTGTGTCGGGTGGAGTGACCGGGAGAGCTGTAACCTCAACGTATTCACGACAGATCAATGGCACAGCGATAGTTGCAGTGGTGTCGGATCGTCTGGTATCGACACAGGTAACGCTATCTCCTCAGACTACGGGAGTGTCACTACGAGACCTCCCAATGAATCTGCTGGTAGCAATCGATTTCTCCGCTTCTTATGTGCCATCTTTCATCAACTTGCTACCCGCCATCGTCGCTCAGCTGCAGATTGTCTACCGAACTATACCCGATGGCGTTCGACTGGGTCTCGTAGATGGCACTGCCAAGCCAACTGCAGCGTTTTACTCTGATCTTGTGGACTTCTTCGACGCTGTACAAGCACTCGCTGCATCAAGCGTCGGAAATGCGCCAGTAGATTGGGACTATGTAGCAGCAGGCTTAGCGGCAAGTTATCAATCGTGGCCTTCAACTGACCGTCGACATCTGCTTATCATTGCAGGCGACGCTCTTGTTGGCGACGGATCCGTCACTCTTCCGTCTACATTGCTGGACCAGTTGCGTTCCCAGAGTGTCTTTGCATTTATACTATCTCAGACACAAGTTACTTTCTCCAATGGCAGCGACGTGATCAAGAGTGTGGCGTTCGGTACATCACCAGCCATTCCTGTGACACTTCGCCAAGCATTTGAACAGAAGGATAGTGCTCTACCCTCGAGCGTGAACCTCCTCAACGACTCAGCTAGACTGGCATCTTCTGCCGAAGTGATAGGATTCTCCAGTGGCTCGAACTCCCTCCCCGTCATTCGCGTTACTATGGAGCCTTTTCCACCAACGGCACAACTCCAGGCTGTCACGATTGGTGTACCGGGTGGGCCGTTGCTAATCGTTTCAGTAAACGAACCTGGACACGCTTGCTTCCCGCCAACACAGACAGCTCCAGTTGACTCGCTCCCGCTGAGTGGATGGGCTGATGCGTGGCATCTCGCAAGCTTATTCGACATCAAACGTCTCTGGAAGACTTCTGCGCAACTGGCGATACGCGAAGACACTTCGCTACTGCGTAAATCAACCAGCACTGTTCTGTCAGTCTGCGACTCAGTATCGACGCAGTTTAGCTTAGTGAGAACGTACCCGGGCTCGTTCTTTGCTGCTGGGTTGTCGTTGATCTCTCGTGGATACTGGAAGTCTTTTGATAGCAAGACGGCCTGTGAAATCCTGCTCACTATGACTGGTACCAACACAAGTCTAGAGGTCTCCCACAAAGTTCCGTTCGCCTCCCGAGTCGTCCCAGGTGAGTGGAACTATGGCTTCTCGCAGATCATTATTCCCTGGAAGCTGAGCAGTCTGATTGTTGCTCTAAAATGCAACACGTCGGCTCCTGGAGAAGTTGTCGAATGGGCGGCACTTGGACTGCTCCCTGACCCCGACTTCGCCTGCAAGTGTCCTCGTGGCTTCTATCAGGACTCTCTCTCTGACTCGAACGACGAGGGCAGAGCTTGCATACGTTGCGCTGCGGGTTCATACTGCACTGCTGGGATCAAACGACAGTGTCCGGATGGCACGTTTTCCTTCGGAAAAGCAGCTTCTTGCGAGGCCTGTCGGGATGGCTGGATTTGCACCGACGGACTGGCACGACTTTGTGACCCAGGAACGTACTCAACGCCTTCATTTACCTGTAAAATCTGTCCGAGCGGCTACGCGTGTCGAAACGGGAAGAAATATGTGTGTCCAGTGGGCACGTTCTCGCTAAGACAAGCTAGTGAGTGTCAGAGTTGTCCTCCAGGCACAATTTCTCGCTCGGAAGGGTACGTTCTGCTGTGATCAACGCATATATTTTGAAAACAGGTGATTGAGATGAGAAATACTAACCTGTGGCTCGTAGGTCGTCCACTTGCGAACTCTGCCCACTTGGATGGACATCCAACCATCAGCGTGGCCACTGCGTCTCTTGTCTGCCTGGCGAAGCAACTCTATACACAGGACAACACCCTTGTTCTTCCTGCGCTGCTTCAGCCTTTCCGATCCGCAACCAACCTGAGGTGTGTCTCGAATAGACGATGGCTGTTCGTCTCATCAGTACAGCCAGCGTATATATTAATTATCGCTCAGCTAAATCACACACGCGCTACGAAGGCAGCCACACGCTGTTTAATTTTGCTTGCAGACCTGTTGACAACAAAATACAACGCATATGTCAGGCTACGAGCGTTGACGACTACAAAACACCAGTCCAACCTTTGAGCTCGAAGAACCACAGCTTCATTGTCCGCCGGCTTGTGCACATCCGAGTAATCGGGGATGATCCGTTGGCCACGCACATCGTCGCGTGCCTTGCCGTCCGCTGCCTTCTTTGCGACGTCAGCCCTCATCAAGACGAGATCACTGAGACATTCACGAATACCCTTCTTTGCGTCAAACTCCTCCGCCAACGTAGCCAGCTCATAGCGAGAACTGCAGCGCAAATGGCGAAAAGCTGATTAATGATCCAACAGATCGACACCTTTTCTGGAGCATGATGATCTTACCTGTCCACGGACCCAATAGTACCGTCAACAGCAACGTAGCCACTCTCGACAAGTTTCAGCAGCTCATCGAGAGCGTAAAGCTTGATGAAGAAGGTGTACGCCGAGATCCCCGATCGACGGGATGATTCACGCATGTAATTCTTTCCCAAACCTCGCACTTGTTTGTCAGTGTACACAGCTTCACCGCTCGGGAGGTTCATCTTCGCCTTGCCTTCTGCAGCTTTAAGCTCTGCACGCGCATCTGAATAGAAATAATCGAATTAGGTCGGTAAAGTATGAAAGGCATCGCAGCCCACCTTTCATGTACTGGATGATCTCTGGGCGGAAAATGGCTGCCTCGATGTACGTGCGCTTGGATTTATTGCGCGAGCGAAACTTGTGCTCGTTCCGAAGAACAGTGAACACACTGCTAGAGAGCACCCACCTGGCGTATAACAGCATCGTTAGTCGAGGTTATTGACCCACAACATTAGCGAGTCAACACACCCTGGAGTAATCTCATTGATCGCTGGAGAAAGCGACAAGATGGTGTGACCTGGCATGTTGATCAGAGCGAAAGGCATCGTCACCAACTGCGGCAGCGTATTGACCGCAGTTGCGACCACGGAGTACGGCGCCTTGACGAAGTTACTGGGGAACTTGACGTTGCACCCCAGTCCAAAGAATACACCTTCACCGTGAAAGAGTTCCTGGTCGGGGGCCTTCAGAGTGTGATTGCTGCCGACATTCGCTCCATAGCCGATGTTTCCTTTGCCCTGTGGCCAGATCGAGGCAATCAAAAGTGCCTGGTGATGGAACCCCACAAATGGACCCACAAAACTGGACGTCACTTCTCCTTCAGCGACACAAGTGTTGGGTCCAATCACGGAGCTCACGACAATTCCATGACGCTCCACGTGCGACGTATCACACAAGAAGGAACCTTCAACCACACTGAGCGACTCGACAGTCGAGTTCCAGTGTACGATCGAGTCATGGACGATGCTCTTGATTCGGACGACAGATGGCTCCTCTTTTGTCGATAAGATGGTCGAATTGGTGACATCGCTGTCCTCCAGGACGGCATATCCACCCACAAAAGTCCCTTGAACACGGGGACACCCACGTACCCGCGAGTACTTGGCCACAATGGCCATTGGAGCTTTCACTGCTGCCACATAGTTGTCCACGAAGGCGTCGTATGTCTTCAAGAAGTCGCGATCTCCTCTTGTTGTGGCAACTGCTGCTCCCAGAGAAAAGGGGAGATCTGCAACTACACGGAGGTCGCGACCGCCAATTTCAACTCCGACGTGGAGTAAGTTGCCATTGGCAGAAACTGTGCCGTCCTCGGGACCCGCGACGCTGCCACATTTTATGATCAATGCCCGAGAGTCGACGAGTACGTTTCGAAGAACCAGAGTGTCCCTCACTAGCGCGTCATCCAGTACCACCACGTTGCTGAGTGCTGAGTTATAGACGCCGCACGGGAACGGGATACCGTCTACGTCTTGGCTAAACGAGGCCGAGAAGCGACCGAGCGCCACTTTCCCATGGAACGAGCACTGGCGAATGCACGACGTCTCCATCGGAGCGTTTGGGTCAGTTTTGCACACATTCTGCCAGTTCTTAGCTGTAAGACGAGGCAAAGCAGGAAATCAGAATCGACCAACCATACTAAATGAACAAGAGCTACGAACCGGAGTTGCCGTTCGCTTCCAGCGCGCGGATCTCGCCGTCCGACAGCGGGTAGAAGGCGCTGCAGAAAAGGTCGCGGCGGGACTGCACGTAGCGCACGTGGTCGGAGTTCAGAAGCGCCGAGAGATCGTACTCAGACAAGTTTGAAGCGCGACGCGCCACCTTCTCACGGCGCTCGTCGTGCGGCATGGGCTGAACGTTGTAACAATCATTCATAAAACCTGGTTGCGCATATATTACGGACCGTAAGTTATTTTGTGTTCCACACGCCAACTATTTTACACGGCAAGTGGCATGTACTTAACATGCCACTTGCCGTTTTTATTTTGGCGGGAAGTGCACACTCGATTCAGCCGCGCCAAAGTCACCACCGGATCATGGCTGGCCTGAAGCGCGAGTCTCCACCCTCTGCGACAACCAATAGCTCTGTGGAGCCCAAGAAGCCGCGACTGAGTGTTCATGGCGCCAAGGCTGATCCCACGACGTTCGCGGATGATCTGGAGAACATGGCTCCTATCTCCACGAAGGCGAGCTCGTGGCCCCGCAAGTCCTTGGCGCCGATAGACCCGAGTGCAGATTCTGTGTCTTTCCAGTGGATTGACATCGACATGTACGACGGCCCTCCCCTAAAGATGAACCCTAAGAAAGGGGCGCCTGTGCCTGGACTCAAAGCCTCAGACGACAGCAGCCAGAACGCAGCTATTATCCGCCTTTATGGTGTCACTATGGAGGGCCACAGCGTCCTCATGCACGTACATGGTGTTCTTCCGTATTTCTATGCTGTCTGCCCTGATAACTTCGACGAGAGCAAGTGTGGTGAAGTGCGGGCGGCGCTAGACGCAGCGGTGAGCCAGCGGGACCGAGACAGCAGCAGCAATGCTCGCGTCGTGGGCGTCCAGGTCGTAAGAGACAAGATGTCCATCTATGGCTACCAATTTGACCGCAGGACGACGCTCTTCAAGATCTTCTTGAGTATGCCCAGCTACGTCCCCAAACTGAGGAGCGCACTGGAAGGAGGACTTACTCTTCCCGGCTGTGACTTCCGCAACTACCAGACATACGAGAGCAATGTGCCATTTATTCTCCGCTTTATGATCGACGAAGAGATCAGAGGATGCAACTGGGTGGAAGCCCCTACAGGGACATATTCCGTGCGCTCTACAGCACAGAAGAAGTCGCTGTGTCAGTTGGAGATCGACATCACGTACGACAACCTTGTGAGCCACGCACCCGAGGGGAAATGGGGTAAAGTGGCGCCATTCAGGATCTTGAGCTTTGATATCGAGTGTATGGGCCGGAAGGGCCACTTCCCAGAGGCGGAGCAGGACCCAGTAATCCAGATCGCCAATGTTGTGCAGGAGCAGGGCTCTCATACGCCAATTATCCGCAATGTGTTCGTGCTGGACACCTGTAAGCCTATCGTGGGTGCTCACGTGATGGAGTTTGAGAAGGAAGGAGATATGCTGGAGAGTTGGGCTCGCTTCGTGCAGGAAGTGGACCCTGATATCATCACCGGCTACAATATCGCTAATTTCGACATCCCTTACGTGCTCAACCGTGGCAAAGCGCTCAAGCTGCAGAACTACAATCTCCTGGGCCGTTTGGCGAACTCGTGCGTACTACTGAACCTGTTATAAAAGGCTTTTTAAGGTAAAACTGACGATTTTCACCTGCATGACAGAGCGGCGTATATGGAGAAGAAAACCTTCAGCTCAGCGCAATATGGCAAGAGTGAGAACGTCAAGACGACGATCCACGGACGCTGCATGTTCGATCTGCTGCCGATCATGCGTCGCAGTCAGAACTTGAGCTCGTACTCGCTGAATGCCGTGAGTGCCGCGTTCCTTGGCCAACAAAAAGAAGACGTGCCTCACGGAATCATCAGCGACTTGCAGCGAGGAACAGATGACGATCGTCACCGTCTCGCAGTGTATTGTCTGAAGGATGCGTACCTGCCGTTGCGACTGCTGGACAAGCTCTCGTACCTCGTCAACTTCATCGAAATGGCTCGAGTATCTGGCGTTCCGATTGACTTTCTAATTGAGCGAGGTCAGCAGATCAAGGTGTTTTCAATGCTTCTACGCAAGTGCAAGGACGCGTCCCTTGTTGTGCCGACACTTCCTCGGTCGCAGAACAATGAAGATGTTGGATACGAAGGTGCTACAGTTATTGAGCCTAAGAAGGCCTTCTACTCGGTGCCTATCGCGACGCTAGATTTTGCCTCGCTGTATCCGTCGATCATGCAGGCTTTTAACTTGTGTTACTCAACACTCGTAGCGCCTGGAGATGTGGACAAACTGGCTCCGGGCGACTATGAGAAATCCCCATCAGGGGACATCTTCGTGACTAGCAAGAAGAAGAAGGGAATCCTACCGCTGATTTTGGAGGAAGTGCTGGCAGCTCGTAAGCAGGCAAAGCGAGACATGAATGCCGCCACGGACCCGATGGAAAAAGCCGTGCAGAATGGTCGACAACTTGCACTGAAGGTCAGTGCCAACTCTGTCTACGGTTTTACAGGCGCAATAGTTGGCCAGATGCCGTGTATCCCCATCGCGTCCAGTACGACCGCTTATGGTCGTCAGCTGCTGTTCCGAACGCGAGAAGAAGTTGAGCGTGAGTATACAATTGCAAATGGCTACAAGGCGGACGCTCAAGTGGTGTACGGGGATACGGACTCCGTCATGATCAAGTTCGGCGTCGACACAGTGGAGGAAGCCATGCCGCTTGCTGAAGAGGCTGCCAAGCGTGTGTCTGACATCTTCCCCAACCCAATCAAGCTTGAATTCGAAAAGGTATACTTCCCATACCTGCTGATGAACAAGAAGCGATACGCTGGTTTGCTCTGGACGAAGCCTGAGACGTACGACAAGCTGGACTCAAAGGGCCTGGAGACTGTGCGTCGTGATAACTGCTTGCTGGTGCGACGTATGGTGGACACTGTGCTGCGCAAGATCCTCATCAATCGTGACGTACCAAGTGCCATCTCATACACGAAGAATATTATCTCGGATCTCCTGCAGAACCGCATTGATATCTCGCTGTTGGTGATCACAAAAGGCTTAAAAAAGACGGTGGATCAGGATGACTATAAGGTGAAGCAAGCGCACACGGAGTTAGCGGAACGTATGCGCAAGCGTGACCCAGGGTCGGCTCCAGCACTGGGTGAGCGTATCGCTTACGTGATTATCGACAAGGGTAAAGCCACTCCGCTGTATGAGAAGGCTGAGGACCCAGTGTATGCACTGGAGAACAATATCCCCATCGATTGCGACTACTACATGAAGCAGCAGTTGCAGAACCCGCTCGAGCGTATCTTTGAGCCCATTATCGGCTTGAGCAAGGTCAAGTCCGATCTCCTCAACGGTGCCCACACCCTCAAACGTTCCAAGCCTGTGCTAAAGCAGAACAGCGGTGGTATGATGAATTTCGCAGTCAAGAAACTCAAGTGTCTGGGCTGCAAGGCCCCGCTGAATGGGAAGGGCGCTCTTTGCCGCAGTTGCGTTGAGCGCGAGGCGGAGGTTTACTCGCGCCAACTCCTGTCGGTCAACGAGTTGGAGCACATGTTTGCGCGGCTGTGGACCCAGTGCCAGAACTGTCAGGGCAGCCTGCACCAAGATGTCTTGTGCTCCAGTCGCGATTGCCCGATCTTCTACAAACGTATTAAGGTGCAGAAAGACCTCGGAGAAGCCCAGGCGTCATTGGAGCGATTCCAATCTGTGGACTGGTAAGGTGGTCGATGTAGCTACTGTAGTAGCATCTTAATGGAAATACAAGCCTTGCAAATGCAAGTACGATGATGACGATTTTGTGAAATTTTAGCAAGTCGGGCTCTACATTTGGAAATATGAATTCTTTTCCCCGGCATGTTTAACATTACTACTGTAGTAGTAAATTAAGAAGCAAGGTCCTCTGTTACTACTTCTGCAGAACACAGCAAAAAACGCACTCTCTACTGCTAGTCCTGTCCCCCAAGTTCACGTATGTCATGTCAACTTCATTCCATTCCATCCTACTACCTGAAGTACACCATACCGGTAAAGTGATGGAGCATTGGGCGTGACAAATCGATTCAGATTCTAATTACTGGTAAAATTGTTTTGGGTGAGATGCACATTGCATTGCAATCCTGTCAAGACTGTCGCCACTACTTAGCCGCCGTTTTTTCATTGCCGTTTTACATATAGAATTGCGCAACCTGCACCCAAAGCCGTTTTTCCGGCAAGAACGACCCGTTCGCAGAAAGGAAACGAAACTACTGGGATTATTGTCAATTTTGCGGTGGCTCAGAGATGAATTCATTTCCGACAGACCCGTTTTGTTGAATGTTTCCTCCAACGCTCACTCATAAGGGCAACGCCTAACCAAAACAAACGGCCGTGATGTTCGTGTTCAGCACCAAAAACGTTCTGGCCGCAAGATCTGGAAATAGAATTCGTTCTCATTCGACCCATCCCCTCGCAAGCTTCGTCCTGAACATCTTTTTCATTCTGCAAGTTGCCTCGGCTCACTCAGTGCATATGGCGACACCCACGCTGCGCCACGACCAGCTCCATCCCACGCTGCGCTTCCCACCGCCAGCCCTAATCGACTTTGCTACGACACGACCTGCGCCGCAGTGGTCGGCGACGAACGATCACCTGCGAGCAGATTCCGTATCCAGATTTAGAAGAGCTACCGATCTTGACCACTACCCCGTGTTGCCCAAGATCGCGTCGCTCCTAAAGTGCAGCAGTAGCAACGTAGAGCTTCGGAATTTGCCGCCTCCAGTCGAGAAAGAGACGATGAAAAATCACAAGAGGACAGAAACAGCAGAAGGAGGGAGACCCCCGATGATCTACGAATCAATTGCAGCCAGGTCCCCTCGCAGCATCTTGGGAGCCGACAACCGAGCACGATGTGTCTCTCCTTCCGGTCTCGACTGGTATCACCGTACGCCTCTGTCTGCTGCACGGAGTATGCCCAACAAGACTAACATCCCCGCCATCTCGAGGGAGATGCATCGTGCAGAGATCTGCCCAGAGTTTGGAGTCGCACTTGTCGCTGTCAGTACACCTGCCATCGTTTCGACAGCGCCGCTCTCCACGCCAGCAGTGCGCCGAGTGCGCGACGATCCCACAGAGCGTCTTATCTATTACCAGCACAAACTCCACATTCCAGCCGAGATTCCGGTGATCCATGAGACGCTCTTAAGTATCCCGAGGAAGCAGGCAAGAGCGACCAGACCCCAACGTCAATGGTCTCCTTCACACACGCACCCCGCTCGCTATGAGCGACATGACGAGGAGATCGACCCGAGTATTCGGAAACGACGTCGCTTGACGACCTCCCCGACACCAACATTTCCTTCTCGTAAACCTCTCTACGAGTCTGAGTACGGGCCTACTATACTGGAAACATCCAAGCCACTCATGCGATCACGATACCCTCCCAGCCTAGAATCTGCTGTACAGGAAGGAGATGGCCTCGTCTCTCGACGGTGCTACGCCCGGACCGACTCGAATCATTTTCAGAAAGCCAAGCTGTCGTCCCCTATGGACTACAGCGAGGGTGAGAGGAGATTTAGAACGAATGATGTTACTGAGGCCAGCACACCCCGCGTTCAAACCATCGTGGAAAAGTGCGAGTCAACTTCGTTGGCGACGTTGGTGCTGAAATCCAAGGAGTTTCTCCAGTCCAAGAACCTCGTGCGCAATCGCCACGATGAGATCGATTGGGTTGCAACGTTTCTAAACGTTGGTTTTGACTCGTCGAGTATCTACGCTCTCATGTGTCCGCTACGCAAAGGACGTTGGAAATCCGAGGAAGAAAACTACACGATGGGGTTGCTTCGTCTCATTGAGAACGGTACAATTCTCCTGCGTCACGGCCAGAGTATTCGAGGTTTCATTGGCGAGAAGCTGCACAGCGACGATATGCGAGTGCTCAAGAAACTGAGTAACTGCAAGATGTTCCACTTCGCTAAGCTCATCAACCCGAGACTTGCAGAGGAGGAGAGGCTGGACATGAATGTGGAAGATGCTCAGGCCAAGCTGGAGCAACTAGACCAACTCAAGGACGAGTTCTTACGCTCGGTGCAGCTAGAGGCGCTCGTTGCTGTGCGCAAACATCTCAGCGACAACTCCCTGCGCGAGCTACTTAACGTGCGTGCCTAAGTCTGGCAACATAGTGTTAGTGCTAAGTTGCGTCTTAAGGTTAAGATGTGATATCCTTTCAGCTCTGCCCTTTACCGCCGTGTTACAGTTCTTTCGACACAGCCAAGGTGGAGAATAAAGGACTGTTGTGGTGCTGTATCGGTCGGTTATGTTTCCTGAACTTTACTAGCGATTACCGTCGCAAATTGACCAGACTTTATTCCTGGCTGCTCACACGCTCTAAATGTGTTCAACGCCCGAGCATTCGTTCTTCCACGAAATCGGTCCTGGGCCCATCCGCAACCATGAAGCGAGGTGACGGTGTCATTAAAAGTGACGAGGTGGATCCATCTGAACCGCGTAAGTGCAATTTCACGTTGCAGATTGACGCCTCAGTGGAGCAAGGGACCTTTGAAGCACCAGGTTTCCGCTTCCGCTTCCTCGATGGTTCCAGGAAGCAGACCAGCGCCGTTGGTTGTGGACATGGCTGGACACAACTCCAGGACAACGAGTCGCCTGAATACTCTGCAGATTGTTTCCGCTTCGAACAGAATTTCCCTGACGTTGCAGTCTCCGAGTTATTCGCAATGGCCATCAATGATGACCCCGTTTTGTCATTTTTCCTATTTGATCATCCTGGTCTCGCAAACACTGGAGTCACTCCGCGTACACAAGGCAAGGAGGCTAAGCCTTCCACTGCAAAAACACCCGCTGCAGTTGTACCAGTGCCCACACCAGCAGTTGAATTCACTCCAAAAGCCTTTGCAGGCATATACGAGATGGACATCAGTAGTCTACTCTCAGGTGAGCTTCACGTTAAGCAGGTGTGGGGCAACCCCTTGCAGTCTGGAAGCGAGACACAACCGTCTTCCCAAAGTCTCTGCTTGATGCCAACGGCGTCTGGGCTCAAATATCTTTGCATCCAGCTCATAGTAGATCAACCATTGCTCACAGGAGAGCTGTTGAAAAGGCTTAATCCACTCACGATCACTATTGGAACGGGGCGGCATTTGCCTGGAATTGTGAGTCAAGGGACCGGAATGAAATCTCCACACTCACCTCTTCAGCGCCACTGCAAGCCAGCCTTCGCGTTGATACATTTCTTCCCAGATCAGCTTCATGCAATAGCAACACGTTCCTTCACCCCCAGACTTCGTCACACTGTTCCTCGTCTTTTGATGACACCGGGCCAGCGTCAGGTAATTAATACCCATCTCCACCACTAATTGCTTCGCTAACTCCACTGTTACCATGTCCAAAAAAAAGAGTGAGACGATACGATGGAACGCGAGCTTGACTCTTCTCTGTGGTCGCTTCAACCCTCTGGAGCTTGTTGATGCCATTCGGTATACGTCCCTTACCATAGAGATCCGAGATAGGGACTTGAAGCAGGAGGAAACACTCGCACAGTTCCAGGTAAAGTGGGAAAGCTTGCACACAACGGGTGTGGATCCAGGGGGGCAACAGCAAAAGATCGTTACCACGTTGTCTCGTATCACGCCTCGCAGCACTGAGACAGACCAAGTTGGAAATTCTCCCACCACGACAGCTCAACCAATGGATCTGACAGAAGTGGATGATATTGCGCGTAGCGATTGGAGAATGATGCTTACAAACTCTGGTCGACTCTTTCCGTACGGTCTAGCCACATTTCGCCTTACAGAGCTTCTCAATTTGGCAAAGCAGCGGATGGGTGGGATGAAGGCGAACAGCGACCGATCTCATATGGTGTTAAAGCTCACTTCAGACGTAATCTCCATGAAGCGACGTGCAAGTCCACTCTGCACTGCCACGTTGAGCGAAGAAAGCGATCTCCCCGCAACAGTAGACTTGTCCCCACATGAGAAAGTCATCCGTGAGCCTGGCGCCTACATCTCCACCGGTGCCTCACTCAGTATCACCGTTGAACTACAGTCTCCAATCGAAATACTTAGTGCAGGCTCAGCGGATGCGCTTCCCGCATCGGCCGAAAGTGAAATCGCAGCCTTGAAGTTCTCTAGAATAGTCGTGATTATTCCTTACAAAGACAGCTCTACACTTGGAGAGGTGACAAAAGCCATGACAAACGTAAACTTGAAGGCACTTCCTGGCGTCCCCATTCGCTCGTATCAAATGACGGACTCTGAGAAGATGGACTGTGAAACTGGAGCCTTGGACGTCGTCACCGGTGCCCAAATCATCGACAGCCAATTTCGCATGGTCATCTTGGAAGGTCTCGTAGATAAAGGCATGAAGTATTTGCATCAACAGCTACAACGTAAGGGACCAAACGACCCGAAAGGATACCGAATGTTCTGCAACGATGAGCTCCGCTTCACACGACGACTATACACCGAATTCGAAATCGATTTAAAGCGGATCAAGCTTCGTTATCCGCTCTCCGTGCTGATGGCAACACCTGACATATACATGCGATCCAAAGTCTCTGCAAACTGTCACCAGGCTCTCGCTCGTCTCGCCGAAATGCGCAAAGTCCAGCGTCTTATTGAAGTAAAGCATCTCGATCTCTTCCCCACATCGCAGATGCTGTTTGAAGTCGAGAGTAAATACGGAGAGAGCGTCACACTGGAAGATATCTACGGTACAAGCGGGGACTCTTCCAAATCTGAGACCAACAACACGACATCTTCACGCGAGAAAGCAAAGGAAGGGTGGCGCACCTTCGAATCCACGCGACGCCGTAACAATAGGCTTAAAGCAACCACCGATTCGACAAATGCCAATTTCGAGCTGTCACGTCGGAACCGGGTTGAGAAAAACTTCCTTTTGGAGCGCAAAAAGCACGCGGATCGCCTTCAAGCAGTCTACGCCGAGAAGAAACAGGCTAAAATGCTTGAAAACACCTCGCAAGGACCAGTTTATCTATACAGCGGTCAAAAGCTGCGGGTATGTCCAACATGGTAAACACCGCGGACCACAGGAATGATGATGTACTTACGCATATTTTGTATTGATTTTCTTGCTCAGACTCAAGATACGCTCCAGGATAAGTTGCGCGAGCGGTTATCGAAGGACCATCACGCCACATACACATACAGTCACGACTTCCAGTCACTTGCACTCAGTATGGTTAACCTGGAAGCTCTACGACAATCAGAGGAGCAGGAAACCCGCAAAAAGTGGACGACACAACGAGGATTCATCTACCCAGCGCCTCGACAGCCAAGTGAGTACAAAAAGCTCCCCAACACTCCAAGTGAAGCTCGTTGTGAAGACCTCCGACAACCATTTGTTGATAATATCAACCATCCCAAGCCTGTATCTCGAGACTCGAGAGAACCTGGCACTAGAAAGGGGCCTGATTTTTCCACTTTGCCCTCGAAAGACATGATCTTTGGCGGAACTAACGGAGACGGCACGAGGAATCCCGATTACTTCCGAAGTGTCCACATGTGCGGTGAAGGTCTTCGTATTGAGATGGAGGAGGCGCTGAAGAAAGAGCAAGATGCGTGGGAACGCCGCCTCGTTGTTGACAAGAAGCAGCTGAAGTTCCTTGCCCACGGCAGCATCTGTAGTCAGCCTCGCGACAAACCGTCTCAACTCGATAAAGTCTCAGATATCCTGAGAGGTCCCGCGTATTCCAAGCCTATTCGTATCGTCAAGAACGCATCATTGCCCAGTGGCAAGCGCGTGCCATTGGAGAAGCCACCGGTCACGATTCATAACGAGGAAGAATATGTTGGCTGCGTTGCTACCACGTTCGCTAGCACCCTCCGTCCTTCAGACAGCAATCAGTTTGTGGCAACCGACGCAGTGTCAGGTAAGCCACAGGACTTCTTCTTCCCGTCAACGTCGGGTATCTTGACACCACAGGTAAAAAAAATCATTACTCGAAAGGAGATTGTGCCAGTGCGTGACTCTGAGAAGAAAGGACTTATTTGGAGAAACGAGTGATGATAACGTAAGGGAATAAAGATAGGTAGCTCTCAGCTGTCGATCCGACGCAATGCCTCTTCAAGCCGGGAAATACGTTCGAGAAGCATCTGGGCGATTTGATCGTCTTCTTCTCTAGGAACGTCGCCATCTTCCTCATCCTCCGAGTCGGGTTGTGTGGATATTTCTTTAGATAAAGTATGGGTTGGGACACTCCCTTCTGCAGTAATCTCCACCATGACAGCGGCTTCCTTGTCTTCATTTGTCTTATTGGAGGTTTTTTTCGCAAGGTTCACATTTGGAGTTACTGCAGGACCATCAATACTATTCGAGTCGTCTCGTGGTTCAGCCTCCAACCTTCCAGATGTCGAGAAGAAATCGTTTTCCCACGAATGCATCACTAAGCTTACGAGGTTGTCAAGTGTTTTCGTCGTTTCAGTTGGGATCAGGTCCCCTCTGTTGCTTGATGAACTCGAGTCTTGAAAACGCCCCGCTACGCAGCCATTTGACGATGGCGAGGTTAACTCGGGTCTTTCTGGGCTTGATGTTGGTAGAAGTGGGGGCTCTGCTATAGCATCAACTGCGTCGTGGTCCAATATGGGGCGGGATGTTTGCGATTTTTCTTCCTCGTTTTGAACATTGCTCTCAGATGTACTCAAGAAGAGAGATCCAGCGCCAAGAACCTCTCCATGACTCTCATCCAGCGGTGCAATCAATTCATTATCATGCGGTTTGGACACCGTCGAGCTCAGTGAAGCTGCTGACGAGCGATTGGATCGCAGCCCTTCAATTGCGACACCCGCTGACGGCAACTCATCATGCGTGCATTGGTCCTCACGTGCTTCCATTGAGCTCTCATTTCCGCATTGAAAATATATACCCTCTGCAAATTCAATATCTGGTGATCGGTTTCCCTCCTCCTTTCCTTCAACTACTGACGCATTTTTCGCATCTATCAACGACACCGCCTTCTCAAACCGTCTGCCACCAAAATCTCGTTCTTGCTCCATGGACCCCCGACTCAATATCGACCTGTTACTACCCAAGCTTTTCTCCGTATAGCCGGGCGACAACGGAGGCTTCCTCCCTAACTCGCTCCTACCGATATCCCTCCTGCGCTCTCTCATATCAATCGACAGGGGATATTCAACAGGATTCAATCGCGGCGCAGTAGATAAACCTATTCCTGACGTCGCTGCACCCCACCCAAGACGTCTACGTACCCTCTCAATGACCTCCTCGGGGTCCTCATTTTCCTCCTCCATCTCCTCTAAATCAAAAGATCTCCAGTCCATAGACCCCCACGACTGCTCCACTTCCGGTGTCTTCGCAAGAGTAAATTCTAGCGCTAATGCGCTAGTTCCCTGCCTCGAATTGCTACTCCAGAGGCCCAAACCTTGTCTCAAATTGCTCTCAACACTGTCGACGCTCTTTATATCGTCTCCAGCTAAAATGTTATCTTCTTTCTCGTCCGTATTAGCTACCAGTTCATCCTTTTCCTCCTCGCTAGGGAATGAAAAAACACCGCCAGATGCCCACGTGGATGGAGGTGACGGGCTGCGAAGGAAGCGAGGTGATTTGGTCCACCAGAAGTCGCTTTCTCGGGCAGCCACACGGGCATCGCGCGGCTGCGGCTTTTCATAGCGAAACCGCGCGATGTACTTGCCGATAGTCGTCGTATCCATCACAGGAGGGGGTGACTGTGGCGGTGGAGGCGGCGGCGCGGACACGCCCACTTCTCGATCGTTGTTAGACCAACTCTTTGATCCAGGCATGCGAACTTAACTCATCTAAGACGAACAGCGTTCGCATAATGGGTTTTGGAATTTTTGGGTTTTGGGTATATTGAACGACCCACCCACCCACTCTTTTTTTAGGATGGGTTTTCTGGGTTTATAAAAATAAAGAAAGAACGATAGAGCTGACGCAATACGCAAGTACCATGACTGGCTTTACCTGCACTCGATGCGGCCGCGTCTTCGCCCATGCATCTTCAGTGCGCCGGCAACTTAAGCGGGTCATTTGCTACAATACCCGCTTTCGGTTAACCAGCTGAAGAGAGCTACCCCAACCACCACCAGTTGTCATTAGAGCACATTTCTCCCTTGGACCGCCCCAAAACTCGGTTATATGCATCTATATTTTCTTTAACCACCCTACAGCATCTGTAACCGCTCCATATTTCTCTGAGGTGACACAGTTTTTTTTATGATTGTATAAATGACGTCATCCAGCAGATAATACCCAGTTTTTTATCCCACCCACCCACAAAAAATTCATTACCCACCCACTCAAATCCGAAAAGCTGAGTTTTGGCGAACCCTGAAGACGAAGCTATGTTCTGTATCATACAGAATAAAAATACTATTGATTAAAGTAAACCTCGGCAACTTCAAACATTTCCATCATACTATAATAGCCCTTTCGCAGTTGGTGTGTGACTACTAAATTGCACAGAAGTTGAAACGCAATTCAATTGGCTGAGAGACGAGTATAAAAACTGCTTCTACCGGTGAAGCTGATTTCCCGTTGAATCTGATCGGCGCTAGCAAATATGCGCGCGAACTTCGAGCGCCAATTTGGATGGCTGTGCCACGTGCCGCGCACTGCGCGACGCTCACCAAAGTTTCGGCCAGCTCCTAACTACAGAGACAGTAGTAGAGATGTAACGGGGTATGTAGCCCTAAGTGTACCCTGGTTACATGAAGTGTGACACTTCACACTTCAGGAGTATGACACGTCATACTCCGGGATATTTGGTACAAGGTACCAAGGTCGTTCAAAGCCAACCATTGGTTAAATGACATTGCATTTCTATAGGTAACTAATAGTTTGTATTAAACCCAAACTTAACCTACCTATAAATATACTCAGTTTACAATCTACCTTATTTAGGTCACTTCGCTCTCTTTAATTAAAGAGGGGACCTGTGAGCTGCCGTTCACTGAGAGTTTGTATACTCTCGGAAGATAACTTCCTCTAGCGCAAGGTGCTGTGTGACCCCGTCACACTTGGTAGCACTAGTAGTCAATCCACGCCACCGCGGGTAGACTAGCTGAACCTCTCCGACGTTCGTTGCCATGGATAGGAACGACTTCTCCCATTTGAACGACTCTCAGTTCGAGTCGGTTCGGAAGATGGCAGGCATCTTCGGGATGGAGGCCCTGCAGAGCCTGGTGGTGTCAACACCGGCTGAGCAGCTCGAGCGCGTCAATGCGTTCGACGCGTACGAGCAGGGCCTCATCGCGCATGTGCGGGAGAACCTGCAGGCTCCGGCGGCGGAAGCAAATCCGCCTCACCCGAAGCCAATACGGCTGAAGGTTAAGCCGTATGAAGGGAAGGAAGGCGAGAACCTTCACTTCTGGGTCCGAGAAGTAGAGCTCGCGATGGACGCGGCTCTATTCTCGACCGAGCAACTGCGTGTTACTTTTGCACTCTCCAACCTTAGCGGCCGTGCTAAGAGTTGGGTGTACACACGGGAAGCAACATCCCCTGGATGTTTCACATCCTGGGCTCAGCTGTGCGAACAGCTCCGAGCCGCGTTCCTCCCGGCGAACTACGAGTACCGCCAGCGTTCGCGCTTCCTCGCGTGTAAACAAGGAAGGCGCGAACTGCACGAGTATGTGCAAGAGATACGGGAGCTCACGGCGTCCCTAGTGGGAAACCCACTCAACGAACACATCAAGATGAATGTGTTCATGGACGGCCTTCGAGTGGGCCCCGCACGCACTCAGCTGTTCCGGGTGCAGTCAAGCACCCTTGAAGAGGCGATTCAAGTGGCTCTTCAAGAAGAGTACAGCCATCGCCAGGCGCGTACGCCGGCCTCAGCGTGGCCTGGGAGTTCCTTGTCGGCTCCCGGTCGAACAAGCCCCAACGGACCAGTTCCCATGGAACTCGGGTCCGCCGAACAGCGTGACATCCGCTGCTTCGGCTGTGGGAAGATGGACCACTTCAAGCGCGACTGCCCCGCGGAAAGACTCCGCAGACGGTCCTTCCCCAAGCCCGTCCTCAAGGGTCGCTGGCAGAAGCCAGGATCCCGGGGACAGGGGAACGCCGGAAACCAGTAGGGGCGGGGCGCCCTACTGGGGAAGAACTAAGTCTTCGTGATGGGTGCGCGGGTGGCGCGTACCACGGGGACTTAGCCCCTGAGAGTCTTCGCACTCTCGAATCGGCGAAGAGCAGCGGCGGGTTGCTCGTAGTACACGGATGTGTACGGGGATACGATCATCCCTTTAGAATCTTGATTGACTCTGGGGCGTCGAAGAATTTCGCACGCCGCCAGACGGTTGCTCGTAACAGCAACAAGTTGTCCGATGCTTTAAGAGAAAGCAAGGGCAACGGGACGGTGTCAGTGCGACTGGCCGACGGGAAGGTCGTCACTGTCCCCAACGTCCAAGTGGATCTGGCCGTCAAGTTTGAAGACTTTGACAGCCTCGAACAGTTCACTGTTCTCGATATGGATCCATATGATATGATCCTGGGCATGCCCTGGCTTGAGAAGCACGAGCCCTGGATCGACTGGCGAGGCAAGGCAATCGGTGCCAGCCGCCCTGCGCAGTCCGACAGAGCATTGGTGAGTCATGTTCCCACCTCTGTCAGGACCCGGGGCACCCGCAAGGGCTGCCAGGGTACCAAAGCATCCGGCAGATGCTTGGGAGTCGTCGACGTATATGACGACTCCGAGGATGTTTTGATGGTGGCCGCGCCCAGAAGAGGCGCTGGCCAAGTGGGTAACTTAGGTCCACAGGCGGGTAACTTAGTTCCGCAGACAGCTGCAGCTGTCAGGAACACTGAGAACAGCGTGTTCAGAGTGGGTAACAGAGTTCCACTCACGGTCGCCCACACCATAACTGAAGAGGAAGACGTCGGATACGCTTCCTGTGTGGGTAACACAGTGCCACACGCGGTCGCCCAGACCCTAACTGAAGGGGAAGGCGTTGTGGTGTAGCGGGATCAGCAAAATCTGCGAGATTGCCAGATCCAACTTACCAACTGCGCCCAGACACCGACTAACGGAGGGGGTCCCCCGATGATCCGTGTTCTGCTGAACTTTCCTCACCTTGTGTACCCGTCGGTAGGGCGGGATCTGCTCTCTCGGTAACTTCCGAAGAGTTCAAGTGGTGAAGCTTGAGTGTCTTGGCGAGACGTGGGGATGGGGTGGAGCAGCAGTGGAAAATCTTCACTCTGCGTCCGTGGATGGTTCCGAATCCTAAGCGAATATTCGAGCTTATGGATCCGGGGCCTAGATCGTGGATCCGGCCGTAGGGTTGCCTTACGGGTGTGTTCCCTTGCCTTTGTAGTTCCTTTGCGTCGTACTTGCCGCCTCCTGTGACGGGATCTTGAAAGTTGAGAGCCTCTAGGGTGTAACCGACCAAGTAGTAAATTCGGTTAACCGGTCGGATCTGCACAAGTAAAGGAAAAGCTCACTAGGTTGTAGGATCTGACCAATGTATTATCCAGTTATCACTACCAACACTAGATTCGCAATTCCCAACCTTCTCCGAGCTCGTACGGCCAAATGTAGTTCCGGTTCTTGAGGGCAGGAAGGCACTTGCGTGATACTGTGCAAATTGAGTTCTGTATTGATATTTAAGCCTATACCTGCCTGGATTTCTACCTTCTATGTCTTTCATCTGCTAAATCCCTTACCAGGCTCGGCTGCATGTCCCTTCTTCCCTTGACCCATCATCCCAGCTGTGTTATCTTCAGATCCACCGGATTCATGACGTAATCATCATGGTCACCCTATTATGGGTACACTCATCCGGATCCAGGTAGCTCGGATCCACTTCACTGTACTTGTACACTCACCGTGGATCCGAGCTCTCCAATCGTTCGACATCATCTCGCAACCGTCTGTGATCTCCATTGTCCCACGAAAGTTCGAGATCCACTGCATCCATCATCCCTATACCCTGGATCCAGGTCCCTCTATGCGGGATCCCCCCCCCCTTGGATCCGAACCCGGAAGTATGGGATCCAGGGTACCTCGCGGTGGATCTTGACTTCTCGTTAGCCGTGGCTACTAGATCCACCTTTGGATGGCACCTACCACCATTCCTTCATAGGATCCACACTCGATCCACTGGTACATAGTGTATCCCATATCCACCTAAGTGAATCCAGGTAAGGGTGGATCCGAGATAAGTCTTGGTGGATCTTGCCTTCCCGTACATCGCTCATACCAGATCCATCGTCATTTCATACGGGGTGCCGCTCGTCATGGCTAATCCACCACAGGCAACTTGCACCCGTGCCGAACAACCCAAATCCTCTCTAATCACTTGAAATTGTCACTGATTCGGGATAGTGACCCCGCGTCAGGTCCATTCTCTTATTTCTGAGAAAGCACTTCACCACAATCGCCTCCTGTACGTTGTCGGCGCTGCACAACAGCGTTCACGACGTGCACTACCAGCATCCACAACCGCCTAGTCCTCTTCGTGACACATGTCTCCCGCCAAGCGTACCAGTCAATCGCCGGGCAAGGCTCCATCCACCACTCCTCCGGTCAGCCCCTCTTCAATGTCGCCCACCGATCTGCGTACCCTGGCCCAAGCTCTTTCCGATCGGGTGCAAACCTTGACGGCGGTGCTCCAGACGGCCCAAGATGTTAGCGACCAAGCTGCGTCTTTACACGCCACCCAACTCCAAACCTTGCGAGCCCAGGTCCATGACCAGGCTATGGAGATCCAGGGGTGGGGGCACCGTGCGGCCTCTCGGTCGCAGGACCTACGACTCTTGCTGGCTGATCAGGCGGTCGAGATCCGCGACCTGACCGGGCGGTTGGATCACGCCTCCCGTCAACGAGACAGCATGCGGGACGACAACGACCACCTCCTTGGGGAGATGACGCTTGCCGGATCTGAGATCCACCAGCTCCAATCCCGGATCCACGACCTCGAGCGGGATCTGGAGGATTCTCAGACGGCTAGGGCAGCCACGGACGAGAGCTTGGACCGACTCCGTGACGAGTTGCGTCTGACCCAAGAGGAGGTGGTGACCAATGACTATGTGGGATCCACCCATGGTGGATCCACCTTAGGGTCGGCGCGTGGAGGATCTCCCGCGCCAAATCCACCTCCCTCGTCGCCGGATGTAGCTCTGGCTCAGCTTGCTGAGGAGTTGCAGGATACCAAGGAGTCGCTCGAGAAAGCGTCTGCCGGACGAGAATACGCGCTCGAGGAGTTCGTGCGTATAACTCAATTACGCGACGAGATCCAAGCGAAGCTGGCGGACAGCGAACTCCAGCGGGACAAGGCGGCTACCGAGTGGGCGGATGCAAAGCGTACGCAAACGGAGCTGGAATCCAAGCTTCGCCGCACGAGTACGTGGATCCTATTTTAGCCCTTGCTAGTAACTCCATGTTCACTTGTTATTGTCGATCCAGGTGACAAATTGAAGGAAGCCGACGCGACCACCGCGAAGCTCCAGGATCAACTCGCCGCAGCCCAAACTCAGCAGCAACAGCTGATCCTGGAGCGCGATCGCGGCTTGTCGGAGCGGGATTTGGCACGTCGACGACTGGCGCTGGTGACAGCTGCCGTTTCGGATCCACTTCCTCCCTTGTCGGGGCCATCTCCTGCTGCTAGCGTCTCTGCTCCTCTTCCGACTGTAAGTGGGCCGGATTCGTCGGCTGCGAAACGCCCGCGTAGTGCATCTCCCGCTCCTAGCACCGGATCCTCCCGTCCCCATAAGCAGGCCCGAGCTTCCCCGAAAGCCAAGCCCAAAACGACTCCGGTCTCTAAATCGGCTCCGCAAGCGGGATCCACTTCTTTGTCCAAGGCGGGATCCACACCCGCGTCCAAGACTTCCGCTTCCCCCTCGAAGTCGGGTGCCGGATCCCAGTCTGGATCCACCGCTAGATCCAAGTCTGGCTCCGGACCCCAGACTGGGTCTACGGCGTCTAAGACTGGACCCGTTGCTACGTCCAAAACGGACGTGTGATCCAAGGCTGGATCCACTGCTGCTACGTCAAAATCTGGATCCGGACCCAAGACTGGGTCTACGGCGTCCAAGACTGGATCCGTTGCCCCATCCAAAACAGGATCAGCGGTGCCCAAGTCCGGATCGACGGCCAAAACGGGATCTACGGCCGTATCTAAACCGGGATCGGCGTCCAAGACGGGATCCACCGCTGGCCCTTCGGTAACGACGCCCGCCATTCTCCAGCCCGCTTCCACCAACCCTCCGCCGGCCCGTACTGGACCCGGGAAGGGGAAAGCCAAACGTGTCATTCCCCCTGGATGTGGACTTGGCAGCTCGGAGGACGACGAGGATGAGGAATCCGACTGGTCCGACGGCTCAGGGCCTCCTAACCGATCGTCGTCAAAGCGTACGTCGTCTTCCGGCCCGTATCCCTTCACTCTGAGCGATGAGGACGATGACGACGACGACGATGACGACGAGAGTCCAGAGGATTCGGAGGAGGCTCGAGCCGCTGAGGATGCCTTGGAGGAAGACACGCGACGGGCTCTGTCCCAATCCCGGTCCGAAGCCCGGCGGAGATCCCTCTCGACACCGCCTCCACAAGTCGCTGGCACAGCCGGATTCGGAGGCGACACTGCGGGATCCGCGATCCAAGTCGACAGTGACGGCGGATCGGGTAGTGATGGTGGGAGGGGGTCGCCTCGTGGTGGCGGACTCCTCGGATCTGGCGGAGGGGGGTCGCCTGGTGGCGGATCTCCCGGATCTGGTGGAGGGGGGTCACCTCATGGTGGTGGATCTCCAGGATCGCCCCATGGTGGCGGTTCCCCAGGATCGCCTCATGGTGGCGGATCCCCGGGATCGTCTCACGGTGGCGGATCCCCTGGATCCGTCTTGATCCCCGCTCCCCCTAACTCGTCACTGCCAGGGATGCTCCCCGTGGCTCCGTTCGGTCCGGATGCCGCTTTCATTCCTGGTAGACGTGCTCCCGTGGCCTTCGCTACCAGAGACATCGAGCCTTGGTCAGCCAAGAAATTGAACCGAGTCGCGGTCATCTCCATGAAGATCACGGTCCTGTTTCCGGAGTTGCCTTTTCGGGCTGAGTGGATATTCCCTCGGACAGCGGATGCCATCCCGAGGGCCGGGTACGTGGATTCGCTCATCACCAGACCTCTCGTGGAGGAACTGACAAGTGCTGCCCCGTGGGATACGCTGGTCACCACACCGGTGGATCCGGTTAGCTTCAGGGGTGATGTGCGTGGGCGACTCGGGGTATTCGTTCGGGCGTTCCGGGATTTCGCCTCCAAGCACCGGGTTGCTATATGGGAGGGCACTCACCGGTTCCCCATCTCTCGGAATCAACTGCAGGGTTCGACTTGGTTGTCCAACTTCAACAAGCAGCGTGGTAACCGACGTAGCCATGCGGACCGAGCTTGGAAGAGAGTCCTTGTGATCCTCGTGTTAGCAATCCAGGACGGTTGGTGTGACGTGGATATTTTGCTGGATCCATCCTTCTTGCATCTTCCCCGACGTGGGGATAAGGTAGCTTGGTTTCCGGGATCCGTATCCCGTCAAGCCAACTTGGAGGATCCCAACCTCCATCGCCCAGAACCCACGAGCCTATTGGAAGCCTTGCGAGAGATCGACGAAGCCGAGCCTTGGCGCATCCAGTTTCGCGGGGACTTGAGCCAACACCCAGGACGCCAGATCCAGCGTCTAGTGGGCAAGTTCTTCAATGTTCAGCCCAAGACTACCTGATCCTCATCACTCTTTGACGCCACGTCCCCAGTTTCAGTCTTCGTGGATTCATTTCGTAGCAGTAACTAGCGACTGGATACTGGGTCGAGCTAGCCTTTTGCAAAGCTATTATAATCCACACTCTCTTACCTGAATATGCTTATAACATTCCTTCGTCGGTTGAGAAATCTAGTCCACCCTTTCAGGGTACACCTGGATCTGGGCTGGATCCACCCTTTCAGTGTACACCTGGATCTGGGCGGGATCCACCCTTTCAGCGTACACCTGGATCTGGGCGAGATCCACCCTTTCAGCGTACACCTGGATCTGGGCTGGATCCACACTTTCAGTGTACACCTGGATCTGGGCGAGATCCCGGATCCAGTTGGATCCGCGCCTGGATTTCATCCGGATCTAGCGCCAATGATCCAGGTTCAATCGGGTCAGTATAGTTCGGGCCCTTGAAAGCTCGTGCTTGAAATCAAGCAGGACTCCTCACACGTAAAACGTCACTCTTATGCATAAACATTCACTCCTTCCTCCTAATCCACCCTGTGGATTCGTCTTCTCTTTCTTTCCGATGTGACCAACTCATATCAGCGATCCTCCTCCTCCTGACCCACATCCTTCCTGTGGGTCCTTCTTCATCCCCCCATCGATATGATCGACTCACATCAATGGATCCCCTTCCTACTCTTCTTCATGAGACTGCATCACGCCGAATCTGTTACGATTCGTACGATCCCGCAAGAAATCATAGAGTAATGCTCCGCAGTTCAGATCTGCCTCGTCTACCCAACTGGGTTCGTCATATCCACGCCAATACACTAGAAATTCACGGTAAATCCGTCCGTATCTAGTTCGTTTCCCTGACCTCATATCGGTGATCCTCTCGACTTCGAACTCGTCGTCTTCGAGATCCACATTCCAACTATCTTCCGGTAGGAGGACTTCGTCGAAGTCGACGCGATCGGATCCATCCACCGAAAGACGGATCTGCGGCCGATCCGGATATTCTTTGACCAACTTCAGCTTGGATACGTGTACTACAGGGAACAGGCGATATTCGGTACCTGCCGTTTCCAGCTTTACCGCGTGTTCTCCAATCTTCTCGCTCACCCGGAACGGTCCATGCCATAGATGGGCCAATTTGCGGGCGTACCCTTCTTTCACTCGATCCAAGTAAAGCCACACCTGCGATCCCACTTGGATTTGATGCGGACGGGCATCTTCGTTGTGTCGATCCGCTCGATCCTGTATCGCACTCCGCAGTCGTTCGCTCACCTGGGATCTAGCTTGCTGGTAGTATTTCTGGACTTGGTATCGCCATCGCCTTGGATCTCGGTTTCTCTTCTTGGTGCTACATACTGGAATGGCCGCTTCTAGGGTAGATTTGGGATCCCACCCATGTACCAAGTAAAATGGGGTGTCACCCCGGATCCTGTCTTGGGCGGTGTTCATCGCGAAGGGGAGCCGTTCTGCGTACTCGTCCCAATCCCTCTGATCCAAATCCTGGACATACATCTTGAGTGCTCTCGTGATCATCTGTACCATGCGCTCGACCGACCCGTTAGCTTGGGGACGATGTGCCATGGTTGCTCGCTGTCGCTGCCCCAGGATCCGGTTGGATGCTCGAAAGAAATCAGACATAAAGCCTGGCTCCCGATCATGTCTAATCATTTCGCTAGCACCAAATCTTCGGAAAACACACTCCTCGTACGATTCCGCAATGGTTTGCGCAGTTCTAGACGCACTAGCTTTGGCAATCACATATCCGGTAAACAGGTCCACCCAAATCAACAATTCTGTGTTTCCTTTGAACGACTTGGGCAACGAGGGGATATGGTCCATGGCTATGATTTGGAAAGGGTAAGTCGCTTGGGTATTCCCAGGTGACCCCCCTTCAATTGTGGGCCTGCCCTTGCCTGTCTCACAATCCACGCATTCACCGACATATCGTTGTACGCTCTTGAATAGTCCTCTCCAGTGGAAACATTCCCGGATCCGTTGGTAGGTCCGACCAATACCCTGATGTCCGCCTTCCAAGCTAGCGTGGTAGTGGTGTAGGACATCCTGTTGCAAGGTTTCTGGCATCACCAATCTCATCAATCCATCCCGATCCTCGTGGACTCTCTTCGTAGAGGGGCAATAGAAGAGCAAGTCATTCAGATCCACTGCGTAATCCGTAGCAATAACGCTGTAGGATTTGGCATCCTCCCGGCTTAAGTCTTGTACATCCCCCATCAAATACTTCTTTAGTCCCAGGATCCACGCTTCCTCGTTCTGTGCTTTGAGGATCCGCTCAATGCGGACTCTCTTCACGAATGTTTCATCGAGGATCTGAGGGCTGGATCCAATCCTTCCTCTGGACCTAGTGACAGCCATTACCTGGACTGTTCTTTTCCCGGATCCAACCACCACCACCTCATCTAGTCGGTTCAACGTCACGAGATCCTGATGCTCGACCTCTCTCTCCACTTCGACACCACATTGATTCCGTAAAGCGGCACCGGCCAAGCTATCTGCACTAGCATTTCAATCCCGCTTGACATGCACCAACTCGTGATTCATCCAACCACGCAGGTGGATCATCACTTTCTGCCGTAACAGTGTTAGGGCCGGGGCCTTGCAGTCGATCTCACCTCGCACCTGTCTGATTACCAAATTTGAATCCCCACAAATCACCAGCCGTTTTGGATCTTGTCCCTTTAGTAAGTCCAAACCCAGAAGGAGTCCGTTATACTCCGCTCCATTAACGGTGAGGCCTTCCGCGTAAGTGGATCTGGCCCGTACAACTTCCCATCCGGGAAGTCTCCACAGTATTGCACTGTATGCTCCTCCTCCGCGTCGTACACGAGCGGATCCATCGAAAATCAGGACGTACAGATCCTCATCCGCCTGTACCGTCGGGATCTGGATTTGGCGTTTGGGCTCTTTCTTAGGAGCGATCCTAGTCAGCGCTGCATCCATCTTAGCTCGAGGTGTGATGCTCGCGGCCAAGACCCCCAGAATCTCGTCTTCCCCTTTCGAACATCTCACAATCAAGGCGAGAGTAAAGCTGCCCACTGTCCCAAACGTCCTTGTAACCCGGCCGACTTGAGCAGCCAGGCTAGCGTAGAGTGCCGAGTCAGGATCCGGATGGATCTTCCTACCAGCAAGTTGTAATTGAGATCCAACACGTGCAGGAGCGCGAGTATCTCTTTCTCCACCGCTCCGTAGTTCAGTTCATTCGGCTTCAGTGTCCGGCTAACGAAGGTGACTGGATGACAGATCCCCTCATGTTCTTGTACCAAGGCTGCTGAGACCGCCCAGTCACTGGCATAAACTACCACCGTAGGTTGACGTTCCGGATCGAAATGACGGAGGATAGGTGTGGTCGCGATCCTGTTCCTCAGTTCCACGAACGCGTGTTGAACTCGGATCCACCGAGATTCTGCCTTTTCCATGCTCCCCTCCGTCGTCTCTATCCTGATTGGATCCTCTTTCTTTTGGTCCCGGGGTGGATCCAGCTCCTGTTTTAGGTCCTCTTCTGGCGTCGTGTTACTTGGATCCCTTCGTGGATCCGACATCTCCAGAGCTAGAGCTTGTTGGATTTTGATCCGGACAGCTGGAGTGGTCATCGCAGCAAAATCTACCTCTCTCAATTCATATAGTACCGCAGCAAACAGTGCGTAATTCTCGATGAACCGACTGTAGTAGTTCAAACTGCCCAAGAAGGATTGCATCGCTCGTAACGACTGTGGGAAGGACAAATCGGCTAATGAAGACAGGTCCTTAGGATTCGCCTCCAATCCCTTCTTGGAAACTCGATGGCCTAAGTAATCCACCTTGCGCATCCCCCAATAGCTCTTTACCACACTGATAGAGAGATTCCACTTAGTACACGCCTCCAGTAGGGATGTCACTCTTTCGCACAACTGATCCCACGATTCCGCCGAGATCAGAATGTCGTCGATGTAAGATCTGCGTCCTAACACAGACGGGGTCCCAGGATCCCCTGGCTCCCCCGCTTCGAATGGATCCACTTCTGCATTGCCTTCCCCGGATCCACCCGTTTCGGGCTCCGGTATTCGGGCGAACCCATAGAGGGCGTTATTGATCAGGCGTTGGTAGATCTGGGGTGCGTTCTTCAATCCAAACGGCATCCGGGTCCACTCGAACAGGCCAAACGGTGTGATGAATGCGGATATTGCGCGAGCTCGATCCGTCATAGTAACCACCCAGAAACCACTGGCCATGTCTAGAGAACAGTACCAGAGTACTTTATCCAAATCTTCCAACAGCTCATTGATTAGAGGCATCGGGTACACCATCAATCGAGTCAGGCTGTTAACCAGTCGGTAGTCAATGCACAGTCGTATATCCACCCCGTTCTTCTTGATGATGACCACCACCGGAGATGCCCACGGGGACGTTGAGAAGCTGATGATCTTGGCTTGCAGCAGGCCCTTAATCAGATCCGACAGTTTTTCTCGGAACTGAGGTGCCACCTTCCGCACCCTTTGAGCGATCGGTTTCGCGTCGCCGACATCGATGTCGCATTTGACTCCGCGGGCGGCGGGCGGTAACGCATTACCCTTACTGATCAGCAGATGTCGGCTTTCCCAGATCTTCTGACGTAACCGATCCACTTCCGCGGGTTCGTTCGCCCCTGGATCCACTTGGATATCATCAATCGTGACCTCCTCTGTGGTCAGTGGTACCTCCGGGATCACCGCCAGGCCTTCTCCGAGATCCTCGGCGTGTAGATCCCCGCCTTCATGGTAGCAGACTTGTTCATCTTCAGTCTTTGTCGGATCCACCATTGGATCCAAGCACCGCGACCCTCTTTCACCTGTCAGTCCTTCTGTTTTCGTGGGATCCGGTACCCTGGTACCGGGGAAGCCACCAGTTGGAACGACTTGATCATCTAGCGAATTTAAACACGACGGTTCTTGTTTGACTAGCGTTGCCACTCTCGACAAGGATCCAGGCACTTTGTCCCATGAAAATCTAGGATCCACTTGTGGGTTAGCAGGATCTGGCGGTCCGGCTTCAGCCCTCTGCGTCCCCTCATCCATCGATCCTGCGTCATCTAGGGGACGACTCTGGGGATCATCCCCCGTCGTGGATCCAACCTCCATCGCTTGGATCTCGATCCGACGATTCCTCTGCAGGATCTTTCGCGGAGTTGGATATGAAGGCCGATCCACCAAGGGGCCAGTTGGCCCCGCCGGGAGCTCCACCTCTCCGAGCGACTCGATCTCGGTAGTCGCCTCGTACGCCAGATTCTGCCATTCTTTGTAGCGGCGGGATCCCACTGACACATACCCAGGTCGCCTAGGGATACCGTCCTTCGCCAACCATCGCCCGATCTCCTCATAATGGTCCAGTAATAGTCTCTTGTCGCTGCCGTTCGTGACCTGGAGGTATTGCGATCGACCTGGTCCTTGGATTACGGTAGGTACCCATTTCTCGCCCCGAGTGACCCACAGTTTCTCATGTTCCACCCACTTTAACCGGTCTGGCAGCTCCCAAGTTTCCCCGGGCTCGATCCAGGTGGTTTTATCCGCCCTTATGATCCTCATCTTCGCTCCATACAACGGCCGCCGTCCGCTGAGCTGGATCCGCATCTCGTCAGGGAAACAAAGTGTCCCATCCGCCAGATCCAACCTCACTCCGGCTGGCACCATGAAATCCATCCCAAGGATGTCGTCTTGACCAGCGAGATCCCCGACCCAAATGTCAAACCAATACACCAAACAACCTGCCAGCGTGATCTTGATTCGCGTTCTCCCGTTCGTACGGTATACGCCTTCACTAATCCCAACACAATCTTGGATCCGACTCCCATCCACTTGGCACCCAACCTTACGAGCAAAGGCGGTATCCAGTATAGACACCTCGGCACCACTATCTAGAAGTAGGATTGCTTTTTCATTGTTGATCTTGCCCCCTACCTTGGCTTGTCTGAACCACTTTCCTGGGGCATGGTACTTCCAGTATCCACGGGACTCCCCTGTTAGCAGATCCATGGATCCAACATCCTCAGATCCGTGGGATCCAGTGACCAGACAGACCTTAGGTGGATCTGCAGTGACCTCACCCTTGGTAGGCTCAAACCATCGACCATGTTGGCGTTTCTCCCAGTAACCACGTGCCTCTCCTCTTTGTAGATTCAGGGTTGAAGAGACTTTGGATCTGGAAAACTCGTCCACTTGGCGCAAACTAGAGACCTTGGCAACTGACACTTCATGTAGATCACGTGTATTATCGACTGGATCTAGGGTCCTGCTACCTGGATCTAGCGATGTCTTGTTCACAAATGCATAAATGCAGTACCTAGAACGCTCGGCTCGTACCGGATTCAAACCCGGCGAGCGTCCTAGTTTAACATCTTCTCGGCCACTTCTGGCAACATCCCTCTGTGCTTGGCTGGATCAAACCATTGGCGGATCTGGTTGTAGAATTCTTCCATCGGGCACTTGCCGACGTCGTGAATCTCGCCACACCCGCGACACACGTAGAAGCAATGATCCCCGGGATGACCTTTCTTGCCACACTTCTCACAGACCAGATGTTTCCAGCATCCAGACTCAGTGTGCTTCCGGGATCCGCACTGCGAACACCTGACTTGTGCTGCCCCGTCCATGAGATCTCGGGATCTGTACATCCCACGGTCCCCGGGTACGGTATTCCCCGGTCGAGAGTTGTCTCCGGCCTTCGCCGTTCGATCGTTGGACGCAGTGAGACAGACTCGACGGTAATCTTCAGGGTCGGAGTCCGAGTCGTCGGATCCTGACTCAGCTCCTGAGTCAGGCGCCGTGACTTGGTGGACACGTCGGGCTGGGGCCGTGGGCGTCGGAGCCTTTTGGCGATACTTGCCGGATCCGACCGCCGCCTTCTTCTGGCGGTGTTTCGCGCGATCCACAGCCCGCAGCACTTCTTCGAGCTCATCTGCGTCGGGAAGACGTAACAGGGTCAGCCTGTCGGCCAGATCCACATCTCCCAACGTCTCGATGAAGTGAACCACGTGTTCCCGCAGTACCTTGGATCCCCCATCCTTGATCTTCAACTTGGCCCGTAGACCGGCCACCTTTAGTCGATGTAGGTATTCCAGCGGGGATTCATCCGATCTGCGGCGAGCATGGTAGTATTGTCGTGCCACCGACACTCCCAATCCACAGTACTGGGTCTGGAAACTGCGCAGCAAATCTGGCCACTTGTTCCTGGTGGATCTGCCCAGCTGCCGATACCAGTTCCTGGCTGGCCCCGCTAGCAGATCCGCAAAGGTCAAACACTTCTCAGCATCCGACGCTTGATCTCTCATGAGGGCCGACTTGACTTTGCTGATCCATGTTCTCGCTCGGTCCTCATCTTGATCCTTGCCCGTGAACTCCTTCAGGTCCGATATGGCTGAGATCCGTACCCTCTGGATCATGGACGATCCACCTGCCCCGGCTGCGGCTGTTGCTACCACTGCTGACGAAGTGGATGGGCCATCCAGATCATCTGGGTCGAACTCATCATGGGAGTTGTCTCCCTCCACTGACTCCATCTCCACGTCTCGTGCTCCATGTTCGTGGAGCACTTGCGCTTGTGGCACGGGCGCTCTCATACCCTGTTCGGCCAGGAAACGACTCATAGCAGCTTCGAAGTGTCGCTGCAGGGTGCCCGAGGAAGTGTCGGAAGAGCCTGTGGCCGTCTGGTCCACTGACGAAACCGGATCCGTGAGGCGATTACCTCGAGCCTGATCTGACGATAATCCCACTGGCTTCTTGCCGGATCTGGCTCGATCCTGGATGGATTGTGTCAGATCACGCGTAGGGCGTACTGGATCCCGAGCCTTCACGTTCACAGGGACTTCCTGTCCTCGTATCCTCGCCCGCGCTTCCAGCATGGATGCCCCGGAGGGTCCTAAAGTCATGCGTCGTGGTTCGGACGACGTGTCTGACTCATCCTCAGCGGCGGATTCGTAGTTTGAGGACGCAGCTTGGCTGATCCTCGGCGACGACACTGGATCCATAGTGCGCGACCTTTCTCCGGTGATGGACTTAACTCTGGCAAAGAGGTCCCGCGTCGCGGATACTATGAGATCCAGGTCTAGCTCGAAGATATCCTCTGCGTCGAACACACCAGCTACGATGCCTGACTCCGTAAGCAAACGTAATAGATCTTTGACTGCCACCAACTTGTTCGCCGTTTTCGTTGGTGCTCTCACCGGTTCCTTCGGATCTTCGATCTGTCGTGGATTCAGGATCTGCATGACAGGATCTTGATGCAGGAAGTCGCGTAAAGCTTGGTGGCGATACACAAACTCGAGGTCCTTGTCGGACCAGCTTGACCTGGATCCAGCTTGGTCTTCTTCCGACTCTGGAGCTTGCATCTTCTTCCGCGTGTCTTACTCGTCTTCGTCTTCTTTCTCGTTTCTTCGACTAGCGGGCTTGGGTTTAGGTACGATGTTGGCTTAACCGGTGAATCTGCAAATGCATACCGTTTCGCCTTCACTTTCCCTTGTTTTGTTAGCGGATCTTGACTTGCGTCAAGATCCGCAGGGGTCCCCGAGGGGACCTGGGGAGGATAGAGAGGTTTCTCTTCTAGATCCGGATCCACCTCTCTTCCGTCGACAGAGTTCCTCCCAGGACTCCATCGATCCGCGGATCTTGTTTCATTCAGCAGCGTCTTCGTCGATCCGACCTCCGACGACGCCTCTTCCCCTGGCTCAATCTCCACTTGAGCATCTTCTTGGGACTCACGGTGAAATCCCGAGTCACCAAAGGATCCGGGCACGCGCACCATTGTGGCGTAGCGGGATCAGCAAAATCTGCGAGATTGCCGGATCCAACTTACCAACTGCGCCCAGACACCGACTAACGGAGGGGGTCCCCCGATGATCCGTGTTCTGCTGAACTTTCCTCACCTTGTGTACCCGTCGGTAGGGCGGGATCTGCTCTCTCGGTAACTTCCGAAGAGTTCAAGTGGTGAAGCTTGAGTGTCTTGGCGAGACGTGGGGATGGGGTGGAGCAGCAGTGGAAAATCTTCACTCTGCGTCCGTGGATGGTTCCGAATCCTAAGCGAATATTCGAGCTTATGGATCCGGGGCCTAGATCGTGGATCCGGCCGTAGGGTTGCCTTACGGGTGTGCTCCCTTGCCTTTGTAGTTCCTTTGCGTCGTACTTGCCGCCTCCTGTGACGGGATCTTGAAAGTTGAGAGCCTCTAGGGTGTAACCGACCAAGTAGTAAATTCGGTTAACCGGTCGGATCTGCACAAGTAAAGGAAAAGCTCACTAGGTTGTAGGATCTGACCAATGTATTATCCAGTTATCACTACCAACACTAGATTCGCAATTCCCAACCTTCTCCGAGCTCGTACGGCCAAATGTAGTTCCGGTTCTTGAGGGCAGGAAGGCACTTGCGTGATACTGTGCAAATTGAGTTCTGTATTGATATTTAAGCCTATACCTGCCTGGATTTCTACCTTCTATGTCTTTCATCTGCTAAATCCCTTACCAGGCTCGGCTGCATGTCCCTTCTTCCCTTGACCCATCATCCCAGCTGTGTTATCTTCAGATCCACCGGATTCATGACGTAATCATCATGGTCACCCTATTATGGGTACACTCATCCGGATCCAGGTAGCTCGGATCCACTTCACTGTACTTGTACACTCACCGTGGATCCGAGCTCTCCAATCGTTCGACATCATCTCGCAACCGTCTGTGATCTCCATTGTCCCACGAAAGTTCGAGATCCACTGCATCCATCATCCCTATACCCTGGATCCAGGTCCCTCTATGCGGGATCCCCCCCCCCTTGGATCCGAACCCGGAAGTATGGGATCCAGGGTACCTCGCGGTGGATCTTGACTTCTCGTTAGCCGTGGCTACTAGATCCACCTTTGGATGGCACCTACCACCATTCCTTCATAGGATCCACACTCGATCCACTGGTACATAGTGTATCCCATATCCACCTAAGTGAATCCAGGTAAGGGTGGATCCGAGATAAGTCTTGGTGGATCTTGCCTTCCCGTACATCGCTCATACCAGATCCATCGTCATTTCATACGGGGTGCCGCTCGTCATGGCTAATCCACCACAGGCAACTTGCACCCGTGCCGAACAACCCAAATTCTCTCTAATCACTTGAAATTGTCACTGATTCGGGATAGTGACCCCGCGTCAGGCCCATTCTCTTATTTCTGAGAAAGCACTTCACCACAGCGTTGAACACGCTTCCTGTGTGGGTAACACAGTGCCACACGCGGTCGCCCAGACCTTAACTGAAGAGGAAGGCGTTGAACACGCTTCCTGTGTGGGTACAACAGTACCACACGAGGCCACGAGTGCCTCGGATGTCGTAGCGACGACATCCCTAGACGTGGGCAGCAAAGCTCCCCGTCACAGACGCTGTCGGCAAAGACGCCGCCGCCGCCTCAAGTCGGATCTGAACTTCGTTCCGATTGACGTCGCTTCAAGCGACTCGGAGTCCAGGGCCCGGGCTCCTCCGACAATGCCGGTGGAAGAGTGTTATCACATCTTCGATGGCGAGACAGGTTTACCCGTCAAGGCATCTGGTGTCCACTTGGAACCGTTGCCAGAGGTTGCAGAGATACTGCACCTCGAGGAAATGACGGCTGAGGCTTTCCTGATCAACCTCAAGGCTGGAGAGATTGCTGAGATGGTACTCATGAGACCTGAGACCACTCAGGAGGAGCTGAACTCCTCCTCTGTCTTGGACGAGAACGTCCTGGAAGACATGAACAAGCAGCGTCAGGCGCGCTTGGGTTCTGAGATTCTCAAGAACCCCAAGGATCCGGTGTATCCTTGGGTGACGGAGTACGCGGACATGGTGAACAAACACCCACCGACCCAACTCCCACCGGATCGAGGCGTACGGCACGAGATTGATCTCGTGCCCGGCACAAAGTATTGTGTCACGAGGCAATGGCCTCTCCCGCGCGAACAGTGCGAGGTCATTGATGCCTTCTTCGCCGCGAAAGCGAAGGCAGGCATGGTGCGGGAGTCGAAATCCCCGCACTCGACGCCGACTTTCTGAGTTCGGAAGCCGAACGGAAAGTGGCGTCTAGTTCATGCTTATAACAAGCTGAACAACGCAACGGTGCCGGCCCAAACACCAATCCCACGAAAGGATGTGTTGTTAAACAACATGGCCGGAAGCGTACTGTACAGTGCGGTGGATTTGGTAGACGGATACTACCAGATCCTGATGTGAGAGAGGGACATCCCGCTCACCACGGTGAGCACGCTAAGCGGCATGCTTTGGGAGTGGCTCGTCATGCCACAGGGCTTGTCTAACGCCCCGGCGACGTTCAATCGCCTGGTGACGCAGTTGTTCCGCCCTTTGCGTACCTTCGTACAGACGTACTTCGACGACATTTTCGTCCATAGCCGTGCTGAGGGAGGCAAGACGGCCATGGAGGTGCATCTAGGACACCTCCGTCGAGTGTTGGACGTGATGCGAGCGAACAAGCTCTACGCCAACATCGACAAGTGCGTTTTCACGTCACCAGAGATCAAAGTTCTCGGTTGCTTCGTAAGCAACGTGGGCGTTCGGGCTGACCCAGACAAGGTCAAGACCATAGCAGCATGGCCGACGCCCCGATCCCAGAAGGATCTTCGAAAGTGGTTGGGCTTGGTCAACTACCTTCACAAGTACAGCGCAGGGTACGCGGGCTTTGCTAAGCCCTTGTCGAGTCTCCTTCAGAAGGACGTCGACTGGCGCTGGGAACAAGAGCACCAGGATGCTTTTGACAGCATCAAGGCCAGTCTACAAGAGGTCCCTGTCCTGGCCCTGCCGGACGAGACGAAGCCGTTTAGCGTCGTCTGCGATGCCTCCGATTACGCCATCGGATGTGCATTGCTGCAGGCCGACACGGCTGGACACGAACGACTCATCTCGTTCCAGTCCAGGCAGCTCAAAGCCGCCGAGCGGAACTACCCTGTCCATGACAAGGAGCTCCTGGCAATGAAATATGCCCTTGTGAAGTTCCGTGTTCACCTTCTGGGCTCTAGGCCCTTTGTGATCTACACAGACCACGCGTCCTTGAGGACGGCGACTAACTCGCCTCACCTCTCCCAAAGGATGGCGAGGTGGCTGTCCTTCTTCGCGGAATACAACTTCCGCGTCGAATACAAGCCGGGCAAGCTCAACGTGCTTGCGGACGCCTTCTCTCGGCGTCCCGACTATGAGTTGGCCCACATCACGCGGGTGACAACGGATCTATATGATCGGATACGCATGGCGTATCGGGACGATGAGGCTGTCGCGCCTATCGTCAAGTTCCTTATGGCCGGAACGAGCGCGAAGGCCGACTGGCTCTCGTCGCGACAGTGCTCACGGCTCCACCGATATGAGTTGAAGGAGGGCCTCCTCTATTACCGGGTGGAGCCCACTGATCCTCCACGGGTGGTCGTACCCAACGACGAGGATATGAAGTTCGACATCCTCGCGGAGGCGCACGGCGCACGGCGCACCCTCCAGCGGCCGCTTGGGCCGCGAGAAGACCGTTCTGTCGGTCTTTCAGGCCTTCTGGTGGACCCACATGTACAAGTGGGTGGCACGGTACGTTAAGCCATGTGAAACTTGTCAGCGGGTCAAACCCGCAGGGCACTCTTAGGCTCCACTACAGAGCCTGCCCGTACCGGCTGACTGTTGGAAGTCGATGAGTCTTGACTTCAACTTTGGGCTTCCCGCCGACGGACACGGCAACACCGGAATTTTGGTGTTCGTGTGTCGGCTGAGCAAGATGGTACATCTTTCTCCGGTTCCTGTCACTATTACGGGCGAACAAACCGCAAGGTTGCTCGTCGATGGCGTGTTCCGCTATCACGGTTTCCCGGAGACGATTGTCTCGGACCGAGACCCGCGGTTCACGGCTGCGTTTTGGAAAACGCTGTTTCCTTTACTGGGAACTTGTCTGCAGATGTTCACTGCGGACCATCCGCAGACAGACGGCCATACAGAGCGCGTCAATCGAGTGATTGAGGACACTCTGCGCAGTGTGTGCGCGGCAGCACCACGTACGTGGTCGACGCAGCTTCCAGTAGCTGAGTTTGCGCTCAACAACGCGGTGCACGCGTCCACGGGGTTCATGCCGTTCTACTTGAACGGCTTCCGTCACCCCAGAGTGTTTCTCACTCTTCGAGGAGACACTGACCCCTCTATTCTAAGTGGGGGAGAGGCTCGGAAAGCCCTTTCCTCCCAGGTCTCGGATGTGAGACCAGTTTCGCTGCGGAAACAGGTGGATTCCTTTATGGATACCAAGCTGAACATTGTCAGCAGGGTCCGCGATGCCATGGCAGCGGCCCAAGATAAACAAAAGGAGTAATCAGACAAACAAGGAAGAGAAACTTAAGTATATTTGAGGTTGGGGACTTAGTGTTGCTAGACACGAGGAACCTACCTCTTGACACTGTCAGCTCTGTCGGCAGCAACAAACTGAAGCACCGCTTCATCGGACCTTTTGCAGTCCTGGCCAGGCATGGTGCGTCGTACACCATCGACCTTCCAAAGTCAATGACGACGCACCCGACGTTCTATGTCGGACGTCTTAAGCGGTACTTTGACCCGCAGGGGGTTGCTGACTCGCAGACCCCCCTTGACTCAGCTCCTCGAAGCGAGGGCCGGTCACAGCCGTCGACGAGGGCGCCGAAGCAGGCACCCAAGCCTCGGTCTGAACGGCAAGGCTGCGGTCAAGACCGTACGCCGGAGGGGCTCCATACGAACGGACCCCGGCGCCATACGCCGAGTACGCTGAGTACGCCGGGTACGCACCATTCGCGTACGTCTGGGAGTGTGCCGCAGGCGGCTCCGGACGTGGCAACAAAGCCTCGATCCGTCGGATCATGCGAAAGGCCTCGCCCAGATCGGACGAAGCGGCCCGGCGATCCACCCGCAGGTGCAGGCTCGCGACCTCTCGCTCCAACAGGTCCAGGCGGCCCGCAAGACGAGCGAGCTCGCCCTGATTCCCGGCCTGGGCGGCAGCATTACCGCCAGTCCCAAGGCCAAGTGCAATCTCAAGCACGAGGACACGTTGACGGAGGCGGTCAACCTCAGGGTCCTGTGTCGGACCCGCAGTCGGAGCACTCGGATGAGAGTGGCTCTCGGGAGGCGCCGAGTACTCGTACTCGTACGAGGGCACCTCCGCCCCTGCTTGACCGGAATGGAGAAGTCCACTTCCACATGGAGCGGATCCTCCAAGAGCAACGGCGTCGCGGTAAGCGACAGCTCCTCGTGAAGTGGAGGGGTTATGCCCACTCCGAGAACTCGTGGGAGCCGATTGAACGGCTCCTGATTGACTGCCCGAAGGCTGTCGCAATCTGGGAACAGAAGCGGCGGCAGCTTCATAAGTAGTCCGGGGCTTCTTGCCCGAACGAGGTACGGACGATGAATACATTCCGTACCCGCGCTCATCGTGAGCGCTAGAAGCCGCGCGCTTCAGGATGTCCCTTGGCAGCATACGCTTGCTGATCGAGTGGGCAAACCTCACACGAAGATCACGCTGGTCCAGGATGTGGAACAGCTGCTGATCTTCATGGAGTTCCCGTAACTCCGTGGGTGAGTACTTAAGAGTCTCCACCCACGCCCAGAACATGTCCTCACAAGAACTCCACGTGGGACAGTTCTCGGGCATAACCCAGGGGTATCCCCAAAGAGGATAGAGACCACCCCGGGTCTCGGGCTTCTTACGACAAGTCGTGAAGTCCTTCAGGGGAATGCGGTGTGGCGCGAGAAGCACACACCGAGCAGCCTCCAAGTTGTCGACGAACAACTGTTCTTTCTGAACAAGGGCTCGTTCATAGATGCCCCTAGAAGTGTGGCCGCCCACAAGGCCACGAGGAGCGACGAGGACCTCTAAGAAGAGGTCAGCCCCAGAGCTCTCCTCAGGAGGCCAATACCCTCTTGAGTTGATGGCAGCTCCCTGGCTGACGGGTGCCGCCACCGAACCCCCACGCACACGCTGGGCAGCTTGGAAATCCTCCTGCTGCTGGTCGAGGTCATTCGAGACCTCCCGGGGCTCAACGATAGCACCCTCCTCTTCTTCCTCCTTCTCCTCCTCTTCATCCGAGGAGTCGAAGATACTCCGATAGGAGCGACGAGTCTCCTTCTCCTCGCGGAATGGAGACTTAGAGTCTGTACGCTTCTTTGAGGGCTTGGCGCCTTCGGCTTTAGAGGCCTTAGCACGCGCAAGACCCTCGGCAAGCGAGAGACGTTTGCAAGGATTCTCTTCCTCATCGCCACCGGCTTTGGGAGCGCCCTTAGCCTTGACGGCCGGACTCTCAGAGCGCACAGTGGTCCTGGGACTGTGATCACCTTGATCACTAGCGAGCGACTGCACGCTGTCATCTTTGTGCTCACTGGGCACTGGGCTGTGCCCTCCCACAGAGCCCGCAGGAGCATCATGAGTGCTCCCGGACTCGGCATCGTCCTCACTGCCCGAGTTGAACTCACGTTCTACGAACCGAGGGTTCGGACGATTGTCTGAAGATGAGGGCGACGGGCTGCGGCGCTTGCTTGCGCGCCTGTCCACAGCCGCGCCACCCGAGGAACCGATCGCCTCGGAGGCCACCTGAGTAGCCTCCTTGAGTGCAGAGCCTTTGCCGTGAGGCTTAGTGCTCTGTCTTGCGCCTTACCGGCAGCAGCCTTGGAGCGTGTCTTAGCACCGCTCTTTGCAGTGCCACGAGGCATGATAACGGTCGAAGTGGAGACCTAAACGAAGAGCGCACAGGTTGCTGCTCGAGGCTCTAACTGTGAAGTGAGCCTCCGCCGCGCTCGCGCGGCCAAGTCGATGGGTTTTTTCGACTTTGAGAATGAGAGTTTGTGACGAACACCTCTTCATTCTGATTGGTCGGTAAACCGAACCTAAGTGGGGGAGGATGTAACGGGGTATGTAGCCCTAAGTGTACCCTGGTTACATGAAGTGTGACACTTCACACTTCAGGAGTATGACACGTCATACTCCGGGATATTTGGTACAAGGTACCAAGGTCGTTCAAAGCCAACCATTGGTTAAATGACATTGCATTTCTATAGGTAACTAATAGTTTGTATTAAACCCAAACTTAACCTACCTATAAATATACTCAGTTTACAATCTACCTTATTTAGGTCACTTCGCTCTCTTTAATTAAAGAGGGGACCTGTGAGCTGCCGTTCACTGAGAGTTTGTATACTCTCGGAAGATAACTTCCTCTAGCGCAAGGTGCTGTGTGACCCCGTCACAAGAGAGGAACCGGCCGAAAATTTTGGTGTGATGCCAAACTGGTAAGGGAAATCCTCAATTTAGGGCCGCCCTGAAAGAAAGTCACATAACTCGGCAACTATTTGCACAGGGACACAAAGCGAGACAGTTTCCGAAAGCTTGTAATCTAAATTTGTTATCGTATTTTTTGCGGCCAATGACCAATAGCATTGATACGGCAACATAATTTTTTGTCGTATCAGTTCAGGGCCGCATTTAACCTTAACTTCAGTATTAAAATGTTCAGCTGGTGAAAAATTTCAAGCCCATTCAAGCATAGGGTTGGATCACCCTTTCTTTTTATGTTTATGCGTCTTGATACAATTGTGAAGGATACATAATTATGCAAGAATGATCAAACGTCTGTCTAAACAAAACCAGAAACGTCAAGTGCTGACAGCTCAGGCGTTTAAAGGCTAGCTTATTGAGGGCCCATTATGGGAGCAGGGTTGTCGCGGGCTCGAGTCTACTCGTTGCCGTTAATTCTCCGTACTGAAAAGGTAAGTTATCAATTCTAAAACATTGTGTAAAGATTACAACTAGCATTTTTTGCTGATTAACTACACTACGACGGAATTGACAATATGTTGGGCTGCGCTCGTCTCTTGAGGGACTCCATAGCCTTTGCCTTCGGTGGCGACTGCAGATTTCCTGCGAGACTTAGTACGTGTTCTGCTGCTTTCTGAAAAAAAAACTCCTGGAGAATTTCCTGCGTAAATAGCCTTCCACCACTATAACTCTTTTTCGTTTTGAAGACTTCTTTTGCTTTTCCCGCAATTGAAGCTCCTCTTTTTCAACGGTTGGCTTCACGTGAAGCCATGCTGCCAGGCGAGAGTGTCGAGGAGCTCCATTTCTGTCATAAAGACCAAAGCGCTCGTGCATACACACCAGTGAGAGCGGAAAAAATCCGCAAGCCTTAAATCCAGCCTTGAGATTTCTGCCAATTTTGCTGGTGGCCCAAGCCATATTTGCAAGCTTTATTGCGTTGGGTTTGTCAATCCAATAACAGCCCATATCGTCCTCGTCAACGACCTCCTTTATCAGATTGCAGAGTTTCACTTTTAGTGTCGCAAAAACTGCAACGTCCAGAGGCCGCAATAGGTGGGTGGCGTTGGGCGGAAGCAATACTAATAGTATCTCGAGACGCGTAGCTGTTTCAAGGACATCACCAGAGTAGTAAGAACTGCATCCATCAAGCACCAGCAATAGCGGCCTTTTGACAGTTCTGGGTACCGAGCTGTCAAAAACATGTAGCCATCGTTCAAATAGACACGTGTTGATGAACCCTGATGGGGAAGTCGTAATTGCTGCGCTTGAAACACTACACTCATCAATAACATCCCATTCCACAGTTTTTCCAGGTAAAATATAGGCTGGTGGTATGACAAAGCCAGCAGCACTTCCACAAGCCGATAGACAAATGAAAATTGACAGACGGATCCAAGCACCACACGTTCGTCGAACCTCGGACAGCGATCACCTTCTTGCTCTTCTTGCGTCTTTGAAACGCAGTTTCGTCCATATTAAATATTCTGGAGCTGTCAAGTCGTAATTCGACCACTAGTTTAGCCAACGTGTTGAATAGCGTACGCAAGTTGCCTGCAGAGACACAGTTACGCTTTTCAGTTAGCGCTTGAGCAACCCGTGGGGTCAATTCTAGATTGCGTCCCATGAAGCGCTGATACCACCCAGCCCGACGCTCTGGCCTGTAATGAGCAGCGAAATCTCTTGGGCCATTTTTAGGATGACAATTCGGTCCACGGGATACCCGACAATCTGCTGCCCAACAACCCACTCGAACAAATGGCGCTCTGCCTCTGGAGGCAGGTGCGGTTTTGGTCCGCGGCGATGGGGTTCTAGTGATTGGTTCTTTTTCGATTTAGTAACCCACTTGCGAATTGTCCTCTCAAGTATCTTGGTTTGCGCCGCGACCTCGGGAACCGCCGCACCGCTGAGTATTTTTGCCACAATGGCAGTCTTGGCGTCAGTAGAGTAAGTGTGGCGAGTCTTGGACATTGCTTGGGTCGGACAAATAAAAAGTGAAGCGTTTGTTTTCTTCTTGCAAATGTTTGAACGGAGTGGATGGCGCTCAACAACCTCATTTGGTTGGAATAGCTGCATAATAATATGGCGCCAAGAGTTCACCCCTTTTGCATATTAAAATTTTAAAGGTATTCATACTTAGCTTATTATAGCCAATAGTTTCCAAGTTCAATGTAGTACTGTATATGATTGGCAGTAACTTATGCGGCCCTAAATTGGTGATTTCCCTTAAGTGCTCCACTGAGGTATAGTCGCCGTTTCCCTATGCTTATCACGCTACGTCTTCCTCATCACTAGAGCTATCCGCATGTTTGCGCTTCCTAAACCGCAGGCGCTTCTTTAGGTGGGTGGAATGAGCGTACCATTGGTCCAGGTCGTGTGACAGATTTGGCTGTACGTGAGATTGTTCCCAGTTTGCTCACGACGGACACGGTTGCAGAGCGGTACGTAACCGTCAAAGACATCGCAGCAGGCCTTGCAGAAATAACTCGTCTCCAGTCCTTTGGATTTTGAAGGTGCTAACACTGAACACACCTTGCAGAGATGCTGACGCCGCTCGCCGCGGTATAGTTGCTCATTGTTTTCCCGGACATGCTCGTGTGTAGGCATCAGGACGGTTGCTAAATTCTCGGTGTTCATGTTGGTTTGAAACGTGGCTGCCGTGACTCCAAGCAGTTCAATCTGAAGCCGGCGCATGTACTCAGCATGAGTGGGCACAGGTCCGTTTCTCTTTGTCTTCACCAACTTGTGAATTATGAGCCCATTGACTATCGCCACGTCTACGAAGGCGAGAAAGGGCTGCTTGTAGTATTTTCTAAAGACGACACACTACTGAAGGGAGTAGCTCTGGAGACGAAGCTGGCCATTCGCGAGTGATAGTCGACCACTAGCTGCGGACACGGTACCTGCGTCACCGTGCCTGTGCACTTGTCCTTCCTCGCTACGTTAGTCGCGGTAGTAGCACATCCGGTGGCAATCATGTTTACTGGCTTGCTGTCCATCCAGGAAACGGCTACTAGCTTCGAATGTATCGTCGAGTGCGCAATTCGGTAAGTTCCACGCGGCATCCAAACTGGTCGAATCTTTTGTGTAAAACAAGGGTTTTGGCTGCTCCCAAGCGGTCGTTGCGGTGTATCCCGACAAAGTAGCAGCCCAGTCAGTGTCAATGCACACAAACTGTAGAAGTTGTCGGCAACGATGAGTCGCTTGCCAGGCTGCCCGTCAAATGCCTTCTAGATGTTGAGAATGACAGCCTTTTGCGCCACTTCCTTTGCTTTCTTTTTGTCCTTCTCGGCTCCCAAGTACACTTCAACTCTGTTGCATACAGAATAACATCCAGAATGACGTACAGAATAACATTGTTACTAGTAAGTTTCTTAGGTACAATACAGCATACATCGATTCTCTTGAATACTGAATAGCCGTCGTACCTTGAGCAATAGCCCGCTTCAGCGCAACACGTCATATGGCACTTCGTGCCATATTTATGTGGGTTATCCGCGTTGTAAACGCGGATAGGATTGAATTGACTTCGATTTGGGATCATGCCTTCGTCGAAACTGACTCAAGCGGCCATCCGATAGCCACGGCGGAACGTCTTCTCGATGGTTTGCAAGACCGGCCGCACTTTCCAAGCCTTTTCATCTGACGCTGGAACTGCTGTACCGCTGGCAAAGTAGGGGAACCGAGTGATGGTCTTAAAGCGATCGCATTTCATATAACGCCCAAAAGTCCCACGAGGCGCCGCACTGTGGTGAGGTACTTTCTCAGAAATGAGAGACGGGATCTGACATGGAGTCATTATCACGGATTAGTGACAACACCGGGTGGTTAGGGTGGATCTGGATTGCCCAGCATGGATCCACACCGCTCGAAGTGGATTGGGCCGGGATAAAGTGGTACCCCATATAGGTCGACGATGGATCTGGGGATCACAAGTTGCTCAGAGTATGAAGAACGAAAGAAGAACATGGTTGGTGGCGGTACAGCTGTGATCGACCAAAGGGAAACTCGGATCCACTCTCACCCAATTATACCGAGGGACATGGATATACCATGTGCGAGTGGATCGAGTGGGGATCCTATGGAAGAAAGGCTGTGGATGTCATCTAAAGGTGGATCTGGTATCAACAACAAAAGAGAAGGCAAAATCCACCGTTAGATACCTCGGATCCCACTTCGCCAAGTCCGGATCCAAGGGATTGAGGATCTCACACCGAATGACCTGGATCCAGGATATGGAGATGGGGGATACAATGGATCTCGAGCTATCGTGGAGCGAGGGAGACCGCAGACAGTCATAAGGTGATGTTGGAAGGTTGGAGGGCTCAGATCCATGATGAGTGTACACTTGCAGTAAGGTGAATCAAAGTGACTTGGATCCAGGACAGTGCACCCATAATATGGTGACCTCATTATGATTACGCCATGGATCCGGTGGATCTGAAGATAATACAGCTGGGGTGATGGACCAAGGAGAAAAAGGGCATGCAGCCGAGCCTGGTAGGGAATTTAGCAAGTAAAAAATATAGAAGGTAGAAATCCAGGCAGGTATAGGCTTAACTATGAATCAGACCTCAATTTGCACAGCATCACGCAAGTGCCTTCCTGCCCTCAAGAATCGGAACTACATTGGCCGTACGAGCTCGGCGAAGGTTGGGAATTCCGAAACTAGTGCTGGTAGTGATAACTAAATAATACATTGGCCAGATCCTACAACCTAGTGATCTTTCCTTTATACGCGCAGATCCGAAATGTTAACCGAATTTACTACTTGGCCAACTACACCCTAGAGTCTCTCAACTCTAACGATTCCGTCACAGGAGGCGCAAGTATGACGAAAAGGAAACACAAAGGCAAGGGAACACACCCACAAGGCAACCCTACGGCCAGATCCCAGATCTAGGCCCGTGGACCCACCAAGCTCGAATATTCGCTTGGGATCCAGAACCAACCACGGACGCAGAGTGAAGATCTTACCACTGCTGCTCCACCCCATCCCCACGTCTCGACAAGACACTCAAGCGTCACCACTTAAACGCTTCGGAAGTTACCGAGACAGCAAGATCCCGCCCTACCGACGGGTACACAAGGTGAGGAAAGCTCAGCAGATCACGGATCATCGGGGGACCCCCTCCGTTAGTCGGTGTCTGGGCGCTGTTGGTAAGTTGGATCCAGCAATCTGGCAGATTTTGCTGATCCCGCTACACCACAATGGTGCGCGTGCCCGGATCGTTTGGTGACTCGGTATTTCACCGTGAGTCCCAAGAAGATGCTCAAGTGAAGATTGATCCAGAAGAAGAGGCGTCATCGGAGGTCGGATCGACGAAGACGCTGCTGAATGTAGCAAGATCCGCGGATCGATGGAGTCCTGGGAGGAACTCTGTCGACGGAAGAGAGGTGGATCCGGATCCGGATCTAGAAGAGAAACCTCTCTATCCTCCCCAGGCCCCCTCGGGGACCCCAGCGAATCTTGACTTGCGTCAAGATCCGCTAACAAATCAAGGGAAAGTGAAGGCGAAACAGTATGCATTTGCAGATTCACCGGTTAATCCAACACCGTACCGAAAGTCAAGCCCGCTAGTCGTAAAAACGAGAAAGAAGACCAACACGAGTAAGACTACGCGGAAGAAGATGCAAGCTCCAGAGTCGGAAGAAAAAGATCAAGCTGGATTCAGGTCAAGCTGGTCCGACAAGGATCGCTAGTTTGTATATCGCCACCAAGCTTTACGCGATTTTCTGTATCAAGATCCTGTCATGCGGATCCTGAATCCACGACAGATCAAAGGCCCAAGGGAACCGGTGAGAGCACCAACGAAAACGGCGAACAAGTTGGTAGCAGTCAAGGATCTATCACGTCTGCTTACGGATTCAGGCATCGTAGCTGGTGTGTTCGATGCAGAGGATATCTTCGAGCTGGACTTGGACTCATTGTATCAGCGACGCGGGACCTCTTCGTCAGAGTCAAGTCCATCACCGGAGAAAGGTCGCACACTATGGATCCAGTGTCGTCGCCGAGGATCAGCCAAGCTGCGTCCTCAAACTACGAATCCGCCGCTGAGGATGAGTCAGACACGTCGTCCGAACCACGACGCATGACTTTAGGACCCTCCGGGGCATCCATGCTGGAAGCGCGGGCGAGGATACGAGGACAGGAAGTCCCTGTGAACGTGAAGGCTCGGGATCCAGTACGCCCTACGCGTGATCTGACACAATCCATCCAGGATCGAGCCAGATCCGGCAAGAAGCCAGTGGGATTATCGTCAGATCGGGTTCAAGTTAATCTTCTCACGAATCCCTCCCCGACGGTAGGCCAGGCTACAACTACCGTGTCCTCCGACACCTCCTCAGTTACCTTGCAACGGTACTTCGAAGCTGCGATGAGTCGTTTCTTGGCCGAACAAGGTATGAAAATGCCCAGGCCACAAACCCTAGTGTCCCATGACCATGGAGCACGAGACGTCAAAATGGAGTCGGTAGTGGGAGACAACTCACATGATGAGTTCGACCCAGATGATCTGGATGTCCCATCCCCTCGCCAGCGGCGGTAGCAACAGCTGCAGCCGGGGCGGATGGATCTTCTATGATCCAGAGGGTAAGGATTTCAGCCATATCGGATCTGAAGGAGTTCACGGACAAGGATCAAGACGAAGACCGAGCGCGAACATGGATCAGCAAAGTCAAGTAAGCCCTCATGAGAGATCAAGCGTCGGATGCCAAAAAGTGCTTGACATTTGCGGACTTTCTTGTCAGGCCAGCCAGAAACTGGTATCGGCATCTGGGCAGATCCACTAGGAACAAGTGACCAATTTTGCTGCGCAGTTTCCAGACCCAGTACTGTGGATTGGGGGTGTCGGTAGCACGACAATATTACCATGCTCGCCGCCAATCGGACGAGTCTCCGCAAGAGAATCTTCATCGGCTCAATGAGGCCGGTCTACGGGCCAAGTTGAAGATCAGGATCGGGATCCAAGGTACTACGGGAACACGTGGATCATTTCATCGAGACCTTGGGAGATGTGGATCTGGCCGACAGGCTGACCCTGTTGCGACTTCCAGACGCCGATGAACCCGAAGAAGTGCGACGGGCAGTAGATCGGGCGAAACACCGCCGAAAGAAGGCGGCTGTCGGAAATGGCAAGTATCGTCAAACGGCTCCGACACCCACAGCCCCGGCTCGACGTGTCCACCAAGTCATGGTGCCCGACTTAGGAACCGAATCTGGATCTGATGCTTCGGATTCCGATCCAGAGGATTACCGCAGAGTCTGTCTCACCGCTCCCAACGATCGTACGGCGAAGACTGGAGACAACGCCGGCACAGGTGATTCCTTACCCGGGGACCGTGGGATGTACAGATCCCGAGATATCATGGACGGGACAGGACAAGTCTGGTGCTCGCAGTGTAGATCCCGGAAGCACACAGAAGCTGGATGCTGGACACCTAATGAGTTGCTAAGACGGACAGCGGTAACGGAAGCAGGTGCACTGCTACCGTATCCTGAACAGTTAATACAGGCGATGAAACGGAGCCACGAGTGTGCTGAGAACGCTCGGCGGAAGGAGCAGGCGCGGCAGGCGCGCTACTATGACCGGAACGCTCGACAGAAGCGAGGTTTCGGCGTTGGTGACCGAGTTTGGATATACAGCCCTCCACGAGGTCCCAAAGCCACTACATTTGTTCACCCATGGATGGGTCCCGTGTAGATCGTGGAGGCCGCGCGTAATGGGAACTTTGTACTGTAAAGAGAGGATAAGAATGGTACGCTAGAGACGTGATTGTCCATGTGTCATTTCTAGCTAGCTATTCATACCCCACATTACTACTGGAGCAAGTGGTCAAGCACTTGGACACACAACTGGAATATGAAGATCAAGACGAAAGTACATGCGAGCATGGCACGACGACAGGAGCGATTGGACGGTGTGCTGCTCGAGCTCAGTGGAGCGAGTGGTAGTGCACAAACGGACTGATGGACGGGTAACGCCTCGGAGGGCAGTCGGGCGAGGAGTACGGACAGGGAGAGCGCTCCCAAGTCTGCTGACAGTTGCGTAGTAGGGCGGCGTCAAAGTGCGTGCCGAGCCCAAGTGACTAAGTGGGCGACGCTGGAAACTCACTGAACTGCGGCAAGTTCGAGTGCATTTCGTAGAGGACGTTATCTGTATTGGGGTTGTAAACGGACGGCAATAAAGTAGGTGTGCGATCAGTGGATCACACGCCGGCGCGGTGAACCGTGTTGTTCATCGTCGGCCATTCGGATCTTGGGCGCCACCAGCACTGGCCGACCAGCCCCGGCGTGCAGGGGAGGAGAAGACACGTTACACTATTGGCCAGCGTCGGAAACATCTTGAAATGGGAATGTTAAATGCACAATCTCTCGATCCGCAAATCGATGTGGAACACAGTAGCTTGTAGAAGAAGATAAACGATGAAGTGAGACTGAATCGCAGTTTCCTCAGTATCAACCCGTTCCTACACGTGTCGCTCTCAGAGCCACACAACAAGTCCCCGTACACATTCACCAAACGTACACAGTGCCACACCACTTGGCACTGTTCAAACATCTGCAGTGGTACTTGCCCGACGCACCCTCTTCTGATTTGCAAGACCCCTGCAGTGCATCTGTCCCCCTTCAGCAGGGAACTCCACCAGTTAATCGGGGAGTAATGTATCTGCTGCTCAAATTATTACTGGGACCACGACTCACTTTAATAATTATGAAGCGATTAATCTCACCGCGCCGAAGAACGCTTTCCCTCTCGTCGATTGGACCCCACTTCGCAAGTAGTGTGGGCAGCTCGGCATCGTCTAAGTAATCGTTATCGCAAGTGTACTATCGTAAGCACCGCACATCGGTAGTACGGATTTGTACAAACACTGCTGTCACGCTCAGGAGCGATGCCGTCCTTGGCTGCGTTTAAGCTGAAGTGAGTGCGACAGCGAAAACGTTGGATATAGTTTGCCTTTAAATCAGCGTTTTACTCGCCATGCAAAAAGAAGGTGCACTTTTGACGCACTTTTGAATTTAACCTCACAGAGCATAACTTTCAATTGTGCACAAAACGCATGTTCTTCAAAACTCCATCCCACTCTCATTCGGCCCAACCGAGAGTCGCGATAGAATTGTACATGGTAAGATCCTTCCGTCCCAAATCACACAATACTTGTGCCGTCGCAGATGATTCTTTTTTTTTATGAAACATTGTTGTCACTTAGCTATACTACATAGCTAACGACATTCGTGCCTCAAATGAAGCACGCGTGAATCTCATTCCAGAATTCTCGTATTGAGGTGCCGTCAACGTGCTAGTGAATTGTGGTGTAGCGGGATCAGCAAAATCTGCGAGATTGCTGGATCCAGCTTACCAACTGCACCCAGACACCGACTAACAGAGGGGGTCCCCCGATGATCCGTGTTCTGCTGAACTTGCCTCACCTTGTGTACCCGTCGGTAGGGCGGGATCTGCTCTCTCGGTAACTTCCGAAGAGTTCAAGTGGTGAAGCTTGAGTGTCTTGGCGAGACGTGGGGATGGAGTGGAGCAGCAGTGGAAAATCTTGACTCTGCGTCCGTGGATAGTTCCGAATCCTAAGCGAATATTCGAGCTTATGGATCCGGGGCCTAGATCGTGGATCTGGCCGTAGGGTTGCCTTGCGGGTGTGTTCCGCTGCCTTTGTAGTTCCTTTGCGTCGTACTTGCCGCCTCCTGTGACGGGATCTTGAAAGTTGAGAATCTCTAGGGTGTAACCGACCAAGTAGTAAATTCGGTTAACCTGTCGGATCTGCACAAGTAAAGGAAAAGCTTACTAGGTTGTAGGATCTGGCCAATGTATTATCCAGTTATCGCTACCAACACTAGATTCGCAATCCCCAACCTTCTTCGAGCTCGTACGGCCAATGTAGTTCCGGTTCTTGAGGGCGGGAAGGCACTTGCGTGATACTGTGCAAATTAGGTTCTGTATTGATATTTAAGCCTATACCTGCCTGGATTTCTACCTTCTATGTCTTCCACTTGTTAAATTCCTCACCAGGCTCGGCTGCATGTCCCTTCTTCCCTTGACCCATCATCCCAGCTGTATTATCTTCAGATCCACCGGATCCACGGCGTAATCATTATGGTCACCCTATTATGGGTACACTCATCCGGATCCAGGTCGCTTGGATCCACTTCACTGTAAGTGCACACTCGTCGTGGATCTGAGCTCTCCAATCATCCAACATCATCTCGCAACCGTCTGTGATCTCCATTGTCCCACGAAAGTTCGAGATCCACCACATCCATCATCCCTGTACCCTGGATCCAGGTCCCTCCATGCGGGATCCTCCCTCCTTGGATCCGAATTCGGAAGTATGGGATCCGGGACACCTCGCGGTGGATCCTGATTTCTTGTTAGCCGTGGCTACTAGATCCACCTTCAGAGGGCACCTACCATCATTCGTTCATAGGATCCACACTCGATCCACCCTTATACAGCATATCCCATATTCATCTAAGTGAATCCAGGTAAGGGTGGATCCGAGATAAGTCTTGGTGGATCTCGCCTTCCCGTACATCACTCATACCAGATCCATCGTCATTTCGTACGGGGAGTTGCTCGTCATGGCTAATCCACCACAGGCAACTTGCATCCGTGCCAGACAACCCAAATCCCCTCTAATCACTTGAAATTGTCACTGATTCGGGATAGTGACCCCGCGTCAGGTCCATTCTCTTATTTCTGAGAAAGCACTTCACCACAATCGCCTCCTGTACGTTGTCGGCGCTGCACAACAGCGTTCACGACGTGCACTACCAGCATCCACAACCGCCTAGTCCTCTTCGTGACACATGTCTCCCGCCAAGCGTACCAGTCAATCGCCGGGCAAGGCTCCATCCACCACTCCTCCGGTCAGCCCCTCTTCAATGTCGCCCACCGATCTGCGTACCCTGGCCCAAGCTCTTTCCGATCGGGTGCAAACCTTGACGGCGGTGCTCCAGACGGCCCAAGATGTTAGCGACCAAGCTGCGTCTTTACACGCCACCCAACTCCAAACCTTGCGAGCCCAGGTCCATGACTAGGCTATGGAGATCCAGGGGTGGGAGCACCGTGCGGCCTCTCGTTCGCAGGACCTACGACTCTTGTTGGCTGATCAAGCGGTCGAGATCCGCGACCTGACCGGACGGCTGGATCCAACCTCCCGTCAACGAGATGGCATGCGAGATGACAACGACCATCTCCTTAGGGAGATGGCGCTCGCTGGATCTGAGATCCACCAGCTCCAATCCCGGACCCACGACCTCGAGCGGGATCTGGAGGATTCTCAGACTGCTAGGGCAGCCGCGGACGCGAGCTTGGATCGACTTCGTGACGAGTTGCGCCTGACCCAAGAAGAGGTGGTAACCAACGACTATGTGGGATCCACCCATGGCGGATCCGCCTTAGGGTCGGCGCGCGGAGGGTCCCCCGCGCCAAATCCATCTCCCTCGTCGCCGGATGGAGCTCTGGCTCAACTCTCTGAGGAGTTGAAAGATACCAAGGCGTCGCTCGAGAAAGCGTCTGCTGGGCGAGATTACGCGCTCGAAGTGTTCGTGCGTATAACTCAATTGCGCGACGAGATCCAAGCGAAGCTGGCGGACAGCGAACTCCAGCGGGACAAGGCGGCTACCAAGTGGGCGGATGCCAAGCGGACACAAACGGAACTGGAATCCAAGCTTCGCCGCACGAGTACGTGAATCCTCTTTTCGTCCCTGCTAGTAACTCCATATTCACTTGTTATGTCAATCCAGGTGACAAATTGAAGGATGCTGTGGTGTAGTGATTTCTCCGTAGTTGCGGATTATCACCCGTCGACAAAGACGTGACACCGCCCAAGTTGTTCAAGCGACGAACCCTCGGTCAGGTGATGTACGGAGACGCCAAGGTGCAAGGGACTCGACGGCGTCACCTCCGAACATTCAACGAGCATTGGATACGGGCATATGTCACTGAATCCAGGCTGTCCTTATTATTAATAATGGACTGGCCGGATTCGCATTCAGCGGACCATCTACGGTATGAACCCTCAGTGGCGGTTGGGATGAGTTCGCGGAAGACTCAGCGACCCTTGGAAGGCACGTTCACCGTCTGGGACAGGGCGCGGACCGTTAAAGATGCTCATGCGACGGTGCAGACGACGCTTGGCATGCAAGAAGATCCATAACGGATCATTGTTCACTTGATATTTGTATACTTGATTAGGACTTCTTATTAGGAATAGACCCGAAAGGGTAAGCTTAAATACAGAACAGAATTTCCACTCAAGCACACAGAGCGACGTCCGGCTTCAAGGAAAGCGTCTGGTCAAGCTTGTTTGTGTGTGTTATGCTTGTCGGTGAGCTCGAAGCTCTGTAGCGAGGGTTCACCCGGCAAGTCCAAGCGACTTTGTGTATTGGCCGATTACTATCGGGAGGTATTACGTGACGGCTTATTGTTGCCTATTTGCACGACTGGGAGTGCTTGTATTGCATCCCTTTTATTCTTCCAACCGAGTGTTGAACACTCGGTGATCTCGTAAAAGGCTTACCCGTGCCTGGTACCCTTCCGCTGTTGGGACCACGAGGATTCGTAACACCTATTAGCTTTGCTCGTGCTAGTAACGTGTTCTTATTTTTACTGGATGGCCTATATAAGTAGTTTACAAGGTCCAGTTTGTCCCGGTGCAAGGGCAGAACTAGGGTCTTCAGGTCCGCCCGAACGATCGTTTACTATCCTAGTAGACGTATTGTTGTGGGAACATCCTAACTACATTTGTAGCTAGAGTTCACATGGGATTTCCAACACCACAACTGGTGCCGCGACCCGGGAACAGATTGTGACCATTGTGAACTGTTTGTATGGCCTTCCAGTTTACGAGCTACCAAGAGAAGAAGAACAAGAAAAAGACAAGAAACATGGCGAAAGGACAACCGACGGTACCAGTTACGCCTGCCAAGTCTGGCGGGGCTCGCAACGAGAGTTCAAGCCCGGCTGCGCGCTTTGCAGCCGCCACCGAGCTTTCAGTGAGCTTCGACGACGAAGCGGACATCGGTCCTGACGCCCACGATTATGAAGATTACGAAGACAAGACGCCGGCTCCAGAGCCAGGCGCAGCGACGCCGGAGACGGCCACGCTATCATCAGGGCTGAGCGGGGCGACCAGGTCCCTTTCGAGGAACCTCGCCGACGAGCTCGATGATGTTGCGGGACCGGAACCGGCCTATGATGATTATGACGATGGGACCGAGGGTTCTAAACCTTCGGTGGCGAGTGCAAAGCATTCAGCACTGCTGAAGGCACCTCGCCCACCTATCAACGGTGATACACCAGCCACCAAGCGTGTTTTCGACCGCGTACAAGCGCTGATGCAGAATGATGAGTGGATGCAGCTGTTCAAGCCCATCCCCAAGAAAAAAGCCGACTGGCCTGCGCTTGCGCAGGAACTTCAATACCCAGTCAACTCGGTTTCGACTAGCCAACTTGCCGAGGATTCAGTTTCGCTACTGTTGTCGCTGGGGTTCGAGAACGAGACGTACCCATCGACGATGTCGCTCCAAGATTGGAGTCCACATGAAGCCGGAGCTGCTCTCCAGAAATGGAAGAAGAAGCTTCGGAAGGCGTTCGGCGCTGTTGGCATTAACGCCGGAAAACAGTCTGTGAGTCGACCGATGATTCAAGAAGAAGATCCGTCCACGATTCCACTGCCGCCGACACCCCAACGACTCGTTCGTACTCCTCCGACCAAGCGTGGAGCTGAGCGTGGTGCCTTTGGCACTACCGAAGCTTCACCGTACTTTCAAGACTCGCACATGGTTACGCCACGTTCGGAGAGCCGTATTCAACGTATTTACGCAAGTAACGAGGGTTCATTCGGTCGCCGAGGCGGTGCGCGAGCTCCCAAAGGTGGTGCCGGACGTCGTCAAGTCGACAGCGATGGTTCGTCCAGTGACGATGACATTTTGGTGCGTACATTCGACGAGGAAGATCCTCAACTCGAGTTGATGCGTCAGATGAATGAGCTAGCGACGCTGAACGACGTGGACCCAACACCGAGGATTGAAATGGCTTCGCACCGACCGCTGGATCGCATCACGCCGTTCTCAGGCTCTCGCAACAAGAGCGAGAACTGTATACAGTGGCTCCGTGGGTTCGTTTATGAAATGACTGGAGCCCACATAGATGCCGACAAATGGTGCATTCCATTTGAGCTTAGTCTCCAGGACGGAGCCATTCATTGGTTTCGTCAACTTCCGAAGAAGACGAAGCGCAAGTGGAAGCTGCTGAGCGATGCGCTCATCCGCTACTACTGCTCGCAGTTCACGCAGACGGCACTGTCGCGTTGCTACTCCGCCAAGCGGGAACGAAATGAACATCTGTGCGACTACATAAACAGGCTGAATGGCTACGCTCGGACCGCCCGTCTACACTTTGAGAAGAGTGGTCGCGACGCGAAAGAACACGTACAGCAGTTCCTGGCAACATGCGACGATGACAAGCTAGCGGAGAGTCTCTACCACGCTCGAGTCGCGGACATTCACGAGCTCGAAGAGATCATCGAAGATGTTCTCAAGGGCAAGGAGAGAATGGCCAAGCGTGACAGTGAGTACCGATACTCCAAGAGTCGTGATACGCGACGCGACGATGGGTACGCCCGCAACAACCGGAGTGATGACCGTCGCCGCGATGACAACCGCAACAAACCAAGAGTGACACTCATTGAAGCCACGGTGGACGACCTACTAGCTGAAATAAAGGGTCGTGAAGCTGCTCAGGGAGGCACCGAGTATTCAAAACGAAGATCCGAACGCTTACAACGATGTGCAAGACGAGTACAACGACTTTCAGCCCGATAATACGGACGGTGATTTCTCATTGGATGAAAATGACCGATACCTCGCCGCTGATAACGAAAATGAGCGCCGTGCAGCTGCTGAAGGCACCTACGCACGTTCAGACAACCGTCAACCTCGTGGAAACACGCCCGATCGCGAGAATGGCTTCAATCAAGATCGCCGAAGTGGTGACCGTGGGTTCAATCAGGACCAACGCGGTCGACGTGACTTCAACCGCGACAACCGACGCATACAGTACGGACCATGCGCGGTGTGCGGTGGCATGAGTCACTCCGCCCACTACTGTAACAAGCGATGCAAGTTCTGCAAACAACTCCACGATGCTGGACAATGCGAACTTTTCCGCAGCTTCCAAGACCTTGCCAAATTCGTGCGCACTAAAGGCACGAAGGAGGAACTCCCACCAGAGCTCAAGGCCGTCGTTCAAGAACGTCATTTAAACTAGGCAGCCCGCCAACTACAACTGGGTTGGTCCCTATCGGGCTGCCACAGTTAACCGAGCCTTCAATGGAAGCAGAGTGTATATTTGCTTTCATGGGGCAGAGTGAATGACCTGATAATTACGTAACAAATGTGAACGCGACGGAAAATGAAAAGGAGAGGAGTAGAATCCTCGGTGGAGGTGTTGGAGAGAGAGTGGAGTGTGCTGATGCTGATGAGGGCACCAGCGAGGGTTCGTTCGGCTTGGTTTCGAGTGCAGCGCGAGACGAGCCCAAGGGTCACTCCAAGATGATGAAGTTGAACCCTGGCGAGGGACAGGGGTGGTGGTCGGCCAAGAAATTCGACCGACGGATTAGAATGAGAGCTCTGGAGCAAGGCGCTGTGAACGACCAGCGAACGAGAATTCTCCTCGACACGGGAGCGAACGTTAGTGTGATCACTGACGCCTTTGCTAAGAAGTTGCGACTCCGAGATGTACCCGATCACGAACGCCGCATTGACATTCAAGGTATTAACGAAGGCAAGGTGTCTACGACGCGGCGAGCGTGCGTCAAGATCACGCTTGGATGGGAGATGGTGTACGAGTTTGAGATGTGGGTAATGGCGCATAGTGCAGGCGTCGACGTGGTACTCGGGACCGACTTTATGATCCCAGCTGGGATCCGGTTGGACCTGTTTCACGGCGCGGCGCAATTACCGCACGAAGTCTAAATCCCGCTGATAAAGACCAAGAACATGCTCGACAGCGAAGAATACGGCTCCCATGTTAACGCCGGGCCACCCGAGCGTTTGGACATTCAAGCGCACGAGTGGCGAGAATACCGACTAGCGAAGCGCCACGTCGGTTTGGAGGAACACGTACTGTGGGTTCGTCGAACGAACAAGCTAATCCCGTCAGTGACGAGGTTTCGACGTGGACGGCCTCAGAGCATTGGACTGACCAACGTGTCTGATCGAACTGTGTACCTACCAGCACACGACTCGATTGCAATGTGGATTCCAGATGGGGATTTGCCACGAGGTGACGGCTATGTGCGTCTGGAGTCCAAGAAGTACCAAGACTGGCAAGTATTGGCCTACGAAGGTTGTAGAGACCGCGAGCCCTTTCAGCGTGAATGCGAAATCTACGAACAATGGCTTGCAACTCAGCCTTCGGCAGTTGATCGACCAGACTACCCAGAACCCAGTGGAGTGCTACCACGACCTCTAGAAGACTCGCTAGTGGATTCTAGTGATCGTCTGACGTGTGCAGAACGCTGGGCACTGATCCTGGAAGAACGTGAACGAGTAGAAGCCTGTCTGGCATCTGGGGTGACAGCCGGGGATTCGGCTGACGGTCAGCCTTCCGAAGAATCTGTGGACACGTACACGACAGCCCATGGCGGAAGCAATAACGTGAACGAAGCCTCGGTAGTGCGTACACACGAACTACTGAGGTCGGTAAACGTGGTACATACGCCAACGAGTGTTAGTGTCCAGCCAGGGGTGACCACGAAAGCGACAAGTAACAGCACTGGATTAAATGAAGTCACCTGTTTTGACGAAGCTGTCCCGGCCTTGTGTGTCGCCAAATCTGCGAACGAGACATCGGTGCTTGATCCAGAGGATGCAGGCATCGCGCTGAAGGTGTTGAGTACGGCACCGAGTATTCATTGCAAGATTGGTGCGAATGCCGAACTGTCGAGACGGCGGCAGAACGAGGAGCTGAACAAAAGTCAGCAACCCAATATGTCGGCGGCCCGCGCATTCAATATTGCGAACGACGACTCGGCAGATGGCCCAGAGATGGGAAACCAGGATGGGAAGGAGATGGACCAAGTACCGACTGTTGAAATCAGAGCGGATGCCAATGTTGAGTCAAGGGAAGAATCCGTAGCGACGTTGGACGGAACATACATCTCGGTTGCTCGAGTGTTAACGACCGAAGGAAACGAAGCAACGGAGGATACGAGAAATGATTTCTACGAACACCCAGCTAACAACATTGGCTTGGACGACTACGCGAAGGAGCTGGCATTCCTGCCGGATCTGACCGAAGAAATCAACACGACAATTGACTACACTGCGCCTAATGTTGCTGATCCTGAGCTGTCGACTGAACGCCGAGAACGTCTGGTCGCGACGCTAAAGAACCACGAGCACATCCTGATTGCTAGTGGTAACGCACTGCCGCCACCAGCCTACGGTGCGGTATGCGATATCGACACACAGGGGCACGCCCCAATTAAACAGCGTGCCCGGCGCGTGCCGCTACGATTTCTCGGCAAGCTGTACGAGCTGCTGCGCGCTTTATTGCGTGCAGGACTGATCGTCTTTTCAGACAGTCCATGGGCATCGCCGATCGTGATTGTGATGAAAAGAACGGGCTGGACATCCGGCTCTGCATTGATTACAAGATGGTGAATGCTATCACCGCGATCATGGAGTATGCAATGCCGCTAGTCGACGACCTGTTAACAGATCTCGAGCGCTACCTATGGTTCTGTTCGCTGGATGCAGCAAGCGGCTTCTGGGCGGTCATGATGACCTTGCGAGCGCGTAAAGTGTCGGCGTTCGTCTGCGCACTCGGACATTTAGAGTGGTTACGCATGCCCTTCGGGTTAAAGAACGCGCCGATGATCTACCAGCGTATGATTGACAACGCACTCTGGGGGTTCGTTCAACCTAAAGGAGGTTGGTTTGAATACTCGGAGAGGATGCGTTTAGCTGAAGAACAGGCCAAGGAACGTCGTGGGCCAAGCGCCGAGGGTTCGTTTCAAACGAAGTTCGCGGCAGACCGCGAAGCATCGGTAGAGACCGACCCTGTACTACAACTCGTCAACAGCCCCGTCGCTGACATGTTTACGAACGGGGAACCAGACGAATCATCGCTGGTACCTGTATTTGGTCGACGGTCGTTTGTGGATGACATTTGCTTCGGTGGCGAGGATTTCGACTGCTGCCTGGCGACGCTGGACCGATTGCTGGCAAGATTTGCACAGTGTCGGATCAGCATAAGCTTCACCAAGAGCATCTTCTGCCAACCCAAGGTGGACTTTCTGTCGCATAAAATTTTGCCAGAAGGTATCAGGGCTGACCCCAAGAAGCTTGCGGCCATCACCGAGCTTTCGTTTCCAACGAGTAAGAAGGGCATGCGGTCGTTTCTTGGAGCGGTTAATTACTACAGCCGCTTCATTCAAGACTTCGCGGTCTACGGTGCGGCGCTGTACCAGCTGAAGGATGAGGACTTTGCCGTTGAAGGTGGCCTTTCTGTGGCACGTCGTACCTTCGAAAAATTGAAGACGAGTGTTTCACATGCACCCATCCTCAGGCACTTCGATCGGTCGAAGGCAGTTCACGTCATGCTCTTTGCGAATGAATGGGCGTTCAGCACTACGCTAATGCAAGAGCATGAAGGCAAGTTACACCCCGTACGGTTCCTCGGTCGTGTGCTCCAGGAGTCCGAGATGAACTACCATCCTGCCGAGAAGGAAATTTTGGCGTTACTTCTGCTGTTGAAGATCTGTTACGTCCAGCTGGCAGGAAATACGCTACATGTCTATACACGATTCTCGACGTTAGAGTGGGTACATAAGTCGAAGTCTCTTTTCGGACTTCCAGTCCAGTTCGCAGTGCTGCTATCCCAGTGGCACTTTAAGGTGCAGCGCGTGAAGGAGAAAGATGTCGCCTTCGCGCAGCTACTGCAGTCAAGCATCACGAGCTTCGTCGACCTGGAAGACTCGCTCGCGCCGGTGGCACCTCCAAACAAGGGTTCCCCGACTATTCGAATGGACCCCGCGTTGCTGTACGCCAAGCTTTCCCGTAATTACAGCGGATTCGTCATGTCTTTTGATGGATCAGCGAAGACAGAGAAGTACGGTGGCTACGGGAGTTGTTCATGGGTGCTGTGGAGCCTTCCTGAGTGGAAGGTAGTGATTGCTGCAAACGCTTACCTCTCGGCTACCACGGTGAATGAGGCAGAGTATACAGGTATGATAAACGGTGTCAAGGCTGCTATTGCGCATGGTGCCGAGGATTTAGTCATTGTGGGTGACTCAAGGCTCGCGATTCAACAATCACTAGGGGTGATCGCATGCAGGAAGGAAACTTTGCTAGCACTGCTGAATGCTCACAAGGAACTCGCGGCCAAGCTTCGATCAGTTAAATATCTTCACGTTATACGAGAATACAACGCTGCCGCGGATTCGTTAGCCACTGAAGCGCTGGAATCGAAGGTCAGTCGGGTAATCTTGGCTGAAACTCGCAAGTCGGAATTGGCATCGCTGAATCGCATCCAGGAAATGATCTACGAACCGGATGAAGACTCGGTAGATGTTTCGTCACGTGGAACAGAGCGTCAAGTACATGTACTGTCAGGCAGCGAGTCTTCAAAGTGGAAAACTTTCGAAAATTTTGTGGTTGATTACGGCTCACCAGAGTGTGATTATGGTAATATGGCAGTGATGACTCGGCGACAGACGAAAGCCAAGAAACGCGTCAGGTTTGCAGATGAACACTCGGAGGAGGTCTCAAAAGCTCAAGAACAGAATGAAGAACGACAAGAGACGTCCACCGAAGATTCAATCGGCGAAGATTTGCCAGACCATCCTCACAAGACTGTACCAGCGGCATTTCCCGATGCGGAGGATGTTGACCCGGTAGCGATACAGCGGGAACGACGCAGACGGATACTGGTGGCACAAGACGAGGAGCAGAAGTGGTTTAACATCAAGAGGGTGCTTCAGGGCCAAGCAGAAGAGCTGAGTTACAAAGAAGCTCAAGATGCCTGGAAGTATGCTGACCGGTTCGTGTTATCAGAAGACGGCATGCTTCACTATCTTGGACTGAATCGTCGGTACGAACACGGTTGGCAAGAAGAGACCAGGCTGCGGCTTGTAGTACCGACAACGATGATTCAAGAGGTCCTACAGAACTGTCACGACTCGCTGGAAGGTGGACATCAAGGTGTGGTGAGAACGTTCCATCGCGTTAAGTCCGATTATTATTGGATCGGCTTGTACGCTGACGTGGAGAAGCATGTGAAGTCCTGTCCAGATTGCAGCTCGAGTAAAAGCCGTCCACAGCTTCGTGGTTACTCGCCTGGCAACGTACTAGCCGAGCGACCTTTCCAGATCGTCTCGATGGATTTTGTGATCCCACTACCGAAATCTCGCAGGGGCAACACGGCGTTGCTCCTATTTCAGTGCTCGTTCACGGGATTCGTTATTGCCAAGGCTATGTCAGATACGACTGCACTGAGTGTTGCCCAAGTGTTCGAAGAATGTGTGTACCGACGGTTCGGAGCCCCATCATTAATAAGGCATGACTGCGACCCACGCTTCATGAGCGAGGTTTTCCAAGCGTTCGCAGCGATGATGCAGTCAAGATTACGAGCGACTTTGAGCTATCGGCCACAGGCTAATGGACAGCAGGAACGCTCGGTGAAGTCGGTGATGGGTTCCGTACGGGTGTACGCGGAAGACCCTCTACAGCAAGATTGGGACGAAATCGCGGAGAAGCTAGTATTTGCTATTAATACTTCTCAAGACACTACGAGGAAGGAAACGCCGTTCTACCTCGTTCATGGTTGGGATGCGCAGTCGACGTTGCGAGCAATGTCGTCATCACTCAAACGAGGACTCGGCAAGCAGTCTGACGCACTGGCGTGGCGGCGTGAGATCAATCGACAACATGAGGTCGCCCTCACTATGGCCAAAGATTATCAGGCTGTAGAAAAGGAGCGAAGAGCTAAAAAGCATAATGATGCCCTGATCCGACTGGAAAAAGCCGTTGTACCTCAACCAAGTGGAAACGAACACTCGGTGGACCATCCGGAAGCTTCGGAAGAGATAGATGATCCTGCAAGAGCCCCACCGAGATCTCTTTTTGAGTTTGGGAGCCGGGCGTGGTTGTACATGGAACGTGTTAAACCGGGCTTGACGAAGAAATTAGCTCATCGGTGGCATGGACCTTTTCGGATTAAGCGCAAGGTGGAAGAGTTTGCGTACGAGCTGGAACTGCCTGACCGAAGTGGGTATCGCTTCTACCCAGTAGTGCATGTGTCGAGACTCAAGGCTGTCAACGAGTTCAACAGTCGACCGAACGCTCGGTTAGTACTTGACGCGACTAATGAAGCAAGACTCGACTTCGATGAGGAACTACTGCCTGAAGACAGCTGGGAACCAGACCAAGTTGCCGGTGAATATGAAGTCGAGGCCATCCTCGACGACAGAACACCACTAACGACGAGCACGGAGCGTGCTGTACGCGAGTTCAAAGTCAAGTGGGTTGGTTATGAAGATCCAACTTGGGAACCAGCATCCAACTTGTCATGTGGAGGTCTGCTGTACGACTATTTGCGAGCCAAGAAGAGCGAGAATCGGCTGCAGATGGCGCAGGTAGCGGACGAAGGCTAGCGTGACTGGATCACGTGTGAACTGTCCACAGGGCGATGCAGCCTGTGGTAACAGACGAAAAACGTTACTGCAACAACAAATTGTATATGCATGTGAAGAACAACATGAACATGATTACGCTGTGGCAGTGGATTAAGAATAAGAAAACATGAATGCCGACCGGGGAGCGACCACTGAAAACGAAGTCACGCGGGACACCTCAACAGTTAGCTGAGATGCTGGAGAACGTCGTAGAACGTGCAGCGAGGATTCAAATCGATTCCAAGTGTCTGGCCGCGGTGGCCAAGAGGGTCAACGAAGTCGAGTCACCACTCTCCTTCTCCTCTTCATCAGGAACCTGAGCCTCGGCAGCTGGAGCTGCAGCCGGACCCTGCGAATCCTCGGTACCAGCTTCAACAGGAGCAGCAGCCAGAGCAGGACGTGGAGTACCCGGTGGCGAGTCAAACAACGAACGCCAGGTCGGAATAAGTTCGGTTGAATCGAGAGACGGGTCAACGATCACGCTCCGGTACACATCCACGAAACGCGTACCACGAGGATTGAAAAGCTCCGGATTACGCTGGCACGGGAAGTACGTGGTGTTATACGGGTGCTGATGCGGTGCATTCATTCATCCAGTACGCCATGGCTGACGAGCGTCGAGAGCCGGAACTTCGGAAAGCCAGTCAGATGTCCGAGGTGCGAATGACAAGTTTTTAATGGGGTACCACGGCTTCGACGGCTCCAAAAGCAGTTCGGGACGAATGAATGACACGCCGGAAGCACTAGATGAAACCGAGTCACGACTCCACGCCATGTACTGCTCACGGTACTTGTTACGAAGACGATCGGCACGACGGTCGCGCTCACTGAAGAGCTTCTTTAACACAGCTCTCAGTTCCTTCAAGCGTTCCTTGTCGTGGCCAACCTTTTTAGCTTCTTCAGCGAGACCTCGTTCAATACCAGCTAACGGAAGCCAGTGGAGACGCTCCCACAATGCGAACCCGAGGTCACCTTGCTTACCGCCGTCACCCCGAAGGTTCGCCCAGATCATCTTGAGACGGGTCTCAATCGGAGCACGCTTGGAGATGGGGACGCTTGGGTTGAAGTCAACAGTGTCGAAGAGACAAGCTTGAAGAGGATAGAGCTGCCGAAGTTGCTGGTACGGGTGATCAGGGTGCGAGTAATCAAAGAATGCCTGGAGACCCTCCAACGTTGTAAGCACGGTCACCTCACCAGCTGGTTCGGGAAGCGTTAAGCTCAAGAGTCGCTCGAAACACTTCTTGGCGCCTGCATCGGTAAACTTCATGTCCACATACGGAAGAACCCACGGTGGCAGGGTGGACGAAGTCGGCACCGTAGGGCGAGTACCAGACAACACTCGGTGAGGCAACGGCTTAACCGACGGTGCACCACCACGACGCGGCACCGAAGTGTAGGTTGCCGTAATCATGCGTCCAGGTCCAGCATCGAGAGTCCAAATAGGCGGACGAGGAGACACTGGAACAGGAAGAGAAGATGCTGGTGCCGGAGGACTTGCTGGCGGCGAAGGAGGCGGACCGGCAACGATGATTGGGGAAGTCATCATCGGCGAAGGATTTGGCCGAGGTGGAGTCGGAGGACGAGCTGGGCCAATATTACTCCAGTTCCTATTTGAATCTTCAACATCTTCGTCATCGAGTATGCTTGAATGATCGGTGGGGGGGGGGGGGGGGGGGGGGCGGAACATCACCGCCTCCACTAGGAGCATCAGGAGAGTCATCCACCGAAGGTTCATTGTCATCCACGTCATCTCCATGGTCGTCATCAGCATTTCCATCGTCATCAATCTCCATCGAAACGTCGGGCGAAGCCACGCTTGGTACATCAGCCGTGGGAACAGTCGGAGCCGACTTCGAAGACACGGAAGCTAGTGGAGCAGCTTCAACAGGGGCAGACCCTGCTGTAGAAACCACTCCCGAGACTTCAACTGCCTTGGACGTCGGAACAGAAGCCGAAGCAGACTTGCCTTGTGGGACAGTTTGGTCCGACTCTTCACCTTCGTCACTCGAGCCAAACATGAGCCGCATTTCCTCGGCCTCGCGCAGAGCTTCTTCAGCAGCGCGTATGTCGGCTGGAGAAGGCGAAATCGTTGAAGCTGGTGGCTTGGCCACATCGTGTGGACCCTGAGGCGGGGGCGAAGGCGCGTCAGGAGAACCGGGAACATCGTCGCGATCCCCAGGGTTCACATCCTTACCCGAAGGCTCTGTAGCAGTTTCTTGAACCGAAGGGACGCTACTTGGATCAGCAGTCCCCATGTCCACGTCACTCCGGTCGCCACTGAGGTCGACCACGGCGGGAGTAGAAGAAGACGTTGACGTAGGAGGTGGCGTCCATGAGCTTGGAGAAGACGGTACAGACTTGGACCGAGTCTTCATATGACGTCGGGGCGACTTAGCAGGAGAATGAGGACGAGATTTCTTGCGCTTCTTCTGGGCCGCCTTCTTCCACGCCTTCGGACCGAACAGCGATCGACGAGCCGACTTGGGCGTTGAAGTATCGGCAGGTGGCGCATCACCGAGACCGGCAGCTGCCATCGAAGTACTGGCCTTGTCCGTTGGGATTGGAGCCTTGTCTTCGTCAGAGTCTTCCGACTCGTCGTCCGAATCCTCGCCACCTGGTCTAAGACGCTTATGGGATTTCCCATGGGCCACTTGGTGAGCAGCCTTGGCCAAAGCCGCAGGAAGGGCTTGAGGACCGTCCGAAGACGCGGTGGCAGACTGAATGCGCCGCAAAGCGACTAACGTCTCCTGATCCAAGTCCAGCGCGTCCAGGTCCAGCTCACCCGCAGTCAGACCTATCACGAAGGATTGTGAACGAACGTTAGTTGCTGAACACACGGTGGAAGGAGCGACATTATGAGCGTACCTTCAACAGCCAGACGAAGTACCTCGGGATCCATCCCTGCCAGACTCACGTGTGCACGGAGGGTACGATTTGCTTGGAGGAGGCGAGTGTTACGGTCTTGCTGGTTCTCGAGGACCTTGAGCGTGTCGTTATCAACGTACTTGCCCTGGGCAAGCTTTACCAGAAGGAGGTGAAGCTTCCGAGTCTGCTCGGTATTCGCTCCAATAGAAGACTTGTACACCTCGCGTTCGCGAGCCAGCTTCTTTTGCAAAGTGCTGATGAAGACGTCCCGAGATTGGACCTCGCAGTGAAGACGACTCAAATCCTCTGCGTGTCGCTCCATAGTGGCTTGAACACTTGCGAGCATGGCGTCGTTCTTGGCGTTCGACTCGCGGAGAATCTTTATGTTGTGATGTAAGGCTTCAATCTCAGCGTTGGCAGCCTTGAGGAATGTCTCCGCGTTCTCACGAGCCATGATGTGGATGCCACCGAACGTACGGCGGCAGCAGCCTCGGACTGAGCAAACCGCAACTGACGCTCCAAGTCGGCAACTCGTTCGGGTAATGCCGACAGCGCGTCAGGAACAGGGTGTATCGCGGCGAGGACATCATCGAAACCAACGGCAGTCTCGAGGCGACGCTGAGTGTGTATGTCGCCGTGGAGAGGAGGCGCAACGCTGATCTGCACTTGGTGACGAGCCATTGCAGTCAAGTACGGGATTATCGAGGTCATCATGTGATCGACCGATGCCTCCGTATTTTTAGCCAGCATGGCGCGCAGCGAATCTTCGGTGAGTGGTGGCGGACCACCAGCTGGAGCAGGAGGAGCAGCAGGAGCCATCTCCGCGGGTTCAGCGACGACGGGGAATGCTGCAGGAGCTACCACAGGGAGTGAAGAGTCCGGGGCAGCGGGCGCCGGAGGGTCGGTTGATGACGCTGCTGTCGGAGGAAGTGCAGCAGACTGAGGGGCGTTCGAACCCTCGGTCTTGCCCTCCTGAGAAATAAGTCGAGTGATACGAGGTGATGAGCAAGGTACCGATGATTCAGGAGAAGGATGGGCTTACGTACCTCCAGCTGCTCACGTTCGCGACGTCTACGAGGATTGAGACGCTGAAAAGCGTCGGACACGGCTCGATTCAAACGCTTGTACATACGGTGACTGCATGGTGAATTGGAGAATGAAGACATGTCACAACGGACACCAGTACCGTGGCTTCCATTGCGACAGGGGCAGTTGTGGTGTAGTGATTTCTCCGTAGTTGCGGATTATCACCCGTCGACAAAGACGTGACACCGCCCAAGATGTTCAAGCGACGAACCTCGGTCATGTGATGTACGAAGACGCCAAGGTGCAAGGGACTCGACGGCGTCACTTCCGAGCTCTCAACGGATATTGGATACGGTTCATATGTCACTGAATCCAGGCTGTCCTTATTATTAATAATGGACTGGCCGGATTCGCATTCAGCGGACCATCTACGGTACGAACCCTCAGTGGCGGTTGGGATGAGTTCGCGGAAGACTCAGCGACCCTTGGAAGGCACGTTCACCGTCTGGGACAGGGCGCGGACCGTTAAAGATGCTCATGCGACGGTGCAGACGACGCTTGGCATGCAAGAAGATCCATAACGGATCATTGTTCACTTGATATTTGTATACTTGATTAGGACTTCTTATTAGGAATAGACCTGAAAGGGTAAGCTTAAATACAGAACAGAATTTCCACTCAAGCACACAGAGCGACGTCCGGCTTCAAGGTAAGCGTCAGGTCAAGCTTGTTTGAGTGTGTTATGCCTGTCGGTGAACTCGAAGCTCTGTAGCGAGGGTTCATCCGGCAAGGCCAAGAGACTTTGTGTATTGGCCGATTATTATCGGGAGGTTTTACGTGACGGCTTATTGTTGCCTATTTGCACGACTGGGAGTGCTTGGATTGCCTCACTTTTATTCTTCCAGCCGAGTGTTGAACACTCGGTGATCTCGTAAAAGGCTTACCCGTGCCTGGTACCCTTCCGCTGTTGGGACCACGAGGATTCAAAACACCTGCTAGCTTTGCTCGTGCTAGTAGCGTGTTCTTATTTTTACTGGTTGGCCTATATAAGTAGTTTACAAGGTCCAGTTTGTCCCGGTGCAAGGGCAGAACTGGGGTCTTCAGGTCCGCCCGAACGATCGTTTACTATCCTAGTAGACGTATTGTTGTGGGAACATCCTAACTACATTTGTAGCTAGAGTTCACGTGGGATTTCCAACACCACAATGCCGATGCAACCGCCGCGAAACGCCAGGATCAACTCGCCGCAGCTCAAGCTCAGCAGCAACAGCTGGTCCTGGAGCGCGATCGTGGCTTATCGGAGCGGGATTTGGCACGTCGACGACTGGCGCTGGTGACAGCGGCCGTTTCGGATCCCCTTCCTCCCTTGTCGGGGCCTTCTCGTGCTGCCAGCGTCTCTGCTCCTCTTCCGTCTGTAAGTGGGGCGGATCCGTCGGCTGCGAAACGCCCGCGTAGTGCATCTCCCGCTCCTAGCACCGGATCCTCCCGTCCCCATAAGCATGCCCGAGCCTCCCCAAAAGCCAAGCCCAGAACGATTTCGGCCTCTAAAGCGGCTTCGTAAGCGGGATCCACCTCTGTGTCCAAGACTTCCGCCTCCCCCTCGAAGTCGGGTGCCGGCTCCAAGTCCGGATCCACCGCTACATCCAAGTCTACATCAGCGTCCAAGACCGGATCTGCAGCTACATCCAAAGCGGGAGTGGGATCCAAGCCTGGATCCACTGCTGCTATGTCAAAGTCTGGATCTGGACCCAAGACTGGGTCTACGGCGTCCAAGCCTGGATCCGTTGCTGCATCCAAAACGGGATCCACGGTATCCAAGTCCGGATCGACGGCCAAGGCGGGATCCACGGCTGTATCCAAACCGGGATCGGCGTCCAAGACCAGATCCACGATCGCGCCGCCGTCCCAGGCAGTGGTGTCAACTGGATCCTCAGCAATCGCTGCTCCTACGACGGGGTTAACCCCATCCACCGCTAAGCCCAGACCGTCTCTGTCGGGATCCACCGCTGGTCCTTCGGTGACGACGCCTGCCGTTCCCCGGCCAGCTTCCACCGGCCATCCGCCAGCCCGTACTCGACCCGGGAAGGGGAAAGCCAAACGTGTCATTCCCCCTGGATGTGGACTTGGCAGCTCGGAGGACGACGCGGATGAGGAATCAGACTGGTCCGACGGCTCAGGACCCCCTATCCGACCGTCGTCGAAGCGTACGTCGTCCTCCGGCCCGTATCCCTTCACTCTGGGCGATGAGGACGATGACGACGACGACGACGATGAAAGTCCGGAGGATTCGGAGGAGGCTCGAGCCGCTGATGACGCCTTGGAGGAAGACACGCGACGGGCCTTGTCCCAGTCCAGATCTGAAGCCCGACGGAGATCCCTCTCAACACCGCCTTCACAAGTCGCTGGCACCGCCGGATCTGGAGGCGACACTGCGGGATCTGCGATCCAAGTCGACAGTGATGGTGGATCGGGTAGCGATGGTGGAGGGGGGTCGCCTCGTGGTGGTGGATTCCTTGGATCCGGTGGAGGGGGGTCGCCTCATGGTGGCAGATCCCCAGGATCTGTCTTGATCCCTGCTCCCCCTAACTCGTCATTGCCAGGGATGCTCCCCGTGGCCCCGTTCGGTCCGGATGCTGCCTTCATTCCTGGTCGGGTGCTCCTGTGGCCTTCGCCACCAGAGACATTGAGCCTTGGTCCGCCAAGAAATTGAACCGGGTCGCCATTATTTCGATGAAGATCACGGTCCTGTTTCCTGAGCTGCCTTTTCGAGCTGAATGGATATTCCCTCGGGAAGAGGATGTCATCCCGACGGCCGGCTATGTGGATTCGCTCATCACCAGACCTCATGTGGAAGAATTGCAAGATGCTGCCCCATGGGATACGCTGGCAACCACGCTGGTGGATCCGGTAGGCTTCCGAAGTGACGTGCGCGGGCGTCTCGGGTTATTCGCTCGTGCGTTCCGGGATTTCGTTTCCAAGCACCGGGTTGCCATATGGGAAGGCACCCACCGGTTCCCTATCCCTCGTACCCAACTGCGGGACTCGACCTGGTTGTTTAACTTCAACAAGCAGCGTGGCAACAGACGTAGCCATGCCGGTCGGGCTTGGAAGAAAGTTCTCGTGATCCTCGTGTTGGCGATCCAGGACGGTTGGTGTGACGTGGATGTTTTATTGGATCCATCCTTTCTGCACCTTCCCCGACGCGAAGATAAGGTAACTTGGTTTCCGGGATCTGTATCCCATCAAGCCAACTTGGAGGATCCCAACCTCCATCGCCCAGAACCCACGAACCTACTGGAGGCCTTGCAAGAGATTGATGAAGCTGAGCCTTGGCGCATCCAGTTTCGGGGGGATCCGAGCCAACACCCAGGACACCAGACCCAGCGTCTAGTGGGCAAGTTCTTCAATGTTCAGCCCAAGACCACCTGATCCCTATCGCTCTTTGACGCGACGCCCCCAGTTTCAGTCTTCGTGGATTCGTTTCGTAGTAGTAACTAGCGACTGGAAACTGGGTCGAGCTAGCCTTTTTGCATAAGCTATTATAATCCACACTCTCTTACTTGAATATGTCTATAGCATTCCCTCGTCGGTTGAAAAATCCAGTCAGAGCCTTTCAGTGTACACCTGGATCTGGGCTGGATCCACCCTTTCAGTGTACACCTGGATCTGGGCTGCATCCACCCTTTCAGTGTACACCTGGATCTGGGCTAGATACACCCTTTCAGTGTACACCTGGATCTGGGCTGGATTCCGGATCCGGTTGGATCCACGCTTGGATTTCATCCGGATCTAGCGCCAACGACCCAGTTTCAATTGGGTCCGTATAGTTCGGGCTCTTGAAAGCTCGCGCTTGAGATCAAGCAGGACTCCTCACACGTAAAACGTCACTCTTATGCATAAACATTCACTCCTTCCTCCTAATCCACCCTCCCCCTGTGGATTCGTCTTCTCTTTCTTTCCGATGTGACCAACTCACATCAGCGATCCTCCTCCTCCTGACCCACACCTTTTTGTGGGTCCTTCATCATCCTCCCATCGACATGACCAACTCACATCCATGGATCCCCTTCCTACTCTTCTTCATGAGACTGCATAACGCCGAATCTGTTCCGATTCGTACGATCCCGCAAGAAATCATAGAGTAATGCTCCACAGTTCAGATCTGCCTCGTCTACCCAACTGGGTTCGTCATATCCACGCCAATACACCAGAAATTCACGGTAAATCCGTCCGTATCTAGTTCGCTTCCCTGACCTCATGTCGGTGATCTTCTCGACTTCGAACTCGTCGGCCTCGAGGTCCACATTCCAACTATCCTCCGGTAGAAGGACTTCGTCGAAGTCGACGCGGTCGGATCCATCCACCGAAAGACGGGTTTGCGGCCGATCTGGATATTCTTTGACCAACTTCAGCTTGGATACGTGTACTACAGGGAACAGGCGATATTCGGTACCTGCCGTTTCCAGCTTTACCGCGTCTTCTCCTATCTTTTCGCTCACCCGGAACGGTCCATGCCATAGATGGGCCAATTTGCGGGCGTACCCTTCTTTCACTCGATCCAAGTAAAGCCACACCTGCGATCTCACTTGGATTTGATGCGGACGGGCGTCTTCGTTGTGTCGATCCGCTCGATTCTGTATCGCACTCCGCAGCCGTTCGTTCACTTGGGATCTGGCTTGCCGGTAGTATTTCTGGACTTGGTATCGCCATCGCCTTGGATCTCGTTTTCTCTTCTTGGTGCTACATACTGGAATGGCCGCTTCTAGGGTAGATTTGGGATCCCACCCATGTACCAAGTAAAATGGGGTGTCACCCCGGATCCTGTCTTGGGCGGTGTTCATCGCGAAGGGGAGTCGTTCTGCGTACTCATCCCAATCCCTCTGATCCAAATCCTGGACATACATCTTGAGTGCCCTCGTGATCGTCTGCACCATGCGTTCGGCCGATCCGTTAGCTTGGGGACGATATGCCATGGTTGCCCGCTGTCTCTGCCCCAGGATCCGGTTGAAAGCTCGAAAGAAATCAGACATAAAGCCTGGCTCCCGATCATGTCTGATCATCTCACTAGCGCCAAACTTCGGAAAACGCACTCCTCGTACGATTCGGCAATGGTTTGTGCAGTTCTAGACGCACTAGCTTTGGCTATCACGTATCCGGTGAACAGATCCACCCAAATCAACAATTCTGTGTTTCCTTTGAACGACTTGGGCAGCGAGGGGATATGGTCCATGGCTATGATTTGGAAAGGGTAAGTCGCTTGGGTATTCCCAGGTGACTCCCCTTCAATTGTGGGCCTGCCCTTGCCTGTCTCACAATCCACGCATTCACCGACATATCGTTGTACGCTCTTGAATAGTCCTCTCCAGTGGAAACATTCCCGGATCCGTTGGTAGGTCCGACCAATACCCTGATGTCCGCCTTCCAAGCTAGCGTGGTAGTGGTGTAGGACATCCTGTTGCAAGGTTTCTGGCATCACCAGTCTCATCAATCCATCCCGATCCTCGTTGACTCTCTTCGTAGGAGGACAATAGAAGAGCAAGTCATTCAGATCCACTGCGTAATCCGTAGCGATAATACTGTAGGATTTGGCATCCTCCCGACTCAGGTCTCGTACATCCCCCATCAGATACTTCTTTAGTCCCAAAATCCACGCTTCCTCGTCCTGTGCTTTGAGGATCCGCTCAATGCGGACTCCCTTCACAAATGCTTCATCGAGGATTTGGGCGCTGGATCCAATCCTTCCTCTGGACCTAGTGACAGCCATCACCTGGACTGTCATTTTCCCGGATCCAACCACCACCACCTCATCTAGTCGGTTCAACGTCACGAGATCCTGATGCTCGACCTCTCTCTCCACTTCGACACCACATTGATTCCGTAAAGCGGCACCGGCCAAGCTATCTGCACTAGCATTTCAATCCCGCTTGACATGCACCAACTCGTGATTCATCCAACCACGCAGGTGGATCATCACTTTCTGCCGTAACAGTGTTAGGGCCGGGGCCTTGCAGTCGATCTCACCTCGCACCTGTCTGATTACCAAATTTGAATCCCCACAAATCACCAGCCGTTTTGGATCTTGTCCCTTTAGTAGATCCAAACCCAGCAGGAGCCCGTTATACTCCGCTTCATTGACGGTGAGGCCTTCCGCGTAAGTGGATCTGGCCCGTACAACTTCCCATCCGGGAAGTCTCCACAGTATTGCACTGTATGCTCCTCCTCCGCGTCGTACACGAGCGGATCCATCGAAAATCAGGACGTACAGATCCTCATCCGCCTGTACCGTCGGGATCTGGATTTGGCGTTTGGGCTCTTTCTTAGGAGCGATCCTAGTCAGCGCTGCATCCATCTTAGCTCGAGGTGTGATGCTCGCGGCCAAGACCCCCAGAATCTCGTCTTCCCCTTTCGAACATCTCACAATCAAGGCGAGAGTAAAGCTGCCCACTGTCCCAAACGTCCTTGTAACCCGGCCGACTTGAGCAGCCAGGCTAGCGTAGAGTGCCGAGTCAGGATCCGGATGGATCTTCCTACCAGCAGGTTGTAATTTAGATCCAACACGTGCAGGAGCGCGAGTATCTCTTTCTCCACCGCTCCGTAGTTCAGTTCATTCGGCTTCAGTGTCCGGCTAACGAAGGTGACTGGATGACAGATCCCTTCGTGTTCTTGTAACACAGCTGCTGAGACTGCCCAGTCACTGGCATAAACTATCACCGTAGGTTGACGTTCCGGATCGAAATGACGGAGGATAGGTGTGGTCGCGATCCTGTTCCTCAGCTCCACGAATGCGTGTTGAGCTCGGATCCACCGATATTCTGCCTTTTCCGAGCTCCCCTCCGTCGTCTCTATCCTGATTGGATCCTCTTTCTTTTGGTCCCGGGGTGAATCCAACTCCTGTTTTAGGTCCTCTTCTGGCGTCGTGTTACTTGGATCCCTTCGTGGATCCGACATCTCCAGGGCCAGATCTTGTTGGATTTTGATCCGGACAGCTGGAGTGGGCATCGCAGCAAAATCTACCTCTCTCAATTCATATAGTACCGCAGCAAACAGTGCGTAATCCTCGATGAACCGACTGTAGTAATTCAAACTACCCAAGAAGGATTGCATCGCCCGTAACGACTGTGGGAAGGACAAATCGGCTAACGAAGACAGGTCCTTAGGATTCGCCTCCAATCCTTCCTTGGATACTCGATGGCCTAAGTAATCCGCCTTGCGCATCCCCCAATAGCTCTTCACCACACTGATAGAGAGATTCCACTTAGTACACGCCTCCAGTAGGGATGTCACTCTTTCGCACAACTGATCCCACGATTCCGCCGGGATTAGAATGTCGTCGATATAAGATCTGCGTCCTAACACAGACAGGGTCCCAGGATCCCCTGGCTCCCCCGCTTCGAATGGATCCACTTCTGCATTGCCTTCCCCGAATCCACCCGTTTCGGGCTCCGGTATTCGGGTGAATCCATAGAGGGCGTTATCGATCAGGCGTTGGTAGATCTGGGGTGCGTTCTTCAATCCAAACGGCATCCGGTTCCACTCAAACAGTCCAAACGGTGTGATGAATGCGGATATCGCGCGAGCTCGATCCGTCATAGTAACCACCCAGAAACCACTGGCCATGTCTAGAGAACTGTACCAGAGTACTTTATCCAAATCTTCCAACAGCTCATTGATTAAAGGCATCGGATACACCATCAATCGAGTCAGGCCGTTAACTAGCCGGTAATCAATGCACAGACGTATATCCACCCCGTTCTTCTTGATGATGATCACCACCGGAGATGCCCACGGGGACGTTGAGAAGCTGATGATCTTGGCTTGCAGCAGGCCCTTAATCAGATCTGATAGTTTTTCTCGGAACTGAGGCGCCACATTCCGCACCCTTTGAGCGATCGGTTTCGCATCCCCGACATCGATGTCACATTTGACTCCGCGGGCGGCGGGCGGTAACGCATTACCTTTGCCAATTAGCAGATGCCGGCTTTCTTAGATCTTCTGAAGCAGCCGATCCACTTCCGCGGGCTCGTTTGCCCTGGATCCACTTGGAAATCGTCAATCGTGACCTCCTCTGTGTTCAGTGGTACCTCCGGGATTACCGCCAGGCCATCCCCGAGATCCTCGGCGTGTAGATCCCCGCCTTCATGGTAACAGACTTGTTCATCTTCCGTCTTCGTCGGATCCACCATTGGATCCAAACACCGCGACCCTCTTTCACCTGGCAGTCCTTCTGTCTTCGTGGGAGCAGGTACCCTGGTATCGGGGAAGCCACCAGTTGGATCTAATTGATCCTCTAGCGAGTTTAAACCCGACGGTTCTGGTTTGGCTAGTGTTGTCACTCTCGATAAGGATCCAGGCACTTTGCCCCATAAAAAGTTAGGATCCACTCTGGGGTCAGCGGGATCTGGCGGTCCGGCTTCAGCCTTCTGCGATCCTTCATCCACCGACCCTGCGTTATCTAGGGGCAGACTCTGGGGATCATCCCCGGTCTTGGATCCAACCTCCATCGCTTGGACCTCAATCCGACGATCCCTCTGCAGGATCTTTCGCGGAGTTGGATATGAAGGCCGATCCACCAAGGGGCCAGTTGGCCCCGCCGGGAGCTCCACCTCTCCGAGAGATTCAATCTCGGTAGTCGCCTCGTACGCCAGATTCTGCCATTCTCTGTAACGACGGGATCCCACTGACACATATCCAGGTCGCCTAGGGATACCGTCCTTCGCCAACCAACGTCCGATCTCTTCATAATGGTCCAGTAATAGTCTCTTGTCGCTGACGTTCGTGACCTGGAGGTATTGCGATCGACCTGGTCCCTGGATCACGGTAGGCACCCATTTCTCGCCCCGAGTGACCCACAATTTATCATGTTCCGCCCACCTTAACCGATCTGGCAGTTCCCAGGTTTCTCCGGGCTCGATCCAGGTCGTCTTATCTGCCCTTATGATCCTCATCTTCGCTCCATACAATGGCCGCCGTCCGCTGAGCTGGATCCGCACCTCGTCAGGGAAACAAAGTGCCCCATCCGCCAGATCCAACCTCACTCCGGCCGGTACCATGAAATCCATCCCGAGGATGGCGTCTTGACCAGCGAGATCTCCAACCCAAATATCGAACCAGTACACCAAACAACCTGCCAACGTGATCTTGATTCGCGTTCTCCCGTTTGTACGGTACACGCCTTCACCAATCCCAACACAATCTTGGATCCGACTCCCATCCACTTGGCACCCAACCTTACGAGCAAAGGTGGTGTCTAGTATAGACACCTCGGCACCACTATCGAGGAGTAGGATTGCTTTTTCATTGTTGATCTTGCCCCCTAACTTGGCTTGTCTGAACCACTTTCCTGGGGGATGGTACTTCCAGTATCCACGGGACTCCCCTGTTAGCAGATCCATGGATCCAACATCCTCAGATCCACGGGATCCAGTGACCTGGCAGACCTTAGGTGGATCTGCAGTGAACTCACCCTTGGTAGGCTCAAACCATCGACCATGTTGGCGTTTCTCCCAATAACCACGTGCCTCTCCCCTTTGTAGATCCAGGGTTGAAGAGACTTCGGATCTGGCAAATTCATCCACTTGGCGCAAACTAGAAATCTTGGCAACTGACACCTCATGTAGATCACGTGTATTATCGACTGGATCTAGGGTTCTGCTACCTGGATCTAGCGATGTCTTGTTCACAAATGCATAAATGCAATACCTAGAACGCTCGGCTCGTACCGGATTCAAACCCGGCGAGCGTCCTAGTTTAACGTCTTCTCGGCCACTTCTGGCAACATCCCTCTGTGCTTGGCTCGATCAAACCACTGGCGGATCTGGTTGTAGAATTCCTCCATCGGACACTTGCCGACGTCGTGAATCTCGCCACAACCGCGACACACGTAGAAGCAATGATCTCCGGGATGACCTTTCTTGCCACACTTCTCACAGACCAGATGTTTCCAGCATCCAGACTCAGGGTGCTTCCGGGATCCGCACTGCGAACACCTGACTTGTGCTGCCCCGTCCATGAGATCTCGGGATCTGTATATCCCACGGTCCCCGGGTACGGTATCCCCCGACCGCGAGTTGTCTCCGGTCTTCGCCGTTCGATCGTTGGATGCAGTGAGACAGACTCGACGGTAATCTTCAGGGTCGGAGTCCGAGCCGTCGGATCCTGACTCCGTTCCTGAGTCAGGCGCCGTGACTTGGTGGACACGTCGAGCTGGGGCCGTGGGCGTCGGAGCCTTTTGGCGATACTTGCCGGATCCGACCGCCGCCTTCTTCTGGCGGTGTTTCGCGCGATCCACAGCCCGCAGCACTTCTTCGAGCTCATCTGCGTCTGGAAGACGTAACAGGGTCAGCCTGTCGGCCAGATCCACATCTCCCAACGTCTCGATGAAATGATCCACGTGTTCCCGCAGTACCTTGGATCCCCCATCCTTGATCTTCAACTTGGCCTGTAGACCGGCCACATTTAGTCGATGCAGGTATTCTAGCGGGGATTCATCCGATCTGCAGCGAGCATGGTCGTATTGTCGTGCCACCGACACTCCCAATCCACAGTACTGGGTCTGGAAACTGCGCAGCAAATCTGGCCACTTGTTCCTGGTGGATCTGCCCAGCTGCCGATACCAGTTCCTGGCTGGCCCCGCTAGCAGATCCGCAAAGGTCAAACACTTCTCAGCATCCGACGCTTGATCTCTCATGAGGGCCGACTTGACTTTGCTGATCCATGTTCTCGCTCGGTCCTCATCTTGATCCTTGCCCGTGAACTCCTTCAGGTCCGATATGGCTGAGATCCGTACCCTCTGGATCATGGACGATCCACCTGCCCCGGCTGTGGCTGTTGCTACCACGGCTGACGAAGTGGATGGGCCATCCAGATCATCTGGGTCGAACTCATCATGGGAGTTGTCTCCCTCCACTGACTCCATCTCCACGTCTCGTGCTCCATGTTCGTGGAGCACTTGCGCTTGTGGCACGGGCGCTCTCATACCCTGTTCGGCCAGGAAACGACTCATAGCAGCTTCGAAGTGTCGCTGCAGGGTGCCCGAGGAAGTGTCGGAAGAGCCTGTGGCCGTCTGGTCCACTGACGAAACCGGATCCGTGAGGCGATTACCTCGAGCCTGATCTGACGATAATCCCACTGGCTTCTTGCCGGATCTGGCTCGATCCTGGATGGATTGTGTCAGATCACGGGTAGGGCGTACTGGATCCCGAGTCTTCACGTTCACAGGGACTTCTTGTCCTCGGATCCTTGCCCGCGCTTCCAGCATGGATGCCCCGGAGGGTCCTAAGGTCATGCGTCGGGGCTCGGACGACGTGTCGGAGCCATCTTCCGCCGCGGATTCGTAGTTCGAGGACGCAGCTTGGCTGATCCTCGGCGACGACACTGGATCCATAGTGTGCGACCTTTCTCCGGTGATGGACTTGACTCTGGCAAAGAGGTCCCGCGTCGCGGATACTATGAGATCCAGGTCTAGCTCGAAGATATCCTCTGCGTCGAACACGCCAGCTACGATGCCTGACTCCGTAAGCAAACGTAATAGATCTTTGACTGCCACCAACTTGTTCGCCGTTTTCGTTGGTGCTCTCACCGGTTCCCTTGGATCTTCGATCTGTCGTGGGTTCAGGATTCGTATGACAGCATCTTGATACAGAAAATCACGTAGCGTTTGGTGGCGATATACAAACTCGAGATCCTTGTCGGACTAGCTTGACCTGAATCCAGCTTGGTCTTCTTCCGACTCTGGAGCTTGCATCTTCTTCCGCGTAGTCTTACTCGTATCAGTCTTCTTTCTCTTCTTTTCGACTAGCGGGCTTAGGTTTCGGTACGGTGCTGGCTTGACCGGTGAATCTGCAAATGCATACCGTTTCGCCTTCACTTTTCCTTGTTTTGTTATCGGATCTTAACGCAAGTCAAGATCCGCAGGTGTCCCCAAGGGGACCTGGGGAGGATAGAGAGGATTCTCTTCTAGATCCGGACCCACCCCTCTTCCGTCGACAGAGTTCTTCCCAGAACTCCATCGATCCGCGGATCTTGTTTCATTCAGCAGAGTCTTCGTCGATCCGACCTCCGATGTCGCCTCTTCCCCTGGCTCAATCTCCACTTGAGCATCTTCTTGGGACTCACGGTGAAATACCGAGTCACCAAAGGATCCGGGCACGCGCACCATTGTGGTGTAGCGGGATCAGCAAAATCTGCGAGATTGCCGGATCCAACTTACCAACTGCACACAGACACCGACTAACGGAGGGGTCCCCCGATGATCCGTGATCTGCTGAGCTTTCCTCACCTTGTGTACCCGTCGGTAGGGCGGGATCTTGCTGTCTCGGTAACTTCCGAAGCGTTTAAGTGGTGAAGCTTGAGTGTCTTGGCGAGACGTGGGGATGGGGTGGAGCAGCAGTGGAAAATCTTCACTCTGCGTCCGTGGATAGTTCCGAATCCTAAGCGAATATTCGAGCTTATGGATCCGGGGCCTAGATCGTGGATCCGGCCGTAGGGTTGCCTTGCGGGTGTGTTCCCTTGCCTTTGTAGTTCCTTTGCGTCGTACTTGCCGCCTCCTGTGACGGGATCTTGAGAGTTGAGAACCTCTAGGGTGTAACCGAACAAGTAGTAAATCCGGTTAACCTGTCGGATCTGCACAAGTAAAGGAAAAGCTCACTAGGTTGTAGGATCTGGCCAATGTATTATCCAGTTATCGCTACCAACACTAGATTCGCAATCCCCAACCTTCTCCGAGCTCGTACGGCCAATGTAGTTCCGGTTCTTGAGGGCGGGAAGGCACTTGCGTGTTACTGTGCAAATTAGGTTCTTTATTGATACTTAAGCCTATACCTGCCTGGATTTCTACCTTCTATGTCTTTTACTTGTTAAATCCCTCACCAGGCTCGGCTGCATGTCCTTTCTTTCCTTGACCCATCATCCCAGCTGTATTATCTTCAGATCCCCCGGATCCATGGCGTAATCAATATGGTCACCCTATTATGGGTACACTCATCTGGATCCAGGTTGCTTGGATCCACTTCACTGAAGTGTACACTCGTCATGGATCTGAGCTCTCCAATCATCCAACATCTTCTTGCAACCGTCTGTGATCTCCATTGTCCCACGAAAGTTCGAGATCCACAGCATCCATCATCTCTGTACCCTGGATCCAGATCCCTTTCTGCGGGATCCTCCCTCCTTGGATCCGAATTCGGAAGTATGGGATCCGGGACACCTCGCGGTGGATCCTGATTTCTTGTTAGCCGTGGCTACTAGATCCACCTTCAGAGGGCACCTACCATCATTCGTTCATAGGATCCACACTCGATCCACCCTTATATAGCATATCCCATATCCATCTAAGTGGATCCAGGTAAGGGTGGATCCGAGATAAGTCTTGGTGGATCTCGCCTTCCCGTACATCGCTCATACCAGATCCATCGTCATTTCGTACGGGGTGTTGCTGGTCATGGCTAATCCACCACAGGCAACTTGCATCCGTGCCAGACAACCCAAATCCTCTCTAATCACTTGAAATTGTCACTGATTCGGGATAGTGACCCCGCGTCAGGTCCATTCTCTTATTTCTGAGAAAGCACTTCACCACAGAATCCTTGGGGGGAGGGGGGGGGGGGGGGGCTCGTTCGTTTAAATTGGGCGATACGAAGAAAAATCATTTGTTTAGGATTGCTTGTTTATGGAACTCAATCGGAAAAAGGACGGGCTGTCTTTGTATCGAGGTGTCAAGAAAATCACGAGCTCTGCTGAAGACGTGCACTAAGAGCTTTTTCAGCGCCAGCGCTGTAGTACAACCCAGGAACTTAGCACCAAGATGTGCGTGTGGCGGTCCGCAGGAAGGTTGTGCCAAGTGTATGGATGACTACGGAGTAAAATCGGAAGTGCGTGACGGCTCGTTCTGGCTACGAGGTCGCTGTCCACTCAAGTAGCCCACTGGTGGACATTCATCGGATGTCTAACAGAGAGACGTGTAGTATAGTGCACTTAGTTTTACAGAAACCTAAATATAAAGCACGCAGCTGGTGCGGTCACCTGAGGTCCAGCCACTATGCAAATTGCATCCATTGTCGCAGCTGTGAGCTGTACGACACACGAGGATGTCGACTGCGTGCGTTACTGCCTGATAGCCAGTAGCTGCCAGCTGCACGACGCAGGCCTGCTGCCGCGGTGGAAGTAAGGTGAAACCTCGAAATCCACTACAGGTGCTAAGTCGTTATAGCGGCTTGTTGATGAAAGTCGTGTAAGCACCTGTTTAAGAGTTTTCCTATTGCAGGTTTTAGCACCGAAATCCTATGTAACCGGTAAGAACATCTCCAGCGTTAAGTCCATTAAAACGAAGTCTTGGACCAGGGCCGAAACGGGCAAGCAAAGTTGTCCCAATAGGACTCCGAAGACCCGAGTGTCAAAACGTCAGCAGTAAGAAGTAAAGCTTTCTCTGCCTGAAACAACAGTCGAATAATAGTCCCTGGGACACTGTACGTTGAAGTTTGGTATAAGCGTAACCTAAATAATGATTTCTTACGCGTGAGACCTCGCAGCTATGATCCAGCATATATGTCTTCAAAATCTGAATTCTGATTCTGGGAATTAAAAAAATGTGCTCGCATTTTAATTGTAAAATCAGCAACTACCTTCACGTCGATTTGATTTATACTGGTATATCTTGTATAAGACGTCTTTTATAGAAGCAACTTCTTTGTTCTATTCATGGAAAAGCACACCTCTTGTCAGATCAGCTAATAAAGGATCTGACAAGAGGTATGCTTTTCCATGAATAAAACCTGGTAATTTATCCGGTCTAGCATTATTCAAGACAAAAAGGTATCTGACAAACTCTACGTGACGCAGAACTTGAAAATACTCCTAACAAGAAACCCACGGTAAAATTATAAAATTTATGCGAGCCGTCCACCTCAGCTAAGTACGGTACTATGTTAGCCAATAAAAAGCATGCATGTTAAATGAAAAGAACTTGGTCAATTATTTACTTTATAAAGCTTTAAATTAAAAGCTAAAAGGGTTAAATTATCAGTTCTAGTAGCGGTACCTTATTTCTTGGAATCTTAGAAATACTAGCGGCAACTTTAGAACTAGTGCTTCTAACTGACAGCACTACCAAAGCGCCAGAAATACGATCTGCGCCAAGGACGGCATTTGAAGCAGAATGTAGCGCAGAAGCAGCACCGATACAATCAGTGTACTGTCACCTGCCAATCAGGTTTCCCTTCTAGATCTAAGACAAGGAATCTGTCAGGCTCAAAATAGGGCCAGTGACCAGGATCAGATGGGTCAGTTTAAATAATTCTGCAAAGCTTGCTTCGCGCGTAGAATCAATTGGCACAGTTACGGCATAGTTATGATTAGTAGAGAATGACAATAAGGCGGGCGCTTGTAGCGACCATCGTTGCCCTTATAAGTAGACACGGTATGATGGGTAGCTTTTTTATAAATTATAGGTAAGCACTGGGAAGATACTGCAGCTGCAAAGCAGGCGCAGGAGATATATCAAAGTGTCAAGAACATACATAACGGAGTATACGAAACATGTTGGCAATATTATAATAAAGTCTCAGCCCAAGCACGACACCAATATTGTCTGCTCTGTCAGTGGCGCATTCACATAATGTTTTATTGCAATAATATATATATTTGTATTAGATTTAACTCCAATATCAGGATAAAATTTCTTTATGAAGAGTTGTTTCCGCGGTTACTTAATTTTCAGAGCTTCTTCGTGCACGACTTTGTCACGAAACAACCTTTGATCGTTTTTTGGTGTAATTTGACCAATCAGAATGCGATAATGAACAAGAACTGACCAGGTAAGGTTTTGATCATTTTTTTTGTCTTCCAAAAGAAGGACCGTTCGGCATGTTAAAAGATGAACCATACCATAACATACGCATTCACACCTAAACCCACGAGTCAGACATAGATGTACGAATCCTAACAGTTTATCAGACCAAAGAATACGAGTTTAAACAAATGTGTACGTGGTCAAAATAAAGACGTCGTCTATTTGATGGCTGCAAGCCACGTGGCCAGTTCGCAATCTGACTCTTCATGATAAAAGATGGGGGTCCAAGAGCGGGAAAATGACACCAGGTGAGTGGATACACGAAAGGTTGTGACAGAATGTGTAAATTGATCACAGACGAAGATGGTGAACACAGCTTTCGTACCGACTCACTTAGTGTCGCAACTTGGCATTCAGCAAATCCCATTGTTGGTCGGTGGGTGCCAATCCCAATTGGGAGACGATAATCACAGAGCCCCCAGTCTAGTTTATCCCAATACTGTTTTTTTTCTTCATCCCCGCAGGGTAGGCTCCTTGACGTTTAGCTCTCGCGAAGCGTCTGCTACAGTCCGTTCTGGATGGGCATTCCACTTCTTCAGCAGCTCTATCTTCTCTCTCTCGGTTCGCTGGGTGCACTTGCGCTTGGACATCACGTCCTTAATTCGAGATTGGCCATCGGAACCAACCGTACGAAACGAATCAGACTCAGATAATTCAGATTAACTCGCGCGACTTAATCTGAATCGGGGAGAAAGTCAGATTAACTCGCGCGAGTTATTCTGACTCAGGGAGAAAGTTAAATTAACTCGCGCAAGTTATTGTGGCTCAGGGAGATATATTACAAACACAGCCACGTCGTGTAATAGGTCTACAGGGGCTTGTCTCTCGCTCACTGCAAACTCATTCATTTCGGGAGACGATAATCACAGAAACCCCAATCTTATTCACAGATCGCCCTTACTTAATTCAAGCTGTTTCTGAAGGCTGCGAATCTTGAGAACGACAGGACATATATCGAAAAACAGGCACAGGCGGGGACTCCGGCCGTGAGCGCTGGTTGCGCAGTGTCATTACGACACTGTCGTAGTACAAGAAAGGCCGTTCCTCAAGAGAAATTTACAACAACTAATATGTAATTGGTTTTGAATATTTTTAAGTGGATTACCATCTCGTACGCCCTTGCGAGCTAACCGTAAGATGCATTCACTTGCGAGTACGTCTTCATTGGAGTTAAAAATGCAAGTGTACTACATTGAAGCTAAAATATATCAAAGGTACCTTTAGCGAAAAAACCTGCGTCGCAGCTGAACTATAACCTTCTATCCATGCCGGTTCATCTCCATACATACACATTTAAAAAAAGGATGAAAATGTCACAATTGTAGCTGTCGTACTGTATGGCGCAGTAGTCAACGCTCATAAAGCCGTACCGCTCTCTCGGTCCGCTGGGTGCACTTGCACTTGGACATCACGTCCTTAATTAGGAAGTGGCCCCGGAACCAACCGTACGCAACGAATCAGACTCAGATCATTCAGATTAACTCACGCGACTAATTCTGAATCGTGGTCAAAGTCAGATTAACTCGCGCGAGTTATTCTGACTTAGGGAGAAAGTCAAATTAACTCGCGCGAGTGATTACGACTCAGGGAAAAAGTCAAATTAGCTCGCGCGAGTTATACTGAATCGAGGAGGAAGTCAGAATAACTCACGCGAGCTAATATGAATCAGACAGAAATCTAAAAAAATTAAATGAATTTGATGGACACTCATCTAATCTAATGTTAAAGTGCTACTGTAATGAGATCCAAAGGCAGATAAGTATCGACGGGTTCCGTGCATTCCAGCCCCTCTGACATGCCTGGAATTACGTCGGCGCCGTCGGCGATCTTCAATAGGATAGGGCTCTAGCACTCGTGCGGGAGGAGAAGGCAGCTGTTCGTTCCGTCGAATCCACCAATGCGAGTGAAATTCGTACCGTGATAATGTCTTTTCTTCTTTCTTCAGCTGAAGTATCCGGTGTGCGCAAGGCAATCCCATAGTTCGTGAAAACACACCACTACACGGTTGGAATATTAAAAATGATTCGAATCTGATCGTAAGCGTTTTTAGGGCGTGGTGTGTATAACCTTACACACTTCGTCGAAGAGGGGACTGGGTAGACGTTGAAGACGTTTCACTTCTTCTGTAGCTTTTTCGGCTTTATAGCTCTCAATTGGCGCAGTCCACCAATGTTGAAGACGAAATTGGATCAACAAAAGGTCCCCATTACTAGTTCCAAGCCAGGATTTTAGGGTAGAGTGATATCCTTCTACTCGAGAAGTTGCACGCACCCCGAAATGAACAACCCCGTCTGTCCAGCAGCGAACAATACGGTGGTGCCATATATCCAACCACACTTCATCAATATACGCAGTCTCGACGGGCGAAAGCATATGCAACTCCGTACGCCGGTAATGGTACTCTTCTTCCGTCTTTGCATGCACAAAACGCAAAAAAGCGTCACAAAAGTTGCGGTGTTGGCTTGAATTTTTATACTTCGGGTTTGGGGGTTTCGACCCTACAACATCGCGCTCCGGCTTAAGACTGTGAGCGCGCGCATGCGTTTCGACCCGCTTTATGACATGCCATAAGCATAGCAAAGCTGTATTTGCAGGAATGTGCGCTCTAACGCATTCAGCAAAGCTTCTTGTTTATGAGTAAAACAATACCTGAGGTGGACTGATATCGTTGTCAATCATTAGCTTATTAAGCTGTCGCATAGGCCACTCGTAATTCTCCAGTTTTTCAGTGCGTAAAAATACTTGAGCGATATGTATCGTCTTGTTGGTCCCTGAACACCCTCCAATATTCAGAAGGGGCATGCAGAACTTGTTTGTCCTGTACGTACAGTCGAGAAAATTGATGTCGTAGTTTTCCTTGTATACTTCGACCACAGGGCTGTAAGAAGAAAAAAAAAACAGAGTTGTGACTCGTGCAGTTATATCCGTTGTGAAAGCGAATATGTAATTAATTGCCTTGGCGAAGATGATCGAGTACGAACTCTGCTCGGGTTTTTCCATCCAACGCATCTCTTACAGACCTTTGCCGCTCATTGTAAATGTCATGCTGGATCATGATAGCGTCTGGGTGCTCAAGGCGAAGCCGAGCTGCGGTCTGGGCTGCATGAGTTCCGTTTTGGGCGTCGGTAGCGATAGTGTCTCATACAGTCATACAGATGCAGTTCGCAAAGCCCGACGAAGTATCGGATGAGCAGATGCATGAGAAGATTGCGGATGGTTGTGTACAAGTGCGCGGGAACGCTGTTCTACCACCCAACGACATATTTTTCTTCAGATCCTCCGAGTCGTACAACATGTATTTCCATTGGGCATCCACACTTTCGAGTGGCTACATTTTCCCTCTTCCGTAAGGCAGTCGAAACATATTTACACTTCGTCCCATGGCGATCGCACGCTAATACGTTACGGCGGCGACGTTTTCTCTTTTCCCGCAAAGTCGATTTGTGCACCAACGCATATCCGTGTTTCGACGCAAAAATATTCACAGCAGTATGAGCTTCTTCTGGAGTTGTGACATGCTAGTTTCCATGACCTCTGCGCTTGTTCGGAGACGATATCAACCCCGAAGGGTTGATCCAATATGATAAAGTTGTCCGGAGATCTGTCCTGCATAAAAGATGTACTGGCGTCGCTTGTGTCCGTGTGATCTCTGGTGAAGGAGTCCTTTAACACAAACACAGCCACTTCGTGTATTAGGTCTGCCGATGCTTGCTTCTCGCTCTATGCAAACCCATCCATTTCCTGCTCAAGTACGAGTTGGCCTAGGTGATCCGGACCTGTAGCGGTGAATTCTGCTGTCCAATCCATCAGCGATGTCGTCGATGTCCTCCGTCATTTTGCGTCCCTCAGTCGTAACAAGTGGTTTTGGGACTTAAGAGCGTACGATTTGGGTCTTCATACGCATAACGAACATTAGTATACAACGGGTTTTTGGGTTTGGGTCCGGCCCACCTTGTTTCAGCCATTCAATCGATTGGACACATATTGTGACGTTTGTTCCCTAAATTCCTCACTTACTGACGCGGGTTCCACTTGGTACACGTACCGGCGATACCGACCCCACTTTGCTCAGGTTTTGGCACACGTTTAACTTTCGGTCACAACTTTAGTGTATCCACTCACATTTTGGCATTTCCCCGTTCAACAGCTGGCTAAAGAGGACCAGCGAACAGCTAACGAAGTGATCAAGAGAACTATACAGACAGTATACATATCAAGTTTCAAGACGTTTTCAGATTTCTGCGACGCTAACAGCTACCCGGACCCTCGTATCGAGCTCCACCACAAGCTTTCAGTACTTGCAGGGCATCTCTGCCTCCAGTTCTATTTCGCCCCAAACAGCTGAAAAAGCGAGGTCAGCCGTCGCAAGTTACTTTACATATCACAAAAAAAGGCGATGGAACCGATGTAAACACGTGGGGTGTACAAGAAGGCTAACCTGGAGGAAAACACGGAAACATATATCCTGCTAGAGACTCTTTCGTAAGCCAGTGCATGCGTGGATTAATTAAGAAGAAACATCCTAGTATGCACCGGCAAAAGCGGTGCCGATATCGTTAGACACGCTTACAGTACTTCACTCTTTCTCGATTCTCCTGCTGGTCTTCATGCATTTAGCTAAGGAAGTCATTGTGGTTTAAGGTTGTATCGTCGTTTGTATTTTATGGAATGTGCCACATTAACGAGGTGTTAACTTCCCAGACTCATTAAATAAAGGGAGTGATTAGTGCACCCAACTCAGCGTCGTAAATCGCGACCAGGTTTCCCCCTACCCCAGAAGAGGCCCAGTGGACAAGCGTTTTCGATATCCGTCAGTGTATATCATTGTCAACTACCACTCATTCCGAAAGTGAGGGGGGAACTAGCGAGAGCAGAATGGAAACCACGAGCGCGGGCTGCTGCGCGTCAAATGCAGCCGGTGCTGGAGGCTTGGGGAGCCCGCGAAGCGACCGCTTAGAGCCTCAGTGTATCGTGTGTAGCGATGAGGAGGGGATAGAATCAACCGAGGAGTCGTCGGACACTTCCAGCACAGTAACCGGAAGCAGCCAATTCTTCCGGATGAATGTATTTACTACGGCAAGACTTTTGTTTGTACCCATGCTGGTAAGTACAAGGACGGAGGACAGGGGAAGAGGAAGCGACAGCAGTCGAGGTCTATTGAATGCGATGTGCAGGTGCGATATATGTAGTTTCTCCGAGTTGGGTCTGAGTTGGGTACCATTCTATCTGTTCGGTTTAATTAGGGTGGTAGATTGGCTAATGGCAGGCATGTGTTGTGGACGTAGATGTGGTGTTGGAATTCCCACGTGAACTCTAGCTACAAACGTAGTTAGGACGTTCCCACAACAATACGTCTACTAGGATAGTAAACGATCGTTCGGGCGGACCTGAAGACCCCAGTTCTGCCCTTGCACCGGGACAAACTGGACCTTGTAAACTACTTATATAGGCCAACCAGTAAAAATAAGAACACGCTACTAGCACGAGCAAAGCTAGCAGGTGTTATGAATCCTCTTGGTCCCAACAGCGGAAGGATATCAGGCACGGGTAAGCCTTTTACGAGGTCACCGAGTGTTCAACACTCGGTTGGAAGAATAAAAGGGATGCAATACAAGCAATCCCAGTCGTGCAAATAGGCAACAATAAGCCGTCACGTAAAAACCTCCCGATAGTAATCGGCCAAAACACACAGTCTCTTGGCCTTGTCGGGTGAACCCTCGCCACAGAGCTTCGAGCTCACCGACAGGCATAACACACTCAAACAAGCTTGACCAGACGCTTACCTTGAAGCCGGACGTCGCTCTGTGAGCTTGAGTGGAAATTCTGTTCTGTATTTAAGCTTACCCTTTCAGGTCTATTCCTAAGAAGAAGTCCTAATCAAGTAAAAAAAAACAAATATCAAGTGAACAATGATCCGTTATGGATCTTCTTGCATGCCAAGCGTCGTCTGCACCGTCGCATGAGCATCTTTAACGGTCCGCGCCCTGTCCCAGACGGTGAACGTGCCTTCCAAGGGTCGCTGAGTCTTCCGCGAACTCATCCCAACCGCCACTGAGGGTTCGTACCGTAGATGGTCCGCTGAATGCGAATCCGGCCAGTCCATTATTAATAATAAGGACAGCCTGGATTCAGTGACATATGAACCGTATCCAATATCCGTTGAGAGCTCGGAAGTGACGCCGTCGAGTCCCTTGCACCTTGGCGTCTTCGTACATCACATGACCGAGGTTCGTCGCTTGAACATCTTGGGCGGTGTCACGTCTTTGTCGACGGGTGATAATCCGCAACTACGGAGAAATCACTACACCACAACTGCCCCTGTCGCAATGGAAGCCACGGTACTGGTGTCCGTTGTGACATGTCTTCATTCTCCAATTCACCATGCAGTCACCGTATGTACAAGCGTTTGAATCGAGCCGTGTCCCGATTGAGACTCGTCTCAAGATGATCTGGGCGAACCTTCGGGGTGACGGCGGTAAGCAAGGTGACCTCGGGTTCGCGTTGTGGGAGCGTCTCCACTGGCTTCCGTTGGCTGGCACTGAGCGAGGTCTCGTTGAAGAAGCCACAAAGGTTGGCCACGACAAGGAGCGCTTGAAGGATCTGAGAGCTCTGTTGAAGAAGCTCTTCAGTGAGCGCGACCGTCGTGCCGATCGTCTTCGTAACAAGTACCGTGAACAGTACATGGCGTGGAGTCGTGACTCGGTTTCCTCTGGTACCTCCAGCGCGCCGTTCATTCGTCCTGCGTTGCTTTTGGAGCCGTCGAAGCCATGGTACCCGATCGAGAACTTGCCGCTCGCACCTCGGACTTCCGACTGGCTTTCCGAAGTTCCGGCTCTCGATGCTCGTCAACCCTGGCGTACTGGATGGATGAATGCGCCGCATCAGCACCCGTACAACACCACGTACTTCCCGTGCCAGTGTGATCCGGGGCTTTTCAATCCTCGTGGTACGCGTTTCGTGGACGTGTATCAAAGCGTGGTGGTTGATCCGTCTCTAGATGCCGGTGAGTTTATTCCTACTTGGCGTTCGCTGTTTGACTCGCCACCGGGTACTCCACGTCCTCCTCTGGCTGCTGCTCCTGTTGAAGCTAGTGCCGAGGATTCGCAGGGTCCGGCTGCTGCTTCAGCTGCCGAGGCTCAGGTTCCTGATGAAGAGGAGAAGGAGAGTGGTGACTCGACTTCGTTGACCCTCTTGGCCACCGCGGCCAGACACTTGGAATCGATTTGAATCCTCGCTGCACGTTCTACGACGTTCTCCAGCATCTCAGCTAACTGTTGAGGTGTCCCGCGTGACTTCGTTTTCAGTGGTCGCTCCCCGGTCGGCATTCATGTTTTCTTATTCTTAATCCACTGCCACAGCGTAATCATGTTCATGTTGTTCTTCACATGCATATACAATTTGTTGTTGCAGTAACGTTTTTCGTCTGTTACCACAGGCTGCATCGCCCTGTGGACAGTTCACACGTGATCCAGTCACGCTAGCCTTCGTCCGCTACCTGCGCCATCTGCAGCCGATTCTCGCTCTTCTTGGCTCGCAAATAGTCGTACAGCAGACCTCCACATGACAAGTTGGATGCTGGTTCCCAAGTTGGATCTTCATAACCAACCCACTTGACTTTGAACTCGCGTACAGCACGCTCCGTGCTCGTCGTTAGTGGTGTTCTGTCGTCGAGGATGGCCTCGACTTCATATTCACCGGCAACTTGGTCTGGTTCCCAGCTGTCTTCAGGCAGTAGTTCCTCATCGAAGTCGAGTCTTGCTTCATTAGTCGCGTCAAGTACTAACCGAGCGTTCGGTCGACTGTTGAACTCGTTGACAGCCTTGAGTCTCGACACATGCACTACTGGGTAGAAGCGATACCCACTTCGGTCAGGCAGTTCCAGCTCGTACGCAAACTCTTCCACCTTGCGCTTAATCCGAAAAGGTCCATGCCACCGATGAGCTAATTTCTTCGTCAAGCCCGGTTTAACACGTTCCATGTACAACCACGCCCGGCTCTCAATCTCAAAAAGAGATCTCGGTGGGGCTCTTGCAGGATCATCTATCTCTTCCGAAGCTTCCGGAGGGTCCACCGAGTGTTCGTTTCCACTTGGTTGAGGTACAACGGTTTTTTCCAGTCGGATCAGGGCATCATTATGCTTTTTAGCCCTTCGCTCTTTTTCTACAGCCTGATACTCCATAGTGAGGGCGGTCTCATGTTGTCGATTAATCTCACGCCGCCACGCCAGTGCGTCAGACTGCTTGCCGAGACCTCGTTTGAGTGATGACGACATTGCCCTCAACGTCGACTGAGCATCCCAACCGTGAACGAGGTAGAACGGTGTTTCCTTCTCGTAGTGTCCTGAGAAGTATTAATGGCAAATACCAGCTTCTCCGCGATTTCGTCCCAATCTTGCTGTAGAGGGTCTTCCGCGTACACCCGTACGGACCCCATCACTGACTTCACCGAGCGTTCCTGCTGTCCATTAGCCTGTGGCCGATAGCTCAAAGTCGCTCGTGATCTTGACTGCATCATCTATGCAAATGCTTGGAAAACCTCGCTCATGAAGCGTGGGTCGCGGTCGTGCCTTATCAGTGATGGGGCTCCGAACCGTCGGTACACACATTCTTCGAGCACTTGAGCAACACTCAGCGCCGTTGTATCCGACATAGCCTTGGCAATAACGAATCCCGCGAACGAGCACTGAAATAGGAGCAACGCCGTGTTGCCCCTGCGAGATTTCGGTAGTAAGATCACAAAATCCATCGAGACGATCTGAAAAGGTCGTTCGGCTAGTACGTTGCCAGGCGAGTATCTACGAAGCTGCGGACGGCTTTTACTCGAGCTGCAATCTGGACATGACCTCACATGCTTCTCCACGTTAGCGTACAAGCCGATCCAATAATAATCGGACTTAACGCGATGGAACGGTCTCACCACACCTTGATGTCCACCTTCCAGCGAGTCGTGACAGTTCTGTAGGACCTCTTGAATCATCGTTGTCGGTACTACAAGCCGCAGCCTGGTCTCTTCTTGCCAACCGTGTTCGTACCGACGATTCAGTCCAAGATAGTGAAGCATGCCGTCTTCTGATAACACGAACCGGTCAGCATACTTCCAGGCATCTTGAGCTTCTTTGTAACTCAGCTCTTCTGCTTGGCCCTGCAGCACCTTCTTGATGTTAGACCACTTCTGCTCTTCGTCTTGTGCCACCATTATCCGCCTGGGTCGTTCCCGCTGTATTGCTACCGGGTCAACATCTTCCGCATCAGGAAATGCCGCTGGTACAGTCTTGTGAGGATGGTCTGGCAAATCTTCGGTGGACGTCTCTCGTCGTTCTTCATGCTGGTTTTGAGCTTTTGAGACCCCCTCCGAGTGTTCATCTGCAAACCTGACGCGTTTCTTGGCTTTCGTCTGTCGCCTAGTCATCACTGCCATATTACCAAAATCGCACTCTGGTGAGCTGTAATCAACCACGAAATTTTCGAAGGTTTTCCACTTTGAAGACTCGCTGCCTGACAGTACATGTACTTGACGCTCTGCTCCACGTGACGAAACATCTACCGAGTCTTCATCCGGCTCGTAGATCATTTCTTGGATGCGATTCAGCGACACCAATTCCAACTTGCGAGTTTCAGCTAGGATGACACGGTTGACCTTTGATTCCAGCGCTTCAGTGGCTAACGAATCCGCGGCAGCGTTGTATTCTCGTATAACGTGAAGATATTTAACTGATCGAAGCTTGGCCGCGAGTTCCTTGTGAGCATTCAGCAGTGCTAGCAAAGTTTCCTTCCTGCATGCGATCACCCCTAGTGATTGTTGAATCGCGAGCCTTGAGTCACCCACAATGACTAAATCCTCGGCACCATGCGCAATAGCAGCCTTGACACCGTTTATCATACCTGTATACTCTGCCTCATTCACCGTGGTAGCCGAGAGGTAAGCGTTTGCAGCAATCACTACCTTCCACTCAGGAAGGCTCCACAGCACCCATGAACAACTCCCGTAGCCACCGTACTTCTCTGTCTTCGCTGATCCATCAAAAGACATGACGAATCCGCTGTAATTACGGGAAAGCTTGGCGTAAAGCAACGCGGGGTCCATTCGAATAGTCGGAGAATCCTTGTTTGGAGGTGCCACCGGCGCGAGCGAGTCTTCCAGGTCGACGAAGCTCGTGATGCTTGACTGCAGTAGCCGCGCGAAAGCGACATCCTTCTCCTTCACGCGCTGTACCTTCAAGTGCCACTGCGAGCCGGACTGCACGTCCGAAAAGAGACTTCGACTTATGTACCCACTTTAACGTCGAGAATCGCGTATAGACATGTAGCGTCTTTCGTGCCAGCTGGACGTAACAGATCTTCAACAGCAGAAGTAACGCCAAAACTTCCTTCTCGGCAGGATGGTAGTTCATCTCGGACTCATTGAGCACACGACCGAGGAACCGTACGGGGTGTAACTTGCCTTCATGATCTTGCATTAGCGTAGTGCTCAACGCCCATTCATTCGCAAAGAGCATGACATGAACTTCCTTCGACCGATCGAAGTGCCTGAGGATGGGTGAATGTGAAACACTCGCCTTCAGTTTCTCGAGGGACGACATGTCACAGAAAGACCACCTTCAACGCCAAAGTCTTCAGCCTTAAGCTGGTTCAGCGCCGCGCCGTAGACCGCGAAGTCTGGAATGAAGCAGCTGTAGTAATTAACCGCTCCAAGAAACGACAGTATGCCCTTCTTACTCGTTGAAAATGAAAGCTCGGTGATGGCCGCAAGCTTCTTTGGATCAGCCCTGATACCTATTGGCGAAATTTTATGCGACAGAAAGTCCACCTTGGGCTGGCAGAAGATGCTCTTGGTGAAGCTAATGCTGATCCGACACTGTGCAAATATTGCCAGCAATCGGTCCGGCGTCGCCAGGCAGCTGTCGAAATCCTCGCCACCAAAGCAAATATCATCCCCAAACGACCGTCGACCAAACACAGGTACCAGCGATGATTTGTCCAGTTCCCCGTTCGTAAACATGTCAGCGACGGGGCTGTTGACGAGCTGTAGTACAGGGTCCGTCTCTACCGGTGCTTCGCGGTCTGCCGCGAACTTTGTTTGAAACGAACCCTCGGCGCTTGGTCCACGACGTTCCTTGGCTTGTTCTTCAGCTAAACGCATCTTCTCCGAGTATTCAAACCAACCTCCTTTAGGTTGAACGAACCCCCAGAGTGCGTTGTCAATCATACGCTGGTAGATCATCGGAGCGTTCTTTAACCCGAAGGGCATGCGTAACCACTCGAAATGTCCGAGTGCGCAGACGAACGCCGATATTTACGTGCTCGCAAGGTCATCATGACCGCCCAGAAGCCGCTTGCAGCATCCAGCGAGCAGAACCATAGGTAGCGCTCGAGATCTGTTAACAGGTCATCGACTAGCGGCATTGCATACTCCATGATCGCGGTGATAGCATTCACCATCTTGTAATCAATGCAGAGCCGGATGTCCAGCCCGTTCTTTTTCATCACAATCACGATCGGCGATGCCCATGGACTGTCTGAAAAGACGATCAGTCCTGCTGGCAGCAAAGCGCGCAGCAGCTCGTACAGTTTGCCGAGAAATCGTAGCGGCACGCGCCGGGCACGCTGTTTGATTGGGGCGTGCCCCTGTGTGTCGATATCGCATACCGCGCCGTAGGCTGGTGGCGGCAGTGCATTACCACTAGCAATACGGATGTGCTCGTGGTTCTTCAGCGTTGCGGCCAGACGTTCCCTGCGATCGGTCGACAGCTGGGGGTCAGCAACATTGGGCGCATTGTAGTCTATAGTCGTGTTGATTTCTTCGGTCAGGTCCGGCAGGAATGCCAGCTCCTTCGCGTAGTCCTCCAAGCCAATGTTGTTAGCTGGGTGCTAGTAGAAGTCATACCTTGCGCTCTCCGTAACTTCATTTCCTTCGTTTATTAACACTCGAGTAACCGAGATGTACGTTTCGTCCAAAGTCGCTACGGACTCTTCTCTTGACTCAACGTCGGTATCCGCTTCGATTTCAGCAGTCGGTACTGGGTCCATCTCCTTCCATCCTGGTTTCTAATCTCTGGGCCACCTGTCGAGGCGTTGTTCGCAATATTGAATGCGCAGGCAACCGTCATAGTGGGCTGTTGACTTTTGTTCAGCGCCTCGGTCGGCCGTTGTCTTGACAGTTCGGCATTTGCGCCAATCTCGCAACGAACACTCGGTGCCGTATTCAACACCATCAGTGCGGTGTCTGCATCCTCTTGACCAACCACCGATGACTCGTTCGCAAATTTGGCTGCTGAGGGGAAAGCGGTTGTGGATGCTGGTAATGCACGCCGTGAACGCTGTTGTGCAGCGCCGACAACGTACAGGAGGCGATTGTGGTGAAGTGCTTTCTCAGAAATAAGAGAATGGGCCTGACGCGGGGTCACTATCCCGAATCAGTGACAATTTCAAGTGATTAGAGAGAATTTGGGTTGTTCGGCACGGGTGCAAGTTGCCTGTGGTGGATTAGCCATGACGAGCGGCACCCCGTATGAAATGACGATGGATCTGGTATGAGCGATGTACGGGAAGGCAAGATCCACCAAGACTTATCTCGGATCCACCCTTACCTGGATTCACTTAGGTGGATATGGGATACACTATGTACCAGTGGATCGAGTGTGGATCCTATGAAGGAATGGTGGTAGGTGCCATCCAAAGGTGGATCTAGTAGCCACGGCTAACGAGAAGTCAAGATCCACCGCGAGGTACCCCGGATCCCATACTTCCGGGTTCGGATCCAAGGGGGGAGGATCCCGCATAGAGGGACCTGGATCCAGGGTATAGGGATGATGGATGCAGTGGATCTCGAACTTTCGTGGGACAATGGAGATCACAGACGGTTGCGAGATGATGTCGAACGATTGGAGAGCTCGGATCCACGGTGAGTGTACAAGTACAGTGAAGTGGATCCGAGCTACCTGGATCCGGATGAGTGTACCCATAATAGGGTGACCATGATGATTACGTCATGAATCCGGTGGATCTGAAGATAACACAGCTGGGATGATGGGTCAAGGGAAGAAGGGACATGCAGCCGAGCCTGGTAAGGGATTTAGCAGATGAAAGACATAGAAGGTAGAAATCCAGGCAGGTATAGGCTTAAATATCAATACAGAACTCAATTTGCACAGTATCACGCAAGTGCCTTCCTGCCCTCAAGAACCGGAACTACATTTGGCCGTACGAGCTCGGAGAAGGTTGGGAATTGCGAATCTAGTGTTGGTAGTGATAACTGGATAATACATTGGTCAGATCCTACAACCTAGTGAGCTTTTCCTTTACTTGTGCAGATCCGACCGGTTAACCGAATTTACTACTTGGTCGGTTACACCCTAGAGGCTCTCAACTTTCAAGATCCCGTCACAGGAGGCGGCAAGTACGACGCAAAGGAACTACAAAGGCAAGGGAACACACCCGTAAGGCAACCCTACGGCCGGATCCACGATCTAGGCCCCGGATCCATAAGCTCGAATATTCGCTTAGGATTCGGAACCATCCACGGACGCAGAGTGAAGATTTTCCACTGCTGCTCCACCCCATCCCCACGTCTCGCCAAGACACTCAAGCTTCACCACTTGAACTCTTCGGAAGTTACCGAGAGAGCAGATCCCGCCCTACCGACGGGTACACAAGGTGAGGAAAGTTCAGCAGAACACGGATCATCGGGGGACCCCCTCCGTTAGTCGGTGTCTGGGCGCAGTTGGTAAGTTGGATCTGCAATCTCGCAGATTTTGCTGATCCCGCTACACCACACGAGCTTGCCTTCACCACGCTGGCCTTCATCGCGGATGTGGTGGTACTTGATGTTGATGTGCTTGGCGCGGCCGTGGCTCACAGGATTCTTCGTCATCTTGATGCACGACTGGTTGTCTTCTTGGATCTTGAGGTCGGGTCCAGTCTCATTGGCAGCTGCTAAGATCTCGCACAGCAGGCGGTGAATCCACTTGCCTTCTTGAATTGCCAGACTGAGCGCGATATACTCCACTTCGCTCGTAGGCAGCAAAACACTTGACTGCTTCTTGCTGCCCCAGCTCACTGGCGCACCCATCAGCATGAACGTGTAGCCGGAAGTTGACTTGCGGTCCGCGAGGTCACCAGCCCAGTCTGTGTCAGAGTATCCGCGAAAGTCGATGTTGTCACCAGGCTTGTAGCAGATTCCATGCGTCTTGGTGCCTTGCAGATAGCGAAAGATGCGCTTGACCGCAACCCAGTGTTCTTCTTGGGGATTTTCCATGAAGCGCGACACATAGCTCACCGCGTACTCAATATCTGGACGCGTCGCGGTCATCAGGTGCATTGGTGCACCAACAGCTTCGCGAAAAGGAGCTTGTACATTGGTCGCCGCGTCGCTTGGAACCAGTCGAGTGCTTATATCCACCGGACTCACCACAGCCTTGCACTCGTCCATACCAAAGCGCTTCAGAATGTCATCCACATAACGCCGTTGGCTCATCGTCACGCTGCCGTCCGGACCGTCTACCAATTCGATCCCAAGGACGAACACACACTTGCCGCTGTCAGTCATTTCGAAGCGTGTCTTGAGGTCGTCCTTCGTGCGTGAGATCAGCTCGGGTGAGCTTCCGGTGACCAGGACATCGTCGACGTAGACCAGTATTAGTACACAGTGGCCATCAACAACTTTGATGTAGAGGCACGGGTCAAAGGCCGAAACTTGAAAGCCGATAGAGCATACGAACTCGTCGAAGGTCTCGTTCCACACGCGCAAAGCTTGGTTTAGACCGTAAATGGCCTTCACCAATTCCAGGCAGTCGAAGTCACCGTCGAGCTCGACACCTTCGGGAACCACGCAAAACACGATCTCCCTCATCACGCCGTATAGGAATGCCGTCGCCACGTCTAGTTGGTCTAGCGGCTAGCCAAAGTACTTGGCCAAAGCGATCACCATGCGCAACGTCACGTACTTGACAACCGGCGAGAACGTCTCAGTGTAGTCGATGCCGTACTTTTGCTTGAAGCCCTTGGTCACGAGGCGCGCCTTGTACTTCTCGATCGATCCGTCTGCTTTGCGCTTGATCTTAAACACCCACTTGGTACCAATGGCGCGTTGTCCGTTCGGCAACTTAGCAGCACGGAACACTCCTCGAAGTCGCATCGACTTGAGGTCAGCACGAATTGCTTTGCGCCAGTGCACTTGGTCGGGGCCGTTCACCGCTTCTTGAATAGTCGCCGGCTGCGATAGGTCCCCCGCAGCTTCGACTGCGTTGGCACTTGCACGCCAAAACATGGGGGGAGTCGATTCTTCATCTTAATCTCCAGCTTTTTCTTCTTCGTTTACGTCTGCTCGACGTGAAGACGAATTGGTCGGCGCACTTGCTTCTTCCAGTCCGGGTCGATGACACGTAGTTCGCGGTCTTGTGGCAGACTCATCTTCACTCGGGCGGCTCTTGTGCTTCCCCGCCTGCCTGTGCTCCGTTTGGCGCGAGCCGTCATTGTCGATATCGAGAGAGTCGAAGTCCAGGTCGTCGACATCTTCATCGGAAATTGGCGTTGAAAGTCCAAAGGTCGATTCATCGAAGTTGACATCGCGACTGATAACCACCTGCCCCGCCTCGATGTCATAAAGTCGATACGTCTTGGATACTTCTTCGTAGCCCAGGAACAATCCGGCGCGGGCCTTCGGATCCTACTTGAGCCGTTTCTCCTTCGGAGTTAAGATGAAAGCTCGACAGCCGAAGACGCGCATGTGTTTCGCACTCGGCGCGGACTTGTACACAATCTCGAACGGAGTCTTGCACTCGATCTTTAGTGACGGCAGGCGGTTCTTCACGTAGATGGCCGTCATCGCCGCTTCACCCCAGAAACACTTGTCCAGCTTGGCATGATGCAGCATGCTGCGGCCGATCGTGACGATGGTGCAGATGGCCCGCTCTTCCGTGCCGCTAGTCTGGTGCGCGTACGGAACCGTGGTTTGTTGCTCGATGTCTTCGTCTTCGTAGAAACTTTAAGCAACTTAGTCGCAAACTCACGAGCGCCGTCGTGTCGCACGAACTTGACCTTCTTGCCAAACTGCTTCTGCACCTTCGTGATGTACGTCTTGATGCAGTCTTCGCTTTCTGATTTGGCACGCAGACAGAAGCCCTTCATGCATCCGCTGGCTTCGTCCACGATCAGTAGCAAATACTTGCTGCCACCAAGCGAGGCTTTCTCCATAGGTCCGCAAATGTCGAAGTGAAGCAACTTGAAGGTGTCGTAACGACGCTTGTCACGGTTGCTAGGAAATGGTTTTTGGACCATCTTGCCTTGCTGACAGCCGCGACACAGACTTGGTCCGCTAGGCTGGGAGGTGCTTTCGCGTCCTTGATCATCTTGTTGTCGACCATCTTGCGAAGCACCTCGACTGGAGCGTGACCCATATGCGCATGCAGGTCGACCGTCCTTCCAGTTGTCGCCGCATTTACAGATCGAAGAGGCGTGCGAAGCCAGTAGAGTCCATCTACGAGATCCGCCGATGCCACCACTTGATTCGAGTCCTTGCGTGAGATGTGCATCTCGGTGCCATTGAACACCACCTGGAACTTTCCGTTCTTGTTGATCTGCGGTACTGAAAGCAGATTCTTGCTCATGTTAGGCATATACAGCGCGTTCTTTATCTCGATCTCGCGCTCGGCGCCGTTGGGCAGGACCACTCTTTCCACGATGGTTCCACACCCTTGATAGCCGCCTTGTTCCCGTAGGCCACCGAAAGTTCGCCTTCATTGCGCTCGATGAGATTAGCGAACTTGGACTTGTCGTTGATGTGGTGCGTGGCACCACTGTCGACCGCCCACATTCCAGACACATTCTTGTTCGTCGAAACTCCACATTCCAGGGAAACCGCGAACGCTACTCGTTCGTAGTCGTAGTCGTCGTCGCCGTCGTTTCGCCACTGGATGTTGTTAGCTCCGCGTCCACGGCCGTTGCGGCCGCGTCGAGCACCTCGACCCTCATCCTTCTGCTTGGTCCAGCACTTGTCAATCATGTGCCCCAATTTCCCGCAGTACGTGCATTGGCGAGACTCTCGGTCGGTGATAAACGCCTTGGCCGCGTTTTCAGTCTTCACCGTCGCCGTCTTCTCACCTTGTCGCTTGATGTGCTCGTTTGTGAGCACTTTCACAACGTCTTGCGACCGCAGCTCTGCGTTGCTCATCTCCCGATTGAGCACGACGTTCTCGTAGCTCTTGGGGAGACTTCGCAGTAAGCAGATCGCCACGTCCTCGTCCTCCATCTTGGCGCCGATGCTGCTGAGCTTGGCGCTGATGTTGAGGACCTCATTGCAATGATGCAAGACATTGCCGCCTTCCGACATCTCCATGCTGAAGAGTTGGCGCTTCAGGTAGCTGCGACCAGCCTTCTGCGACCCACCATATAGCGTCTTCAAGCGCGTCCACGCGCCCCACGTTTCCTCGCAGTCATCAACCACGTGATGGTAGTCCGCGTTCATGTGGAGCAACATCAGTCCGAACGCAATGTTGCTCGCCTTGACGTAGTCGTCCTTGGTCCGGATGGCCGTGAAGCTCGGCGTCGTTTCCCGGTTCACTACGTGCCATACCGACTTGGTCAGAAACACGCCACGCATGCAGCGGTTCCACGTCGCGTAGTTGTCACCGTTGAACTTGTCGATGATGACCTTGGTCGAGGCGTCATGGGCAGAGGACATGGTGCTTGGGCTCATAACCTGTTAACGGTGTAGATGTGTTGGAACGAAGCTTGGGGCTGAACGGAGTGACTTCTGCACTTGGTGGGAGACCGGAGTGAAGACACTTGAGCGGAAGAAGGAAGATTCGAAAGTGATTGATTTATCGGGGCTTACACTGTCCTCACTACCTAGGTCATCCAATCATCCTACTCGTCCAATCATCCTACTCGTCCAACCATGGGTGGCATAAACAACGTACCATAATCACAGCGGGATCGTATTGGACCGATTCAGGTTGACCGGTTTTTGGGTACAACTGATACTCAGTACCAAGACCAGCAATCCTCAATACTTCGCACGCCTCTTCGATCAGCAAATGCAGCGACAACGGGAAGGTCGGTCGACGTGCATGCGCGTATGGGTCACGCTCCAGTCGAGGGGCTTCGCAAGATGGTCGACAACAAGATGATCAAGGACGCGAAAGCACCTTCCAAGCCTAGCGGACCAAGTCTGTGTCGCGGCTGCCAGCAAGGCAAGATGGTCCAAAAACCATTTCCTAGCAACCGTGACAAGCATCGTTACGACACCTTCGAGTTGCTTCACTTCGACATTTGCGGACCTATGGAGAAAGCCTCGCTTGGTGGCAGCAAGTATTTGCTACTGATCGTGGACGAAGCCAGCGGATGCATGAAGGGCTTCTGTCTGCGTGCCAAATCAGAAAGCGAAGACTGCATCAAGACGTACATCACGAAGGTGCAGAAGCAGTTTGGCAAGAAGGTCAAGTTCGTGCGACACGACGGCGCTCGTGAGTTTGCGACTAAGTTGCTTAAAGTTTCTACGAAGACGAAGACATCGAGCAACAAACCACGGTTCCGTACGCGCATCAGACTAACGGCACGGAAGAGCGGGCCATCTGCACCATCGTCACGATCGGCCGCAGCATGCTGCATCATGCCAAGCTGGACAAGTGTTTCTGGGGTGAAGCGGCGATGACGGCCATCTACGTGAAGAACCGCCTGCCGTCACTAAAGATCGAGTGCAAGACTCCGTTCGAGATTGTGTACAAGTCCGCGCCGAGTGTGAAACACATGCGCGTCTTCGGTTGTCGAGCTTTCATCTTAACTCCGAAGGAGAAACCAAAAGGAAGGTCGTTTGTGCACTAGATGATAAAATGCAAAGTGATTGATTTATTGGAGCTTACTCTGTCTTACGTCCTAGTCTGCATCCAATCATTTGGTGCATCCAATCACCAACATGGACTCGTCCAATCATCCTGTTCGTCCAATCATCTGTTTGCGCATACATCCGTTTGCGCAATTGACTTACCGTAAACATCGCGGGGTCCTTAAAACCCGGTTTTACTGGTATGCCGAAGCTGGACGAGACGCCTTCTTGACAACACTCCCACTCGACTCGACCGCGCTTGGTGGCTTGATACCCAGCTTGTCGCGAAGACTTTCGAACTGCACCGCGGTGATCGGCTTGGTCATCAGACCCGCCTTCATGTCCTTCGTCGAGCAGTACTGCAACACCACTTGGCCATCTTCAACCTTCTCGCGCACGAAGTGGTAGCGAATGTCGATGTTCTTGGTACGCTTGTGAAACTCGGGGTTCTTGGCCAGTGCAATCGACCCTTGATTGTCCTCAAAAATCATGACAGAGTTCTCGCTCTTCATTTCGTCGAGTTCACACAGAAATGCCTTGTGCCAGATCGCTTCTTGAGCAGCTTCCGTTAACGCCATGTACTCCGCCTCCGTCGATGACAGCGCCACCGTGCGCTGCTTCTTGCTTCTCCAACTAATGCATCCGCCGTTCATCATGAACGCGTAGCCGCTTGTACTGCGTCTAGTCTCGACGTCACCAGCCCAATCCGCATCCGAGTAGCCTTGGAGTCCTACTTCACTTGTTTCTTGAAACTCGATGCCGTGCGTCTTCGTACCTTGAATGTAGCGGAAGGCGCTTGAGTGCTTGCCAGTGTGTGGGACACGGGTCCGCTGCGAACTGGCTGAGAACGCCCACTGCAGCAGCGAGGTCCGGCCGAGTTCCAACCATGAGGTACATCAGGCAGCCGACAGCATTGCGATAAGGCACCTTGGCCATGGTCTCTTCATGGTTGCATCCTCCTTCGCACATGGCCTTGGTCAACTTGAGTTCTGGGTCTTGAGAGGTCTTGACAGGGTTGCTGTTCTCCATGCCAAACTTCTCCAGGATGTCCTTCGCAAACTTGGTCTGACGCACCGACACTTTTCCTGGAGTCACATCTTGATCGATCTCCATACCGAGGAAGTACTTGAGGCAACCCAAGTCCGTCATGTCGAAGCGTTCACTCAAAGCCTTCTTCGTCGACTTGAGCAGCTCGTCGTTGTTACTGGCGAGGACCAGATCATCGACGTAGAGAGCCACGAAGATCATGTCTTGGTCATCCCACTTGACGTAGATGCAGTGATCGGCTTCACACTTCTTGAACCCCAGCTCCAGCATGAACTTGTCAATGGTCTGGTTCCACATTCGTGGCGCCTGCTTAAGACCGTAGAGTGAGCGCTTGAGAGGGCAGACATGGTCAGGATGTTCTTCATCCGTGTAACCGTCCGGTCGCACCATGTAGATATCTTCGTCAAGCAGCCCGTTTAGGAACGCCGTCTTGACATCCATCTGATGCACCGTCAGATTGTACTTGGCCGCCAGACTGAGCAGGATCCTGATCGACGTGAACTTGGCGACTGGCGCAAAGGTTTCTTCGTAGTCGATACCGTACTTCTGCCAAAATCCCTTGGCCACGAGTCGTGCCTTGAACCGCTCGATCTCTCCCGCTTGGTTCTCCTTGATGCGAAACACCCAACGACAACCGATAGCCTTTCGATCTTGGGGCAATGACACCAACGACCATGTCTTGTTCTTGCGAAGAGAGTCGACTTCTGAGTCGCACGCCTTCTTCCACTTGGCCGCGTTGCTGGATTCCATCGCCGACTTGAACGTAGTCAGCATTTCTCCCACTGAATCCACAACGTAGGCCGCTTCGAAATCTTCTTCTCGACTACTTGCGACCGCTGACATCTCCTCCAGTGTCTGCGGCCGACCCTGTCGCTTGCTTCGCGGGATCTCTACCGCTTCCTCCAACGACTGCGTTCGCTGGTGTCGCTTGCTGCCGGGCTCAACTTCTTGACGCGGCGCAGTGTCTCCCATCGTCTCATCCTCGGACGATGCTTCTTGATCCGTAACTTCTTCTTCTTGAAGCTCCACATTGTCATCTTCATCGTGGCTGCGTCTCCCTCCGTCGAAGACGTCTTCCATGAACTGTGCATCGCAGCTCACTAGCACACGACCGCTCTTGATCCTCTCGAAACGATACGCTTTCTCGTGTTCCGAGTACCCCAGAAACCGACACTTCACTGCTCGAGCGTCCAACTTGGTGCGTTTCTGCTTCGGAACCGTCACATACGCATGGCAACCGAACACCTTCAGGTTTGCCAGCAGTGTTTTCTTACCGGTCCATACTTGGTGCGGTGACTTGTAATGGCTGATGGCACGTGTGGGACACCGGTTTCGTAGAAACGCAGCGGTCATTACCGCTTCACCCCAATACGACTTGGCCAAACCAGCATGCTCCAACATGCAGCGCGCACATTCCACCAGCGTCCGGTTCATCCGCTCGGCGACACCGTTCAGTTGAGGCGTGTACGGAGGCGTAAACCTCTGCACGATACCACGACGCTTGCAGAACTTAGCCATCTCGCCCGGCGTGTACTCGCCACCGTTGTCACTACGAAGCGTCTTGACGACCTTGCCGGTCTGTGTTTCCGCAAATGCGACAAACTCAGCAAACTTGTCGGTCACTTCTGACTTGTTCCCGAGCAAATACACCACACAGAAGTGCGAGTACTCGTCGATGAACGTGACAAAGTAGCGTTTGTCACTGAATGTCGACGTCTGCATGGGACCACACACATCACTGTGAACGGTTTCCAGCAGTTTCTTGGCATGGTTGGGTGACTAGAACATGAAGCTCACTCGCGTTTGCTTGCCGAGTGCACATCCGTCGCACAGCTCCCACTGTTTCACCGACGTCATGTTGATGCCTGCACCGTAGTCCTTTTTGACGATGACGTCTAGACCGCCATGGCCAATGTGATTAAGTCGAAGGTGCCAGAGGTACGACGTGGTGTCCCCTTTGCGATCCTTCGAGCTTGCCGCATTGGCCTCGTCGGGCACAACTCGTGTCATGCACAGCTTGAACAGCCTTTGCCTTCACGCGCGCCGAGCTTCCAGTTGAGACCCTTTGCTTTCGCAAAATACACATCCATCACGAAAGTCACGGGACCAACATCCTTGGTGAAGCGACCAACCGAGAAGAGGTTGCGTGACAACTTGGGAATGTGCCACACATTCGTGAGCACACCCTTCTTGGTCCCCCGTGGAGTCTTCATGGACATCACGATGTCGCCGGTCCCGACCGCCTGAACCACACCATCGTCCGCGAGATGCACGTCCACTGGAGACATCTTCTTGTAGTTCTTCATGTACTCCTTCGAGTGCGTCATGTGCTGCGTCGCACCCGAGTCGACCAGCCACTTGTCACGTGTCTTGGTGGTCTTGCTCCCACCACCAACCAAGAAGATAAACTCGCCCGATTCTTCTTCATCGCGCGCGACGTTTGCTCGTTGCGGCCTCTGCCGCTCCGCATTCTCACGAATCCTCACCGGACACTTGGCGATCCAATGTCCTTGTTCGTCGCAGTAGTGACACGCGCTTGTCTTTGATGCATGTCGTCCCTTGCGCTTGCCGTTGTCACTCGTCAAGAACGCTTGACCGTGCGCGGCGCCGTCCGCACCGCCACCTTGCTCTTTGCGCTTGTCCTCATGCAGCAGCCGAGCCGTCACGAGTTCCCACGACAGTGAGTCAGCTCTCGACTCCAACGCCGTGATGAGGAACTGATACGACTCGCTTAGACTTGCCAGAAGCGTGATCACCAAGTCGTCCTCGCTGACCGGAGCGCCCACTGCGTCGAGCTGTTCCGCCAGCGTCTTGATCTTGTTGATGTGCTCCAGCACATCATCACCTTCTTCCATCATCGTGCTGAAGAAACGTCGACGAAGGAAGGGCTTGTTGGTCAAACTCTTCTTCTCGAAGTGTCCTTCCAGCCTTGACCAGGCATCATGAGCACCATTCGCCGACCGAACCAACGGCAGCTGCGAATCCTCCATCGCGAGACAGATGATCGCCAGCGCCTTGCGCGACTTCCGCTTGAACGTCGCTTGGTCCAACGCGGTAGCGCAGTGCTCCATCTTCAGTTCGCCACTGACGACTTCCCACAGGTCGCGCTCTTCCAGCACCATCTGCATCTTGAACTTCCACGTGTGAAAGTTGGTTCCGTCGAACGTTTTGATGCGGGCGGTCGCTGAAGTGGCGTCCATGGCGTAGGCGTAGTCTTGAGCAGGGTCTGCGGGGCTTGGGCTCATAACCAAAAGGAAGGTCGTTTGTGCACTAGATGATAAAATGCAAAGTGATTGATTTATTGGAGCTTACTCTGTCTTACGTCCTAGTCTGCATCCAATCATTTGGTGCATCCAATCACCAACACTCTGGACTCGTCCAATCATCCTGTTCGTCCAATCATCTGTTTGCGCATACATCCGTTTGCGCAATTGACTTACCGTAAACATCGCGGGGTCCTTAAAACCCGGTTTTACTGGTATACCGAAGCTGGACGAGGCGTCTTCTTGACAGCAGAAACAGCTCAAGTGGGATCCAAAGGCTCGCACCGGATTGTTCCTGGGCTACGAAGAAGTATCCAAGGCGTATCGACTTTATGACACCGAGGCGGGCAGGTGGTTATCAGTCGCGATGTAAACTTCGATGAATCGACCTTTGGACTTTCAACGCCAATTTCCGATGAAGATGTCGACGACCTGGACTTCGACTCTCTCGATATCGACAATGACGGTTCGCGCCAAACGGAGGACAGGCACGCGGGGAAGCGCAAGAGCCGCCCGAGTGACGAAGATGAATCTGCCACAAGACCGCGAACTACGCGTCATCGACCCGGACTGGAAGAAGCAAGTGCGCCGACCAATTCGTCTTCACGTCGAGCAGACGTAAACGAAGAAGAAAAAGCTGGAGATTAAGATGAAGAATCGACTCCCCCCATGTTTTGGCGTGCAAGTGCCAACGCAGTCGAAGCTGCGGGGGACCTATCGCAGCCGGCGACTATTCAAGAAGCGGTGAACGGCCCCGACCAAGTGCACTGGCGCAAAGCAATTCGTGCTGACCTCAAGTCGATGCGACTTCGAGGAGTGTTCCGTGCTGCTAAGTTGCCGAACGGACAACGCGCCATTGGTACCAAGTGGGTGTTTAAGATCAAGCGCAAAGCAGACGGATCGATCGAGAAGTACAAGGCGCGCCTCGTGACCAAGGGCTTCAAGCAAAAGTACGGCATCGACTACACTGAGACGTTCTCGCCGGTTGTCAAGTACGTGACGTTGCGCATGGTGATCGCTTTGGCCAAGTACTTTGGCTAGCCGCTAGACCAACTAGACGTGGCGACGGCATTCCTATACGGCGTGATGAGGGAGATCGTGTTTTGCGTGGTTCCCGAAGGTGTCGAGCTCTACGGTGACTTCGACTGCCTGGAATTGGTGAAGGCCATTTACGGTCTAAACCAAGCTTTGCGCGTGTGGAACGAGACCTTCGACGAGTTCGTATGCTCTATCGGCTTTCAAGTTTCGGCCTTTGACCCGTGCCTCTACATCAAAGTTGTTGATGGCCACTGTGTACTAATACTGGTCTACGTCGACGATGTCCTGGTCACCGGAAGCTCACCCGAGCTGATCTCACGCACGAAGGACGACCTCAAGACACGCTTCGAAATGACTGACAGCGGCAAGTGTGTGTTCGTCCTTGGGATCGAATTGGTAGACGGTCCGGACGGCAGCGTGACGATGAGCCAACGGCGTTATGTGGATGACATTCTGAAGCGCTTTGGTATGGACGAGTGCAAGGCTGTGGTGAGTCCGGTGGATATAAGCACTCGACTGGTTCCAAGCGACGCGGCGACCAATGTACAAGCTCCTTTTCGCGAAGCTGTTGGTGCACCAATGCACCTGATGACCGCGACGCGTCCAGATATTGAGTACGCGGTGAGCTATGTGTCGCGCTTCATGGAAAATCCCCAAGAAGAACACTGGGTTGCGGTCAAGCGCATCTTTCGCTATCTGCAAGGCACCAAGACGCATGGAATCTGCTACAAGCCTGGTGACAACATCGACTTTCGCGGATACTCTGACACAGACTGGGCTGGTGACCTCGCGGACCGCAAGTCAACTTCCGGCTACACGTTCATGCTGATGGGTGCGCCAGTGAGCTGGGGCAGCAAGAAGCAGTCAAGTGTTTTGCTGCCTACGAGCGAAGTGGAGTACATCGCGCTCAGTCTGGCAATTCAAGAAGGCAAGTGGATTCACCGCCTGCTGTGCGAGATCTTAGCAGCTGCCAATGAGACTGGACCCGACCTCAAGATCCAAGAAGACAACCAGTCGTGCATCAAGATGACGAAGAATCCTGTGAGCCACGGCCGCGCCAAGCACATCGACATCAAGTACAGCCACATCCGCGATGAAGTCAAGCTCGAGTATTGCGAGACTTCTGTGATGCTGGCTGACATCATGACGAAGGCGCTCCCAGGGCCTCGTCACATGGACCTAGCAGCTGCTCTCGGCATCCACGCGTGTTCGCATTGAGGGGGCGTATTGAGGGTTGCTGGTCTTGGTACTGTGTACCAGTTGTACCCATTAACCGGTCAACCTGAACCGGTCCAATACGATCCCGCTGTGATTATGGTACGTTGTTTATGCCACCCATGATTGGACGAGTAGGATGATTGGACGAGTACAGAATGATTGGACGAGTAGAATGATTGGATGACCTAGGTAGTGAGGACAGTGTAAGCCCCGATAAATCAATCACTTTCGAATCTTCCGTCTTCCGCTCAAGTGTCTTCACTCCGGTCGCCGCACCAAGTGCAGAAGTCACTCCGTTCAGCTCCAAGCTTCGTTCCAGCACCTCTACACCGTTAACAAGTCGAAGGTGCCAGAGGTACGACGTGGTGTTGTGGTGAAGTGCTTTCTCAGAAATAAGAGAATGGGCCTGACGCGGGGTCACTATCCCGAATCAGTGACAATTTCAAGTGATTAGAGAGGATTTGGGTTGTCTGACACGAATGCAAGTTGCCTGTGGTGGATTAGCCATGACGAGCAGTACCTCGTATGGAATGACGGTGGATCTGGTATGAGCGATGTACGAGAAGGCAAGATCCACCGAGACCTATCTCGGATCCACCCTTACCTGGATTTACTTAGGTGGATATGGGATATACTATGTACCAGTGGATCGAGTGTGGATCCTATGAAGGAATGGTGGTAGGTGCCATCTGAAGGTGGATCTAGTAGCCACGGCTAACAAGAAATCAAGATCCACCGTGAAGTACCCCGGATCCCATACTTCCGAGTTCGGATCCAAGGAGAGAGGATCCCGCTTTGAGGGACCTGGATCCAGGGTATAGGGATGATGGATGCAGTGGATCTCGAACTTTCGTGGGACAATGGAGATCACAGACGGTTGCGAGACGATGTTGGATGATTGGAGAGCTCAGATCCACGACGAGTGTACACTTACAGTGAAGTGGATCCAAGCGACCTGGATCCGGATGAGTGTACCCATAATAGGGTGACCATAATGATTACGCCATGGATCCGGTGGATCTGAAGATAATACAGCTGGGATGATGGGTCAAGGGAAGAAGGGACATGCAGCCGAGCCTGGTAAGGGATTTAACGAGGGAAAGACATAGAAGGTAGAAATCCAGGCAGGTATAGGCTTAAGTATCAATACAGTCCTCAATTTGCACAGTATCACGCAAGTGCCTTCTTGCCCTCAAGAACCGGAACTACATTGGCCGTACGAGCTCGAAGAAGGTTGGGAATTGCGAATCTAGTGTTGGTAGCGATAACTGGATAATACATTGGCCAGATCCTACAACCTAGTGAGCTTTTCCTTTACTTGTGCAGATCCGACAGGTTAACCGGATTTACTACTTGGTCGGTTACACCCTAGAGGCTCTCAACTCTCAAGATCCCGTCACAGGAGGCGGCAAGTACGACGCAAAGGAACTACAAAGGCAAGGGAACACACCCGCAAGGCAACCCTACGGCCAGATCCACGATCTAGGCCCCGGATCCATAAGCTCGAATATTCGCTTAGGATACGGAACCATCCACGGACGCAGAGTGAAGATTTTCCACTGCTGCTCCACCCCATCCCCACGTCTCGCCAAGACGCTCAAGCTTCACCACTTGAACTCTTCGGAAGTTACCGAGAGAGCAAGATCCCGCCCTACCGACGGGTACACAAGGTGAGGAAAGTTCAGCAGAACACGGATCATCGGGGGACCCCTCCGTTAGTCGGTGTCTGGGCGCAGTTGGTAAGATGGATCCGGCAATCTCGCAGATTTTGCTGATCCCGCTACGCCACAATGGTGCGCGTGCCCGGATCTTTTGGTGACTCGGGATTTCACCGTGAGTCCCAAGAAGATGCTCAAGTGAAGATTGAGCCAGGGGAAGAGGCATCGTCAGAGGTCGGATCGACGAAGACGCTGCTGAATGAAACAAGATCCGCGGATCGATGGAGTTTTGGGAGGAACTCTCTCGACGGAAGAGAGGTGGATCCGGATCTAGAAGAGAAACCTCTCTATCCTCCCCAGGTCCCCTTGGGGACACCTGCGGATCTTGACTTGCGTTAAGATCCGATAACAAAACAAGGGAAAGTGAAGGCGAAACGGTATGCATTTGCAGATTCACCGGTTAAGCCAACATCGTACCTAAACCCAAACCCGCTAGTCGAAGAAACGAGAAAGAAGACGAAGACGAGTAAGACACGCGGAAGAAGATGCAAGCTCCAGAGTCGGAAGAAGACCAAGCTGGATCCAGGTCAAGCTGGTCCGACAAGGATCTCGAGTTTGTGTATCGCCACCAAGCTTTACGCGACTTCCTGCATCAAGATCCTGTCATGCAGATCCTGAATCCACGACAGATCGAAGATCCGAAGGAACCGGTGAGAGCACCAACGAAAACGGCGAACAAGTTGGTGGCAGTCAAAGATCTATTACGTTTGCTTACGGAGTCAGGCATCGTAGCTGGTGTGTTCGACGCAGAGGATATCTTCGAGCTAGACCTGGATCTCATAGTATCCGCGACGCGGGACCTCTTTGCCAGAGTCAAGTCCATCACCGGAGAAAGGTCGCACACTATGGATCCAGTGTCGTCACCGAGGATCAGCCAAGCTGCGTCCTCGAACTACGAATCCGCGGCGGAAGATGGCTCCGACACGTCGTCCGAGCCCCGACGCATGACGTTAGGACCCTCCGGGGCATCCATGCTGGAAGCGCGGGCGAGGATCCGAGGACAAGAAGTCCCTGTGAACGTGAAGACGCGGGATCAAGTACGCCCTACCCGTGATCTGACACAATCCATCCAGGATCGAGCCAGATCCGGCAAGAAGCCAGTGGGATTATCGTCAGATCAGGCTCGAGGTAATCGCCTCACGGATCCGGTTTCGTCAGTGGACCAGACGGCCACAGGCTCTTCCGACACTTCCTCGGGCACCCTGCAGCGACACTTCGAAGCTGCTATGAGTCGTTTCCTGGCCGAACAGGGTATGAGAGCGCCCGTGCCACAAGCGCAAGTGCTCCACGAACATGGAGCACGAGACGTGGAGATGGAGTCAGTGGAGGGAGACAACTCCCATGATGAGTTCGACCCAGATGATCTGGATGGCCCATCCACTTCGTCAGCCGTGGTAGCAACAGCCACAGCCGGGGCAGGTGGATCGTCCATGATCCAGAGGGTACGGATCTCAGCCATATCGGATCTGAAGGAGTTCACGGGCAAGGGTCAAGATGAGGACCGAGCGAGAACATGGATCTGCAAAGTCAAGTCGGCCCTCATGAGAGATCAAGCGTCGGATGCTGAGAAGTGTTTGACCTTTGCGGATCTTCTAGCGGGGCCAGCCAGGAACTGGTATCGGCAGCTGGGCAGATCCACCAGGAACAAGTGGCCAGATTTGCTGCGCAGTTTCCAGACCCAGTACTGTGGATTGGGAGTGTCGGTGGCACGACAATACGACCATGCTCGCTGCAGATCGGATGAATCCCCGCTAGAATACCTGCATCGACTAAATGTGGCCGGTCTACAGGCCAAGTTGAAGATCAAGGATGGGGGATCCAAGGTACTGCGGGAACACGTGGATCATTTCATCGAGACGTTGGGAGATGTGGATCTGGCCGACAGGCTGACCCTGTTACGTCTTCCAGACGCAGATGAGCTCGAAGAAGTGCTGCGGGCTGTGGATCGCGCGAAACACCGCCAGAAGAAGGCGGCGGTCGGATCCGGCAAGTATCGCCAAAAGGCTCCGACGCCCACGGCCCCAGCTCGACGTGTCCACCAAGTCACGGCGCCTGACTCAGGAACGGAGTCAGGATCCGACGGCTCGGACTCCGACCCTGAAGATTACCGTCGAGTCTGTCTCACTGCATCCAACGATCGAACGGCGAAGACCGGAGACAACTCGCGGTCGGGGGATACCGTACCCGGGGACCGTGGGATGTACAGATCCCGAGATCTCATGGACGGGGCTGCACAAGTCAGGTGTTCGCAGTGCGGATCCCGGAAGCACCCTGAGTCTGGATGCTGGAAACATCTGGTCTGTGAGAAGTGTGGCAAGAAAGGTCATCCCGGGGATCATTGCTTCTACGTGTGTCGCGGGTGTGGCGAGATTCACGACGTCGGCAAGTGCCCGATGGAAGAATTCTACAACCAGATCCGCCAATGGTTTGATCCAGCCAAGCACCGAGGGATGTTGCCAGAAGTGGCCGAGAAGATGTTAAACTAGGACGCTCGCCGGGTTTGAATCCGGTACCAGCCGAGCGTTCTAGGTACTGCGTTTATGCATTTGTGAACAAGACATCGCTAGATCCAGGTAGCAGGACCCTAGATCCAGTCGATAATACACGTGATCTACATGAAGTGTCAGTTGCCAAGGTCTCTAGTTTGCGCCAAGTGGACGAGTTTTCCAGATCCAACGTCTCTTCAACCCTGGATCTACAAAGAGGAGAGGCACGTGGTTACTGGGAGAAACGCCAACATGGTCGATGGTTTGAGCCTGCCAAGGGTGAGGTCGTTGCAGATCCACCCAAGGTCTGTCTAGTCACTGGATCCCGTGGATCTGAGGATGTTGGATCCATGGATCTGCTAACAGGGGAGTCCCGTGGATACTGGGAGTACCATGCCCCAGGAAAGTGGTTCAGACAAGCCAAGGTAGGGGGCAAGATCAACAATGAAAAAGCTATCCTACTTCTAGAAAGTGGTGCCGAGGTGTCTATACTGGATACCGCCTTTGCTCGTAAGGTTGGGTGCCAAGTGGATGGGAGTCGGATCCAAGATTGTGTTGGGATTGGTGAAGGCGTATACCATACGAACGGGAGAACGCGAGTCAAGATCACGCTGGCAGGTTGTTTGGTGTATTGGTTTGACATTTGGGTCGTGGATCTCGCTGGTCAAGACGCCATCCTTGGGATGGATTTCATGGTGCCAGCCGGAGTGAGGTTGGATCTGGCGGATGGGACACTTTGTTTCCCTGACGAGATGCGGATCCAGCTCAGCGGACGGCGGCCGTTGTATGGAGCGAAGATGAGGATCATAAGGGCGGATAAAACCACCTGGATCGAGCCCGGGGAAACTTGGGAGCTGCCAGACCGGTTAAAGTGGGTGGAACATGAGAAACTGTGGGTCACTCGGGGCGAGAAATGGGTACCTACCGTAATCCAAGGACCAGGTCGATCGCAATACCTCCAGGTCACGAACGGCAGCGACAAGAGACTATTACTGGACCATTATGAGGAGATCGGGCGATGGTTGGCGAAGGACGGTATCCCTAGGCGACCTGGGTATGTGTCAGTGGGATCCCGCCGCTACAAAGAATGGCAGAATCTGGCGTACGAGGCGACTACCGAGATCGAGTCGCTCGGAGAGGTGGAGCTCCCGGCGGGGCCAACTGGCCCCTTGGTGGATCGGCCTTCATATCCAACTCCGCGAAAGATCCTGCAGAGGAATCGTCGGATCGAGATCCAAGCGATGGAGGTTGGATCCACGACGGGGGATGATCCCCAGAGTCGTCCCCTAGATGACGCAGGATCGATGGATGAGGGGACGCAGAGGGCTGAAGCCGAACCGCCAGATCCCGCTGACCCCAGAGTGGATCCTAACTTTGCATGGGGCAAAGTGTCTGGATCCTTGTCGAGAGTGGCCGCACTAGCTAAACAGGAACCATCGTGGGTAAACACTCCAGAGGATCAAGTCGATCCAAAAGGTGGCTTCCCCAGTACCAGGATACCCGACCCCACGAAGACAGAAGGGATGACGGTCGAAGGAGAGTCGCGGTGCCTGGATCCAAGGGTGGATCCGACAAAGACTGAAGATGAACAAGTCTGCTACCGTGAAGGCGGGGATCTACACGCCGAGGATCTTGGAGAAGGTATGGCGGTGATCCCGGAGGTACCACTGACCACAGAGGAGGTCACGATTGATGATATCCAAGTGGATCCAGGGGCGAACGAACCCACTGAAGTGGAACGTCTACATCAGAAGATACGGGAAAGTCGACATCTGCTGATTGGTAAAGGTAATGCATTGCCGCTCGCTGCCCGCGGAGTCAAATGCGACATCGATGTCGGCGACGCGAAACCGATCGCTCAAAGGGTGCGGAAGGTGGCACCTCAGTTCCGAGAAAAACTGTCGGATCTGATCAAGGGCCTGCTGCAAGCCAAGATCATCAGCTTCTCAACGTCCCCGTGGGCATCTCCGGTGGTGATCATCATCAAGAAGAACGGGGTGGATATACGACTGTGCATTGACTACCGGCTGGTTAACAGCCTGACTCGATTGATGGTGTACCCGCTGCCTCTAATCAATGAGCTGTTGGAAGATTTGGATAAAGTACTCTGGTACTGTTCTCTAGACATGGCCAGTGGTTTCTGGGTGGTTACTATGACGGATCGAGCTCGCGCAATATCCGCATTCATCACACCGTTTGGCCTGTTCGAGTGGACCCGGATGCCGTTTGGATTGAAGAACGCACCCCAGATCTACCAACGCCTGATCGATAACGCCCTCTATGGGTTCACCCGAATACCGGAGGCCGAAACGGGTGGATCCGGGGAAGGTAAGGCAGAAGTGGATCCATTCGAAGCGGGGGAGCCAGGGGATCCTGGCACCCCGTCTGTGTTAGGACGCAGATCTTACATCGACGACATTCTGATCCCGGCGGAATCGTGGGATCAGTTGTGCGAAAGAGTGACATCCCTACTGGAGGCGTGTACTAAGTGGAATCTCTCTATCAGTGTGGTAAAGAGCTATTGGGGGATGCGCAAGGTGGATTACTTAGGTCATCGAGTTTCCAAGGAGGGATTGGAGGCGAACCCTAAGGACCTGTCTTCGTTAGCCGATTTGTCCTTCCCACAGTCGTTACGGGCGATGCAATCCTTCTTGGGTAGTTTAAACTACTACAGTCGGTTCACCGAGGATTACGCACTTTTTGCTGCGGTACTATATGAATTGAGAGAGGTAGATTTTGCTGCGATGACCACTCCAGCTGTCCGGATCAAAATCCAACAAGCTCTGGCCCTGGAGATGTCGGATCCACGAAGGGATCCAAGTAGTACGACGCCAGAAGAGGACCTAAAACAGGAGCTGGATCCGCCCCGGGACCAAAAGAAAGAGGATCCAATCAGGATAGAGACGACGGACCAGAGTTCGGAAAAGGCGGAACCTCGGTGGATCCGAGCTCAACACGCGTTCGTGAAGCTGAGGAACAGGATCGCGACGACCCCTATCCTCCGTCATTTCGATCCGGAACGTCAACCTACGGTGATAGTTTATGCCAGTGACTGGGCAGTCTCAGCAGCTCTGGTACAAGAACATGAAGGGATCTGTCATCCAGTCACCTTCGTCAGCCGGACACTGAAGCCGAATGAACTGAACTACGGAGCGGTGGAGAAAGAGATACTCGCGCTCCTGCGCGTGTTGGATCTAAATTATAACCTGCTAGTGGGAAGATCCATCCGGATCCTGACTCGACACTCCACGCTAGCGTGGCTGTTCAAGTCGGCCGGGTTACAAGGACGTTTGGGACAGTGGGCAGCTTTACTCTCGCCTTGGACGCTGGAGATTGTGAAATGTTCGAAAGGGGACGACGAGATCCTGGGAGTCTTGGCCGCGAGCATCACTCCTCGAGCTAAGATGGATGAGGCGCTGACTAAGATCACTCCTAAGAAAGAGCCCAAACGCCGGATCCAGATCCAGATCCCGACGGTACAGGTGGATGAGGATCTGTACGTCCTGAGTTTCGATGGATTCGCTCGCGTACGACGCGGAGGAGGAGCATACAGCGCAATACTGTGGAGACTGCCCGGATGGGAAGTTGTACGGGCCAGATCCACTTACGCGGAAGGCCTCACCGTCAATGAAGCGGAGTATAACGGACTCCTGCTGGGTTTGGATCTACTAAAGGGACAAGATCCAAAAAGGCTGGTGACTTGTGGGGATTCCAATTTGGTGATCAGACAGGTGCGAGGTGAGATTGACTGCAAGGCCCCGGCCCTAACGCTGTTACGGCAGAAAGTGATGATCCACCTGCGTGGTTGGATGAATCACGAGTTGGTGCATGTCAAGCGGGATTGGAATGCTAGTGCAGATAGCTTGGCCAGTGCCGCTTTACGGAATCAATGTGGTGTCGAAGTGGAGAGAGAGGCCGAGCATCAGGATCTCGTGACGTTGAACCGACTAGATGAGGTGGTGGTGGTTGGATCCGGGAAAAGAACAGTCCAGGTAATGGCTGTCACTAGGTCCAGAGGAAGGATTGGATCCAGCCCTCAGATCCTCGATGAAACATTCGTGAAGAGAGTCCGCATTGAGCGGATCCTCAAAGCACAGAACAAGGAAGCGTGGATCCTGGGACTAAAGAAGTATCTGATGGGGGATGTACGAGACTTAAGCCGGGAGGATGCCAAATCCTACAGCGTTATTGCTACGGATAACGCAGTGCATCTGAATGACTTGCTCTTCTATTGCCCCCCTACGAAGAGAGTCCACGAGGATCGGGATGGATTGATGAGGTTGGTGATGCCAGAAACCTTGCAACAGGATGTCCTACACCACTACCACGCTAGCTTGGAAGGCGGACATCAGGGTATTGGTCGGACCTACCAACGGATCCGGGAATGTTTCCACTGGAGGGGACTATTCAAGAGTGTGCAACGATATGTCGATGAATGCGTGGATTGTGAGACAGGCAAGGGCAGACCCACAATCGAAGGGGAGTCTCCAGGGAACGTCCATGCGACTTACCCGTTCCAAATCATAGCCATGGATCACATCCCCTCGTTGCCCAAGTCGTTCAAAGGATTGTTGATTTGGGTGGATCTGTTTACCGGATACGTGATAGCCAAAGCTAGTGCGTCTAGAACTGCGCAAACCATTGCCGAATCGTACGAGGAGTGCGCTTTCCGAAGATTTGGGGCTAGTGAGATGATTAGACATGATCGGGAGCCAGGCTTTATGTCTGATTTCTTTCGAGCTTTCAACCGGATCCTGGGGCAGAGACAGCGGGCAACCATGGCATATCGTCCCCAAGCTAACGGGTCGGCCGAGCGCATGGTGCAGACTATCACGAGGGCACTCAAGATGTATGTCCAGGATTGGAATCAGAGGGATTGGGATGAGTACGCAGAACGACTCCCCTTCGCGATGAACACCGCCCAAGACAGGATCCGGGGTGATACCCCATTTTACTTGGTACATGGGTGGGATCCCAAATCCACCCTAGAAGCGGCCATTCCAGTATGTAGCACCAAGAAGAGAAACCGAGATCCAAGGCGATGGCGATACCAAGTCCAGAAATACTACCGGCAAGCCAGATCCCAAGTGAACGAACGGCTGCGGAGTGCGATACAGGATGGAGCGGATCGACATAACGAAGACGCCCGTCCGCATCAAATCCAAGTGGGATCGCAGGTGTGGCTTTATTTAGATCGGGTGAAGGAAGGGTACGCCCGCAAATTGGCCCATCTATGGCACGGACCGTTCCGGGTGAGCGAAAAGATAAGGAAACAAGCGGTGAAGTTAGAAACGGCAGGTACCGAATATCGCTTGTTCCCTGTAGTACACGTATCCAAGCTGAAGTTGGTCAAGGAATATCCGGACCGGCCGCAAACCCGTCTTTCGGTGGATGAATCCGACCGGGTGGATTTCGACAAAGTCCTCCTACCGGAAGATAGTTGGAATGTGGATCTCGAAGCCGACGCTCTCGAAGTCGAGAAGATCACCGATATGAGGTCAGGGAAGCGAACTAGATACGGACGGATTTACCGCGAATTTCTGGTGTACTGGCGTGGATATGACGAACCCAGTTGGGTAGACGAGACAGATCTGAGCTGTGGAGCATTACTCTACGATTTCTTGCGGGGTCGTACGAATCGGAACAGATTCGGCGTGATGCAGTCTCATGAAGAAGGGTAGGAAGGGGATCCATGGATGTGGGTTGGTCATGTCGATGGGAGGATGATGAAGGACCCACAGGAAGGGTGTGGGCCGGGAGGAGGAGGATCGCAGATGTGAGTTGGTCACGTCAAAAAGAAAGAGAAGACGAATTTACAAGAGAGGGGTGGATTAAGAGGCTGGAGTGAATGTTTATGCATAAAGAGTGATGTTTTACGTGCGAAGAGTCCCGCTTGACTTCAAGCGCGAGCTTTCAAGAGCCCGAACTATACGGACCCAATTGAAACTGGGTCGTTGGCGCTAGATCCGGATGAAAACCAAGCGTGGATCCAGCCCAGATCCAGGTGTACACTGAAAGGGTGGATCCAGCCCGGATCCATGTGTACGCTGAAAGGGTGGATCTAGCCCAGATCCAGGTGTACGCCGGTAGACTCTGACGGGGTTCCTCAACCAACAAGAGAATGTTACAGGCATATTCACGTAAGGTAGCGTGGATTAGAATAGCTTATGCAAAAAGGCTAGCTCGACCCAGTTTCCAGTCGCTAGTTACTACTACGAAGCGAATCCACGAAGACTGAAACTGGGGGCGTGGCGTCAAAGAGCGATAGGGATCAGGTGGTCTTGGGCTGAACATTGAAGAACTTGTCCACTAGACGCTGGGTCTGGTGTCCTGGGTGTTGGCCCGGATCCCCCCGAAACTGGATGCGCCAAGGCTCAGCTTCATCAATCTCTTGCAAGGCCTCCAGTAGGTTCGTGGGTTCTGGGCGATGGAGGTTGGGATCCTCCAAGTTGGCTTGATGGGATACAGATCCCGGAAACCAAGTTACCTTATCTTCGCGTCAGGGAAGGTGCAGAAAGGATGGATCCAATAAAACATCCACGTCACACCAACCGTCCTGGATCGCCAACACGAGGATCACGAGAACTTTCTTCCAAGCCCGACCGGCATGGCTACGTCTGTTGCCACGCTGCTTGTTGAAGTTAAACAACCAGGTCGAACCCTGCGGTTGATTCCGAGAGATGGGGAACCGGTGAGTGCCCTCCCATATAGCAACCCGGTGCTTGGAGACGAAATCCCGGAACGCCCGAACGAATACCCCGAGTCGCCCACGCACATCACCCCTGAAGCTAACCGGATCCGCCGGTGTGGTGACCAGCGTATCCCACGGGGCAGCACTTGTCAGTTCTTCCACGAGAGGTCTGGTGACGAGCGAATCCACGTACCCGGCCCTCGGGATGGCGTCCGCTGTCCGAGGGAATATCCATTCAGCTCGAAAAGGCAACTCAGGAAACAGGACCGTGATCTTCATTGAGATCACCGCGACCCGGTTCAATTTCTTGGCGGACCAAGGCTCGATGTCTCTGGTAGCGAAGGCCACAGGAGCACGTCTACCAGGGATGAAGGCGGCATCCGGACCGAACGGAGCCACGGGGAGCATTCCTGGCAGTGACGAGTTAGGGGGAGCGGGGATCAAGACAGATCCAGGGGAACCGCCACCATGGGACGATCCTGGAGATCCACCACCATGAGGTGATCCCCCTCCACCAGATCCGGGGGATCCGCCACCATGCGGTGACCCCCCTCCGCCAGATCCAAGGAGTCCGCCACCACGAGGCGACCCCCTCCCACCATCGCTACCCGATCCGCCGTCACTGTCGACTTGGGTCGCGGATCCCGCAGTGTCGCCTCCGGATCCGGCTGTGCCAGCGACTTGTGGAGGCGGCGTCGAGAGGGATCTCCGCCGGGCTTCGGATCGGGATTGGGACAGAGCCCGTCGCGTGTCTTCCTCCAAGGCATCCTCAGCGGCTCGAGCCTCCTCCGAATCCTCTGGACTCTCGTCGTCATCGTCGTCGTCATCGTCCTCATCGCTCAGAGTGAAGGGATACGGGCCGGAGGACGACGTACGCTTCGACGACGATCGGTTAGGAGGCCCTGAGCCGTCGGACCAGTCCGACTCTTCATCCTCGTCATCCTCCGAGCTGCCAAGTCCGCATCCCGGGGGAATGACACGTTTAGCTTTCCCCTTCCCGGATCCAACACGGGCGGGCGGATGGCCGATGGAAGCTGGCCGGAGAACGGCAGGCGTCGTCACCGAAGGGGCAGTAGTGGATCCCGACTGAGACTGTCCGGATTTAGCCGTGGATGGAACTGACCCCGTCGTAGGAGCAACGATGGCTGTGGATCCAGTGGACACCACTGCCTGGGACGACGGCGCAGTCGTGGATCCAGTTTTGGGCGCCGATCCCGACTTGGATAAAGCAACGGATCCCGCCTTGGCAGCTGATCCGTATTTGGATGCCGAAGATCCCGCTTTGGATGCCACAACGGACCCAGTCTTGGGTCCGGATCCGGTCTTGGACGCCGTAGATCCAGTCTTGGGCCCAGATCCAGTCGTGGATACTGAAGCTGACTTGGCTGCAGTGGTGGATCCGGTCTTGGGTCCGGCTCCAGACTTCGAGGGAGAGGCGGAAGTTTTGGACGTGGATGTGGGACCCGTCTTGGATGTGGATTTGGATCCTGCCTTGGGAGCGGATGTGGGTCCCACCTGAGAGGCCGCCTTAGAGGTCGAACCGGTTTTGGGTTTGGCCTTTGGGGAAGCGCGAGCATGCTTATGAGGACGGGGGGATCCGGCGCTAGGAGCGGGAGATGCACTACGCGGACGTTTCGCAACTGACGGATCCGCCCCACTTACAGACGGAAGAGGAGCAGAGACGCTGGCAGTACGAGAGGGTCCCGACAAAGGAGGAAGGGGATCCGATACGGCAGCTGTCACCAGAGTCAGTCGTCGGCGCGCCAAGTCCCGCTCCGATAAGCCGCGATCGCGCTCCAGAACTAGCTGCTGGTGCTGAGCATGAGCAGCAGCGAGCTGATCCCGTAGTTTTGTTGCGGTTGCCTCGGCATCCTTCAATTTGTCACCTGGATCGACATAACAAGTGAATATGGGGCTACTAGCAGGAGCCAAAAGAAGATCCACGTACTCGTGCGGCGAAGCTTGGATTCCAGCTCCGTTTGTGCACGCTTGGCATCCGCCCACTCGGTAGCCGCCTTGTCCCGCTGGAGTTCGCTGTCCGCCAGTCTCGCTTGGATCTCGTCGCGCAATTGAGTCATACGCACGAATTCTTCGAGCGCGTAATCTCGTCCGGCAGACGCTTTCTCGAGCGACTCCTTGGTGTCTTGCAACTCCTCAGAGAGTTGAGCCAGGGCTACATCCGGCGATGAGGGAGGTGGATTTGGCGCGGGGGACCCTCCACGCGCCGACCCTAAGGCGGATCCGCCATGGGTGGATCCCACATAGTCGTTGGTTACCACCTCCTCTTGGGTCAGGCGCAACTCGTCACGGAGTCGATCCAAGCTCGCGTCCGTGGCTGCCCTAGCAGTCTGGGAATCCTCCAGTTCCCGCTCGAGGTCGTGGATCCGGGATTGGAGCTGGTGGATCTCAGATCCGGCGAGCGCCATCTCCCTAAGGAGATGGTCGTTGTCATCTCGCATGACATCTCGCTGACGGGAGGCGCGATCCAGCCGTCCGGTCAGGTCGCGGATCTCGACCGCCTGATCAGCCAACAAGAGTCGCAGGTCCTGCGACCGAGAGGCCGCACGGTGCTCCCACCCTTGGATCTCCATAGCCTGGTCGTGGACTTGGGCTCGCAAGGTCTGAAGTTGGGTAGTGTGCAGAGACGCCGCTTGGTCTTGGGCATCTTGAGCCGTCTGGAGCTCCGCCGTCAGAGTTTGCACCTGATCGGAAAGAGCCTGGGCTAGAGCCCGCAGATCGGTGGGCGACATGGAAGACGGACTGACCGGAGGGGTGGTGGATGGGGCCTTGCCCGACGATTTGCCGGTACGCTTGGCGGGAGACATGTGTCACGAAGGGGAGAAAGCGGTTGTGGATGCTGGTAATGCACGCCGTGAACGCTGTTGTGCAGCGCCGACAACGTACAGGAGGCGATTGTGGTGAAGTGCTTTCTCAGAAATAAGAGAATGGGCCTAACGCGGGGTTACTACCCCGAATTAGTGACAATTTCAAGTGATTAGAGAGGGTTCGGATCGTCCAGCGCGGATGCAAGTTGCCTGAGGTGGATTAGCCATGACGAGCAGTACCTCGTATGGAATGACGGTGGATCTGGTATGAGCGATGTACGAGAAGGCAAGATCCACCGAGACTTACCTCAGATCCACCCTTACCTGGATTCACTTAGATGGATATGGGATATACTATATGAGAGTGGATCGAGTGTGGATCCTGTGAACGAGTGACGGTAGGTGCCCTCTGAAGGTGGATCTAGTAGCCACGGCTAACAAGAAGTCAAGATCCACCACGAGGTACCCCGAATCTCATACTTCCGAGTTCGGATCCAAGGAGAGAGGATCCCGCTTTGAGGGACCTGGATCCAGGGTATAGGATGATGGATGCAGTGGATCTCGAACTTTCGTGGGACAATGGAGATCACAGACGGTTGCGAGACGATGTTGGATGATTGGAGAGCTCAGATCCACGACGAGTGTACACTTACAGTGAAGTGGATCCAAGCGACCTGGATCCGGATGAGTGTACCCATAATAGGGTGACCATAATGATTACGCCATGGATCCGGTGGATCTGAAGATAATACAGCTGGGATGATGGGTCAAGGGAAGAAGGGACATGCAGCCGAGCCTGGTAAGGGATTTAACGAGGGAAAGACATAGAAGGTAGAAATCCAGGCAGGTATAGGCTTAAGTATCAATACAGTCCTCAATTTGCACAGTATCACGCAAGTGCCTTCTTGCCCTCAAGAACCGGAACTACATTGGCCGTACGAGCTCGAAGAAGGTTGGGAATTGCGAATCTAGTGTTGGTAGCGATAACTGGATAATACATTGGCCAGATCCTACAACCTAGTGAGCTTTTCCTTTACTTGTGCAGATCCGACAGGTTAACCGGATTTACTACTTGGTCGGTTACACCCTAGAGGCTCTCAACTCTCAAGATCCCGTCACAGGAGGCGGCAAGTACGACGCAAAGGAACTACAAAGGCAAGGGAACACACCCGCAAGGCAACCCTACGGCCAGATCCACGATCTAGGCCCCGGATCCATAAGCTCGAATATTCGCTTAGGATACGGAACCATCCACGGACGCAGAGTGAAGATTTTCCACTGCTGCTCCACCCCATCCCCACGTCTCGCCAAGACGCTCAAGCTTCACCACTTGAACTCTTCGGAAGTTACCGAGAGAGCAAGATCCCGCCCTACCGACGGGTACACAAGGTGAGGAAAGTTCAGCAGAACACGGATCATCGGGGGACCCCTCCGTTAGTCGGTGTCTGGGCGCAGTTGGTAAGTTGGATCCGGCAATCTCGCAGATTTTGCTGATCCCGCTACGCCACAGTGTCCCCTTTGCGATCCTTCGAGCTTGCCGCATTGGCCTCGTCGGGCACAACTGGTGTCATGCACAGCTTGAATAGCCCTTTGCCTTCACGCGCGCCGAGCTTCCAGTTAAGGCCCTTTGCTTCCGCAAAACACCCATCCGTCTCGAACGTCACGGGACCAACATCCTTGGTAAAGCGACCAACCGAGAAGAGGTTGCGTGACAACTTGGGAATGTGCCACACATTCGTGAGCACACCCTTCTTGGTCCCCCGTGGGGTCTTCATGGACATCACGATGTCGCCGGTCCCGACTGCCTGAACCACACCATCGTCCGCGAGATGCACGTCCACCGGAGACATCTTCTTGTAGTTCTTCATGTACTCCTTCGAGTACGGCATGTGCTGCGTCGCACCCGAGTCGACCAGCCACTTGTCACTTGACTTGGTGGTCTTGCTCGCACCACCAACCTAAGAAGAGAAACTCGCCCGATTCTTCTTCATCGCGCGCGACGTTTGCTCGTTGCGGCCTCTGCCGCTCCGCATTCTCACGAATCCTCACCGGACACTTGGCGATCCAATGTCCTTGTTCGCCGCAGTAGTGACACGCGCTTGTCTTTGATGCCTGTCGTCCCTTACGCTTGCCGTTGTCACTCGTCAAGAACGCTTGACCGTGCGCGGCGCCGTCCGCACCGCCACCTTGCTCTTTGCGCTTGTCCTCATGCAGCAGCCGAGCCGTCACGAGTTCCCACGACAGTGAGTCAGCTCTCGACTCCAACGCCGTGATGAGGAACTGATACGACTCGCTTAGACTTGCCAGAAGCGTGATCACCAAGTCGTCCTCGCTGACCGGAGCGCCCACTGCGTCGAGCTGTTCCGCCAGCGTCTTGATCTTGTTGATGTGCTCCAGCACATCATCACCTTCTTCCATCATCGTGGTGAAGAAACGTCGACGAAGGAAGAGCTTGTTGGCCAAACTCTTCTTCTCGAAGTGTCCTTCCAGCCTTGACCAGGCATCATGCGCACCATTCGCCGACCGAACCAACGGCAGCTGCGAATCCTCCATCGCGAGACAGATGATCGCCAGCGCCTTGCGCGACTTCCGCTTGAACGTCGCTTGGTCCAACGCGGTAGCGCAGTGCTCCATCTTCAGTTCGTCACTGACGACTTCCCACAGGTCGCGCTCTTCCAGCACCATCTGCATCTTGAACTTCCACGTGTGAAAGTTGGTTCCGTCGAACGTTTTGATGCGGGCGGTCGTTGAAGTGGCGTCCATGGCGTAGGCGTAGTCTTGAGCAGAGTCTGCGGGGCTTGGGCTCATAACCAAAAGGAAGGTCGTTTGTGCACTAGATGATAAAATGCAAAGTGATTGATTTATTGGAGCTTACTCTGCCTTACGTCCTAGTCTGCATCCAATCATTTGGTGCATCCAATCACCAACACTCTGGACTCGTCCAATCATCCTGTTCGTCCAATCATCTGTTTGCGCATACATCCGTTTGCGCAATTGACTTACCGTAAACATCGCGGGGTCCTTAAAACCCGGTTTTACTGGTATGCCGAAGCTGGACGAGACGCCTTCTTGACAACAGTTTCTGGGGTACTCGGAACACGAGAAAGCGTATCGTTTCGAGGAGATCAAGAGCGGTCGTGTGCTAGTGAGCCGCGATGAGCAGTTCATGGAAGACGTCTTCGATGGAGGGGGACGCAGCCACGATGAAGATGACATCGTGGAGCTTCAAGAAGAAGAAGTTACGGATCAAGAAGCATCGTCCGAGGATGAGACGATGGGAGACACTGCGCCGCGTCAAGAATTTGAGCCCGACAGCAAGCGACACCAGCGAACGCAGTCGTTGGAGGAAGCGGTAGAGATCCCGCGAAGCAAGCGACAGAGTCGGCCGCAGTCACTGGAGGAGATGTCAGCGGTCGCAAGTAGTCGAGAAGAAGATTTCGAAGCGGCCTACGTTGTGGATTCAGTGGGAGAAATGCTGACTACGTTCAAGTCGGCGATGGAATCCAGCAACGCGACCAAGTGGAAGAAGGCGTGCGACTCAGAAGTCGACTCTCTTCGCAAGAACAAGACATGGTCGTTGGTGTCATTGCCCCAAGATCGAAAGGCTATCGGTTGTCGTTGGGTGTTTCGCATCAAGGAGAACCAAGCGGGAGAGATCGAGCGGTTCAAGGCACGACTCGTGGCCACGGGATTTTCGCAGAAGTACGGTATCGACTACGAAGAAACCTTCGCGCCAGTCGCCAAGTTCACGTCGATCAGGATCCTGCTCAGTCTGGCGGCCAAGTACAATCTGACGGTGCACCAGATGGATGTCAAGACGGCGTTCCTAAACGGGCTGCTTGACGAAGATATCTACATGGTGCAACCGGACGGTTACACGGGTGAAGAACATCCTGACCATGTCTGCCCTCTCAAGCGCTCACTCTACGGTCTTAAGCAGGCGCCACGAATGTGGAACCAGACCATTGACAAGTTCATGCTGGAGCTGGGGTTCAAGAAGTGTGAAGCCGATCACTGCATCTACGTCAAGTGGGATGACCAAGACATGATCTTCGTGGCTCTCTACGTCGATGATCTGGTCCTCGCCAGTAACAACGACGAGCTGCTCAAGTCGACGAAGAAGGCTTTGAGTGAACGCTTCGACATGACGGACTTGGGTTGCCTCAAGTACTTCCTCGGTATGGAGATCGATCAAGATGTGACTCCAGGAAAAGTGTCGGTGCGTCAGACCAAGTTTGCGAAGGACATCCTGGAGAAGTTTGGCATGGAGAACAGCAACCCTGTCAAGACCTCTCAAGACCCAGAACTCAAGTTGACCAAGGCCATGTGCGAAGGAGGATGCAACCATGAAGAGACCATGGCCAAGGTGCCTTATCGCAATGCTGTCGGCTGCCTGATGTACCTCATGGTTGGAACTCGGCCGGACCTCGCTGCTGCAGTGGGGGTTCTCAGCCAGTTCGCAGCGGACCCGTGTCCCACACACTGGCAAGCACTCAAGCACCTTCCGCTACATTCAAGGCACGAAGACGCACGGCATCGAGTTTCAAGAAACAAGTGAAGAAGGACTCCAAGGCTACTCGGATGCGGATTGGGCTGGTGACGTCGAGACCCGACGCAGTACAAGCGGCTACGCGTTCATGATGAACGGCGGATGCATTAGTTGGAGAAGCAAGAAGCAGCGCACGGTGGCGCTGTCATCGACGGAGGCGGAGTACATGGCGTTAACAGAAGCTGCTCATGAAGCGATCTGGCTCAAGGCATTTCTGTGTGAACTCGGCGAAATGAAGAGCGAGAACTCTGTCATGATTTTTGAGGACAATCAAGGGTCGATTGCGCTGGCCAAGAACCCCGCGTTTTACAAGCGCACCAAGCACATCGACATTCGCTACCACTTCGTGCGTGAGAAGGTTGAAGATGGCCAAGTGGTGTTGCAGTACGGCCCGACGAAGGACATGAAGGCGGATCTGATGACCAAGCCGATCACCGCAGTGCAGTTCGAAAGTCTTCGCTACAAGCTGGGTATCAAGCCACCAAGCGCGGTCGAGTCGAGTGGGAGTGTTGTCAAGAAGGCGTCTCGTCCAGCTTCGGCATACCAGTAAAACCGGGTTTTAAGGACCCCGCGATGTTTACGGAAGTCAATTGCGCAAACGGACGTATGCGCAAACAGATGATTGGACGAACAGGATGATTGGACGAGTCCAGAGTGTTGGTGATTGGATGCACCAAATGATTGGATGCAGACTAGGACGTAAGACAGAGTAAGCTCCAATAAATCAATCACTTTGCATTTTATCATATAGTGCACAAACGACCTTCCTTTTGTTGTCACCGTTGAACTTGTCGATGGTGACCTTGATCGAGGCGTCCTGGGCGGTGGACATGGTGCTTGGGCCCATAACCTGATAACGTTGTAGAGGTGTTGGAACGAAGCTTGGGGCTGAACGGAGTGACTTCTGCACTTGGTGCGGCGACCGGAGTGAAGACACTTGAGCGGAAGACGGAAGATTCGAAAGTGATTGATTTATCGGGGCTTACACTGTCCTCACTACCTAGGTCATCCAATCATTCTACTCGTCCAATCATTCTGTACTCGTCCAATCATCCTACTCGTCCAATCATGGGTGGCATAAACAACGTACCATAATCACAGCGGGATCGTATTGGACCGGTTCAGGTTGACCGGTTAATGGGTACAACTGGTACACAGTACCAAGACCAGCAACCCTCAATACGCCCCCTCAATGCGAACACGCGTGGATGCCGAGAGCAGCTGCTAGGTCCATGTGACGAGGCCCTGGGAGCGCCTTCGTCATGATGTCAGCCAGCATCACAGAAGTCTCGCAATACTCGAGCTTGACTTCATCGCGGATGTGGCTGTACTTGATGTCGATGTGCTTGGCGCGGCCGTGGCTCACAGGATTCTTCGTCATCTTGATGCACGACTGGTTGTCTTCTTGGATCTTGAGGTCGGGTCCAGTCTCATTGGCAGCTGCTAAGATCTCGCACAGCAGGCGGTGAATCCACTTGCCTTCTTGAATTGCCAGACTGAGCGCGATGTACTCCACTTCGCTCGTAGGCAGCAAAACACTTGACTGCTTCTTGCTGCCCCAGCTCACTGGCGCACCCATCAGCATGAACGTGTAGCCGGAAGTTGACTTGCGGTCCGCGAGGTCACCAGCCCAGTCTGTGTCAGAGTATCCGCGAAAGTCGATGTTGTCACCCGGCATGTAGCAGATTCCATGCGTCTTGGTGCCTTGCAGATAGCGAAAGATGCGCTTGACCGCAACCCAGTGTTCTTCTTGGGGAGTTTCCATGAAGCGCGACACATAGCCCACCGCGTACTCAATATCTGGACGCGTCGCGGTCATCAGGTGCATTAGTGCACCAACAGCTTCGCGAAAAGGAGCTTGTACCTTGGCCGCCGCGTCGCTTGGAACCAGTCGAGTGCTTATATCCACCGGACTCACCACAGCCTTGCACTCGTCCATACCAAAGCGCTTCAGAATGTCATCCACATAACGCCGTTGGCTCATCGTCACGCTGCCGTCCGGACCGTCTACCAATTCGATCCCAAGGACGAACACACACTTGCCGCTGTCAGTCATTTCGAAGCGTGTCTTGAGGTCGTCCTTCGTGCGTGAGATCAGCTCGGGTGAGCTTCCGGTGACCAGGACATCGTTGACGTAGACCAGTATCAGCACACAGTGGCCATCAACAACTTTGATGTAGAGGCACGGATCAAATGCCGAAACTTGAAAGCCGATAGAGCATACGAACTCGTCGAAGGTCTCGTTCCACACGCGCGAAGCTTGTTTTAGACCGTAAATGGCCTTCACCAATTCGAGGCAGTCGAAGTCACCGTCGAGCTCGACACCTTCGGGTACCACGCAAAACACGATCTCCCTCATCACGCCGTACAGGAATGCCGTCACCACGTCTAGTTGGTCTAGCGGCTAGCCAAAGTACTTGGCCAAAGCGATCACCATGCGCAACGTCACGTACTTGACAACCGGCGAGAACGTCTCAGTGTAGTCGATGCCGTACTTTTGCTTGAAGCCCTTGGTCACGAGGCGCGCCTTGTACTTCTCGATCGATCCGTCTGCTTTGCGCTTGATCTTAAACACCCACTTGGTACCAATGGCGCGTTGTCCGTTCGGCAACTTAGCAGCACGGAACACTCCTCGAAGTCGCATCGACTTGAGGTCAGCACGAATTGCTTTGCGCCAGTGCACTTGGTCGGGGCCGTTCACCGCTTCTTGAATAGTCGCCGGCTGCGATAGGTCCCCCGCAGCTTCGACTGCGTTGGCACTTGCACGCCAAAACATGGGGGGAGTCGATTCTTCATCTTAATCTCCAGCTTTTTCTTCTTCGTTTACGTCTGCTCGACGTGAAGACGAATTGGTCGGCGCACTTGCTTCTTCCAGTCCGGGTCGATGACGCGTAGTTCGCGGTCTTGTGGCAGACTCATCTTCACTCGGGCGGCTCTTGTGCTTCCCCGCCTGCCTGTGCTCCGTTTGGCGCGAGCCGTCATTGTCGATATCGAGAGAGTCGAAGTCCAGGTCGTCGACATCGTCATCGGAAATTGGCGTTGAAAGTCCAAAGGGCGATTCATCGAAGTTTACATCGCGACTGATAACCACCTGCCCGCCTCGATGTCATAAAGTCGATACGCCTTGAATACTTCTTCGTAGCCTAGGAACAATCCGGCGCGAGCCTTCGGATCCCACTTGAGCCGTTTCTCCTTCGGAGTTAAGATGAAAGCTCGACAGCCGAAGATGCGCATGTGTTTCACACTCGGCGCGGACTTGTACACAATCTTGAACGGAGTCTTGCACTCGATCTTTGGTGACGGCAGGCGGTTCTTCACGTAGATGGCCGTCATCGCCGCTTCACCCCAGAAACACTTGTCCAGCTTGGCATGATGCAGCATGCTGCGGCCGATCGTGACGATGGTGCGGATGGCCCGCTCTTCCGTGCCGCTAGTCTGGTGCGCGTACGGAACCGTGGTTTGTTGCTCGATGTCTTCGTCTTCGTAGAAACTTTAAGCAACTTAGTCGCAAACTCACGAGCGCCGTCGTGTCGCACGAACTTGACCTTCTTGCCAAACTGCTTCTGCACCTTCGTGATGTACGTCTTGATGCAGTCTTCGCTTTCTGATTTGGCACGCAGGCAGAAGCCCTTCATGCATCCGCTGGCTTCGTCCACGATCAGTAGCAAATACTTGCTGCCACCAAGCGAGGCTTTCTCCATAGGTCCGCAAATGTCGAAGTGAAGCAACTTGAAGGTGTCGTAACGACGCTTGTCACGGTTGCTAGGAAATGGTTTTTGGACCATCTTGCCTTGCTGACAGCCGCGACACAGACTTGGTCCGCTAGGCTGGGAGGTGCTTTCGCGTCCTTGATCATCTTGTTGTCGACCATCTTGCGAAGCACCTCGACTGGAGCGTGACCCATATGCGCATGCAGGTCGACCGTCCTTCCAGTTGTCGCCGCATTTACAGATCGAAGAGGCGTGCGAAGCCAGTAGAGTCCATCTACGAGATCCGCCGATGCCACCACTTGATTCGAGTCCTTGCGTGAGATGTGCATCTCGGTGCCATTGAACACCACCTGGAACTTTCCGTTCTTGTTGATCTGCGGTACTGAAAGCAGATTCTTGCTCATGTTAGGCATATACAGCGCGTTCTTTATCTCGATCTCGCGCTCGGCGCCGTTGGGCAGGACCACTCTTTCCACGATGGTTCCACACCCTTGATAGCCGCCTTGTTCCCGTAGGCCACCGAAAGTTCGCCTTCATTGCGCTCGATGAGATTAGCGAACTTGGACTTGTCGTTGATGTGGTGCGTGGCACCACTGTCGACCGCCCACATTCCAGACACATTCTTGTTCGTCGAAACTCCACATTCCAGGGAAACCGCGAACGCTACTCGATCGTAGTCGTAGTCGTCGTCGCCGTCGTTTCGCCACTGGATGTTGTTAGCTCCGCGTCGAGCACCTCGACCCTCATCCTTCTGCTTGGTCCAGCACTTGTCAATCATGTGCCCCAATTTCCCGCAGTACGTGCATTGGCGAGACGCTCGGTCGGTGTTAAACGCCTTGGCCGCGTTTTCAGTCTTCACCGTCGCCGTCTTCTCACCTTGTCGCTTGATGTGCTCGTTTGTGAGCACTTTCACAACGTCTTGCGACCGCAGCTCTGCGTTGCTCATCTCCAGATTGAGCACGACGTTCTCGTAGCTCTTGGGGAGACTTCGCAGTAAGCAGATCGCCACGTCCTCGTCCTCCATCTTGGCGCCAATGCTGCTGAGCTTGGCGCTGATGTTAAGGACATCGCTGCAATGATGCAAGACATTGCCACCTTCCGATATCTCCATGCTGAAGAGTTGGCGCTTCAGGTAGATGCGACCAACCTTCTGCGACCCACCATATAGCGTCTTCAAGTGCGTCCACGCGCCCCACGCTTCCTCGCAGTCATCAACCACGTGATGGTAGTCCGCGTTCATGTGGAGCAGCATCAGTCCGAGCGCAATGTTGCTCGCCTTGATGTAGTCGTCCTTGGTCCGGATGTCCGTGAAGCTCGGAGTCGTTTCCCAGTTCACTACGTGCCATACCGACTTGGTCAGAAACACGCCACGCATGTAGCGGTTCCACGTCGCGTAGTTGTCACCGTTGAGCTTGTCAATGGTGACCTTGGTCGAGGCGTCATGGGCAGAGGACATGGTGCTTGGGCTCATAACCTGTAAACGGTGTAGAGGTGTTGGAACGAAACTTGGGGCTGAACGGAGTGACTTCTGTACTTGGTGCGGAGACCGGAGTGAAGACACTTGAGCAGAAGACGGAAGATTCGAAAGTGATTGATTTATCGGGGCTTACACTGTCCTCACTACCTAGGTCATCCAATCATTCTACTCGTCCAATCATTCTGTACTCGTCCAATCATCCTACTCGTCCAATCATGGGTGGCATAAACAACGTACCATAATCACAGCGGGATCGTATTGGACCGGTTCAGGTTGACCGGTTAATGGGTACAACTGGTACACAGTACCAAGACCAGCAACCCTCAATAGAGAGCTCGGATCCATGACGAGCATACACATACAGTGAAGTGGATCCAAGCAACCTGGATCCGAATGAGTGTACCCATAATAGGGTGACCATAATGATTACGCCATGGATCCGGTGGATCTGAGGATATACAGCTGGGATGATGGGTCAAGGAGAGAAAGGACATGCAGCCGAGCCTGGTAAGGGATTTAACAAGTAAAATACATAGAAGGTAGAAATCCAGGCAGGTATAGGCTTACATATCAATACAGTCCTCAATTTGCACAGTAACACGCAAGTGCCTTCCTGCCCTCAAGAATCGGAGCTACATTGGTGTGGTGTAGCGGGATCAGCAAAATCTGCGAGATTGCTGGATCCAACTTACCAACTGCGCCCAGACACCGACTAACGGAGGGGTCTCCCGATGATCCGTATTCTGCTGAACTTTCCTCACCATGTGTACCCGTCGGTAGGGCGGGATCTTGCTCTCTCGGTAACTTCCGAAGAGTTCAAGTGGTGAAGCTTGAGCGTCTTGGCGAGACGTGGGGATGGGGTGGAGCAGCAGTGGAAAGTCTTCACTCTGCGTCCGTGGATGGTTCCGTATCCTAAGCTAATATTCGAGCTTATGGATCCGGGGCCTAGATCGTGGATCTGGCCGTAGGGTTGCCTTGCGGGTGTGTTCCCTTGCCTTTGTAGTTCCTTTGCGTCGTACTTGCCGCCTCCTGTGACGGGATCTTGAGAGTTGAGAGCCTCTAGGGTGTAACCGACCAAGTAGTAAATCCGGTTAACCTGTCGGATCTGCACAAGTAAAGGAAAAGCTCACTAGGTTGTAGGATCTGGCCAATGTATTATCCAGTTATCGCTACCAACACTAGATTCGCAATTCCCAACCTTCTTCGAGCTCGTACGGCCAATGTAGTTCCGGTTCTTGAGGGCAAGAAGGCACTTGCGTGATACTGTGCAAATTGAGGACTGTATTGATACTTAAGCCTATACCTGCCTGGATTTCTACCTTCTATGTCTTTCCCTCGTTAAATCCCTTACCAGGCTCGGCTGCATGTCCCTTCTTCCCTTGACCCATCATCCCAGCTGTATTATCTTCAGATCCACCGGATCCATGGCGTAATCATTATGGTCACCCTATTATGGGTACACTCATCCGGATCCAGGTCGCTTGGATCCACTTCACTGTAAGTGTACACTCGTCGTGGATCTGAGCTCTCCAATCATCCAACATCGTCTCGCAACCGTCTGTGATCTCCATTGTCCCACGAAAGTTCGAGATCCACTGCATCCATCATCCTATACCCTGGATCCAGGTCCCTCAAAGCGGGATCCTCTCTCCTTGGATCCGAACTCGGAAGTATGAGATTCGGGGTACCTCGTGGTGGATCTTGACTTCTTGTTAGCCGTGGCTACTAGATCCACCTTCAGAGGGCACCTACCGTCACTCGTTCACAGGATCCACACTCGATCCACTCTCATATAGTATATCCCATATCCACCTAAGTGAACCGAGGTAAGGGTGGATCCGAGATATGTCTTGGTGGATCTTGCCTTCTCGTACATCACTCATACCAGATCCATCGTCGTCTCATACTGGGTGCTGCTCGTCATGGCTAATCCACCTCAGGCAACTTGCATCCGCGCCGGACGATCCGAACCCTCTCTAATCACTTGAAATTGTCACTGATTCGGGATAGTGACCCCGCGTCAGGCCCATTCTCTTATTTCTGAGAAAGCACTTCACCACAATCGCCTCCTGTACGTTGTCGGCGCTGCACAACAGCGTTCACGGCGTGCATTACCAGCATCCACAACCGCTTTCTCCCCTTCGTGACACATGTCTCCCGCCAAGCGTACCGGCAAATCGTCGGGCAAGGCCCCATCCACCACCCCTCCGGTCAGTCCGTCTTCCATGTCGCCCACCGATCTGCGGGCTCTAGCCCAGGCTCTTTCCGATCAGGTGCAAACTCTGACGGCGGAGCTCCAGACGGCTCAAGATGCCCAAGACCAAGCGGCGTCTCTGCACACTACCCAACTTCAGACCTTGCGAGCCCAAGTCCACGACCAGGCTATGGAGATCCAAGGGTGGGAGCACCGTGCGGCCTCTCGGTCGCAGGACCTGCGACTCTTGTTGGCTGATCAGGCGGTCGAGATCCGCGACCTGACCGGACGGCTGGATCGCGCCTCCCGTCAGCGAGATGTCATGCGAGATGACAACGACCATCTCCTTAGGGAGATGGCGCTCGCCGGATCTGAGATCCACCAGCTCCAATCCCGGATCCACGACCTCGAGCGGGAACTGGAGGATTCCCAGACTGCTAGGGCAGCCACGGACGCGAGCTTGGATCGACTCCGTGACGAGTTGCGCCTGACCCAAGAGGAGGTGGTAACCAACGACTATGTGGGATCCACCCATGGCGGATCCGCCTTAGGGTCGGCGCGTGGAGGGTCCCCCGCGCCAAATCCACCTCCCTCGTTGCCGGATGTGGCTCTGGCTCGTCTCTCTGAGGAACTGAAAGATACCAAGGAGTCACTCGAGAAGGCTTCTGCTGGGCGAGATTACGCGCTCGAAGAATTCGTACGCGTGACTCAAATGCGCGACGAGATCCAAGCAAAGTTGGCGGACACCGAACGCCAGCGTGACAAGGCGGCTACCGAGTGAACGGATGCCAAGCGAACGCAAACGGAGCTGGAATCTAAGCTCCGCCGCACGCGTACGTGGATCTTCTTTTGGCTCCTGCTAGTAGCCCCATATTCACTTGTTATGTCGATCCAGGTGACAAATTGAAGGATGCCGAGGCAACCGCAACAAAACTACGGGATCAGCTCGCTGCTGCTCATGCTCAGCACCAGCAGCTAGTTCTGGAGCGCGATCGCGGCTTATCGGAGCGGGACTTGGCGCGCCGACGACTGACTCTGGTGACTGCTGCTATTTCGGATCCCCTTCCTCCCCTGTCTGGATCCTCTCCTGCTGCTAGCGTCTCTGTTTCTCTACCGTCTTTAAGTGGAGCGGATCCGTCGGCTGCGAAACGACCGCGTAGCGCATCCCCTGCTCCTAGCACTGGATGCTCCCGTCCCCACAAGCATGCCCGAGCTTCTCCCAAGGCTAAGCCCAAAACCAGCTTGGCCTCTAAGACAGTCTCCCAGGCGGGATCCACATCCACGTCCAAGCCTTCCGCCTCTCCCTCGAAGTCTGGTGCTGGATCCAAGTCTGGATCCATTTGCCACATCTAAAGCCGGATCCGTAGCTACGTCCAGGACGGGTGCGGGATCCAAGGATGGATCCATGGATCCACTGCTTTCACGTCAACATCTGGATCTGGGACCAAGACTGAATCCGCTGTTGCATCTCAGCCGGGATCCACATCATCCAAATCCGGATCGTCTGCCAAGGCTGGATCCGCGGCACCCAAGTCGGGATCGGCATCCAAGGCCGGATCCAAGGCGTCCAAGACTGGATCCGTCGCAGTTTCAAAGTCGGGATCGGCGTCCAAGGCCGGATCCAAGGCGTCTAAGACTGGATCCGCAGTTACACCCAAGACGGGATCTACGCCCAAGACTGGATCCACCATCGCGCCGCCGTCCCAGGCAGTGGCTTCGGCCGAATCCGCGGTGATTACTCCTTCTACGACGGGTTAGTCGTATCCACGGCCCAGTCCGGCTCGTCACAGTCGGGATCCACTGCTGGCCCTTCGGTGACGGTGCCTACCGTTCACCGGCCAGCTTCTACCGGCCATCCGCCGGTCGCAACTGGATCCGGAAAAGGGAAAGCCAAACGTGTCATACCCACTGGTTGTGGACTTGGCAGCTCGGAGGACGACGAGGATGAGGGATCGGACTGGTCCGACGGTTCGGGGCCTCCTATCCGATCGTCTTCGAAGCGTACGCTGTCCTCCGGCCCTTATTCCTTCACTCCAGACGACGATGACGATGACGACGACGACGACGATGAAAGCCCGGAGGATTCGGAGGAGGCTCGGGTCGCTGATGATGCCTTGGAAGAAGACACGAGGCGGGCCTTGTCCCAATCCAGATCTGAAGCGCGGCGGAAATCTCTCTCGACACCACCTCCGCAAGTCACTGATACAGCCGGATCCGGGGTCGGCACTGCGGGATCTGCGATCCAGGTCGACAGTGATGGTGGGTCGGGAAGCGATGGTGGCGGATCTCCAGGGTCGCCTCGTGGCGGCGGATCTCCAGGGTCGCGTCGTGGTGGCGGATCCCCCGGATCTGTGTTGATCCCCGCTCCCCCCAACTCGTCATTGCCAGGGATGCTCCCCGTGGCCCCGTTCGGTCCGGATGCCGCCTTTATTCCTGGTCGGCGTGCTCCCGTTGCCTTCGCCACTCGAGACATTGAACCTTGGTCCGCCAAGAAATTGAACCGGGTCGCCATTATTTCAATGAAGATCACGGTCCTGTTTCCTGAGTTGCCTTTTCGAGCTGAATGGATATTCCCTCGGGAAGCGGACGTCATCCCGACGGCCAGATATGTGGATTCGCTCATCACCAGACCTCACGTGGAAGAATTGCTGAATGCTGCCCCGTGGGATACGCTGGCAACCACGCTGGTGGATCCGGTTAGCTTCCGAAGTGACGTGCGCGGGCGTCTCGGGTTATTCGCTCGTGCGTTCCGGGATTTCGTTTCCAGGCACCGGGTTGCCATATGGGAAGGCACCCACCGGTTCCCTATCTCTCGCACCCAACTGCGGGGCTCGACCTGGTTGTTTAACTTCAACAAGCAGCGTGGCAACAGACGTAGCCATGCCGGTCGGGCTTGGAAGAAAGTTCTCGTGATCCTCGTGTTGGCGATCCAGGACGGTTGGTGTGACGTGGATGTTTTATTGGATCCATCCTTTCTGCACCTTCCCTGACGCGAAGATAAGGTAACTTGGTTTCCGGGATCTGTATCCCATCAAGCCAACTTGGAGGATCCCAACCTCCATCGCCCAGAACCCACGAACCTACTGGAGGCCTTGCAAGAGATTGATGAAGCTGAGCCTTGGCGCATCCAGTTTCGGGGGGATCCGGGCCAACACCCAGGACACCAGACCCAGCGTCTAGTGGACAAGTTCTTCAATGTTCAGCCCAAGACCACCTGATCCCTATCGCTCTTTGACGCCACGCCCCCAGTTTCAGTCTTCGTGGATTCGCTTCGTAGTAGTAACTAGCGACTGGAAACTGGGTCGAGCTAGCCTTTTTGCATAAGCTATTCTAATCCACGCTACCTTACTTGAATATGCCTGTAACATTCTCTTGTTGGTTGAGGAACCCCGTCAGAGTCTACCGGCGTACACCTGGATCTGGGCTAGATCCACCCTTTCAGCGTACACATGGATCCGGGCTGGATCCACCCTTTCAGTGTACACCTGGATCTGGGCTGGATCCACGCTTGGTTTTCATCCGGATCCAGCTCCTACGACCCAGTCTCAATTGGGTCCGTATAGTTTGGGCTCCCGAAAGCTCGCGCTTGAAGTCAAGCGGGACTCTTCGCACGTAAAACATCACTCTTTATGCATAAACATTCACTCCAGCCTCTTAATCCACCCCTCTCTTGTAGATTCGTCTTCTCTTTCTTTTTGACGTGACCAACTCACATCTGCGATCCTCCTCCTCCCGGCCCACACCCTTCCTGTGGGTCCTTCATCATCCTCCCATCGACATGACCAACCCACATCCATGGATCCCCTTCCTACCCTTCTTCATGAGACTGCATCACGCCGAATCTGTTCCGATTCGTACGACCCCGCAAGAAATCGTAGAGTAATGCTCCACAGTTCAGATCTGTCTCGTCTACCCAACTGGGTTCGTCATATCCACGCCAGTACACCAGAAATTCGCGGTAAATCCGTCCGTATCTAGTTCGCTTCCCTGACCTCATATCGGTGATCTTCTCGACTTCGAGAGCGTCGGCTTCGAGATCCACATTCCAACTATCTTCCGGTAGGAGGACTTTGTCGAAATCCACCCGGTCGGATTCATCCACCGAAAGACGGGTTTGCGGCCGGTCCGGATATTCCTTGACCAACTTCAGCTTGGATACGTGTACTACAGGGAACAAGCGATATTCGGTACCTGCCGTTTCTAACTTCACCGCTTGTTTCCTTATCTTTTCGCTCACCCGGAACGGTCCGTGCCATAGATGGGCCAATTTGCGGGCGTACCCTTCCTTCACCCGATCTAAATAAAGCCACACCTGCGATCCCACTTGGATTTGATGCGGACGGGCGTCTTCGTTATGTCGATCCGCTCCATCCTGTATCGCACTCCGCAGCCGTTCGTTCACTTGGGATCTGGCTTGCCGGTAGTATTTCTGGACTTGGTATCGCCATCGCCTTGGATCTCGGTTTCTCTTCTTGGTGCTACATACTGGAATGGCCGCTTCTAGGGTGGATTTGGGATCCCACCCATGTACCAAGTAAAATGGGGTATCACCCCGGATCCTGTCTTGGGCGGTGTTCATCGCGAAGGGGAGTCGTTCTGCGTACTCATCCCAATCCCTCTGATTCCAATCCTGGACATACATCTTGAGTGCCCTCGTGATAGTCTGCACCATGCGCTCGGCCGACCCGTTAGCTTGGGGACGATATGCCATGGTTGCCCGCTGTCTCTGCCCCAGGATCCGGTTGAAAGCTCGAAAGAAATCAGACATAAAGCCTGGCTCCCGATCATGTCTAATCATCTCACTAGCCCCAAATCTTCGGAAAGCGCACTCCTCGTACGATTCGGCAATGGTTTGCGCAGTTCTAGACGCACTAGCTTTGGCTATCACGTATCCGGTAAACAGATCCACCCAAATCAACAATCCTTTGAACGACTTGGGCAACGAGGGGATATGATCCATGGCTATGATTTGGAAAGGGTAAGTCGCTTGGACATTCCCAGGTGACTCCCCTTCGATTGTGGGCCTGCCCTTGCCTGTCTCACAATCCACACATTCACCGACATATCGTTGTACGCTCTTGAATAGTCCCCTCCAGTGGAAACATTCCCGGATCCGTTGGTAGGTCCGACCAATACCCTGATGTCCACCTTCTAAACTAGCGTGATAGTGGTGTAGGACATCTTGTTGTAAGGTTTCTGGCATCACCAATCTCATCAATCCATCCCGATTCTCGTTGACTCTCTTCGTAGGGGGGCAATAGAAGAGCAAGTCATTCAGATGCACTGCGTTATCCGTAGCAATAACGCTGTAGGATTTGGCATCCTCCCGGCTTAAGTCTCGTACATCCCCCATCAGATACTTCTTTAGTCCCAGGATCCACGCTTCCTTGTTCTGTGCTTTGAGGATCCGCTCAATGCGGACTCTCTTCACGAATGTTTCATCGAGGATTTGGGCGCTGGATCCAATCCTTCCTCTGGACCTAGTGACAGCCATCACCTGGACTGTCATTTTCCCGGATCCAACTACCACCACTTCGTCTAGTCGGTTCAACGTAACGAGATCCTGATGCTCGGCTTCTCTCTCCACTTCGACACCACATTGATTCCGTAAAGCGGCACTGGCCAAGCTATCTGCACTAGCATTCCAATCCCGCTTGACATGCACTAACTCGTGATTCATCCAACCACGCAGGTGGATCATCACTTTCTGCCGTAACAGCGTTAGGGCCGGGGCCTTGCAGTCAATCTCACCTCGCACCTGTCTGATCACCAAATTGGAATCCCCACAAGTCACCAGCCTTTTTGGATCTTGTCCCTTTAGTAGATCCAAACCCAGCAGGAGTCCGTTATACTCCGCTTCATTGACGGTGAGGCCTTCCGCGTAAGTGGATCTGGCCCGTACAACTTCCCATCCGGGCAGTCTCCACAGTATTGCGCTGTATGCTCCTCCTCCGCGTCGTACGCGAGCGAATCCATCGAAACTCAGGACGTACAGATCCTCATCCACCTGTACCGTAGGGATCGGGATCTGGATCCGGCGTTTGGGCTCTTTCTTAGGAGCGATCCTAGTCAGCGCCTCATCCATCTTAGCTCGAGGAGTGATGCTCGCGGCCAAGACTCCCAGGATCTCGTCGTCCCCTTTCGAACATTTCACAATCTCCAGCGTCCAAGGCGAGAGTAAAGCTGCCCACTGTCCCAAACGTCCTTGTAACCCGGCCGACTTGAACAGCCACGCTAGCGTGGAGTGTCGAGTCAGGATCCGGATGGATCTTCCCACTAGCAGGTTATAATTTAGATCCAACACGCGCAGGAGCGCGAGTATCTCTTTCTCCACCGCTCCGTAGTTCAGTTCATTCGGCTTCAGTGTCCGGCTGACGAAGGTGACTGGATGACAGATCCCTTCATGTTCTTGTACCAGAGCTGCTGAGACTGCCCAGTCACTGGCATAAACTATCACCGTAGGTTGACGTTCCGGATCGAAATGACGGAGGATAGGGGTCGTCGCGATCCTGTTCCTCAGCTTCACGAACGCGTGTTGAGCTCGGATCCACCGAGGTTCCGCCTTTTCCGAACTCTGGTCCGTCGTCTCTATCCTGATTGGATCCTCTTTCTTTTGGTCCCGGGGCGGATCCAGCTCCTGTTTTAGGTCCTCTTCTGGCGTCGTACTACTTGGATCCCTTCGTGGATCCGACATCTCCAGGGCCAGAGCTTGTTGGATTTTGATCCGGACAGCTGGAGTGGTCATCGCAGCAAAATCTACCTCTCTCAATTCATATAGTACCGCAGCAAACAGTGCGTAATCCTCGATGAACCGACTGTAGTAATTCAAACTGCCCAAGAAGGATTGCATCGCCCGTAACGACTGTGGGAAGGACAAGTCGGCTAACGAAGACAGGTCCTTAGGATTCGCCTCCAATCCCTCCTTGGAGACTCGATGGCCTAAGTAATCCACCTTGCGCATCCCCCAATAGCTCTTCACCACCCTGATAGAGAGATTCCACTTAGTACACGCCTCCAGTAGGGATGTCACTCTTTCGCACAACTGATCCCACGATTCCGCCGGGATTAGAATGTCGTCGATATAAGATCTGCGTCCTAACACAGACGGGGTCCCAGGATCCCCTGGCTCCCCCGCTTCGAATGGATCCACTTCCGTGTGATCTTCCCTTGATCCACCCTTTTCGGGTTCCGGTATTCGGGTGAATCCATAGAGGGCGTTATCGATCAGGCGTTGGTAGATCTGGGGTGCGTTCTTCAATCCAATCGGCATCCGGTTCCACTCGAACAGTCCAAACGGTGTGATGAATGCGGATATCGCGCGAGCTCGATCTGTCAAAGTAACCACCCAGAAACCACTGGCCATGTCTAGAGAACAGTACCAGAGTACTTTATCCAAATCTTCCAACAGCTCATTGATTAGAGGCATCGGATACACCATCAATCGAGTCAGGCCGTTAACTAACCGGTAATCAATGCACAGACGTATATCCACCCCGTTCTTCTTGATGATGATTACCACCGGAGATGCCCACGGGGATGTCGAGAAACTGATGATCTTGGCTTGCAGCAGGCCCTTAATCAGATCTGATATTTTTTCTCGGAACTGAGGTGCCACCTTCCGCATCCTTTGAGCGATCGGTTTCGCGTCGCCGACATCGATGTCACATTTGACTCCGCGGGCGGCGGGCGGTAATGCATTACCTTTACCAATCAGCAGATGTCGGCTTTCCCAGATTTTCTGACGTAACCGATCCACTTCCGCGGACTCGTTTGCCCCTGGATCCACTTGGATATCGTCAATCGTGACCTCCTCTGTGGTCAGTAGCACCTCCGGGATTACCGCCAGGCCATCCCCGAGATCCTCGGCGTGTAGATCCCCTCCTTCATGGTAACAGACTTGTTCATCTTCCGTCTTCGTCGGATCCACCATTGGATCCAAACACCGCGACCCTCTTTCACCTGGCAGTCCTTCTGTCTTCGTGGGATCAGGTACCCTGGTATCGGGGAAGCCACCAGTTGGATCTAGTCGATCCTCTAGCGAGTTTAAACCCGACGGTTCTGGTTTGACTAGTGTTGTCACTCTCAATAAGGATCCAGAAACGTTGCCCCATGAAAAGCTAGGATTCATTCTGGGGTCAGCGGGATCTGGCGGTCCGGCTTCAGCCTTCTGCGATCCTTCATCCACCGACCCTGCGTTATCTAGGGGCCGACTCTGGGGATCATCCCCGGTCTTGGATCCAACCTCCATCGCTTGGACCTCAATCCGACGATCCCTCTGCAGAATCTTTCGCGGAGTTGGATATGAAGGCCGATCCACCAAGGGGCCAGTTGGTCCCACCGGGAGCTCCACCTCTCCGAGAGATTCGATTTCGGTAGGCGCCTCGTACGCCAGATTCTGCCATTCTCTGTAACGACGGGATCCCACTGACACATATCCAGGTCGTCTAGGGATACCGTCCTTCGCCAACCATCGCCCGATCTCCTCATAATGGTCCAGTAACAGTCTCTTGTCGCTGACGTTCGTGACCTGGAGGTATTGTGATCGACCTGGTCCTTGGATTACTGTAGGCACCCATTTCTCGCCCCGAGTGACCCACAGTTTCTCATGTTCCACCCACTTTAACCGATCTGGCAATTCCCAGGTCTCTCCGGGCTCGATCCAGGTCGTCTTATCCGCCCTTATGATCCTCATCTTCGCCCCGTACAACGGTCGCCGTCTGCTGAGCTGGATCCGCATCTCGTCAGGGAAACGAAGTGTCCCATCCGCCAGATCCAACCTCACTCCGGCTGGTACCATGAAATCCATTCCGAGGATGGCGTCTTGACCAGCAAGATCTCCAACCCAAATATCGAACCAGTACACCAAACAACCTGCCAACGTGACCTTGATTCGCGTTCTCCCGTTTGTACGGTACACGCCTTCACCAATCCCAACACAATCTTGGATCCGACTCCCATCCACTTGGCACCCAACCTTACGAGCAAAGGCGGTGTCTAGTATAGACACCTCGGCACCACTATCTAGGAGTAGGATTGCTTTTTCATTGTTGATCTTGCCCCCTACCTTGGCTTGTCGGAACCATTTTCCTGGGGCATGATACTTCCAGTATAATCGGGATTCTCCTGTCAGCAGATCCAACATCTTCAGATCCACGGGATCCAGTGACCTACCAAACCTTGGGTGGATCTGCAACGACCTCACCCTTGGCAGGCTCAAACCATCGACCATGTTGCTGTTTCTCCCAATAACCGCGCGCTTCTCCCCTTTGTAGATCCAGGGTTGAAGGACTTCAGATCTGGCAAATTCATCCACTTGGCGCAAACTAGAGATCTTGGCAACTGACAGTTCATGTAGATCACGTGTATTATCGACTGGATCCAGGGTCCTGCTACCTGGATCTAGCGATGTCTTGTTCACAAATGCATAAATGCAATACCTAGAACGCTCGGCTCGTACCGGATTCAAACCCGGCGAGCGTCCTAGTTTAACATCTTCTCGGCCACTCCTGGCAACATCTCTCTGTGCTTGGCTGGATCAAACCACTGGCGGATCTGGTTGTAGAATTCCTCCATCGGACACTTGCCGACGTCGTGAATCTCGCCACAACCGCGACACACGTAGAAGCAATGACCTCCGGGATGACCTTTCTTGCCACACTTCTCACAGACCAGATGTTTCCAACATCCAGACTCTGTGTGCTTTCGGGATCCGCACTGCGAACACCTGACGTGTGCTGTCCCGTCCATAAGATCTCGGGATCTGTACATCCCACGGTCCCCGGGTACGGTATCCCCCGACCGCGAGTTGTCTCCGGTCTTCGCCGTTCGATCGTTGGATGCAGTGAGACAGACTCGACGGTAATCCTCTGGGTCGGAGTCCGAACTGTCGGATCCTGATTCAGTTCCTGAGTCGGGCGCCGTGACTTGGTGGACACGTCAAGCTGGAGCCGTAGGCGTCGGAGCTTTTTGGCGATACTTGCCGGATCCGACCGCCGCCTTCTTCTGGCGGTGTTTCGCGCGATCCACAGCCCGCAGCACTTCTTCGAGCTCATCTGCGTCTGGAAGACGTAACAGGGTCAGCCTGTCGGCCAGATCCACATCTCCCAACGTCTCGATGAAATGATCCACATGTTCCCGTAGTACCTTGGATCCCCCTCCTTGATCTTCAACTTGGCCCGTAGACCGGCCACATTTAGTCGATGCAGGTATTCTAGCGGGGATTCATCCGATCTGCAGCGAGCATGGTCGTATTGTCGTGCCACCGACACTCCCAATCCACAGTACTGGGTCTGGAAACTGCGCAGCAAATCTGGCCACTTGTTCCTGGTGGATCTGCCCAGCTGCCGATACCAATTCCTGGCTGGCCCCGCTAGCAGATCCGCAAAGGTCAGACACTTCTCGGCATCCGACGCTTGATCTCACATGAGGGCCGACTTGACCTTGCTGATCCATGTTCTCGCTCGATCCTCGTCTTGATCCTTGCCCGTGAACTCCTTCAGATCCGATTTGGCTGAGATCCGTACCCTCTGGATCATGGACAATCCACCCGCCCCGGCTGCGGCTGTTGCTACCACCGCTGACGAAAGGGATGGGCCATCCAGATCATCTGGGTCGAACTCATCATGGGAGTTGTCTCCCTCCACTGACTCCATCTCCACGTCTCGTGCTCCATGTTCGTGGAGCACTTGCGCTTGTGGCACGGGCGCTCTCATACCCTGTTCGGCCAGAAAACGACTCATCGCAGCTTCGAAGTGTCGCTGCAGGGTGCCCGAGGAGGTGTCGGAAGAGCCTGTGGCCGGCTGATCCACTGGCGAGACAGGATCTGTGCGGCGATTACCTTGAGCCCGATCTGACGATAATCCCACTGGCTTCTTGCCGGATCTGGCTCGATCTTGGCTGGATTGTATCAGATTACGGGTAGGGCGTACTGGATCCCGCGTCTTCATGTTCACAGGGACTTCTTGTCCTCGGATCCTCGCCCGCGCTTCCAGCATGGATGCCCCGGAGGGTCCTAACGTCATGCGTCGGGGCTCGGACGACGTGTCGGAGCCATCTTCCGCCGCGGATTCGTAGTTCGAGGACGCAGCTTGGCTGATCCTCGGTGACGACACTGGATCCATAGTGCGCGACCTTTCTCCGGTGATGGACTTAACTCTGGCAACGAGGTCTCGCGTCGCGGATACTATAAGATCCAGGTCTAGCTCGAAGATATCCTCTGCGTCGAACACGCCAGCTACGATGCCTGACTCCGTAAGCAGACGTAATAGATCTTTGACTGCCACCAACTTGTTCGCCGTTTTCGTTGGTGCTCTCACCGGTTCCCTTGGATCATCGATCTGTCGTGGATTCAGGATCTGCATGACAGGATCTTGATGCAGGAAGCCGCGTAAAGCTTGGTGGCGATACACAAACTCGCGATCCTTGTCGGACCAGCTTGACCTGGATCCAGCTTGGTCTTCTTCCGACACTGGAGCTTGGATTTCCTTCCGAGTAGTCTTACTCGTATCGGTCTTCTTTCTCGTCTTTTCGACTAGCGGGCTTGGGTTTAGGTACAGTGTTGGTTTGACCGGTGAATCTGCAAATGCATACCGTTTCGCCTTCACTTTCCCTTGTTTTGTTAGCGGATCTTGACTTGCGTCAAGATCCGCAGGGGTCCCGAGGGGACCTGGGGAGGATAGAGAGGTTTCTCTTCTAGGTCCGGATCCACCTCTCTTCCGTCGACAGAGCTCCTCCCAGGACTCCATCGATCCGCGGATCTTGTTTCATTCAGCAGCGTCTTCGTCGATCCGACCTCTGATGACGCCTCTTCCCCTGGCTCAATCTTCACTTGAGCATCTTCTTGGGACTCACGGTGAAATTCCGAGTCACCAAAAGATCCGGGCACGCGCATCATTGTGGTGTAGCGGGATCAGCAAAATCTGCGAGATTGCCGGATCCAGCTTACCAACTGCACCCAGACACCGACTAACGGAGGGGGTCCCCCGATGATCCGTGTTCTGCTGAACTTTTCTCACTTTGTGTACCCGTCGGTTGGGCGGGATCTTGCTCTCTCGGTAACTTCCGAAGAGTTCAAGTGGTGAAGCTTGAGCGTCTTGGCGAGACGTGGGGATGGGGTGGAGCAGCAGTGGAAAGTCTTCACTCTGCGTCCGTGGATGGTTCCGTATCCTAAGCAAATATTTGAGCTTATGGATCCGGGGCCTAGATCGTGGATCTGGCCGTAGGGTTGCCTTGCGGGTGTGTTCCCTTGCCTTTGTAGTTCCTTTGCGTCGTACTTGCCGCCTCCTGTGACGGGATCTTGAGAGTTGAGAGCCTCTAGGGTGTAACCGACCAAGTAGTAAATCCGGTTAGCCTGTTGGATCTGCACAAGTAAAGGAAAAGCTCACTAGGTTGTAGGATCTGGCCAATGTATTATCCAGTTATCGCTACCAACACTAGATTACCAATTCCTAACCTTGTCCGACCTCGTACGGCCAATGTAGTTCCGATTCTTGAGAGCAGGAAGGCACTTGCGTGATACTGTGCAAATTGAGGACTGTATTGATACTTAAGCCTATACCTGCCTGGATTTCTACCTTCTATGTATTTCCCTCGTTAAATCCCTTACCAGGCTCGGCTGCATGTCCCTTCTTCCCTTGACCCATCATCCCAGCTGTATTATCTTCAGATCCACCGGATCCATGGCGTAATCAATATGGTCACCCTATTATGGGTACACTCATTCGGATCCAGGTCGCTTTGATCCACTTCTCTGTAAGTGTACACTCGTCATGGATCTGAGCTCTCCAATCATCCAACATCGTCTTGCGACCGTCTGTGATATCCATTGTTCCACGAAAGCTCGAGATCCACTGCATCCAATGTCTCCATATCCTGGATCCAGGTCACTCCTTATGGGATCCTCACCCCTTTGGATCCGGACTCGGAAGTATGGGATCTGGGACATATCGCGGTGCATCTTGACTTCTCGTTAGTCGTGGATACTAGATCCACCTTCAGATGACACCTACCATCATTCCTTCATAAGATCCACACTCGATCCACCCGTACATAGTATATCCCATATCCACCTAAGTGAACCGAGGTAAGGGTGGATCCGAGATATGTCTTGGTGGATCTTGCCTTCTCGTACATCGCTCATACCAGATCCATCGTCATTTCATACGGGGTGCTGCTCGTCATGGCTAATCCACCACAGGCAACTTGCATCCGTGCCAGACAACCCAAATCCTCTCTAATCACTTGAAATTGTCACTGATTCGGGATAATGACCCCGCGTCAGGTCCATTCTCTTATTTCTGAGAAAGCACTTCACCACAATATGACCAGCTTACATCAGTGATCCTCATCCTCCTGGCCCACACCCTTCCTGTGGGTCCTTCTTCATTCTCCCATCGATATGACCGGCTCACACCCATGGATCTTCCTCCTATTCCTCTTCGTGAGACTGCATCACGCCAAATCGATTCCGATTCGTACGTTTCCGCAAGAAATCATGGAGTAATGCTCCACAGTTCAGATCTGCCTCGTCTACCCAACTGGGATCGTCATATCCACGCCAATACGCCAGAAATTCGCGGTAAATTCGTCCGTATCTGGTTCGTTTCCTTGATCTCATGTCGACGATCCTCTCGACTTCGAACTCGTCTGCTTCCAGATCCACGTTCCAACTATCCTCCGGTAGGAGGACCTCGTCGAAATCCACTCGGTTGGACTCATCCACTGAAAGATGGATCTCAGGCCGGTCCGGATATTCTCTAACCAGTTTTAGTTTGGATCTGTGTACTACGGGGAACAAGCGATATTCGGTACCTGCCGTTTCCAACTTCACGGCGTATTCCTCTATCTTTTCACTTACTCGGAACGGCCGGTGCCAGAGATGGTCCCGTTTACGGGCGTACCCTTCCTTCACCCGATCCAGGTACAGCCACACCTGCGATCCAATCTGGATTTGATGTGGACGGGCTTCTTCGCTGTGTCGATCGGCTCGATCCTGTATCGCGCTTCGTAGCCGCTCGTTCACTTGGGATCTGGCGTGCCGGTAGTATTTCTGGACTTGGTATCGCCATCGTCTTGGGTCTCGGTTTCTCCTCTTGGTGCTACACTGGAATGACCGCTTCCAGAGTGGATCTAGGATCCCACCCGTGTACCAAGTAGAACGGGGTATCGCCCCGGATCCTGTCTTGGGCGGTGTTCATTGCGAAGGTGAGTCGCTCTACGTACTCATCCCAATCCCGCTGATCCAAATCCTGAACATACATCTTGAGCGCCCTCGTGATCGTCTGTACCATACGTTCGGCCGATCCATTGGCTTGGGGGCGATATGCCGTAGTCGCCCGCTGTCTCTGTCCCAGGATCCGGTTGAAGGCTCAAAAGAAATCAGACATAAAGCCTGGCTCTCGATCATGCGAAATCATCTCACTAGCTCCAAATCTACGAAAGACACACTCCTCGTACGATTCGGCGACGGTCTGTGCAATTCTGGACGCGCTAGCTTTGGCAATCACGTATCCCCGTCTTCATGGTAGCATACTTGTTCATCCTCAGTCGTTGTCGGATCCACCACTGGAACCAGGCACCGCGATTTCCCCTCTTCAGTCAGCCCTTCTGTTTTTATTGTATCGGGTATTCTGATACCTGGGGAAGTGTCTACTGGATCGACTTGGTCTTCTGGTACGCTTACACACGACGGCTCCCGTTTAACCAGTGTCGCCACTCTCGACAGGGGTCCAGGCATTCTGTCCAATGGAAAGTTCGGATTCAACTGCGGATTAGCAAAATCCAACGGGTCAGTTTCAATCACCTGCGATCCCCCATCCACCGACCCCTGTTACCTGGAAACCGGCTCTGGGTATCTCCAGCTGTCTCAGATCCAGCCTCCACCACTTGGATCCCAATCCGACGATCTCTCAGTTAGGTCTTCCGCGGAGTTGGATATGAAGGTCGGTCCACCAAGGGGCCGGTCGGCTCCGCCGGGGCTTCCACCTCCCCGAGGGGTTTAGTCTCGGTAGCTCTTCATACATCAGATTCTGCCATTCTCTATAGCGATGAGATCCACCCAGGCGCGTAGGGATACCATCCTTTGCAAACCATCGCCCGATTTCCTCATAGTGATCTAGTAATCATCACTTGTCGCTGACATTCGTAACCTGGAGGTACTGCGATCGACTCGGTCCTTGGGCACTGTAGGCACCCACATCTCGCCCCGAGTGACCCATCGTTTTCTCATGCTCCACCCATTTCATCCGATCTGGCAATTCCCAGGTTTCCCCGGGCTCGATCCAGGTCGTTTTGTCTGCCCTTATGATCCTCATCTTCACCCCGTACAACGGTCGTCGCTCACCGAGCTGGATCCGATTCTCGTCCGGGAAACACCGTGTCCCATCCGCCAGATCCAACCTTACCCCGGCTGGTACCATGAAATCCATCCCGAGGATGGCATCTTGGTCAGCGAGGTCTCCAACCCAAATATCGAGCCAATATACCAAACAACCTGCCAACGTGATCTTGATCCGTGTTCTCCCATTCGTACGGTACACGCCTTCACCAATCCCAACACAATCTTGGATCCGACTCCCATCCACTTGGCACCCAACCTTACGAGCAAAGGCGGTATCTAGTATAGACACCTCAGCGCCACTATCTAGGAATAGGATTGCTTTTTCATTGTTGATCTTGCCTCCTACCTTGGCTTGTCGGAACCATTTTCCTGGGGCATGATACTTCCAGTATAATCGGGATTCTCCTGTCAGCAGATCCAACATCTTCAGATCCACGGGATCCAGTGACCTACCAAACCTTGGGTGGATCTGCAACGACCTCACCCTTGGCAGGCTCAAACCATCGACCATGTTGCTGTTTCTCCCAATAACCGCGCGCTTCTCCCCTTTGTAGATCCAGGGTTGAAGGACTTCAGATCTGGCAAATTCATCCACTTGGCGCAAACTAGAGATCTTGGCAACTGACAGTTCATGTAGATCACGTGTATTATCGACTGGATCCAGGGTCCTGCTACCTGGATCTAGCGATGTCTTGTTCACAAATGCATAAATGCAATACCTAGAACGCTCGGCTCGTACCGGATTCAAACCCGGCGAGCGTCCTAGTTTAACATCTTCTCGGCCACTCCTGGCAACATCTCTCTGTGCTTGGCTGGATCAAACCACTGGCGGATCTGGTTGTAGAATTCCTCCATCGGACACTTGCCGACGTCGTGAATCTCGCCACAACCGCGACACACGTAGAAGCAATGACCTCCGGGATGACCTTTCTTGCCACACTTCTCACAGACCAGATGTTTCCAACATCCAGACTCTGTGTGCTTTCGGGATCCGCACTGCGAACACCTGACGTGTGCTGTCCCGTCCATAAGATCTCGGGATCTGTACATCCCACGGTCCCCGGGTACGGTATCCCCCGACCGCGAGTTGTCTCCGGTCTTCGCCGTTCGATCGTTGGATGCAGTGAGACAGACTCGACGGTAATCCTCTGGGTCGGAGTCCGAACTGTCGGATCCTGATTCAGTTCCTGAGTCGGGCGCCGTGACTTGGTGGACACGTCAAGCTGGAGCCGTAGGCGTCGGAGCTTTTTGGCGATACTTGCCGGATCCGACCGCCGCCTTCTTCTGGCGGTGTTTCGCGCGATCCACAGCCCGCAGCACTTCTTCGAGCTCATCTGCGTCTGGAAGACGTAACAGGGTCAGCCTGTCGGCCAGATCCACATCTCCCAACGTCTCGATGAAATGATCCACATGTTCCCGTAGTACCTTGGATCCCCCTCCTTGATCTTCAACTTGGCCCGTAGACCGGCCACATTTAGTCGATGCAGGTATTCTAGCGGGGATTCATCCGATCTGCAGCGAGCATGGTCGTATTGTCGTGCCACCGACACTCCCAATCCACAGTACTGGGTCTGGAAACTGCGCAGCAAATCTGGCCACTTGTTCCTGGTGGATCTGCCCAGCTGCCGATACCAATTCCTGGCTGGCCCCGCTAGCAGATCCGCAAAGGTCAGACACTTCTCGGCATCCGACGCTTGATCTCACATGAGGGCCGACTTGACCTTGCTGATCCATGTTCTCGCTCGATCCTCGTCTTGATCCTTGCCCGTGAACTCCTTCAGATCCGATTTGGCTGAGATCCGTACCCTCTGGATCATGGACAATCCACCCGCCCCGGCTGCGGCTGTTGCTACCACCGCTGACGAAAGGGATGGGCCATCCAGATCATCTGGGTCGAACTCATCATGGGAGTTGTCTCCCTCCACTGACTCCATCTCCACGTCTCGTGCTCCATGTTCGTGGAGCACTTGCGCTTGTGGCACGGGCGCTCTCATACCCTGTTCGGCCAGAAAACGACTCATCGCAGCTTCGAAGTGTCGCTGCAGGGTGCCCGAGGAGGTGTCGGAAGAGCCTGTGGCCGGCTGATCCACTGGCGAGACAGGATCTGTGCGGCGATTACCTTGAGCCCGATCTGACGATAATCCCACTGGCTTCTTGCCGGATCTGGCTCGATCTTGGCTGGATTGTATCAGATTACGGGTAGGGCGTACTGGATCCCGCGTCTTCATGTTCACAGGGACTTCTTGTCCTCGGATCCTCGCCCGCGCTTCCAGCATGGATGCCCCGGAGGGTCCTAACGTCATGCGTCGGGGCTCGGACGACGTGTCGGAGCCATCTTCCGCCGCGGATTCGTAGTTCGAGGACGCAGCTTGGCTGATCCTCGGTGACGACACTGGATCCATAGTGCGCGACCTTTCTCCGGTGATGGACTTAACTCTGGCAACGAGGTCTCGCGTCGCGGATACTATAAGATCCAGGTCTAGCTCGAAGATATTCTCTGCGTCGAACACGCCAGCTACGATGCCTGACTCCGTAAGCAGACGTAATAGATCTTTGACTGCCACCAACTTGTTCGCCGTTTTCGTTGGTGCTCTCACCGGTTCCCTTGGATCATCGATCTGTCGTGGATTCAGGATCTGCATGACAGGATCTTGATGCAGGAAGCCGCGTAAAGCTTGGTGGCGATACACAAACTCGCGATCCTTGTCGGACCAGCTTGACCTGGATCCAGCTTGGTCTTCTTCCGACACTGGAGCTTGGATTTCCTTCCGAGTAGTCTTACTCGTATCGGTCTTCTTTCTCGTCTTTTCGACTAGCGGGCTTGGGTTTAGGTACAGTGTTGGTTTGACCGGTGAATCTGCAAATGCATACCGTTTCGCCTTCACTTTCCCTTGTTTTGTTAGCGGATCTTGACTTGCGTCAAGATCCGCAGGTGTCCCCAAGGGGACCTGTGGAGGATAGAGAGGTTTCTCTTCTAGATCCGGATCCACCCCTCTTCCGTCGACAGAGTTCTTCTCAGAACTCCATCGATCCGCGGATCTTGCTTTCTTCAGCAGCGTCTTCGTCGATCCGACCTACGATGACGCCTCTTCCCCTAGCTCAATCTTCACTTGAGCATCTTCTTGGGACTCACGGTGAAATTCCGAGTCACCAAAAGATCCGGGCACGCGCATCATTGTGGTGTAGCGGGATTAGCAAAAGCTGCGAGATTGCTGAATCCAGCTTACCGCAAACACCACGCGATCATAGCCGTAGTCGTAGTCGTCGTTTCGCCACTGGATGTTGTTGGCCCTGCGTCCACGACTGTTGCCGCCGCGTCGGCCTCCTTAGTTCCCATCCTTCTGCTTGGTCCAGCACGTTTCAATCATGTGCCCCAATTTCCGGCAGTAAGTACACTGGCGAGACTCTCTCTCGGTACTGAACGCCTTCACCCCGTCTTCAATCTTCACCGCAGAGGTCTTGTCGCTTGATATGCTCGTTCGTGAGCACCTTTACAGCGTCTTGCGTCATCAGCTCAGTAGTACTCATCTCCAGGTGTGGCACGACGCTCTCATTGCTCTTGGGGGACTGCGCAACAAGCAGATCACCACGTCCTCGTCCTCCATCTTAGTGCCGATGCTACTAAGCTTGGCCCTGATGTTGAGAACTTCATTGCAGTGATGCGACACATTTGTGCCCTCAGACATATCCATGCTGAAGAGCTTTCGCTTTAGGTAAATACGACCAGCCTTCTGCGATTCTCCGTACAACGCCTTCAAGCGCGCCCACGCGGTCCACGCGGTCCACGCTTCCTCGCAGCTGTCGACCACGTGGTGGTAGTCCGCGTCCATATGGAGCAGCATCAATCCGAACGCGATGTTGTTCGACTTGACGTACTCGTCCTTCGCACGAGGGTGTCCGTGAAGCTGGGAGTCGTCTCTCGGTTCACGACATGCCATACCGACTTGGTCAGGAGCACACCACGCATGTAGCGACTTTACGTCGCGTAGCTATCACTGTTGAACTTGTCGATGGAGGCCTTAGTTGAAACGTCTTTCGCGAAGGACATGGTACTTGGGCTCATATCCTGATAGAGGTCACGGGTCTTATGCAACGTTAAGCTTGTACGGAGCGAAGGGAAGAGTCGCCACTTGGGGAGAAGATCGGAGTGAAGACACTTGAGTGAAAGAAGAAAGATTCGAAAGTGATTGATTTATCGCGGCTTCCACTGTCCTCACTACATAGGTCATCCAATCATTTGGTGCATCCAATTACCAGCTGTGGTGTTGGAAATCCCACGTGAACTCTAGCTACAAATGTAGTTAGGATGTTCCCACAACAATACGTCTACTAGGATAGTAAACGATCGTTCGGGCGGACCTGAAGACCCCAGTTCTGCCCTTGCACCGGGACAAACTGGACCTTGTAAACTACTTATATAGGCCAACCAGTAAAAAAAGAACACGCTACTAGCACGAGCAAAGCTAGCAGGTGTTTTGAATCCTCGTGGTCCCAACAGCGGAAGGGTACCAGGCACGGGTAAGCCTTTTACGAGATCACCGAGTGTTCAACACTCGGCTGGAAGAAATAAAAGGGAGGCAATTAAAGCACTCCCAGTCGTGCAAATAGGCAACAATAAGCCGTCACGTAAAACCTCCCGATAATAATTGGCCAATACACAAAGTCTCTTGGCCTTGCCGGATGAACCCTCGCTACAGAGCTTCGAGTTCACCGACAGGCATAACACACTCAAACAAGCTTGACCTGACGCTTACCTTGAAGTCGGACGTCGCTCTGTGTGCTTGAGTGGAAATTCTGTTCTGTATTTAAGCTTACCCTTTCGGGTCTATTCCTAATAAGAAGTCCTAATCAAGTATACAAATATCAAGTGAACAATGATCCGTTATGGATCTTCTTGCATGCCAAGCGTCGTCTGCACCGTCGCATGAGCATCTTTAACGGTCCGCGCCTTTTCCCAGACGGTGAACGTGCCTTCCAAGGGTCGCTGAGTCTTCCGCGAACTCATCCCAACCGCCACTGAGGGTTCGTACCGTAGATGGTCCGCTGAATGCGAATCCGGCCAGTCCATTATTAATAATAAGGACAGCCTGGATTCAGTGACATGTGTCCGTATCCAATACTCGTTGAACGTTCGGAGGTGACGCCGTCGAGTCCCTTGCATCTTGGAGTCTCCGTACATCACCTGACCGAGGGTTCGTCGCTTGAACAACTTGGGCGGTGTCACGTCTTTGTCGACGGGTGATAATCCGCAACTACGGAGAAATCACTACACCACAACTGCCCCTGTCGCAATGGAAGCCACGGTACTGGTGCCCGTTGTGACATTTCTTCATTCTCCAATTCACCATCTCGCCACCGGATGTCCAAGCGTCTGAATCGAGTCGTGTCCGACGCATTTCAGCGTCTCAATCCCCGTAGACGTCGCGAACGTGAACAGCTGGAGGTACGTCAGCTCATCCTTCTCTTGAATCATCGGTACCTTGCTCATCACCTCGCATTACTCGACTTGTTTCTCAGGAGGGCAAGGCCGAGGGTTCGAACGCTCCTCAGTCTGCTGCACTTCCTCCGACAGCAGCGTCATCAACCGACCCTCCGGCGCCCGCTGCCCCGGACTCTTCACTCCCTGTGGTAGCTCCTGCAGCACTCCCCGTCGTCGCTGAACCCGCGGAGATGGCTCCTGCTGCTCCTGTTGAAGCTGGTACCGAGGATTCGCAGGGTCCGGCTGCAGCTCCAGCTGCCGAGGCTCAGGTTCCTGATGAAGAGGAGAAGGAGAGTGGTGACTCGACTTCGTTGACACTCTTGGCCACCGCGGCCAGGCACTTGGAATTGATGTGAATCCTCGCTGCACGTTCCACGACGTTCTTCAGCATCTCAGCTAACTGTTGAGGTGTCCCGCGTGACTTCGTTTTCAGTGGTCGCTCTCCAGTCGGCATTCATGTTTTCTTATTCTTAATCCACTTCCACAGCGTAATCATGTTCATGTTGTTCTTCAAATGCATATACAATTTGTTGTTGCAGTAACGTTTTTCGTCTGTTACCACAGGCTGCATCGCCCTGTGGACAGTTCACACGTGATCCAGTCACGTTAGTCTTCGTCCGCCACTTGCGCCATCTGCAGCCGATTCTCGCTCTTCTTGATTCGCAAATAGTCGTACAGCAGGCCTCCACATGACAAGTTGGATGCTGGTTCCCAAGTTGGATCTTCATATCCCACCCACTTGACTTTGAACTCGCGTACAGCACGCTCCGTGCTCGTCGTCAGTGGCGTTCTGTCGTCGAGGATGGCCTCGACTTCATATTCACCGGCCACTTGATCCGGTTCCCAGCTGTCCTCAGGCAACAGTTCCTCATCGAAGTCGAGTCTTGCTTCATTAGTCGTGTCAAGTACCAACCGAGTGTTCGGTCGACTGTTGAACTCGTTGACAGCCTTGAGTCTCGACACATGCACTACTGGGTAGAAGCGATACCCACTTCGGTCAGGCAGTTCCAGCTCGTACGCAAACTCTTCCACCTTGCGCTTGATCCGAAAAGGTCCATGCCATCGGTGAGCTAATTTCTTTGTCAAGCCCGGTTTGACGCGTTCCATGTACAACCACGCCCGGCTCCCAACCTCAAAAAGAGATCTCGGTGGGGCTCTTGTAGGATCTTCCATCTCTTCCGAAGCTTCTGGAGGGTCTGCCGAGTGTTCGTTTCCACTTGGTTGAGGTACAGCGGCTTTTTCCAGTCGACTCAGAGCATCATTATGCTTTTTAGCTCTTCGCTCCTTTTCTACAGCCTGATAATCTTTGGCCATAGTGAGGGCGACCTCATGTTGTCGATTGATCTCACGCCGCCACGCCAGTGCGTCAGACTACTTGCCGAGTCCTCGTTTGAGTGATGACGACATCGCCCTCAACGTCGCCTGAGCATCCCAACCGTGAACGAGGTAGAACGGTGTTTCCTTCTCGTAGTGTCCTGAGAAGTATTAATGGCAAATACCAGCTTCTCCGCGATTTCGTCCCAATCTTGCTGTAGAGGGTCTTCCGCGTACACCCGTACGGACCCCATCACTGACTTCACCGAGCGTTCCTGCTGTCCATTAGCCTGTGGCCGATAGCTCAAAGTCGCTCGTGATCTTGACTGCATCATCTCTGCGAACGCTTGGAAAACCTCGCTCATGAAGCGTGGGTCGCGGTCGTGCCTTATTAATGATGGGGCTCCGAATCGTCGGTACACACATTCCTCGAACACTTGGGCAACACTCAGTGCAGTCGTATCCGACATAGCCTTGGCAATAACGAATCCCGTGAACGAGCACTGAAATAGGAGCAACGCCGTGTTGCCCCTGCGAGATTTCGGTAGTGGGATTACAAAGTCCATCGAGACGATCTGGAAAGGTCGTTCGGCTAGTACGTTGCCAGGTGAGTATCCACGAAGCTGCGGACGGCTTTTACTCGAGCTGCAATCTGGACATGACTTCACATGCTTCTCCACGTCAGCGTACAAGCCGATCCAATAATAATCGGACTTAACGCGATGGAACGTTCTCACCACACCTTGAAGTCCTCCTTCCAGCGAGTCGTGACAGTTCTGCAAAACCTCTTGAATCATCGTTGTCGATACCACAAGCCGCAGCTTGGTCTCCTCTTGCCAACCGTGGTCGTACCGACGATTCAATCCAAGATAGTGAAGCAAGCCGTCTTTTGATAACACGAACCGGTCAGCATACTTCCAGGCATCTCGAGCTTCTTTGTAGCTCAGCTCTTCTGATTGGCCCTGAAGCACCTTCTTGATGTTAAACCACTTCTGCTCCTCGTCTTGTGCCACCATTATTCGTCTGCGTCGTTCCCGCAGTATCGCTACCGGGTCAACATCTTCCGCGTCGGGAAATGCCGCTGGTACAGTCTTGCGAGGATGGTCTGGCAAATCTTCGCCGATTGGATCTTCGTTGGACGTCTCTCGTCGTTCTTCATGCTGTTCTTGAGCTTTAAAGACCACCTCCGAGTGTTCATCTGCAAACCTGACGCGTTTCTTGGCTTTCGTCTGTCGCCTGGTCATCACTGCCATATATCCATAATCGCACTCTGGTGAGCTGTAGTCAACCACGAAATTTTAGAAAGTTTTCCACTTTGAAGACTCGCTGCCTGACAGTACATGTACTTGACGCTCTGCTCCACGTGACGAAACATCTACCGAGTCTTCATCCGGTTCGTAGATCATTTCCTGGATGCGATTCAGCGATGCTAATTCCGACTTGCGAGTTTTAGCCAAGATGACACGACTGACCTTCGATTCCAGCGCTTCAGTGGCTAACGAATCCGCGGCAGCGTTGTATTCTCGTACAACGTGAAGATATTTAACTGATCGAAGCTTGGCCGTGAGTTCCTTGTGAGTATTCAGCAGCGCTAGCAAAGTTTCCTTCCTGCATGCGATCACCCCTAGTGATTGTTGAATCGCGAGCCTTGAGTCACCAACGATGACTAAATCCTCGGCACCGTGCGCAATAGCAGCCTTGACACCGTTTATCATTCCTGTGTACTCTGCCTCATTCACCGTGGTAGCCGAGAGGTAAGCGTTTGCAGCAATCACTATCTTCCACTCAGGAAGGCTCCACAGCACCCATGAACAACTCCCGTAGTCACCGTACTTCTCTGTCTTCGCTGATCCATCAAAAGACATGACGAATCCGCTGTAATTACGGGAAAGCTTGGCGTACAGCAACGCGGGGTCCATTCGAATAGTCGGGGAACCCTTGTGTGGAGGTGCCACTGGCGCGAGCGAGTCTTCCAGGTCGACGAAGCTCGTGATACTTGACTGGAGGAGCTGTGCGAAGGCGACATCTTTCTCCTTCACACGCTGCACCTTCAAATGCCACTGCGAAAGCAGTACGGCGAACTGGACCGCGCGTCCGAAGAGAGACTTCGACTTGTGCACCCACTCTAACGTTGAGAATCGTGTATAGACATGTAGCGTCTTTCCTGCCAGCTGGACGTAACAGATCTTCAACAGCAGAAGTAACGCCAAAACTTCCTTCTCAGCAGGATGGTAGTTCATCTCGGCCTCCTTGAGCACCCGACCGAGGAACCGTACGGGGTGTAACTTGCCTTCATGTTCTTGCATTAGCGTAGTGCTCAACGCCCATTCATTCGCAAAGAGCATGACGTGAACTTCTTTCGACCGATCGAAGTGCCTGAGGATGGTGAATGTGAAACACTCGTCTTCAATTTTTCGAAGGAACGACGTGCCACAGAAAGGCCACCTTCAACGGCAAAATCCTCATCCTTGAGCTGGTACAGCGCCGCACCGTAGACCGCGAAGTCTTGAATGAAGCGGCTGTAGTAATTAACCGCTCCAAGAAACGACTGCATTCTCTTCTTACTCGTTGGAAACGAAAGCTCGGTGATGGCTGCAAGCTTCTTGGGGTCAGCTCTGATACCTTCTGGCGAAATTTTATGCGACAGAAAGTCCACCTTGGGTTGGCAGAAGATGCTCTTGGTGAAACTAATGCTGATCCGACACTGTGCAAATCTTGCCAGCAATCGGCCCAGCGTCGCCAGACAGCTGTCGAAATCTTCGCCACCAAAGCAAATATCATCCACAAACGATCGTCGACCAAACACAGGTACCAGCGATGATTCGTCCGGTTCCCCGTTCGTAAACATGTCAGCGACGGGGCTGTTGACGAGTTGTAGTACAGGGTCGGTCTCTACCGGTGCTTCGCGGTCTGCCGCGAACTTCGTTTAAAACGAACCCTCGGCGCACGGCCCACGACGTTCCTTGGCCTGTTCTTCAGCTAAACGCATCCTCTCAGAGTATTCAAACCAACCTCCTTTAGGTTGAACGAACCCCCAGAGTGCATTGTCAATCATACGCTGGTAGATCATCGGCGCGTTCTTTAACCCGAAGGGCATGCGTAACCACTCGAAATGTCCGAGTGCGCAGACGAACGCCGACACTTTACGCGCTCGTAAGGTCATCATGACCGCCCAGAAGCCGCTTGCTGCATCCAGCGAGCAGAACCATAGGTAGCGCTCGAGATCTGTTAACAGGTCGTCGACTAGCGGCATTGCATACTCCATGATCGCAGTGATAGCATTCACCATCTTGTAATCAATGCAGAGCCGGATGTCCAGCCCGTTCTTTTTCATCACAATCACGATCGGCGATGCCCATGGACTGTCTGAAAAGACGATCAGTCCTGCACGCAATAAAGCGCGCAGCAGCTCGTACAGCTTGCCGAGAAATCGTAGCGGCACGCGCCGGGCACGCTGTTTAATTGGGGCGTGCCCCTGTGTGTCGATATCGCATACTGCACCGTAGGCTGGCGGCGGCAGTGCGTTACCACTAGCAATCAGGATGTGCTCGTGGTTCTTTAGCGTCGCGACCAGACGCTCTCGGCGTTCAGTCGACAGCTCAGGATCAGCAACATTAGGCGCAGTGTAGTCAATTGTCGTGTTGATCTCTTCGGTCAGATCCGGCAGGAATGCCAGCTCCCTCGCGTAGTCGTCCAAGCCAATGTTGTTAGCTGGGTGTTCGTAGAAATCATTTCTCGTATCCTCCGTTGCTTCGTTTCCTTCGGTCGTTAACACTCGAGCAACCGAGATGTATGTTCCGTCCAACGTCGCTACGGATTCTTCCCTTGACTCAACATTGGCATCCGCTCTGATTTCAACAGTCGGTACTTGGTCCATCTCCTTCCCATCCTGGTTTCCCATCTCTGGGCCATCTGCCGAGTCGTCGTTCGCAATATTGAATGCGCGGGCCGCCGACATATTGGGTTGCTGACTTTTGTTCAGCTCCTCGTTCTGCCGCCGTCTCGACAGTTCGGCATTCGCACCAATCTTGCAATGAATACTCGGTGCCGTACTCAACACCTTCAGCGCGATGCCTGCATCCTCTGGATCAACCACCGATGTCTCGTTCGCAGATTTGGCGACACACAAGGCCGGGACAGCTTCGTCAAAACAGGTGACTTCATTTAATCTAGTGCTGTTACTTGTCGCTTTCGTGGTCACCCCTGGCTGGACACTAACACTCGTTGGCGTATGTACCACGTTTACCGGCCTCAGTAGTTCGTGTGTACGCACTACCGAGGCTTCGTTCACGTTATTGCTTCCGCCATGGGCTGTCGTGTACGTGTCCACAGATTCTTCGGAAGGCTGACCGTCAGCCGAATCCCCGGCTGTCACCCCAGATGCCAGACAGGCTTCTACTCGTTCACGTTCTTCCAGGATCAGTGCCCAGCGTTCTGCACACGTCAGACGATCACTAGAATCCACTAGCGAGTCTTCTAGAGGTCGTGGTAGCACTCCACTGGGTTCTGGGTAGTCTGGTCGATCAACTGCCGAAGGCTGAGTTGCAAGCCATTGTTCGTAGATTTCGCATTCACGCTGAAAGGGCTCGCGGTCTCTACAACCTTCGTAGGCCAATACTTGCCAGTCTTGGTACTTCTTGGACTCCAGACGCACATAGCCGTCACCTCGTGGCAAATCCCCATCTGGAATCCACATTGCAATCGAGTCGTGTGCTGGTGGGTACACAGTTCGATCAGACACGTTGGTCAGTCGAATGCTCTGAGGCCGTCCACGTCGAAACCTCGTCACTGACGGGATTAGCTTGTTCGTTCGACGAACCCACAGTACGTGTTCCTCCAGACCGACGTGGCGCTTCGCTAGTCGGTATTCTCGCCACTCGTGCGCTTGAATGTCCAAACGCTCGGGTGGCCCGGCGTTAACATGGGAGCCGTATTCTTCGCTGTCGAGCATGTTCTTGGTCTTTATCAGCGGGATTTAGACTTCGTGCGGTAATTGCGCCGCGCCGTGAAACAGGTCCAACCGGATCCCAGCTGGGATCATAAAGTCGGTCCCGAGTACCACGTCGACGCCTGCACTATGCGCCATTACCCACATCTCAAACTCGTACACCATCTCCCATCCAAGCGTGATCTTGACGCACGCTCGCCGCGTCGTAGACACCTTGCCTTCGTTAATACCTTGAATGTCAATGCGGCGTCCGTGGTCGGGTACATCTCGGAGTCGCAACTTCTTAGCAAAGGCGTCAGTGATCACACTAACGTTCGCTCCCGTGTCGAGGAGAATTCTCGTTCGCTGGTCGTTCACAGCGCCTTGCTCCAGAGCTCTCATTCTAATCCGTCGGTCGAATTTCTTGGCCGACCACCACCCCTGTCCCTCGCCAGGGTTCAACTTCATCATCTTGGAGTGACCCTTGGGCTCGTCTCGCGCTGCACTCGAAACCAAGCCGAACGAACCCTCGCTGGTGCCCTCATCAGCATCAGCACACTCCACTCTCTCTCCAACACCTCCACCGAGGATTCTACTCCTCTCCTTTTCATTTTCCGTCGCGTTCACACTTGTTACGTAATTATCAGGCCATTCACTCTGCCCCATGAAAGCAAAGATGCACTCTGCTTCCATTGAAGGCTCGGTTAACTGTGGCAGCCCGATAGGGACCAACCCAGTTGTAGTTGGCGGGCTGCCTAGTTTAAATGACGTTCTTGAACGACGGCCTTGAGCTCTGGTGGGAGTTCCTCCTTCGTGCCTTTAGTGCGCACGAATTTGGCAAGGTCTTGGAAGTTGCGGAAAAGTTCGCATTGTCCAGCATCGTGGAGTTGTTTGCAGAACTTGCATCGCTTGTTACAGTAGTGGGCGGAGTGACTCATGCCACCGCACACCGCGCATGGTCCGTACTGTGGGCGTCGGTTGTCGCGGTTGAAGTCACGTCGACCGCGTTGGTCCTGATTGAACCCACGGTCACCACCTCGGCGATCTTGATTGAAGCCATTCTCGCGATCAGGCGTGTTTCCACGCGGTTGACGGTTGTCCGAACGTGCGTAGGTGCCTTCAGCAGCTGCACGGCGCTCATTTTCGTTAGCAGCGGCGAGGTATCGGTCGTTTTCATCCAATGAGAAATCACCGTCCGTATTATCGGGCTGAAAGTCGTTGTACTCGTCTTGGACATCGTTGTAAGCGTTCGGATCTTCGTTTGAATACTCGGTGCCTCCCTGAGCAGCTTCACGACCTTCTAATTCAGCTAGTAGGTCGTCCACCGTGGCTTCAATGAGTGTCACTCTTGGTTTGTTGCGGTTGTCATCGCGGCGACGGTCATCACGCCGGTTGTTGCGGGCGTACCCATCGTCGCGTCGCGTATCACGACTCTTGGAGTATCGGTACTCACTGTCACGCTTGGCCATTCTCTCCTTGCCCTTGAGAACATCTTCGATGATCTCTTCGAGCTCGTGAATGTCGGCGACTCGAGCGTGGTAGAGACTCTCCGCTAGCTTGTCATCGTCGCATGTTGCCAGGAACTGCTGTACGTGTTCTTTCGCGTCGCGACCACTCTTCTCAAAGTGTAGACGGGCGGTCCGAGCGTAGCCATTCAGCCTGTTTATGTAGTCGCACATATGTTCATGACGTTCCCGCTTGGCGGAGTAGTAACGCGACAGTGCCGTCTGCGTGAACTGCGAGCAGTAGTAGCGGATGAACGCATCGCTCAGCAGCTTCCACTTGCGCTTCGTCTTCTTCGGAAGTTGACGGAACCAATGAATGGCTCCGTCCCGGAGACTTAGCTCAAATGGAATGCACCATTTATCGGCATCTGTGTGGGTTCCAGTCATTTCATAGACGAACCCATGGAGCCACTGCATACAGTTCTCGCTCTTGTTGCGAGAGCCTGAGAACGGCGTGATGCGATCCAGCGGTCGGTGCGAAGCCATTTCAATCCTCGGTGTTGGGTCCACGTCGTTCAGCGTCGCTAGCTCATTCATCTGACGCATTAACTCGAGTTGAGGATCTTCCTCGTCGAATGTACGCACCAAAATGTCGTCGTCACTGGACGAACCATCGCTGTCGACTTGACGACGTCCGGCACCACCTTTGGGAGCTCGCGCACCGCCTCGGCGACCAAACGAACCCTCGTTACTTGCGTAAATACGTTGCATACGGCTCTCCGAACGTGGTGTAACCATGTGCGAGTCTTGAAAGTACGGTGAAGCTTCGGTAGTGCCAAAGGCACCACGCTCAGCTCCACGCTTGGTCAGAGGAGTACGAACGAGTCGTTGGGGCGTCGGCGGCAGTGGAATCTTGGACGGATCTTCATCTTAAATCATCGGTCGACTCACAGGCTGCTTTCCGGCATTGATGCCAACAGCGCCAAACGCCTTCCGAAGCTTCTTCTTCCATTTCTGGAGAGCAGCTCCAGCTTCATGTGGACTCCAATCTTGGAGCGACATCGTCGATGGGTAAGTCTCGTTCTCGAACCCCAGCGACAACAGTAGCGAAACTGAATCCTCGGCGACTTGGCTAGTCGACACCGAGTTGACTGGGTATTGAAGTTCCTGCGCAAGCGCAGGCCAGTCAGCTTTTTTCTTGGGGATGGGCTTGAACAGCTGCATCCACTCATCATTCTGCATCAGCGCTTGTACGCGGTCGAAAACGCGCTTAGCGGCTGGTGTATCACCGTTGATAGGTGGGCGAGGTGCCTTCAGCAGTGCTGAATGCTTTGCACTCGCCACCGAAGGTTTAGAACCCTCGGTCCCATCGTCATAATCATCATAGGCCGGTTCCGGTCCCGCAACATCATCGAGCTCGTCGGCGAGGTTCCTCGAAAGGGACCTGGTCGCCCCGCTCAGCCCCGATGATAGCGTGGCCGTCTCCGGCGTCGCTGCGCCTGGCTCTGGAGCCGGCGTCTTGTCTTCGTAATCTTCATAATCGTGGGCGTCAGGACCGATGTCCGCTTCGTCGTCGAAGCTCACTGAAAGCTCGGTGGCGGCTGCAAAGCGCGCAGCCGGGCTTGAACTCTCGTTGCGAGCCCCGCCGGACTTGGCAGGCGTAACTGGTACCGTCGGTTGTCCTTTCGCCATGTTTCTTGTCTTTTTCTTGTTCTTCTTCTCTTGGTAGCTCGTAAACTGGAAGGCCATACAAACAGTTCACAATGGTCACAATCTGTTCCCGGGTCGCGGCACCAGTTGTGGTGTTGGAAATCCCACGTGAACTCTAGCTACAAATGTAGTTAGGATGTTCCCACAACAATACGTCTACTAGGATAGTAAACGATCGTTCGGGCGGACCTGAAGACCCCAGTTCTGCCCTTGCACCGGGACAAACTGGACCTTGTAAACTACTTATATAGGCCAACCAGTAAAAAGTAAGAACACGCTACTAGCACGAGCAAAGCTAGCAGGTGTTTTGAATCCTCGTGGTCCCAACAGCGGAAGGGTACCAGGCACGGGTAAGCCTTTTACGAGATCACCGAGTGTTCAACACTCGGTTGGAAGAATAAAAAGGAGGCAATTCAAGCACTCCCAGTCGTGCAAATAGGCAACAATAAGCCGTCACGTAAAACCTCCCGATAATAATCGGCCAATACACAAAGTCTCTTGGCCTTGCCGGATGAACCCTCGCTACAGAGCTTCGAGTTCACCGACAGGCATAACACACTCAAACAAGCTTGACCTGACGCTTACCTTGAAGCCGGACGTCGCTCTGTGTGCTTGAGTGGAAATTCTGTTCTGTATTTAAGCTTACCCTTTCGGGTCTATTCCTAATAAGAAGTCCTAATCAAGTATACAAATATCAAGTGAACAATGATCCGTTATGGATCTTCTTGCATGCCAAGCGTCGTCTGCACCGTCGCATGAGCATCTTTAACGGTCCGCGCCTTGTCCCAGACGGTGAACGTGCCTTCCAAGGGTCGCTGAGTCTTCCGCGAACTCATCCCAACCGCCACTGAGGGTTCGTACCGTAGATGGTCCGCTGAATGCGAATCCGGCCAGTCCATTATTAATAATAAGGACAGCCTGGATTCAGTGACATGTGTCCGTATCCAATACTCGTTGAACGTTCGGAGGTGACGCCGTCGAGTCCCTTGCATCTTGGAGTCTCCGTACATCACCTGACCGAGGGTTCGTCGCTTGAACAACTTGGGCGGTGTCACGTCTTTGTCGACGGGTGATAATCCGCAACTACGGAGAAATCACTACACCACACAGCACTCTGCACTCGTTCGATCATCCTACTCGTCTAATCATCGGTAGTGTAATCAATGTACCATAATCATCGCGGGGTCGTGTTGGACAGGTTCGGGCTACCGCTATTTGGGTACGTACCGTCTGAAACCGGTATCCCTCAAAATGTATATCCAGTGTTATCGATAAACCTGTATGAAAACATACTTTGGGTAAGATCGAAATAACTTTATACTTACAGCTGGCAACAACTGTACGTAAAACGGTCGTAACACGTAATGAAAATGCGAAACCTTTTCTCAGAATGACCCAGTCGGACAAAAACGACATTCGAACAGCCTTCTAGCCAAGAAGTGGCGTATATTATTGAAATGAACGTTTATTAAGTAAGACTTGGAGGTTGACTTCAACAATGAGGCAGTACAATACTTTCGATAATATCCAGAACCTCCGGGGCAACGCACAGCTTTAGAGCGATAGGGTATACGAAATCGCTGTACTATCACGTCCATTTGGTATCGCCGGATGACTCTGGATAATATCCAGATCTTTTACGGGGAATAAAGGGTTAAAGTAGTCGATGTAAAAATCTTTTTTTTAATGATTATTAAAATAGAATGCCGCAGTACCGGACTGGTATTAACAGTGGTCGACAGCCATCGAGGACGCTTTTTTGTGTAGCTGGAGCAATTAGTGACCTTTTTTGATGCGGTTTTCAGGCTGGGCAAAACTTATGCTGATCCGTGTATGCTAAAAACGGATGGGAAATAACTTAAGTAATGAGCGTACAAATTGATTTTGTAGCTTGCCTCCTAGACTTTTCCCTGTTTTAGCCAATGATATGTTTCTATTTTAACTAAATTGGTTATTAGGTTTATGATATCAAATATTTTATGACATATTTATATTCGAATATAAAGGTTTTGTGATTTAGACTTGAATAAAATAAAGAACAGGCATAGCTATATTTTGAAACAGCTACTCGACAGATCGCACTGAAACGTTTACAAATAGAATCTGTAGCTTTCGATTGGTTTATGTTAGTGCCAGGGTAAGAAAAAGCGCTGTTGACCACTGTAAAAGCAAACAGCGTTGGCAAAAATCCAGCTCTTTTTTGGCTGCATGGATGGGTTATTCTTTTTTTCATGGGTGGATAATATTGAGTGTGTTTTCCATTTTAGGTAAAAACCTAGTTTACCTCCTTCTGATTGGTTGCTACAATCAGCTCGTACCTTTAAAATTAAAAACAAAATTTAAGTTTTTACCGTAAATTAAGTTTCTTGCAGACCAGCACAGTGCTTGATTATTCTTAACAGATCTCAGCAACAATAATAGAGCATGTCGTTGTTGACGCTATAATATGTGTTCCACTCGAAGCTAACCGTCCATTCTTCACTAAAATAAACAGTGAAAACCCCAAATGTTTGTGCTTTGGGTGGGTGGGTAACCCAAAAGTTCCAAACCCCAAAGTTCCATTATTCTAAAACCCAATTTCAAAAACCAAAAACACACGTCTGCTGCAAATGACAGCCGGCCACGGAGTAAGCGAAGCCACTGAGACTGTCCAAGCTGAACCATGCACGGATAATGACACAGATGTCTCCCCAGATGCCGCAAAACCTTCCACGGATAATTCTTCGGCTGCCCCCACTTTCGCGTTCGCATCATGGAAGGCGGAGCTCGAGCTAATGTTACAACAAGAGAGTGAGAGTTTGCACGCGAGCTTACAGTCATTGCAGAGTGACTTTGACGACCGCTCTCAATTCATTCGTGGAGATTTTGCGTGGCGCAAACAGATCACTGCTTTCCACGACCTACTTCAAGATGTACTCACGAACCAGCTCAACGATGTCGCCACCAATGTCAGTAAACATGCTGCACACGTAGCAGATAGTTTGGCGCAGACTCTGGCCAAGGTTGAGCGCGATGGACAACGTGCTGTCCACCAGCACGAGCAGAAAGGAGAGGCGACGTTGCGTCGAGTGCGCACCGCCTCGACCAAGGAGGTAGAGCGGGTAGCGCGATTGGAAAAGTGTCTTCGTCTCGAAGAAGCTCGACAGGCTGCTGCAATATTAGCTGAACGAGAGCGCCAGTTAACCGACGAACACAACGCGAGAGAAAGTCATCTACAAGCGCTTCTTGGCGACATGCGTGCGTCTAATGATTCGCTTGAGACCCTTAACTCTCAGCTACTGGAAGCACTGCGAACGTCGCGCACTGAGCTTGAACAGCTACGCAACACCCTGGTACGATCCATAGCTCGCCCTAAAGCGAGGATCTCCAGTCTCTCGCATAACGAAAACAAGAATGCTGGTAGTATGAGTCGGCCCAATGGAGACAAAAGCGGCAAAAATAATACAAGTCGCGGTCTGGAATCGTATCCGTCCACGGCGAATGAGCTATTGCTAGTGCCTCAACTCCGACAGTCGCTCAAAGAAGCCACACAAACTGTGGCAAGTCTACAAACCCGCCTGGGCGAACTTGAAAGCGCTTCGGACAGTGACAAGCAGCGGCTTCGCGATCTGCAACTCGCTCTAGCACAAGCTCAAAATGAGAAAGCGAAAGCCACAAAACTTCTCGGAGAGGCGCGTCTAGCCCTCATTGACAATGGAAAGAGGCTTGTTGAAGCTGCCAATGACAGTGCGCAGTTGCAGGACAAGTTTGACTCCTTGCAGGCTCTAGCACAGGGTCGGGAACAGGCTCTTGTTGATTCACAGAGACTAGAAGACGCCACCCGCAACCACCTAGAGGCCCTAACGAGTCGATTACAGCGTGTGCAGAACATCGAAGTTCGATGGAATGAGTTTGAGTACGCAGTGACCAAGTGGAGAGAGACACAAACGGAGTCGAACACTCAGACATCGGAAAGTCGTGATACCAGGGATTTGAAGCGCATCTTGGAATCATTTTACCGGCTAAAAGCAAGCGAAGGGTCGGTATCAGTTGGACTTATCGCCTCAATGGAGACGCAAAAAGAGCTTGAGATTCGTCTTCGGTATGAATTCGAGAGGCGATTTGGGGACCAGCTGAATCTTCGGATCAGCCATGAGCGACGCCACGTACTTGAACGACTTAAAGCGTTGTGTGCTGCAGAGGCTAACGACAAGCAGGAGCAGACAGAACGCAAACATCACCGCGTTTCCCGTACTAGCAAACTTGAAGGTGATTTCACTCGTTTGAGGCGGCTGTTGAGAGCCGCTTACAATCAACTCGAGATGTGTGTCGGTGCATGGTCTGACACAGATCTGGACGGACTTCACGCTCGTCTGGAGGCGCTACAGGGTCAAGTACTGACTCTCGAAAACAGGCTGGAAGAAGCAGCCAATCGAGCGGAATCGCAGCGTGTATCGCTTGTACGAGCTGAATTGGCTCAACAAGAAAAAGATCTTCTACTGGCGGAGATCATGTCACGTTATCGTCAATTGCGATCGGCTCAAGTCGCACGGGATTCCCGTCAACAGGAGCAACCTCATCATCGTCAACGGATCCAAACGAAGCCTCTAAATGTTTGTGGTATTCCACAGGCGATGATGGTACGCAAGACTAGGTTACGGACGTTGACACAACTGCCCTTGCACTCGAGACCTGCGTCAGCTGCGGCTTGTCTCGAATCGGTCGGACACCAATCTTCTTGTCGAGTATCTCATGCGCCACCAAGTCGTTTGGGATCTCGTCTTGTTTCCGATACGACTATCTTCGACTTGCAAAGGCAACCGAAAGATAAACGAGTGGAAGAAATTGAGGAACATGTTCGCAGTAAATTAAAATCGGCATTGATGCAGTCCAAAATGGAGAACCAACTTGAAGACACCGTGGGCTCTCCTGGAGTAAGTAATCTATTGTTGTGTACAAATACACGATACTAACCCTGCTTCGTACATTTTTTAGGTTTTCGAAATTCTCCATCGCCGTCGCCACCGCAAGTAAAAACGAAAATAAAAGTTTTCAGACAGCAAGTGAATGGAGTTTCTCTGCCAAAGTCATGTACGAGGCTCTCAACAGGATTTCTTGAAGAAGTAAAGCCAATTCAGGCTGACGTTCACGCAACCCGACCATCTCCTTTCGTGTGACTGATGCAGTAAGCGTGTCTGTCGCAGTTGACGTCGCGTCCATTACTCTCGGTTGCTCTAACATGAAATCCATGTCGCCGAAGATGCAGCCGGGTCGGACACGCCCCACGAGTTCCTTCTGGGCTTTCGGCAGGTTTTCGCGGTTGCTTAAAGTATGTAGCGAGTCTTGCAGCCTTTTAGGTTCGGTCTGCTCAGACTTTGGCGAGTAGGACGGCAGTGCGGCCTCAGTTGGAATTGCCAGTAGTTCGATTGTTCCTCGCAGCAACACAAACCACGCGTTGGACCTCTCCCCGATGTGGAAAAGGCATCTTTGAGCTGACCATTCAGTCACAGTAAATAGCTGAGCAAGGGCTTCCAAGTGCTGGGGTGTCGTTGGGTCACTTTTTCGGGTGTCCGACAAGTACGCCGCAAATACTTGTGATAGTGGCAACGCGGATGACTTAAGTGTAGATAAAATTAAGTGCTTTCCCGATCGAATGGACCGTCATTTTGCTGCTGAAAGGATAAGCTGCTGCTCGCACCAATCAAGGGCTAGATCCAAGTCGGATGCGACGTAGCCTTCTCTACGTATGATCTCGTAGTGGCCGATCTCCTCCTCTTGAGTTGGATATGCGGGAATCACATCGTTAGCTCTCAGAAGAAACTCGACACTTGGTTTCATACCGCAGTATACCGCACAAACTTTACTAAGACTGAATGATAGCTTGAGCACCAAGAAGCACGACCGCGCAGCGGTAGCATCCATCCCACTCACTCGGGAAAAATCCAGAACAACAAACTGAGTTGGTTTCCTGTCAGGGTCAGTACACAATTCTCCATGAAGATTCATCAGAGGATCGACGTGGGCGTAAGTCTCTTGTCGGACAGGAAGCAGTGGCCAGCTTTCAGATTGCTCGTTCGCGCGGATATTTCTGATGCTAGTAGTTCTAGGAGCGTTATCTTTGCTTCCTGTGCGAACGTAGACCACACTTTTGACACAGTTTTGGATCCGAGTGGCGGATCCAAAGAAGATATGACCTTGGAGCTCAATTGTGACAATTGCATCCTGCTGTCGCGACTCGTTATTATCAGCGTCGCAGGAAACTGAGCTGGAGCCATAGAGCAACGCATGTTGGTCAGCATTGCGGATGACGTTGCTGGTCTTGTGCACGACTCGAACGTCTTGAGCCTTTGCGTATTCCACAAGGAAACTTGTTGCTGCGAGCGTTATGCCCGTAGCCAATCCCAACTGGACCCCAAAGATGTTCAGACAGCAAAACGTACCAACCACAGTAAGGTATTCCGCAAAAAGAAGCTTGTGAAAAACGCCGACCAACCAGGTTTTAAGCAAGTCGATACCAATAAATATCATAACAGCGCCAAACAGGAACTTGGGCACGATGGCCATTAAAGAAATGGGGGTCATAACAATGGCAAACTCACAGACAGCGAGGGTAACCCCAACTAACCTTGTAATTCCGGGAAAACGTGACTCAGCTGCTGCAGTTGGGCGAAAGCGGGAAGTAAATACAGTTTGACTAAAGATATACGAGCCCGTGTAGCCGCCTGTTAGTCCGCTGACAAGGTTGGACATCCCCACTGTCTGTAGCTGGGCGTTGTAGTTCATACTGCTGGTGGTTCCCATGCAAATGGAGGCGATATCTAGTGACGAGGCAAAAGCGATCATCACGAACATACTCAGCATTGTTGGGATTTGAGCCGGCATAACACCCCAGTGGATGTGGTTGAAGTCAAACAAGTCGTACACTTTCATCACCGGGACACCGGTTCCATTGTCTTCTAGGAAGCCAGCTGCGCGCGCATCGTCCAGAGTATAGCTCGATATCCAAACGGCGAAGAAAAAGCTTGCAGGGAGGATCAAAATGCAACACGGAAACACGGCAAAGTGTCGAAAGCGTGAGGTCAATATTGACAGCATGACTCCACCAACTAATCCCGGAGCTAGTAATAGCAAACTGTGAGATGAAGTAACAAGTACGCCCCATCCATGCACAGAGGCAAGACTCACGCCCGTAGTAAGAGAAACCCCGCCTTTTACCATAAAGAAACCGACATAGGCCAAGTACCCGCCGATAACAGGCGTCGGGAGGTACTGAACGAGTGAGGCAAGTCGTGCTTTACCCGTGAGAATGAGTCCTACCCCCACCAACACTGTGCTGATACTCAACTGGACCAAAACGGTAGCGATCCGCTCTGCTAGCGGTACAGCCGAGAGTTCTGTCATAATGGAAGAGGCCATGCTGGCTAAAAAGATCATCCCCGTGTCCTGAACTTGTCCAATGGCGAAAGGTAGAGGAGAGAGGCTCGTAATGATGAGTTGGTGCATTGTACTGGAGGCGAACACGAGCTTGGTAAGCATGGGGAGCGTGTCCGAGAAGTCCGGATGACTGAAGATCATGGACGCGAAACCAATCATGACGGGACATAGTACTACAGGTAGGGAGAGCATACGAAGCGGAGCGTGTCAGTGTTACGTGGACATCAGAGAGTTTGGTAATCTCAATTCTCGCCGTATGGATACCAATAGAAACGACAGCACCCGATAAGACGGCGTGGACGACGCCCTGGAGGAGCAGGTGCAGACTGGTACATGAGGAAGGGGCCGGGGTGACGTCAAAAGGACGTCTGCTGGCACCGGGTGAGAGTGAAAGCGCGCGTAGCACCACTTCTCCATCGTCGTCGAAGTGCGGCCTGCCACTGTCTGCATCGATCGTCACACGAGTAGGCGAGTAGGAGGGCTTCATGGCAGATTCGAAAGTATCAACAACTTCAACCAACGCTTCGTCCGGGTACTAAGATAGCGTTTTGGTATACTGATGTAAACGAGTAATCTGGCCAATCGGAAGAGCAGAATAACAAACACGTCAAATGTACTGATTATTTCGGTACACCAAAACGATCCTTGTACACGTGTTGCATCCCCGCATTATCCGAGCAGCTCCGATGGCTCCCAAGAATCAGCGCACTATCGCCCTCTTCGACGTGGATGGCACGCTCACCGTGGCACGCAAAACCGTGACCCCTCAGATGCTGGAGCGTCTCAAGAAGTTGCGTGAAAGCATCACGATTGGCGTCGTTGGTGGTTCCGACCTGGTGAAGCAGAAGGAACAGCTCGGCGAGGACGGTGCGTGGGGCTGTAGAGTTTTGTTCGCTAATTGGCATGAGGAGGGACTTACATGTGCCGCGCCCGGCGCCTATTAGTAACCAACAACTTCGACTTCAGCTTCTCGGAGAACGGATTAGTGGCCTATCACGATGGAAAACTCGTGGGTGAAACGGTGAGTACACAGAACTGCAGCTGGTTCATTGTCTGCATGGGAAACTCACTGTTGTGCTTCTGTCAATAGAGCCTCAAGGATCAGTTCACGAACCCGCAGATCAACAAGCTGGTCAACTTCTGCTTGCGCTACATCGCCGACTTGGACATCCCCGTGAAGCGCGGCACGTTTGTGGAGTTTCGTATGGGCATGATCAATGTGTCACCCATTGGCCGCAACTGCTCGCAGGTAGAGCGTGACGAGTTCGAGAAGTACGACCACATCCACAAGATCCGTGAGACGTTCGTGGAGAAGCTCCGTGCCGAGTTCTCTGAGTACAACCTGACCTTCTCCATCGGTGGCCAGGTGAGGTGTGCGCTGGTCGTGACAGAGGCTGTTGAAATAATGTTTGTTTTGTCATGTATTCTTGTCGTTTTATCGTTTATAGATCTCGTTCGACGTGTTCCTGTCGGTAAGATATACTGTGTTGGTCTAACAGTTACCAGAGACTGACTGGAGCGACTGTGCGCTTAATTACAGGGCTGGGACAAGACATTCTGCCTGCGTTACCTGGACGCAAAGGACTACGACGAGATCCATTTCTTCGGTGACAAGACCCACAAGGTGAGCTCATTCATTGCAATTGTTTTTTTTTTCGCTCATACTTCGACAAGGGCTGATCCTATCTGGCGTTTACAGGGTGGCAACGATTACGAGATCTACACGAGCGAGCGCATCATTGGCCACGCGGTCAAGAACCCGGAGGAGACCATCCAGATTCTGGACCAGCTCTTCCCGTAGACGATCTTTTGTTCTCTAAGGTTTGCAACTATTGATATGAGGGGGGGGGTATCGTATCCGCGCAACTTGACCATCATGCCTAGTTGTGTACTAGTAAAGTGTGATTTATACTAAAAATAGTATTAGCGCCTTGCTCGTTTCCCTTTGCCTTCATTTTCTCCAAGCAGCACATCGTTGCCAAGAACGTTCGCCATGGGGTCTTCACCGCGGGATTTCAGTAGCTTGTAGGCTTCCATCTCCTCCGCGTTCACCTCGTAGTTGCCCATGGAGTTGTACTTGCGTTTCTTGTCGTCTTGTTCCGCTTGTTTCCTCTTCTCCTTGGCCGCTCTCTTGATAGCCTTTTTGAGTTTCTTTTCATCCAGTTCAGGAGCAATATTCTCGCCATACATTTCACTGCGCTTGCTGACGACACGACCAGCCTGAGACGCAGTCGATCCATCGATCTGTCCCGGCTCCAACTTCTCAGGAATCTTCAGCATCGGTCGCTCTGTGTTGGCCAACTTGGACTCTTCAATCGCCTTCTTCCCGTCTTCACCTGTGCAATAAGACTTGCGAACCTTCGAGTGGCAGCAGGCGTAACCCCATGCCATCTCACTACGATCGAACCAAGAGCCCCAAATATTAGTATGGTTGTTCTCCAAGGCGTCCTCCACGTACTTGGAGCGTACAGGTGCACGCTCACGCCCTTTAACCACGCGACCGTCACGCGAGTACTCGACATAGTGCTCACTCTGTGCCAGTAGTAGCTCCTTGGGTGGTGCTTCGAGGTGCTCTTGTCCACCATATTTATCGAGAATCTTGCGGCCCTTCTCCTTCTCCAATGCAGTTTTTTTCTCTTCGTATTGCTTCTTCAAAAATTCAGCCTGCGATGGATTCGCAATGGGGTGGATGTCGGTGCCCTTGGAGTAAGCTTCCCATGCGAACAGCTGCGCAGACGCTAACTTGTGTGCATCGCCCGTGAAACGAGTCATGTTGTCGCCAACGAACGTCGTGTCTTCTGGATTCAGCTCTGGATTCGGATTGTCACGCATAGATCGCGTCTTGGGGTCGTAGTAAGCCGAGTTCGGGTTTAAGTTGCGCAGATACTTGGCTGTGTCCTCTCGGATACGCAGATTACGCACCGTAGTCTTCATCTGAGCACCGCCCACTCCTCCCTGACGCGCGACACGCTCAGTAAACATTGGACCTTCATCGTGATCACGGAACTCTTCGTCCTCTGACTCCAGGTCTGACTCGTAGTCTGAGTCCGAGTCCGAGTCTGTGTTGGACTTGTCTGTTGCCTTGTCTTTAGTCTTTGTGGCTATCTTCTCCTTCTTCTTATCCACCGACTCCTTATGTTTCTTATTGATCTCATCAGAGCGCAATTTCTTGCGAGCGGCGTCCACTTTCTCGTACCGCTCGACGGTCTTGGAGTGGTCTTTAGGGTCGTATCCCAGCCACTGATCGCGCTTGGCATCGAATGCAAGTTTGCCGAACTTCTCGGATCGCACATCCACAGCCACATCATCGCTCTTGAGGTCCTTGTTGGTCTTCCAAGCGCCGACTTTGCGCGGTCGCTCGACGCACTCATTGGTCTTGTGGCTCATGGCTCCACAATTCTTACACGCACCCTTGCGCCACTTGCGTTGTCGTCCAGCACTCGAAGTGATAGTTTGCTGTTTCCTTCCCTTTAGGTATAGTTCATCTGCCTCGTGTATGGACAGTAGATTCGCCTGGTGCTGCAGCGTCTGATGCTTGAGCGACGGCCCCGAGTCTCCCAGATACCACGGCCGTTTGCTAATGTATTCGGGGTTGTGTGGGTTAATGAGGTTGCCGTCCGCATCCTGCTCGGGCGGCAGTGTGCCGTTCTTACGCGCTTCCTCGATCTCGCGCTTCTTTTTGAAGTCGCTGCTCGACATGCGCTCACCCCCAGCCGACGCCATTGCTTGTGGTCTTCGATCAAATGCAATTTTAGTTTGTTATGGGGATCCATTCCTCCCTCTGATTGGACGAAAACTTGTTTTGGCTCTTTATCTCAGCTGCAAAGAGTGATTGTCACGTCTTGTTGGTCATGATCTCGGAGACGGCTCACGCTGAGTGCGTGCGGTTACTAGAGCTACTGACGAATCCTCGCGTGCAGGAGAGCTGGTCATGGGTGTTCATGACGCCTGTGGACATCCCGGGCTATAACAAGGTGATTAAGAAACCCATGGACCTAGGAACGGTCAAGAAGAACTTGGGCGTCAAACCCTCGCGCTGTCGCTTCAAGTCGCACGAGAAATTCGCGCGAGATGTGCGTCTGGTCTTGCAGAACGCGCTCGTATACAATAAGGACGACCAGGACGTCAAGGGCTCCGTCTACGCTGCAGCTCAGCATCTACTGCGGGTATTCGAGACTGCGTACGCTAAGGCCATCGACAACGTCTTCAGGGCGGATGACGCAGCCAAGGCGGCGCATCGAGAGGCCAAAGAGGAGAAGCGGAGGGCCGAAGGTGGCGATGTGGTGAGGCATGACGGGGGAGGCGCCTCGTCTTCACATCGCCACCACAGTAGCAGTAGCAGCCATCATCATCGCCATCGAGAAGACGGAGAGGAAAGCAGCAAACATAAGCACAAACACAGCAAGAAAGAGAAAAAATCCAAGAAATCCAAGAAAAAGAGCAAGGACAGGGAGAAGGACAGAGAACACAGACATTCGAGCTCCAGCAGTGGCGAAAGCAAGAAGAAATCCCATCGCAGTGAGCGTGAGGGTGGAGCTGCATCGTCTTCAAGTGTAGGGAGTAGAGATGCAGCGTCTGCAGTACCGAGAACTGACGTCACCCCACCACCGCCAAGTGTTTCAGCTAGTAGCAGCTCAGGCGTGAAGCGAGAAGCGACGCCGACTCATTCATCGGGAGCAAAGATGTTGGACTCGGAATGTCTGTCGTTATTGATGAAGTTGATCAAGTACAAGGAGGGTAACATCAGCCCCGCAGCGCCGTTCCTGCAGCCGGTGGACTTGACCCACTTCCCAGACTACCGCATCAAAGTCCCGAATCGTATGCATCTGTACGGTGTCCAAAAGAAACTCCGTAGCGGGAGCTACGCGACGATTGATGCGTTCGCTTACGACGTGCGTCTGATTTTCTCCAACTGTTTGGTGTACAATAGCGACGTGATCCTCAGCAAAGTAATGCGGAACCATGCAGTCACCCTCATGAAGCTGTTTGAGAGTCAATTTGCCAAGATTGGCGGCTCTTGGCCTGGAGTTCCCGAGCGCTGGAAATGTCATCAGATTATTCACGAGGTCCTGGCTCATCGGACGGACGGGCAGGAGACAGCGCAGTGGTTCAAGTACCCGGTCGAATCGTACTATGATTCTCCCGACCAAATCCCATACAATTATTCCAACATAGTGAAGAGTCCCATGGATATCGGCACGGTATCGTCAAAACTGCACCTGGGGGAGTACAAGCACGTATCGGAGTTCATCGCAGGCCTGAAGCTTGTCTTTGACAATTGCATTCGCTATTGGAAGCCGGATCCTCAGGGGCAAACGTACTGTGAGTCTGCCGAGACCTTGCTCCGTGTCTTGCACACCCAAAGTGCTATCTTTGGTTCTTCAGTGAGCAGCAGCGGAGCGTTTAGAGAGAAGCAACGACCTTCTTCATCTTCCTCATCATCACAGGCCAAAGCTGTCTCTGTTAGTTCGCATTCGTCCTCCTCACTGCCACCATCGGTGCCAACACCGAGTGTGTCTGGAAGCGAGCATGAAAACATCAAGAAGAAGGCGTCGTCGAAGTCGTCAAAGTCTTCAAAATCGTCGAAAGCTCGCGAGACTGGCTCTGGAATGTCTGAAAAGGACATCTGTCTGGGGATTATGAAGCAGCTCCGTACACACAAAATGAAGGGATTCCGTGGAATTGAGATCAAGACAGCTGGACCCTTTTTGACTGCTGTGGACACTACAAAGTACCCGGATTATTTAACAATCGTGTCGGAGCCCATGGATTTCGCCAAAATCGAGCGCAAGCTCAAAAGCGACCGCTACGGCAGTGTCGACGAGTTCAGTGCTGACGTGCATTTGATATTTTCCAACTGTCACAAGTACAATAGTGATCCAGCGGAAGGCGCCGACATTCGAGCGATGGCCACGAATCTGCGCAACTACTTCGTTGAGCTTTGCAATGAGAAGCTGGGCCCGCTGGACGGAATGGTGAGTGGTCCCTCTCATACGCTAATTCATTCGACACAGACTGCTTCCCTTCCATCCGCTCTAGCTGCAACGCAGTCTAAGTCAGCAGCAACAGCACCAAGATCCGAAACCAAAGTACACAAAGTAGGCATCAGCACGGGTTCCTCGTCTCTCCACAAACCCATGAAGAAATCTCCCGCTCCCTCTCCGACCAAGAGGCCGCTGACAACGTCTATCTCGGCTACCTCTAGTAGTGCCACCCTCGCCCGTGACCCCAAGAAGGACTTCAAGGCACTTAGGCCCGAACCTGCAGTGGTCTCTTCAGCACCAGCTACTTCGACGAAGCCTGTGGCTCCAGTAAAAACAGCGCCAGCTTCTGTCTCTTCATTAGCTCCTGGTAACGAGCTTCCTCCTGATAGCGCTAACCTAGCGGGGTTAACTCCCGAGGTAGCAAAGAGGCTGCGTAAGGAGATGAAGGAGAAGCGAAAAAAAGAAAAGAAGGTCAAGAAAGAGAAGAAGAAGAAAGACAAAGAAAAGAAGCGCGAGAAGAAAGAAAAGAAGGAGCGAAGCAAACTAGCTGCTACGCAGGTACGCCGCCAACAATGTCCGCACTTTGTGGGTGTATTAGCGAAGCCTCCCGCACTAACACTTGTTTATCTTGGCGACACAGGAGACGGGATTAGCTACCCAGGAAAGCTCTACAGCTTCCGCGTCTTTCACCTCTTCTTCTGCCGCAAATGCGCCTCCTCGTGCTCCGGTTACTGCAGTTGCTAGCCCCGTCAAGGTGCCTCCTGTAGCTGCCGTGGTTGGCTCGAAGAGAGGTCTGGTGGAACCTCACCTTGCATCCATTTCGTCTTCAAGCAAGAAGAGCAAGAAGCACAAGAAATCGGACTTGAAGTCGTGGGAATCTGCCTGTGATCGTGCGCTCAACCGTCTCGGAAAGATTGAGCAAGTGTCCAAGCTGCATTTCAACCATCCACTTTTGGAAGTCTTCCCGCATCTGACAGCGGAATACACGAGTCTTATCTCGGAGCCCATGGATCTGCGAACATTGCGCGAGCAGCTTCACGCGCATGCACTGACCCCCGCTGAGTTCCTGCGTAAAGGGCGCCTTATTTTCCAGAATGCTGTCAAGTTCAATTGCGCTGATGATCCCGCTTCCGCCCAAGTGCGCGACATGTCTGCGCATTTGCTGTGGTACTTCGATTCGTTGTGCGCCGAGCTGCAGATACTCCCGGCGTCTGAAGTCCCTGGCGAGCAGAGTCGGGCAAAGCGTGATCATTTGAGACGCGAGCGCACGAAGTTCGTCAGCACAGTTCCAGTTGAGATTAAAGCTAAGGAGTGCCAAAAACTACTTCGGGTGCTAAACAGCCAGAAGCACGACAAGAACTGCTGGCCATTTCGTAAGCCTGTGCGTGTGCTGTTCCCAGCTTTATCGCCGGATTACTTTGACATTGTCAAGACGCCCATGGATCTATCAACGATTGCGGAAAAGCTGAACGCGTTCGAGTACAAGATGCACGGCGAGTTCATTCGAGATGTGCGATTGACGTTCGAGAATGCCATGGTCTACAATCGAGCGGACAAGGACCGCGAGGGATGGAGCGTGTACTCTGCTGCAGTGCACATGCTATCTGTAGTAGAGGATCTGTGGGGGGATGTGACGCTGGAGGTGATGGAGAAGACGCGTCGTCGCGAGTTAGTGCGAAAGGAACGTATGAATGAGTCGAAGCGGAAGCGGAGCGATAACTCAGAGGTCAGTGGTGAGCGCGAGAAGAAAGTCAAGCACCACTCTACTGCTGATTCAGAGTCTGGACACAAACACCATCACAAGCACCACCACAAAAGCAGCAAACACCGAGCAAAGGAAGCTGGCAATGCTACTGGCAGTGCAGCAATTGCTGCGACGCCCAGCAAGCCTGTCGCCACGGCAACTTCTGTCGTTGGAACGATCGTCGTCGGTGGTGCAAATGGCTCGCGTGAGGATGCTAATACCTCGGAAGCCACAGCAACTCGCGTGAAATTGCAGCTCATGTCGAGCAGACCGAACATGGAGCGCATGAACAAGCAGGAGCGCAAGGCTGAAGAAAAGCGGCGGAAGCGTGCCCGACGCGAAGAGGAAATGGCGCGTACGGAGAAGAGGCGTCGCACTGCTGTGGCAGCGACGGACGACGCTCTGCGTGAAGCTGAGATCCGGAGTCGGCACAAACTGCAGAAGTTGGAGATGGCCGAAGCTGTGCGTCTGCGTGAGGAACGCGAGCGTCGTGCTGCAGAGGAGGAGGCTGATCGAGCACGTCGCGCGCAGATGAAGCTGAATGCTGCTGCGTGGTCCGGTGTACTGCTACCAGTTGCATCTAGGAAACAAACGGGCTTCTGGGCGAAGAAGCACACGAAGCTGCAGATTCCTGCAGCTTTCCAGCCACCTGCTATAAACGCGTAAAACCTTGCTGGCAGTTCCCTTCAGGCTGGCAGCAAGATACTATCTTGCACTGAGACTGCGTCAAACAAAATGTGCTGGACTCAAATTATTTGAGTCCAGCAAGAAACAACAGGCGAAACAAAAAAAAGTAAATGAGAACGTTATTGGCGCAAAAAAAAAAACACTACCATCACCAGAACTCGCCCTTATATCACCTGAGTGTGCGACTCTGCGCTCATCATATTGACGAAGTGATGGAATGCCGCAGCTGGCATAGTGTCGTGTTGGTATGCGAGAAGATGCTACAGATTTAACCCACTGCTTTTATCCGATTAATCATTCCAGCCAGTTGTTCGCTCATGTTTTCAGTTTTTGTTGCCTTGAGGCTTTTGGTCGGTTAATTCCTCGTGCGAGGCCTTTGCCGAGCCTGTTTTGATTTTTGTTGTTATCTTCCACCCTCTTTCCTCAGGAAAAAAAATGCGGCAGCGAGCTGGGTAGCTCACCACTCGTTGCCTTGTTTCAAATCAAGATCACAAGCATTTGCCTTGCTGTTTCCACTTCACTGTCCTTGCCCCCTTATTGTCGTTCCAGCTAGTGACCACTTATGGGTACTGCATCATTTGCTGCTCTTGTTGGTTCCCAAAGTTCGGTTCCGCCATAAGTCCCGTCTCAGCGCCCTGCCAACCATACTTGAAGTGGTAAACATGAGGACCCGAAGTCTCCTCTCCACTGCACGTATGGTAGCTGCCCTTGCACATGCACGTCGGAGGTTGAGCCACCACCGCATAATTGCTACTGGGAGAGCATGGCGACGGACACATCTCCAAGCCGTAGCCCTTTCCGAGCGGAGTGTTTATGCCTGCGGAATACAGGTCCATCACATTGTCCGGACGCATAAGACCGCAGGCCAAGTGGCTAGGCACCACGACCTGCGACTGGATGAACAGCAGCTCCTCCGCCGGCACCTTGGCCCAGCGGTCCTTGGCTTGCGTGCTGGCGGCCTCCAGATCGCAGACCCCATAGGCCATGGCGTAGAGCCACGACTTGCACTCCCAGAGCACATTGGGGTCCAATTGTAGAAACTGCGCCACGAACATAAAGTCCAGCGCTGGATCCACGAGCAGCAGAGCCGCTCCAGCGAGTACGCTGGGCCAGTACTCGATGGCCTGGTAGTCGAGCAGCGCAATGTCTACCAGACGAATGGCGTTCACGAACAGCTCCTTGGTGCCCGACGGGTTGCGGGCCGGGTTGACAAAGTCGCCCATGGTGTCCAGGGGACGTTGGTCAGCCGAGCCTCCCGCCACCATGAACAGCAGCCACGCGTAGGGCGTCGTAGGGTGCAGATTCCACTGCAGCTCCTGGCAATACCACCAACAACATAAGAATCTGTCAGCCATCTGTCTTAACCTTTTGCTCGCTCTCTCTTAGCGACCTACCACAACGTAATCCACTTCAAGACGCGCGAGGTCTTCATCCGCCAGTTGAGTGACTCCACGCTCGGCCAGGAAGGCGACGAGCTCGGCCGCTTTGGGCGGGTGCACTTCCTCGATCTTGGCTGCCATAAACACGCAGGCGAGGCCGAGCACGCGCAACTGCCGCTGCATGTGGCGCACATCGTCCCCATAGCCGGTCACACAGCTCTCCTGCGCGGCCGCGGCGCGCCGACGCAGCAGAACCTGCGCGTACTGGTTCGCGAAGTGCGCCGTCTGTCGCTGTAGCGCGAAGTGGCTCGCCACCTCGACGATCCAGCCCCACGTGAAGCCGAATTGCTCGAACGGCGCCGTGTGCAGACTGAGCGCCAGCGGCAGCTGACGCACCGAGTCCGGGGAGTGCGGTGACGGTGCCTTAAGCGGCGACTGCAGCGGCGAGTCGGCGCCAAACACGTTGGAGGTCGCGGGTGAGATGCGGCCTCCGAGCGCGAGTTGGTGGTAGGACATTTCCTTTTGACGCATGCTCAGCACTGTCATGAGGTCGGGATTCATGGCTGGCGCCTGCCTACAGGCTCGTTGGTGCTGGTGATGCGGCCTTCCTTCCTTCTCCTACTTGCCTTGCTGCACTTCTCGCTCCTCCTACGCTTCCCCCCGTCACTTCCACACTCTTCACGCCGAGCAAGCGGGGGCCCGGTCAAAACAAGAGAAAGCCAGAGAACAAACTAAGTACGATTGAATGGAATATTTTTTTCTCGGTTAGGTTCGAGAATTCCTTGTGTATTCATCATCTCCAGGATCATCGATTGCCGCGTAATTCGGGATACATGAAAAAATGAAATACTTGACCGCACCCACCGCAATCTAGATAATGCCTTTGAACAACTGCAAAGTTGCTCTACTTGCGAGCTACCAGCTTTTCGCTTTCGCTCACAGTGAGCTCGTTTGCCATATCATGGTATTTTGCTCCGATAGCAGTGCTGGCAGTGGAAAGATACGACGTCTTTACAATGGACATATTTAAATATTGTAAGGAACAAACAGACGTCTGTTCAAAAGGTACCGTGTACCATTGACTACTGTCAGCGACCGAATAGTGGACTCCGCGTGCAGAAGCAGGTAAAAAAAATCAGAATTTCATTAAAAACAATTAACCGATTAGTGGGCCTTGACCGATTAAACGTCTTAATAAATTCAAGTCAAAACCGCACCCGTAATTACCCGTAGGCGTCTTTTGAGCGTCTGTAAAAAGGGGAATAGGCGTTCGGTAAGAAATGCTCAAACAAACGGACGTCTTAAACGTTCTTTGAACAGCAGCACTGCCGATAGCGAGTTCAAAAAGTCTTTTAACCACTCAAAAACGTTTGCTTCGTATTGTCCCAGGCTTATGTTTTGACAAACTCTATTAGACCATTTTCTTGATAATTATATACCATACCAGACCTCGCGATTGAAGCATTTACTGGTCCTTCTTCATTCTCCCATCGATATGACCAACTAACACCCATGGATCCTCCCCTTACTCTTCTTCATGAGACTGCATCACGCCGAATCGGCTCCGATTCGTACGATCCCGCAAAAAGTCATAAGTAGGGCCCCACAGCTCAGATCCGCCTCGTCTACCCAACTGGGTTCGTCATATCCACGCCAATACACCAGGAATTCGCGGTAAATTCGTCCATATCTGGTTCGCTTCCCTGACCTCATGTCGGCGATCCTCTCGACTTCGAACCCGTCGGCTTCGAGATCCACGTTCCAACTATCCTCCGGTAGGAGGACCTCGTCGAAATCCACTCGGTTGGACTCATCCACTGAAAGATGGATCTCAGGCCGGTCCAGATATTTTGTGACCAGCTTCAGCTTGGATACATGTACCACGGGGAACAAGCGATATTCGGTACCTGATGTTTCCAACTTCACGGCGTATTCCTCTATCTTTTCACTTACTCTGAACGGTCCGTGCCAAAGATGGACCAGTTTACGGGCATATCCTTCTTTCACTCGATCTAGGTACAGCCATACCTGCGATTCAATCTGGATTTGATGTGGGCGGGCGTCTTCGCTGTGTCGATCCGCCCGATCCTGTATCGCACGTCGTAGCCGTTCGTTCACTTGGGATCTGGCCTGCCGGTAGTATTTCTGGACTTGGTATCGCCATCGTCTTGGATCTCGGCTTCTCCTCTTGGTGCTACATACCGGAATGGCCGCTTCTAGGGTGGATTTAGGATCCCACCCAAGTAAAAAGTAAAATGGAGTATCGCCCCCGATCCTGTCTTGGGCGGTGTTCATTGCGAAGGTGAGTCGTTCGGCGTACTCATCCCAATCCCGCTGATCCTAATCCTGTACATTCATCTTGAGCGCCCTCGTGATCGTCTGTACCATGCGTTCGGCCGATCCATTGGCTTGGGGACGATATGCCATAGTTGCCCGCTGTCTCTGTCCCAGGATCCGGTTGAAGGCTCAAAAGAAATCAGACATAAAGCCTGGCTCTCGATCATGCGAAATCATCTCACTAGCTCCAAATCTACGAAAGACACACTCCTCGTACGATTCGGCGACGGTCTGTGCAGTTCTGGACGCGCTAGCTTTGACTATCACGTATCCGGTAAACATATCCACCCAGATCAACAATTCTGTGTTTCCTTTGAATGACTTGGGTAGCGAGGGGATGTGATCCATGGCTATGATTTGGAACGGGTAAGTCGCATGGACGTTCCCTGGAGACTCCCCTTCGATTGTGGGTCTGCCCTTGCCTGTCTCACAATCCACGCATTCATCGACATATCGTTGCACACTCTTGAATAGTCCCCTCCAGTGGAAACATTCTCGGATCCGTTGGTAGGTCCGACCGATTCCCTGATGTCCACCTTCTAAGCTAGCGTGATAGTGATGTAGAACATCCTGTTGTAAGGTTTCTGGCATCACCAATCTCATCAATCCATCCCGATCCTCGTTGACTCTCTTCGTAGGGGGGCAATAGAAGAGCAAGTCATTCAGATCCATTGCGTAATCCGTAGCGATAATACTGTAGGATTTGGTATCCTCCCGACTCAGGTCTCGTACATCCCCCATCAGATACTTCTTTAGCCCCAGGATCCACACTTCTTCGTTCTGTGCTTTGAGAATCCGCTCAATACGGACTCCCTTTACAAATGCTTCATCGAGAATCTGGGGGCTGGATCCAATCCTTCCTCTCGATCTAGTGACAGCCATTACCTGGACCGTCCTCTTCACGGATCCAGCCACCACCACTTCGTCGAGTCGGTTTAATGTGACGAGATCCTGACGCTCGGCCTCTCTCTCCACCTCAACACCACATTGATTTCATAAAGCGGCACTTGCCAAGCTGTCCGCACTGGCATTCCAATCTCGCTTGACATGTACCAGCTCGTGATTCATCCAACCACGTAAGTGGACCATCACCTTCTGGCGTAACAGCGTTAGGGCCGGGGCCTTGCAGTCAATTTCACCTCGCACCTGTCTGATCACCAAATTCGAATCTCCACATATCACCAGCCTTTTCGGATTCTCTTCCTTTAGTAGATCCAACCCCAGCAGGTGTCTGTTGTACTCCGCTTCATTGACGGTGAGGCCTTCCGCGTAAGTGGATCTGGCCCTTACCACTTTCCATCCGGGCAGTTTCCACAGAATTGCGCTGTAAGTTCCTCCTCCGCGTCGCACGCGAGCAGATCCATCGAAGCTCAGGACGTACCACAGGAAGGGTGTGGGCCAGGAGGAGGAGGATCACTGATGTGAGCTGGTCATATTAGAGGAAAAAGAGAAGGAGAATCCACAGGAAGGGTGTGGATTAGGAGGAAAAGGTGAATATTTTACGCATAATGAGTGACGCTTTCACGTACAAAGAGTCCCGGACCAAACGCGAGTTTTTCGAAAGCTCGGACCATACTGGTCTAATTGAGACTCGGCCGTAAGAGGTGGATCTAGCCCAGATCCAGGTGTACGCTGAAAGGGTGGATCTAGCCCAGATCTAGGTGTACGCCGAGGATCTGACATGGCCTCAATCAGACAAACGAATGTTAGGGAAGACGCAATCAAGTAACGGGAAGTGGATTAGGAGAGCTTATGCAAACAGACTAGATCGATCAAGCTTCCAACCGCAAATTGCTACTACGCGACGGATCCACGAAGACTGGAACTGGAGGCGTGGCATGGTGGAGTGACATCGATCAGGTAGTCTTGGGCTGAACGTTGAAGAACTTGCCCGCCAGACGCTGGATCCGGTGTCCTGGATGCTGGCTGGTGTCCCCCCGAAATTGGATGCGCCAAGGCGCGGCTTCGTCAATCTCTTGCATAGCCCCCAATAAGTTCGTAGGTTCTGGGCGGTGGGGGCTGGGGTCTTCCAAGTTGGCTTGACGAGATACGATCCCGGAAACCACGTCACCTTATCCCCACGCCGGGGAAGGTGCAAGAAGAACGGATCCAGCAAGAAATCCACGTCACCCCAACCGTCTTGGATAGCCAACACGAGGATCACGAGAACTTTCTTCCAAGCCCGACCGGCGTGACTGCGTCTGTTGCCGCGCTGCTTGTTAAAGTTCGACAGCCATGTCGAACTCCGCAGTTGGGTGCGAGAAACAGGGAACCGATGGGAGCCTCCCCCTATGGCAATTCGGTGCTTGGAAACGAAATCCCGGAAGGCACCAACGAACAACCCGAGACGTCCACCGACGTCACTTCGGAAGCTAACGGGATCCACCAGCGTGGTCGTCAACGTATCCCATGGTGCAGCATTGTGCAATTCTTCCACATGAGGTCTTGTGACAAGCGAATTCACGTACTCGGACGTCGGGATGACATCCTCTTCGCGAGGGAATACCCACTCAGTACGGAACGGCAGCTCAGGGATCAGGACGGTGATCTTCATCGTGACGATGGCGATCCGGTTCAATTTCTTGGCGGACCAAGGCTCAATATCTTTTGTGGCGAAAGCAACAGGGGCACGCCGACCAGGGATGAAGGTAGCATCCGGACCAAACGGAGCCACGGGGAGCATACATGGTAAAGAAGATTTAGGAGGAGCGGGGATCAAGGCAGATCCAGGGGATCCGCCACCGTGAGGTGACCGCCCTCCACCACCCCGATCCGTCGTCACGGTCGACCTGGATCGCGGATCCCGCAGTGCCGGCCCCAGATCCGGGCGCGCCAGCGACTTGCTTGGTCGGTGTCGAGAGGGATCTCCGCCGGGCGTCGGATCTGGATGGGACAAAGCCCGCCGCGTGTCTTCTTCCAAGGCATCATCGGCAATTCGGGCTTCCTCGGAGTCCTCGGGGCTTTCATCGTCATCGTCAGGACTGAAGGAATAGTGGCCGGTGGAGAGAGTACGCTTCGAGGACGATCGGATAGGAGGTCCCGAGCCGTCGGACCAACCGGATCCCTCGTCCTCATCGTCCTCCGAGCTGTCGAGTCCACAACCGGTGGGGATAAGACGTTTAGCTTTCCCCTTACCGGACCCAGTTCCGACAGTTGGAGAACCGGTAGAAGGTGGGCGAGGAGCGGTAGGCACCGTCACGGAAGGGCCAGCAGTGGATTCCGGCTGAGACGAACTAGACTTGGCCGTGGATGTGGCTGGCCCCGTCATAGAAGGAGCAAATGCCGTGGATCCAGTCGAAGCAACTGCCTGGGTGACGTCGCGAGGGTGGGTCCAGCCTTGGAGCTGGAACCAGTGTTTGACACCGCAGCGACGGAACCAATCTTGGCCACAGAACTAGTCTTCGGCGCCACAGCAGCGGGTCCAGTCTTGGATCCAGATCCCGACTTGGGCGCAGCCGTGGATCCAGTCTTGGGGGTCGATCCAGACTTGGATGCCGTGGATCCAGTCTTGGATGCCGATCCAGACTTGGATGTAGTGGGTCCATCCTTGGATGCAGGTCCTGACTTGGACGTAGCAGCGGATCCAGTTTTGGATCCAGCTCCGGACTTCGAGGACGAGACCAAAGGCTTGGATGGGGATCCGGTTTTGGGGGCAGAGCCGACTTTGGGCTTGGCCTTAGCAGGGGATCTAGCCGGAGAAGAGGCTCGGGTTTTCTTGTGAGGTCGGAGAGACCCAGTGCCAGAAGTCGGGGATGCACTACTCGGCCGTTTCGCAGCCGACGGACCCGCCCCACTTGGAGACTGCTGGGAAGCTGAGACACTAGCGGCCGGGGGGGGGGGGGGGGGGGGGGGCGATCCAGCAAGGGGATAGAGTGAATCCGAGGGCCCAGTGGAAGGAGAAGGATCCGAGATAGCAGCGGCCACCAAAGTCAGTCGTCGGCGCGCCAAGTCCCGCTCGGACAACCTGTGATCGCGCTCTAGAACTAACTGCTCGTGCTGAGTACGAGCAGTAGCGAGCTGATCCCGTAGCTGTGTCGAAGTTGCCTCGACATCTTTCAATTTGTCACCTGGATCAACATAACGAGTGAATATGGATTACAAGAGGGAAACAAAAGAGGGTCCACGTACTCATGCGTCGCAGATCCTGCGAGCGAGAGGCCGCGCGGCGCTCCCATCCGTGTATCTCCATAGCCTGATCATGGACCTGAGTTTGCAAAGTTTGGAGCTGGCGTACGAAGACGTGGATAACGACTTGTATGCCTGTTGAGCCGCCGCCTCTGCGTGTTGAGCTCGGTCCCGAGCATCTTGGGCCGTCTGGAGCTCCGCCGTCAAGGTTCGCACTTGATCGGAAAGAGCTTGGGCCAAGCCCGCAAATCCGTAAGCGCCATAGAGGGAATGACCGGCGAAGGGGTGGATGGGGCTTTGCCCAGCGATTTGCTTGTGCGTTTGGTGGAAGACATGAGTCAGGCGAAGGAGGAAGCTGTTGGAGAAGCAGTGACGTTGGGAGTGTACGTTGTGAACGCTGTTGCGCAGCGCCGACCACGTACAGGAGGCGATTGTGGTGAAGTGCTTTCTCAGAAATAAGAGAACGGATCTAACAAAGGGTCACTATCCCGAATTAATGACAGCATCAAGTGGACCGGAGATTGCTCGGCATGGATACACGCTGCTCGAAGTGGATTGACCAAGATAAAGTGGCGTTCTGTAGGAGTTGACGATGGATCCGGCATGGATAATATACGGGAAGGCAGGATCCACCAAGTGGAGTCTCGGATCCATCCTCACCTGATTTCACTTAAGGGATATGGGATATACGATGTACAGGTGGATCAAGTGGGGATCCTATGAAGGAAGGATGGTATGTGTCATCTGAAGATGGATCTGGGATCAACGACTAACGCGAAGGCAAGATCCACCCCGATGTGTCCCAGATCCCACACTTCCGAGTCCGGATCCAAGGGGGTGAGGATCCCACACAGACTTGGATCCAGGATAAGGGGATGTTGGATACAGTGGATCTCGAACTTTCGTGGAGTGATGGAGACCGCAGCCTGTCGTAAGACAATGTTGGGAGATTGGAGAGCTCAGAGCCATGACGAGTGTACACTTGCAGTGAGGTGGATCAAAGTGACCTCTATCCGGACAAGTGTATCCATATTGTGGCGACCACAGTGATCACGCCATGGATCCGGTGGAGCTGATGATAATACAGCTGGGATGATGGGTCAAGGAGAAAAAGGACATGCAGCCGAGCCTGGTAGTGGATTTAGCAGGTAAAAGACATAGAAGGTAGGAATCCAGGCAGGTATAGGCATAAGTATCAATACAGACTTCAATTTGCACAGCATCACGCAAGTGCCTTCCTGCCCTCAAGAATCAGAGCTACATTGGCCGTACGAGCTCGGCGAAGGTTGGGAATTGCGAATCTAGTGTTGGTAGCGATAACTGGATAATACATTGGCCAGATCCTACAACGTAATGAGCTTACCTTTACACGTGCAGATCCGAAGGGTTAATCGGATTTACTACTTGGCCGGGTATACCTAAGTAAATCTCAACTCTCAAGATCCCGTCACAAGAGGCGGCAAGTACAACGCAAAGGCAAGGGAACACACCCGCAAGGCAACCCAACGGCCAGATCCACGATCTAGGCCTTGGATCCACCAAGCTCGAATATTCGCTTAGGATCCAGAAACATATACGGACGCAGAGTGAAGATCTTACCACTACTGCTCCACCCCATCCCCACGTCTCGCCAAGACACTCAAGCTTCACCACTTGAACGCTTCGGAAGTTACCGAGAGAGCAAGATCCCGCCCTACCGACGGGTACACAAGGTGAGGAAAGTTCAGCAGAACACGGATCATCGGGGGGCCCCCTCCGTTAGTCGGTGTATGGGCGCTGTTGGTAAGTTGGATCCAGCAATCTCGCAAATTTTGCTGATCCCGCTACACCACAGGTTCGGGTAGTGAGGACGAGGCCGAGTCCAGGAGCACTCACGATGCTCCTGTGGGCTCCGTGGTAAGACACACTCCAGTGCCCAGCGAGCACAACGACGACAGCGTGCACTGGCTCACTAGTGATCACGGTGATCACAGACCGAGTACGTCTGTGTGCTCTGAGAGTCCTGCCTCAAAGCTGAGGGCTCTCTAAAAACCGGCGACGATGATGAAAAGAAACCTCTCAAACATCTCTCGCTCGCCGAGGGTCTTGTCCGTGCCAAGACTGCCAAAGCCACAGCCGATACCGCCAAGCCCTCTAAGAAGGGCGTGACTTCGACGTCTCCGCGAGGAGAAGGAGACTGAGTACGCCTATTTAAGCCTCTTCGGTTCCTCGGATCAAGAGGAAGCGGAGGGTGTCATCCATGAGCCCCGGGAGGTCACGAACGATCTCGACCAGTAGCAGGGGGACGTTTAAGCAGCCCAGCGCATGCGTGGGATCCGGTGGCAATACCTGTCAACCAGAGAGCTGCCATCAACTCAAGAGGCTATCGGCCTCCCGAGGAGAGCTCTGATGCTGACCTCTTTTTGGTAAGTCTCGTCGCTCTTTGTGAACTTGTCGGTGGCCACACTGCTATGGGCATTTACGAACACGCCCTGGTCCAGAACGAGCAGTTATTCGTAGCCAACTTGGAGGCGGCCCGGTGCGAGCTTCTCGCGCCGCGCCGAATCCCTCTTAATGACCTCACGGCTTGTCGTAAGAAGCTCGAGAACAGGGGTGGTATCTACCCTCTTTGGGGCTACCCCTGGGTTCTTCCGAGAACTGTCCCAACTGGAACTCATGTGAGGACATGTTCTGGGGTTGGGTGGAGTCTCTCAAGTACTCACCCTCGGAGTTACGGGAACTCCATGAAGATCAGCTGATGTCCCGCATCCTGGTCTTTGTGTCCGGTTCGCCCACCTGGTCAGCGAGCGCATGCTGCCAAGGAACCTTCTGAAGTGTGCGGCTTCTAGCGCTCACGATGAGCGCGGGTACGGAGTGTCGTCAACGTCCGTACCCCGTTCGGGCAAGAAACCCCGGGCTACTTACGAAGCTGCCACCGCTTCTGTTCCGAGATCGGGACAGCCATCGGGCAGTCTATCAGGAGCCGTTCAATCGACTCCGACGAGTTCTCGGAGTTGACATAACCCCTCCACTTCACGAGGAGCTGGCGCTTTCCGCAAAGCCGCTGCTTCTGGAGAACTCGCCATACGTGCCTCCGCCATCGTACGAGTACGGGTACTAGGCACCTCCGAAGCGCTACTCTCGTCCGGGTGCCCGCCGGTGGGCCCAACGCAGGGCCCTGAGGTTGACCACCTCCGTCAACGGGTCCTCGTGCTTGAGATTGCACTTGGCCTTGGGACTGGCGGTGATGCTGCCGCCCAGGCCGGAAATCGGAGCGTGCTCGCTCGTCTTGTGGGCTGCCTGAACCAGTATGAGCGGGAGATCATGAGCCTGCATCAGTGGGTGGACCGCCGGGCCTCTTCGGCCGATCTCGACGAGGCCTTCCGCATGATTCGACGTATTTAGGTTCTGCTGCCACGTCCGGAGCTGTAATGGGCCTACTTAAAGCCCACTACTTCGACTTACACGTTAGCGCACGTGTATGAGGAAGCGTAGGTTGCGTTTCACTAAGATTAGCTATACTTTCGTCCGAAAGTATATACTTTTTTAGATTTACTTAAATAGGAAGCAAATCCGATTTCTGGTAACAATAAGCACTGTTTATTTGTTTGTTTGAGTTTTCCTCCTAATCTAATATTCTAAATAAAAGGTATTTATCAACGAAAGGTTGAAATAATCCTACTATTCTAATTGGTGGAAGATATTGACTTTCAACCAATGAATGTCCCAAATGCTTGCAGTCTACCAGATGTAACCATTGGTGCATCTCACACCAACGTTGAGAACCTCTTTCGTAACCAAGTGGCTACATGGATCCACTTGCGTGTAACCCGGTTACCCCCCCCCCCCCCTACCCCGTTAAGCTAAGCCTCTCTAGTCTTAACACATCATTCACAGAATTGACGAGACCATCAAAACGTTTGAGAAGCCCGAGCTCATTTCGCAATGAGCTCACCAAGGAAGATGCCCGCGCAAGGGTCTGCTCCAGTAGACTCTGTTACGCTCATGCCTGCACCTGCAGGCACCACCACTTCAGTGTCCGCGCAAGCGAACACGCCCGCGACAGAAAGAAACATTTCTGTCGCTCAATACCACACTCTGCATAAGCAGAAGTGCGCACAAGCTACGACTGACAGACCGTCACCCCTGTTGAGTCGCGCAGGCCGTGATGATATTCCGGACGCTCCTGCGTCGAAGCGTCCGCGCAATGAAAAAGAGGCGCAGCCACCTGTGTCGGTGGCGCCTTCTTCTCCGCGTACTGCACCTGCAGCACGCGCTCCCTGGATACCAACTGCATCTGAAATCGCTGACAGGTTCGGCGGTGAAGTCTTCACCGCCGAACCCGATAGGACTGTACGTGTGCATCGTCATCAATGATGACGCTGAGACCGTCGACATGCACTTTGCTTCGTCAACATACCAAAGGCACGACTACTACATCGGGCTCTTCCATGAGCTCCGATGGAATGCGTCGAAGAAGACTTCGCGCAAAAGCAAAGTGGCCGAGTGGGTGGCACTTTGTCAGTCTTGGAACGCATTTGCTGTGAACTTTAACAACAATGCGAAAGGCTACCGCGAGCATATTGTCGCGGCTCGCCAGCGCTTCGAGTCCTTCTCGAGACGTCATCTCATCGATCGCCTCCATAATGACGCTACGGAGGCGGGAATTCCCTGCGCAGTTCCACCTGAAACTGCGTGTTCGAACTACCGCTTCGGGGCAGTGCGCCTTTCAGAAAGTGAACTTCTCGGGTACACTTCCGTGCGTGTACCCGCTCCACTGCGAGACCTTCGTGCTCAACTTGAGCACCGTGACGCACCCCGTGCTGGTGGCACTCGCAGTTCTTGTGCAGGTATTATGCCTGCACTCAATTCTGGGCCTCGTACGCCCTCACCATTTCCGGAACGTCCTTCATCAAGACGTCCCGTGGCTCCCGTGTAGCTCGATGGGGAGGAAATCCTCTCAAATGAATACGAAGACGAGCCTGATCTCAGTTCGTCTTCGGGGCTTCATAGTCCACTACCTGCTCGACAATTCAAAGTGTCGAGCCGTGCGCGTCACGCAACGGCGGTGGCGGGTCCGGAAATATACCCTCCGTAAGGTCAACCCCAGGTTGACCATGTCTCTCGTGGTCTGTAGGATCGTGTCGCTCCTATGACGCAATCCTAGAGCGCGGAGCTCGCTGCCCTGCAACAGGAGCTGCGCCTAGAGAAGGTCGCTGCGGTTGCTCAGACCGCTTCGGATATCCTAGTCGCACTTGGATCAGAGCTGAGACGCCTGCGCGACCGCGTCGTCGCGCTCGAAAAGCTGATTCGCGCCGCTTCGTCGTCCTCGAGCCAGCAAGACTAGATGGCTCGTGTTGCTCGTAAGGCTTCAGCCGCCCGACCTAAATTGTCGGATGGAGTCGCATGCTGGACGGTATGTCCAACGTATATGCGTTGCCATGTCTTTCAAGCACTGTGAACGGATCGATGAAGCGCGGAGCAAGCTTGCTTGCATCGAAGTCAGAGACTGCATGTCGTGGTAGGTTCTGTGTAGCTAACATAACTAATGAACCCTTTTTGGATATATTTGTGTTTCCTCTGACGACATTGTCAGCGTTCAGCTTCGATCTGTCTACAGAAGCTGCTATTGCGTCCTGGGCAAACCGTATTACGGCTTGTTGGCGCTGGACAAAGTCCAGTGACTGCGTGTTGAATGACTTGTTCAGCACGGCTTCCTTCTCCGCAGAAGACCCGGCCTGCGCGCTGTCTGTGCCCTGCACAGTCGGGTTTGTTTCCGCAGCCGGTCTGCGCGCTGTCACCCAGTACATACGTCTTCTTGTTCGCGGTGCCTGTGCCCCGCACATAGACGGTTTTCTTTGTCTCCGCCTCGTTCCCGGAACGAGACGCTTGGCTTCGCGTCGTCACCGCTGATACAGCGCCCGTATCAATGTTCTTCTGCGGTTGTTTCGACGCAGCCGTAGACCCTCCCCCACTTAAGGAGGAACTCACTGTTCCGATTAAGCTCGGAAGGCGTGGCTGCCGCATGGCATTCACGTAAAACGGTGTATGCCCTGTCGAGACATGCACCGAGTTGTTGATGGCAAACTCTGCCATCGGCGAGCAGTCGCTCCACTGTGGGAACGAGTGTGCGTAGCTGTTCAGTACGTCATCGAGCACACGATTCACGCGATCGGTCTGACTGTCCGTCAGCGAATGATCAGCAGTCGACATCGACAGCTGTGTTCCAAGAAGTGTAAACATTCTTGCCAGAACCGCGCTGTAAGGCGTGAATCACGGTCCGACACAATGTCGAGCGGCAACCCATGGTGTCAGAACACACATAACAAAAAATCGTTGTGCAGCCTGCACGGCCGTGACTTCAGCCGGTACTGCATCAAGATGAACCATTTTGCGGATCGGTCTACAAAGACCACAACGCCAGTCCTCCGCTTGTTGTCTGGCGGAAGACCGAAAACAAAGTCCATAGAAATGGACTGACAGCACTCCGACGGTGTCGGTAGTGATTGTAATGGAGCCTACGAATACGCAGCAGGCTTCGCGTTGGCACACTTCGCAAGCACGTACGTACTTGTGCACCCACTTGTACTGGTGGTTCTAGTAGAAGTCCCTCGTGAAAGGAGTGTATGTTTCCTCACGGTCCGGATGCCCTGCCGTAGGGGCATTGTGATACTCGTACATGATCCGCATACGCAGATCATAATCATTCGTCCACTACGCTGTAAATCAGCAGTCATTCGTGCACACGATATCGGTGTGCACGAGCTCGCAGACGTGGCGACAACTTCCAACGTGACGAGTCGGAAGGTGCTAAGTCATTGTCTAGCAGTTGTTTCGCGTCTGCGTCATTCGCATATCTGTTCTTCACGTCGACGATCAATCTCGACGACTGAACATTTATTCGTCGGCTGTCTTAACAGCGTAATCAGGTCGACGCGACAACGCGTCGGCCACCACATTCACCCTTTCAGGTTTGTACTCAACCTGGAAGTCGTACTCCGCAAAGAATGATAGCCATCTTGCCATTTATTGCGAGATGTGCGGAGTCTTTACCGCCGTTCGCAATAAAGCGTGGTCGGTGTAGACCACGAACGGTCTACTGCCAAGTAAATGCACTCGGAGCTTCGCGAACGCATACTTCATTGCAGGAGCGCCTTCTCATGCACAGGGTAGCTCCGCTCATCTGGCCTCAGCTGACGCGACTGGTAGTAGACCACACGATCACGGCCCTCGTGATCGTGCTGCATCAACGCGCATTCGATCGCAAAAATGGACGCGTCTCACACGATGTGGAATGGGTGATCTTGGTCAGCCACTGCCAAGATCGCCACCTCAGCCAAGCCCCGCTTGACTGTTTCGAAGGCCTGCTGACACTCAGCAGTCCAAATCCACTCACCTTCCTTCTTCTGGGCTGCGACAGCGGGCGAATCTTGCCCGCGTAATTCTCAGCGACTTGCACAAGTACGTTGCAAGTCCAAGGAACTTAGTTCCTTCACGTTGGATGGCTTAAGCCATTCATCGATCACTCTGACCTTTTCTGGGTCAGGGCGTACGCTGTTCTTCCCGATGAGACACCCTAGGACGGGTATCTCGCTCGCCCCGAAGATGCATTTCTTCAGGTTCGCATAGATCTTACGTTTGCGCACAAGCCCTAGCAGCTGACGCAGGTGCTCTTTGTGTACCTCAACGTCAGTATTCCCATTAGCAGCCCGCCTGTGAGCGAACACGTCGTCGAAGTAGCTCGGTGCGAAGTCACGCACTGAGCGCAATAGATGTGTCACACATCTATTGAATGTTGCAGGGGCGTTCTTCAGTCTCTGCGGCATTACGAGCCACTCCCCAAGCATACCGCTTGGAGGGCTCACCGCCGTGAAAGGAATGTCCCTCTCGCGCATCAGGATCTGATAGAGCCCGTCGCGCAGATCAAGAACACTATAGATGGTGCTCCTGACCATCGAATCGATGATAACATCTTGTCGTGGTATCGGCGTCTGCGCCGGTATCGTCACATCGTTCAGCTCGTTGTAAGCATGAGCGATGCGCCTTCCGCTTCCGGTGGCTTCTTGACACAGAACGATGGTGCGCTGGGCAAGGACTTTGGCCACTGCCGCGTCACACAGTACTTCGTACCCGTCGAGATCGATCTCGTGCTGTATGCCCTTATCCTGCGGAAGTTCCGCCGGTATTTCATGCGGAAGCATATCCTTGTGATCCAACAGAACTTCGTAGAAGAGAATCGACTTCACCGAGTCCCAGCTCTGCTCGTCGAAGCGCTGCTTCTTCGTCTTCGCGCTGGGAGTGTCCTTACTCTCAGCGGTATTCGCAGCGTGGGGTTGGCTCAACTCGCTTTTCATCCTTTCGACATCCGAATAGATGCATTTCTGTTTGATGTGTCGAAGTCCACCCAGCCCGTGACTGGAAGCGACGTCAACTCCATCGCACTCGTCAGAGAATTCTCCACTTGCATTGACCATTACAGGAGACCAGTACGGGTCCGCGTCAAGACGTTCAACGTCTCGACACACGAAACATCGCTCGTATCGCCTCGGTCCCGGACCGAGACTTGCGCAGCTTCCGTCACATGCGCCGTCTTTTGTACTTGTGAAGCCCGGCTTCACATGTTTCGCGTTCAGGTCCGGCCTTGGACGGATTTCTGTTGTAACTGTAAGCGGATTCTTTCCGCGGACGCGAACGATCAAGCCCGGCTTGATTGTATTCCGCTTTGTCGTGCAGCGCGGCTGCACGCGACCTTGCAAGCGTTTTCAGCGTTTTACGTTTGCAACCGCCAACACTGCTTGCCGCGTTGTCAGCTCCCGAAGCTGATGCACTATCATCACCTCGACGCCTTTCGGCGGAGCCCTTCGTGATTTTCGAACCAATCACGACTGTATTTGTAGCTGGCGTCCCCGGGACCGACGCACCACCGTCACAGTCACGGTCTGTGACTTGAAGCTCTTCCATACTTGATCGATCAACCCACAGAGTTGATACGGTCATTAAAGTAGGAACGTGTCTCAAATCGGATTTCTGATTTGAGACAGACTCAACGACTGCCTCAGCCGTTGCGACTTGTGAATGGACACCGAAGACCGCAGCATAGGGTGCTGCCTCAACGGTGGGATCGAATGCACCCCGAGGTGCGTCCGAAGTGTACAGGTGTACACTTCTCCCAGTTGATCACTGGATCGTACCGTGCAAGCCACGGCATCCCCAATACCAAATCAAACTTATCGCTCAGATTCAGGACGAAAAGATCTTCTACAAACACCCGGTGTTTGTACGAGAAGCGCACGCGTACTACGCGCTTCACCGTTCTTACGGTGGCATCTGTTGCCAACCGCACCTCCACAGCACTTCGAGGTGTTTTAACTTCCTCGAAGTTCAGCTTGGACTTTCCAGTCCAACAAAGGTGTTCAACAGACCTGAGTTAGCCAAAGCATCAAGAGAGCCTTCTTTCTTCGAAGTCACGTTCAGGATGACAAGATTTGGCTTCTCATCTTGCTTCTTGCAGCGAGAATCCCTCTCGCTCGGGGCTGCATTCCTCAGTGTCGCGTGTCCGTTGTAGACGCGCGCGACCGCAATGCCAGTAGGGCGCCCCGCGCCTACTGCTTCGGCACCTTGTTTTGATTGTATGCGGCGATACCCGGTATCGCCACGTTGGTCCCTGGCCGAGTGCACAGGCGCTGTGCACTCATGCGTAAAGTGTCCGGTGTACCCACATCGATAACACCGCACTTGTCCCCCAATTCGCTGTTGACGTCCAACAGCGGAAGCGTTTGAGAGGTCCATAGGCTCTGGGCCTCCCGCCCTCATCATCGGACGTGCCATCCTCGGCACGTTCGCATGTAGCTTAGCCTGCTTCAGGCTAAACTCCTCTTGCATCGCAAGAGCAATCGCAGCTTCGAGAGTACTTGATACTCTCGGAAGCGATAGGGTTTTACCGACCCATCCTTCCAACCGTTCATGAACATGACGACCTTTGTCACCTCGTCGATCGGATTGGGCACGATGTTTGAGACCAAGTACCGTGCACGTTGGGCGTAAACATGAACGTCATGCTTACCTTGTTGCTGGTCGAGAAACTCTGCTCTCGACCGGGTCTCATTCTAAGGCGGCTCAAACGCTTGTCTGAGCTCCTCCTTGAATATCGCATACGTGCTAAAGCACGTCTGATCTGTGAGTCGGTGGCCACACGCCCAGCCCCTCGCTTGTCCGCCAAGACATGACATGGCGAACGCAACCTTCGACGGTTCGTCAGTGATATGACAAACCGCTATGGCGGTGTCGATTTCGATAAGCTATCGGAGAAGATGCTCGCCCTCTTTCCCCACATAACCGCTCGCGTAGCAGTTTCAACGACTGCACGCGCGGAGTCGTCCTGGACGACACTTTCGTAGCAGCAGCAGCATCGCACTGCTAGCTCACGATGAATTCCAGAGCAACATCGTGTGTGGCTCTGTCGGCGATATCGTACGTAGCATTGTCGATACGGCTGCCTCTCCAATGACTGCTGACAGTCTTTGGAGAGCTTCCCACTCTGGATCCGCCAGATGGGGACAGTCTGCACACACAATGTGCGTGACAGAAGTGCATGGACGGATTACCGTCCATGGGCTGGTTCTCCGCTCCATGGTCGTATTCCATACGAACTCCTCAGTTAGTCGGTCTTTAGACGGACTACAAATTGCTTCTAGGTGTAATGGGTCTATGTTTAGCCCGCTACTTCGGCTTACACGTTAGCGCACGTGTATGAGGGAGCGTAAGTTGCGCTTCACTTATATCAACTAAAATTTCGTCCGAAAGTATAGATTTACTTAAACAGGAGAGCAAAGCCAATTTCCGGTAAAATGAGAGCTGTTTATTTGTTTGTTTAGGTATCCCTCCTAATCCAATATTCAAAATGAAAGGTATTTGTCAACGAATGGTTAACAGAATCCTACTATTCTAATCGGTTGAAGATATTGAGTTTCAACCACTGAATACCCTAAATGCATGCAGACCAACAGTCTGCCAAGTGTAATCATTGGTGTGTCTCACACCAACGTGGAAAACCTCTTTCGTAACCAATTGGCTATGTGTAGCCACTTGCGTGTAACCCCGTTACAGGAGCCGCCCTGCGCAATCCCAGTCGTACGTGTATGGTGCGTACCCGACGTACTCTACGTACTCGGCGTTTGGATCTGGGGTACGTTCGAACGGAGCGCCTCCGGCGTACGGTCTCGACCGCAGCCTTGCTGTTCAGCCCGAGACTTGAGTGCCGGCTTCGGCACCCTCGTCGACGTCTGTGGCCGGACCTCGCTTCGAGGAGATGGGCCAAGGTGGATCGGCAAGTCTGCAACCCCTGCGGATCATGGTACCGCTTAAGACACTTCAACGTTGAGCGTCTGGCGCGTCGTCATTGACTTAGGCAGGTCGATGGTGTATGACGCACCACGCCTGGCCAGGACCGCGAACGGTCCAATGAAGCGGTACTTCAGCTTGTTGCTGCCGACAGAGCTGAAAATGTCTAGCGGTAGGTTCCTCGTCTCTTATAACACTAATTCACCCACCTTAAACAAATTTACGTTTCCTCTTCCATGTTTGTCAGAGTACTCTTTCTGTCTGTCCTGGGCCGCTGCTATTGCACCGCGGTCCCGGCTGACCACACTCAGTTTGGTGTCCACAAAGGACTCCACTTGTTTCCGCAGCGAAGCCGGTCTCACATCTGAGACCTGGGAGGAAAGTGCTTTCAGACCCCCCCCCCCACACACACACTTAGAATAGAAGATGCAACGTCTCCTCGAAGAGTGAGAGGCACTCTGGGTTGACGGAATCAATTCAGGTAGAGCGGCGTGAACCCCGTGGATGCGTGCACCGCGTTGTTAAGCGCAAACCCAACAACCGAAAGCTGCGTCGACCATGTATGTGGGCCCCCCGCGCACACACTGCGCAAAGTGTCCTCGAGCACTCGATTAACGCGCTTCATCCGGCCGTCTGTCTGCGGATAGTCCGCAGTGGACATCTGCAGACAAATTCCGAGCAAAGGGAACAGCGTTTTCCGGAACGCAGCCGTGAACCGCGGGTCTCGGTCCGAGACAATCGTCTCCGGGAGACCGTGATAGTGGAACACGCCATCGACGAACAACCTCGCAGTCTGTTCGCCTGTGACGGTAACAGGTACTGGAGCAAGATGTACCATCTTGATCAACCGACAAACGAACACCAAAACCCCAGTGACGGGGTCACACAGCACCTTCCACAGAGGAAGTGCTTAAAGGTATTTACTATGTAACGGGGTGCGTAACCCCAAGTGTACCCTTGGTTACATGAAGTGTGACACGTCACACCTCCGGATATCTGGTACATGGTAGCAGGGTCGTCCGAGGCCAACCATTGCCTGATGACATAGCTTTTGTAAAGGTGACTTATAATATCTTTATTTAACTCAAGCTTAGCCTACCTATAAATATACTCAGTTTACAGCCTACCTTAAATTGGTCACTTCGCTCCTTTTCGGTAAAAGGGGACCTGTGAACTGCCGTTCACTGAGAGTTTGTATACTCTCGGAAGCTAACTTCCTCTAGCGCAAGGCGCTGTATGACCCCGTCACACTTGGTAGCACTTGTAGTCATCCACGCCAACGCGGGTTTACTAGCTGAACCTCTCTGAAGTTCGTCGCTATGAATATGAACGACTTCTCCCATCTGAACAACGCACAGCTCGAGTCGGTTCGGAAGATGACTGCCATCTTCGGGATGGAGGCCCTGCTGAGCTTGGTGGCGTCAACACCGGCCGAGCAGCTCCAGCGTGTCAATGGGTTTGACGCTTACGAGCAAGGGCTCATCGCACATGTGCAGGAAAACCTGCAGACTCCGGCGGCGGAAACAAGTCCGCCACACCCGAAGCCAATACGGCTGAAGGTTAAGCCGTATGATAGCGAGTGCCTTCACTTCTGGGTTCGATAGGTAGAGCTCGCGATGGACGCGGGTCTGATCTCGACCTAGCAACTCCGCGTGTCTCACTCGCTACATATTTTGGTGAATCCCTCTACCACAGTAACTACTTTATTCGCCCATAAATCTGCCGCACGTAGCTCCTGTCGCATGTCTGGAGCAAGACCGGTAAGCATCGCTATGGCGATCGGACTTTACCAGCTACCTCACTCTTTTGTTGGACGTCTTCCTTTGCTACATCAGTACTTCTTCCTTTCTCGAGGATATTGCATGGCTCACCGTCGAGGTGGACATCTTGTGCGGTATGTTTGTCACCCTCAACTTCCATACCAAAATTTATCGGACCCTCGGACCTGTACCTCAAAGCTGATACAAATGCAAAAACAAACACCGTACGAACACTTTTGTATGTACATTTTAATGACAGCTGCGGTACTGCATGGGGATAGGGGAGACACCCCGAGATGGGGATCGGCTGCAGAGAGACTTCCAACCATGTTTATAGGCGCAAGGAAATGGCCTAAAACCGCCTGTGGGCTGAGAAAAGCTTAAAAAAAATGCATTTTGCGACCAGGAGCCATGTGCTCTTAGTCAGGTAAATTCAACAATGAGCCCCCGATTTTCGTGGCGGGGTCCACTATTAAGAGCACCAACGACAGCCAGTTACAGATGTACGCACTTATTGGTCGATTTTTCACCAATCCTATCCTGCCACCTCAATATGTTTAGACTCGCACCCAACCTGTGGCTCACAGCCTAGCAGAGCTCAAAACACACAAAACGGGTCCCGACAACGAGGCCTCTACGCTCAGTCTCAATTGTTTTCGCCCAACTACGCAGACCTCCAACTCGACCGCTCAAGCCCCACAGCTCAGGCTCTCGCTCCTCAGCCCCCCCCCCTCCTCCACAGCCCCCCCCCCTCACCCCACCTCACCCAACGACGACGTAGCTCAGTGGAAGAGCACAGGGCTATGTCTTGAGGACGCTGGCTCAAATCCAGTCGTCGCCATCTTTTTGATTGTGAGGTGGAGGCTCGTCACGGGCTAGTGGCTAAAGGCGTGGTGCTCTACCTGCTTAGGTATCTGGGCTAAGTAAGATGTGGTTACGCTATGTGCGTTATGGCAAACGTGTATGACAAATTCGCTAGCTATGCGTTCGTGTTGCTAATCCTTAACTTCTAAAACGTCTTGGGTGTAGCCAGGAGCGGGATCGCGAATGGCTGCAGACTGGAGGAGTTTTTGGTGGCGCTTGATTCTGTCGTTTAGGTCTCCCTTGCTGTGAAGAGCCTGCAAGTGCTTAAGGACGGCGCTCGACCCACGCGAGCTGATCTTCTTCTTGCCACTTAGGAAGGTAAGTACGGCTTCCTCTGCTTTCTTGCCCACCTCAAGAACACAGTCACGATAGTCGTCAGCACCTTGGTCAAGAACAAAGCCATCTTCAAGAAAAATCTTCATGAGGGCTACCAGCAACTTCGCTCTCGACCGCTTTTGTTTTGGTGCCAGTGCGTACTAGCGTGGATCTTGAGCGTACCACGCAAACCAGGTAGCATGAAGGTGAGTCGGAGATCCCCGGCGTTGTTTCTTGCTTAGCGTGCTAACGTCATCTGTGCCTTCCTCTGGACAGCTTCGTTTTCTTGGTGTAGGTTCGCTGTTTTGCTTAGCTTCGAGTGCATCTATGCGAGCGTCCTGTCGCTTGATGGACTCCATAAAGTACTTAATCACAGCCGCTTGGTGGTCGATGGTCTTCAGGTTCTCGCTTGAATCTCTTGGCTGTTCGTCGTCGTTGTGGCTTGCTGCATTACCTGTCTTGGTGTCTTCGCAGGTAGTGGATGGGGTTGCCAGGTGCGAGGACCATGCGAGCAGCTCGGCTGGTGAGCATCCATCGTGATCAACAGCCGCTTCGATGCGCTTCACAGCTGGACTTGTGGGGTTCAGGTCTTTGAGTAGCGGGAAGTGACGGAAGACGCATGCGGTGAGGAAATCCATTACCTTCTTGTTGATGTTTGGGCTGTTGGTCTTGAGCTCAAAGCAGGAAGCAAACAGGACACGCTGCACCCGATCCATCGCTTCACGCGTCTGCGTGTCAAAGCTAGTCAAGTCTTGCAGCGGCACCGCGGTTCTGGGTTTGTATCCGCTGAGTACTTTCGCTATCTTGTGGTCTTCTTTGCTTGTATTGAAAATGTAATTGAGCCCTTTGTTCGTTGTGCTTAGATTCCAGGAGCCTCTGTCAAAGATCCAGCGTGCAGTCATCTCGTCGCAAACGTTTGCATGCTGAGCGCCTCCTCTTCGAAACGAGTGGGATGTCAAGGCGACATCCACACCAGCAGCAGACGCTACACGGTCTATCACCCGGTTAACGTGCGCGTATACTGTGGTGTTGGAATTCCCACGTGAACTCTAGCTACAAATGTAGTTAGGACGTTCCCACAGCAATACGTCTACTAGGATAGTAAACGATCGTTCAGGCGGACCTGAAGACCCCAGTTCTGCCCTTGCACCGGGACAAACTGGACCTTGTAAACTACTTATATAGGCCAGCCAGTAAAAATAAGAACACGCTACTAGCACGAGCAAACCTAGCAGGTGTTATAAATCATCGTGGTCCCAACAGCGGAAGGGTACCAGGCACGGGTAAGCCTTTTACGAGATCACCGAGTGTTCAACACTCGGTTGGAAGAATAAAAGAGATGCAATACAAGCAATCCCAGTCGTGCAAATAGGCAACAATAAGCCGTCACGTAAAAACCTTCCGATAGTAATCGGCCAAAATACACAGTCTCTTGGCCTTGCCGGATGAACTTTCGCTACAGAGCTTCGAGTTCACCGACAGGCATAAAACACTAACACAAGCTTGACCAGACGCTTACCTTGAAGCCGGACGTCGCTCTGTGTGCTTGAGTGGAAATTCTGTTCTGTATTTAAGCTTACCCTTTCGGGTCTATTCCTAATAAGAAGTCCTAATCAAATATACAAATATCAAGTGAACAATGATCCATTATGGATCTTCTTGCACGCCAAGCGTCGTCTGCACCGTCGCATGAGCATCTTTAACGGTCCGCGCCTTGTCCCAGACGGTGTACGTGCCTTCCAATGGTCGCTGAGTCTTCCGCGAACTCATCCCAACCGCCACCGAGGGTTCGTACCGTAGATGGTCTGCTGAATGCGAATCCGGCCAGTCCACTATTAATAATAAGGACAGCCTGGATTCAGTGACATATGAACCGTATCCAATATCCGTTAAGAGTTCGGAAGTGACGCCGTCGAGTCCCTTGCACCTTGGCGTCGCCGTACATCACATGACCGAGGGCTCGGCGCTTGAACATCTTGGGCGGTGTCACGTCTTTGTCGACGGGTGATAATCCGCAACTACGGAGAAATCACTACACCACAACTGCCCCTGTCGCAATGGAAGCCACGGTACTGGTGCCCGTTGTGACATTTCTTCATTTTCCAATTCACCATCCAGTCACCGTATGTCCAAGCGTTTGAACCGAGCCGTGTCCGACGTGTGTCAGCGTCTCAATCCTCGTCGACGCCGCGAACGTGAACAGCTGGAGGTACGTCAGCTCATCCTTCTCTTGAATCATCAGCGCCTTGCTCATCACCACGCATTACTCGTCTTGTTTCTCAGGAGGGCAAGACCGAGGGTTCGAACGCCCCCCCCCCCCCCCCCCAGCCTGCTACACTTCCCCCGACAGCAGCGTCATCAGCCGGCCCTTCGGCAGTTCCTGCCCCGGACTCTTCACCCCCCTGCGATAGCTCCTGCGGCACTCCCTGTCGCCGCTGAATCCACGGAGATGGCTCCTGCTGCTCCTTCTGCGCCTGCTAGTGGTCCACCACCACTCACCGAAGATTCGCTGCGCGCCATGCTGGCTGAAAGTACGGAGGCATCGGTCGATCACATGATGACCTCGATAATTCCGTACTTGACTGCAATGGCTCGTCACCAAGTGCAGCTCAGCGTTGCGCCTCCTCTCCACGGCGATGTACACGCTCAACGTCGCCTCGAGACTGCTGTTGGTTTCGATGATGTCCTCGCTGCGGTACAACCTCTTCCTGACGCGCTGTCGGCATTACCCGAACGAGTTGCCAACTTGGAGCGTCAGTTGCGGTTCGCGCAGTCCGAGGCTGCTGCCGCCGTACGTTCGGTGGCACCCAAAATCATGGCTCGTGAGAACGCGGAGGCGTTCCTCAAGGCTGCCAACGCTGAGATCGAAGCCCTTCACAAGAACTTCAATATTCTCCGCGAGTCGAACGCCAAGAACGACGCCATGCTCGCCAGTGTTCAAGCCACCATGGAGCGACACGCAGAAGCCTTGAATCGTCTGCACTGCGAGGTTCAAGCTCGGGACATTTGCATCACCACGTTGCACAAGAAGCTGGCTCGCGAACACGAGGTGTACAAGTCTTCCATTGGAGCGAATACCGAGCAGACTCGGAAGCTTCATCTCCTTTTGGTCAAGCTTGCCCAGGGCAAGTTTGTTGACAACGACACGCTCAAGGTCCTCTAGAACCAGCAAGACCGTAACACTCGTCTCCTCCAAGTGAATCACACCCTCCGTGCACACGTGAGTCTGGCCGGGATGGATCCCGAGGTACTGCGTCTGGCTGTTGATGGTACGTTCCTAATGTCGCTCTTTCCACCGTGTGTTCAGCAACTAACGTTCGTTCACAATCCTTCGTGATAGGTCTGACTGCGGGTGAGCTGGACCTGGACGCCCTGGACTTGGATCAAGAGACGTTGGTCGCTTTGCAGCGCATACAGTCTGCTGCCGCGTCTTCGGACGATCCTCAAGCTCTTCCTGCAGCTTTGGCCAAGGCTGCTCACCAAGTGGCCCATGGGAAGTCCCATATGCGACTTAGACCAGGTGGCGAGGATTCAGACGACGAGCCGGACGACTCTGACGAAGACAAGGCTCCAATCCCAACGGACAAGGCCAGCATTTCGATGGCAGCTGCCGGTCTCGGTGATGCGCCACCTGCCGATACTTCAACTCCCAAGTCTGCTCGCAGATCGCTGTTCGGCCCGAAGGCGTGGAAGAAGGCGGCCCAGAAGAAGCGCAAGAAATCTCGTCCTCATTCTCCTGCCAAGTCGCCCCGACGTCATATGAAGACTCGGTCCAAGTCTGTACCGTCTTCTCCAAGCTCATGGTCGCCACCTCCTACACCAGCGTCTTCTTCCACTCCCGCCGTGGTCGACCTCAGCGGCGACCAGAGTGACGTGGGCATGGGGAATGCTGGTCCAAGCAGCGTCCCTTCGGTTCAAGAAACTGCCACAGAGCCTTCGGGTAAAGATGTGGACCCTGGGGATCACAGCGATGTTCCTGGTCCTCCTGACGCGCCTTCGCCTCCGCCTCAGGGTCCTCCCGATGTGGCCAAGCCACCAGCTTCACAAATCTCTCCTTCTTCAGCCGACATACGTGCTGCTGAAGAAGCTCTGCGTGAGGCCGAGCAAATCCGACTCATGTTCGGCTCAAGTGATAAAGGTGAAGAGTCGGACCACACTGTCCCACAAGGCAAGTCTGTTTTGGCGTCTGTTGCGACGTCCAAGACAGTTGAAGTCTCGGGAGTGGTTTCTACAGCAGGGCCTGCCCCTGTTGAAGCCGCTCCACCAGCCTCCGTGTCTTCAAAGCCGGCTCCGATTGTTCCGACAGCTGTCGTACCAAGCGTGTCTTCGCCCGACTTTTCGATGGAGATTGATGTCGATGGAAATGCTGATGACGACCGTGGAGATGACGTGGATGACAATGAACCTTCGGTGGATGATTCTCCTGATGCCCCCAGTGGTGGTGGTGATGTTCCGCCACCTACCGATCATTCAAGCGCACTCGATGACGAAGATGTCGAAGATTCCGACGGCAACTGGAGCAATCTTGGCCCAGCTCGGCCTCCGACTCCACCTCGGCCAAATTCTTCGCCGATGGTTACTTCTTTAATCGTAGTCGGCGGTCCGCCTCCTTCGGCACCGGCAAGTCACCAAGCACCACCATCTTCACCTCCTGTTCCGGTGTCTCCTCGTCCGTCTACTTGGACTCTCGATGCTGGACCTGGGCACATGATCACGGCCACCTACACTTCGGTGCCGCGTCGTGGAGGTGCACCGTCGGTTGAACCGTTACCCTATCGGGCGTTGCCCGGTTCTCGCCCCACGGTACCGGCTTCGTCCATCTTGCCACCGTGGGTTCTTCCGTACTTGGACATGGAATTTGTCGATGCCGGTGCCAACAAGTGTTTCAAACGACTTTTGAGCTTAACCCTTCCCGAACCAGCTGGTGAGGTGACCGTGCGTACAACGTTGAAGGGTCTCCAAGCGTACTTTGATTATTCGCATCCTGATCACCCGTACCAGCAACTTCGGCAGCTCTATCCTCTTCAAGTCTGTCTCTTCGACCCTGTCGGCTTCGATCCAAGCGTCCCATCTCAAAGCGTGCTCCGATTGAGACCCGTCTCAAGATGATCTGGGCGAACCTTCGGGGTGACGGCGGTAAGCAAGGTGACCTCGGGTTCGCATTGTGGGAGCGTCTCCACTGGCTTCCGTTGGCTGGTATTGAGTGAGGCTCGTTGAAGAAGCTAAAAAGGTTGGCCACGACAAGGAGCGCTTGAACGAACTGAGAGCTCTGTTGAAGAAGCTCTTCAGTGAGCGCGACCGTCGTGCTGATCGTCTTCGTAACAAGTACCGTGAACAGTACATGGCGTGGCGTCGCGACTCGGTTTCCTCTGGTACCTCCGGCGCGCCTTTCATTCGTCCTGAGTTGCTTTTGGAGCCGTCAAAGCCATGGTATCCGATCGAGAACTTGCCGTTTGCACCTCGGACGCCTGACTGGCTTTCCGAAGTTCAGGCTCTCGATGCTCGTCAACACTGGCGTACTGGATGGATGAATGCGCCGCATCAGCACCCGTACAACACCACGTACTTCCCGTGCCAGCGTAATCCGGAGCTCTTCAATCCTCGTGGTACGCGTTTCGTGGATGTGTACCGAAGCGTGCTCGTTGACCCGTCTCTGGCTTCTACTGAAGTTATTCCGACCTGGCGTTCGTTGTTTGACTCGCCACCGATACTCCACATCCCGCTCTGGCTGCTGCGCCTGTTGAAGCTGGTACCGAGGATTCGCAGGGTCCGGCTGCAGCTCCAGCTGCCGAGGCTCAGGTTCCTGATGAAGAGAAGAAGGAGAGTGGTGACTCGACTTCGTTGGCACTCTTGGCCACCGCGGCCAGGCAATTGGAATCGCTTTGAATCTTCGCTGCATGCTCCACGACGTTCTCCAGCATCGCAGCTAGCTGTTGAGGGGTCCAGCGAGTTTTCGTTTTCAGTGGTCGCTCCTCGTCCGGCATTCATGTTTTCTTATTCTTAATCCACTTCCACAGCGTAATCATGTTCATTCTTCAAATACATATACAATTTTTTGTTGCAGTAACGTTTTTCGTCTGTTACCACAGGCTGCATCGCCCTGTGGACAGTTCACACGTGATCCAGTCACGCTAGTCTTCGTCCGCCACTTGCGCCATCTGTAGCCGATTCTCGCTCTTCTGGCTCGCAAATAGTCGTACAGCAGGCCTCCACATGACAAGTTGGATGCTGGTTCACAAGTTGGATCTTCATAACCAACCCACTTGACTTTGAACTCGCGTACAGCACGCTCCGTGCTCGTCGACAGTGGTGTTCTGTCGTCGAGGATGGCCTCGACTTCATATTCACCGGCAACTTGATCTGGTTCCCAGCTGTCCTCAGGCAACAGTTCCTCATCGAAGTCGAGTCTTGCTTCATTAGTCGCGTCTAGTACCAACCGAGTATTCGGTCGACTGTTGAATTCGTTGACAGCCTTGAGTCTCGCCACATGCACTACTGGGTAGAAGCGATACCCACTTCGGTCAGGCAGTTCCAGCTCGTACGCAAACTCTTCCACCTTGCTCTTGATCCGAAAAGGTCCATGCCACCGGTGAGCTAATTTCTTCGTCAAGCCCGGTTTGACGCGTTCCATGTACAACCACGCCCGGCTCTCAATCTCAAAAAGAGATCTCGGTGGGGCTCTTGCAGGATCTTCTATCTCTTCCGAAGCTTCTGGAGGGTCCGCCGAGTGTTCGTTTCCACTTGGTTGAGGTACAGCGGCTTTTTCCAGTCGACTCAGGGCATCATTATGCTTTTTAGCCCTTCGCTCCTTTTCTACAGCCTGATAATCTTTGGCCATAGTGAGGGCGACCTCATGTTGTCGATTGATCTCACGCCGCCACGCTAGTGTGTCAGACTGCTTGCCGAGTCCTCGTTTGAGTGATGACGACATCGCCCGCAACGTCGACTGTGCATCCCAACCATGAACGAGGTAGAACGGTGTTTCCTTCCTTGTAGTGTCCTGAGAAGTATTATTAGCGAACACCAGCTTCTCTGCGATTTCGTCCCAATCTTGCTGTAGAGGGTCTTCCGCGTACACCCGTACGGAACCCATCACTGACTTTACCGAGCGTTCCTGCTGTTCATTAGCCTGCGGTCGATAGCTCAATGTTGCTCGTGATCTTGACTGCATCATCTCTGCGAACGCTTGGAAAACCTCGCTCATGAAGCGTGGGTCGCGGTCATGCCTTATCAGTGATGGGGCTCCGAACCGTCGGTACACACATTCTTCGAGCATTTGGGCAACACTCAGTGCAGTCGTATCCGACATAGCCTTGGCAGTAACGAATCCCGTGAACGAGCACTGAAATAGGAGCAACGCCGTGTTGCCCCTGCGAGATTTCGGTAGTGGGATCACCAAATCCATCGCGACCATCTGGAAAGGTCGTTCGGCTAGTACGTTGCCAGGCGAGTATCCACGAAGCTGCGGACGGCTTTTACTCGAGCTGCAATCTGGACATGACTTCACATGCTTCTCCACGTCAGCGTACAAGCCGATCCAATAATAATCGGACTTAACGCGATGGAACGTTCTCACCACACCTTGAAGTCCTCCTTCCAGCGAGTCGTGACAGTTCTGCAAAACCTCTTGAATCATCGTTGTCGATACCACAAGCCGCAGCTTGGTCTCCTCTTGCCAACCGTGGTCGTACCGACGATTCAATCCAAGATAGTGAAGCAAGCCGTCTTTTGATAACACGAACCGGTCAGCATACTTCCAGGCATCTCGAGCTTCTTTGTAGCTCAGCTCTTCTGCTTGGCCCTGAAGCACCTTCTTGATGTTAAACCACTTCTGCTCCTCGTCTTGTGCCACCATTATTCGTCTGCGTCGTTCCCGCTGTATCGCTACCGGGTCAACATCTTCCGCGTCGGGAAATGCCGCTGGTACAGTCTTGCGAGGATGGTCTGGCAAATCTTCGCCGATTGGATCTTCGTTGGACGTCTCTCGTCGTTCTTCATGCTGTTCTTGAGCTTTAAAGACCACCTCCGAGTGTTCATCTGCAAACCTGACGCGTTTCTTGGCTTTCGTCTGTCGCCTGGTCATCACTGCCATATATCCATAATCGCACTCTGGTGAGCTGTAGTCAACCACGAAATTTTAGAAAGTTTTCCACTTTGAAGACTCGCTGCCTGACAGTACTGTACATGTACTTGACGCTCTGCTCCAGGTGACGAAACATCTACCGAGTCTTCATCCGGCTCGTAGATCATTTCCTGGATGCGATTCAGCGACGCCAATTCCGACTTGCGAGTTTCAGCCAAGATGACCCGACTGGCCTTCGATTCCAGCGCTTCAGTGGCTAACGAATCCGCGGCAGCGTTGTATTCTCGTACAACGTGAAGATTTTAACTGATCGAAGCTTGGCCGCGAGTTCCTTGTGAGTATTCAGCAGCGCTAGCAAAGTTTCCTTCCTGCATGCGATCACCCCTAGTGATTGTTGAATCGCGAGCCTTGAGTCACCGACAATGACTAAATCCTCGGCACCGTGCGCAATAGCAGCCTTGACACCGTTTATCATACCTGTATACTCTGCCTCATTTACCGTGGTGGCCGAGAGGTAAGCGTTTGCAGCAGTCACTATCTTCCACTCAGGAAGGCTCCACAACACCCATGAACAACTCCCGTAGCCACCGTACTTCTCTGTCTTCGCTGATCCGTCAAAAGACATGACGAATCCGCTGTAATTACGGGGAAGCCTGGCGTACAGCAACGCGGGGTCTATTCGAATAGTCGGAGAACCCTTGTTTGGAGGTGCCACCGGCGCGAGCGAGTCTTCCAGGTCGACGAAGCTCATGATGCTTGACTGCAGGAGCTGCGCGAAGGTGACATCCTTCTCCTTCACACGCTGCACCTTCAAATGCCACTGCGAAAGCAGTACGGCGAACTGGACCGCGCGTCCGAAGAGAGACTTCGACTTGTGCACCCATTCTAACGTTGAGAATCGTGTATAGACATGTAGCGTCTTTCCTGCCAGCTGGACGTAACAGATTTTCAACAGCAGAAGTAACGCCAAAACTTCCTTCTCGGCAGGATGGTAGTTCATCTCGGCCTCCTTGAGCACCCGACCGAGGAACCGTACAGGGTGTAACTTGCCTTCATGTTCTTGCATTAGCGTAGTGCTCAACGCCCATTCATTCGCAAAGAGCATGACGTGAACTGCTTTCGACCGATCGAAGTGCCTGAGGATGGGTGAATGTGAAACACTCGTCTTCAATTTTTCGAAGGAAAGACGTGCCACAGAAATGCCACCTTCAACGGCAAAGTCTTCATCCTTGAGCTGGTACAGCGCCGCCCCGTAGACCGCGAAGTCTTGGATGAAGCGACTGTAGTAATTAATCGCTCCAAGAACGACTGCATGCCCTTCTTACTCGTTGGAAACGAAAGCTCGGTGATGGCCGCAAGCTTCTTGGGGTCAGCCCTGATATTTTCTGGCGAAATTTTATGCGACAGAAAGTCCACCTTGGGTTGGCAAAAGCTGCTCTTGGTGAAGCTAATGCTGATCCGACACTGTGCAAATCTTGCCAGCAATCGGTTCAGCGTCGCCAGGCAGCTGTCGAAATCCTCGCCACCGAAGCAAATATCATCCACAAACGACCGTCGACCAAACACAGGTACCAGCGATGATTCGTCCGGTTCCCCGTTCGTAAACATGTCAGCGACGGGGCTGTTGACGAGTTGTAGTACAGTGTCGGTCTCTACCGGTGCTTCGCGGTTTGCCGCGAACTTCGTTTGAAACGAACCCTCGGCGCTTGGCCCACGACGTTCCTTGGCCTGTTCTTCAGCTAAACGCATTTTCTCCGAGTATTCAAACCAACCTCCTTTAGGTTGAACGAACCCCCAGAGTGCGTTGTCAATCATACGCTGGTAGATCATCGGCGCGTTCTTTAACCCGAAGGGCATGCGTAACCACTCGAAATGTCCGAGTGCGCAGACGAACGCCGATACTTTACGTGCTCGCAAGGTCATCATGACCGCCCAGAAGTCGCTTGCTGCATCCAGCGAGCAGAACCATAGGTAGCGCTCGAGATCTGTTAACAGGTCGTCGACTAGCGGCATTGCATACTCCATGATCGCAGTGATAGCATTCACCATCTTGTAATCAATGCAGAGCCGGATGTCCAGCCCGTTCTTTTTCATCACAATCACGATCGGTGATGCCCATGGACTATCTGAAAAAATGATCAGTCCTGCTCGCAACAAAGCGCGCAGCAGCTCGTACAGCTTGCCGAGAAATCGTAGCGGCACGCGCCGGGCACGCTGTTTAATTGGGGCGTGCCCCTGTGTGTCGATATCGCATACCGCGCCGTAGGCTGGCGGCGGCAGTGCGTTACCACTAGCAATCAGAATCTGCTCGTGGTTCTTCAGCGTCGCGACCAGACGTTCTCGGCGATCAGTCGACAACTCAGGATCAGCAACATTAGACGCAGTGTAGTCTATTGTCGTGTTGATCTCTTCGGTCAGGCCCGGCAGGAATGCCAGTTCCTTCGCGTAGTCTTCCAAGCCAATGTTGTTAACTGGGTGTTCGTAGAAATCATTTCTCGTATCCTCCGTTGCTTCATTTCCTTCAGTCGTTAACACTCGAGCAACCGAGATGTACGTTCCGTCCAAAGTCGCTACGGACTCTTCTCTTGACTCAACGTCGGCATCCGCTTTGATTTCAACAGTCGGTACTGGGTCCATCTTCTTCCCATCCTGGTTTCCCATCTCTGGGCCATCTGCCGAGTCGTCGTTCGCAATATTGAATGCGCGGGCCACCGACATATTGGGTTGTTGAGTTTTGTTCAGCTCCTCGGTCGGCTGCTGTCTTGACAGTTCGGCATTCGCACCAATCTCGTAATGAACACTCGGTGCCGTACTCAACACCTTCCGCGCGATGCCTGCATCCTCTGGATCAACCACCGATGTCTCGTTCGCAGATTTGGTGGCACACAAGGCCGGGACAACCTCGTCAAAACAGGTGACTCCACTTGACCCAGTGCTGTTACTTGTCGCTTCCGTGGTCACCCCTGACTGGACACGAACACTCGTTGGCGTATGTACAACGTTTAACGGGCTCAGTAGTTCGTGTGTACGCGCTACTGAGGCTTCGTTTGCATTATTGCCCCCGCCGTGAGTTGTCGTGTAAGTGTTTGAAGGTTCTTCGGAAGGCTGACCGTCGGCCGAGTCCCGGGCTGTCACCCCAGACGCCAGACAGGCTTCCACTCGTTCACGTTCCTCCAGGATCTGTGCCCATCGCTCTGCACACGTCAGACGATCACTAGAATCCACTAGCGAGTCTTCTAGAGGTCGTGGTAGCACTCCACTGGGTTCTGGGTAGTCTGGTCGATCAACTGCCGAATGCTGAGTTGCAAGCCATTGTTCGTAGATTTCACATTCACGCTGAAAGAGCTCGCGGTCTCTGCAACCTTCGTAGGCCAACACCTGCCAGTCTTGGTACTTCTTGGACTCCAGACGCACATAGCCGTCACCTCGTGGCAAATCCCCATCTGGAATCCACATCGCGATCGAGTCGTGTGCTGGTAGGTACACAGTTCGAGCAGACACGTTGGTCAATCGAATGCTCTGAGGCCGTCCACGCCGAAACCTCGTCACTGACGGGATTAACTTGTTCGTTCGACGAACCCACAGTACGTGTTCCTCCAGACCGACGTGGCGCTTCGCTAGTCGATATTCTCGCCACTCGTGCGCTTGAATGTCCAAACGCTCAAATGGCCCGGCGTTAACATGGGAGCCGTACTCTTCGCTGTCGATCATGTTCTTGGTCTTGATCAGCGGGATTTGAACTTCGTGCGGTAATTGCGCCGCGCCGTGAAACAGGTACAACCGGATCCCAGCTGGGATCATAACGTCGGTTCCGAGTACCACGTCGACGCCTGCACTATGCGCCATTACCCACATTTCAAACTCATACACCATCTCCCATCCGAGCGTAATCTTGACGCACGCTCGTCGCGTCGTAGACACCTTGCCTTCGTTGATTCCTTGAATGTCAATGCGGCGTCCGTGATCGGGTACATCTCGGAGTCGCAACTTCTTGGCAAAGGCGTCAGTGATCACACTAACGTTCGCTCCCGTGTCGAGGAGGATCCTCGTTCGCTGGTCGTTCACAGCGCCTTGCACCAGAGCTCTCATTCTGATCCGTCGGTCGAATTTCTTGGCCGACCACCACCCCTGTCTCTCGCCAGGGTTCAACTTCATCATCTTGGAGTGACCCTTCGGCTCGTCTCGCGCTGGTTCAACTTCATCATCTTGGAGTGACCCTTCGGCTCGTCTCGCACTCGAAACCAAGCCGAGCGAACCCTCGCTGGTGCCCTCATCAGCATCAGCACACTCCACTCTCTCTCCAACACCTCCACCGAGGATTTGACTCATCTCCTTTTCATTTTCCATCGTGTTCACACTTGTTACGTATTTATCAGGCCATTCACTCTGCCCCATGAAAGCAAAGATACACTCTGCTTCCATTGAAGGCTCGGTTAACTGTGGCAGCCCGATAGGGACCAACCCAGTTGTAGTTGGCGGGCTGCCTAGTTTAAATGACGTTCTTGAACGACGGCCTTGTAGTCGCACAGATGTTCATTACGCTCCCGCTTTGCCGAGTAGTAGCGTGACAGTGCTGTCTGCGTGAACTGCGAGCAGTAGTAGCGGATGAACGCGTCGTTTAACAGCTTCCACATTCGCTTCGTCTTCTTCGGAAGTTGACGGAACCAATGAATGGCTCCGTCCCGGAGACTTAGCTCAAATGGAATGCACCATTTGTCGGCATCTGTGTGGGTTCCAGTCATTTCATAGACGAACCCACGGAGCTACTGCATACAGTTCTCGCTCTTGTTGCGAGAGCCTGAGAACGGCGTGATGCGATCCAACGGTCGGTGCGAAGCCATTTCAATCCTCGGTGTCGGGTCCACGTCGTTCGGCGTCGCCAGCTCATTCATCTGACGCATCAACTCGACTTGAGGATCTTCCTCGTCGAATGTACGCACCAAAATGTCATCGCCACTGGACGAACCATCGCTGTCGACTTGACGACGTCCGGCACCACCTTTGGGAGCTCGCGCACCGCCTCGGCGACCGAACGAAGCCTCGTTACTTGCGTAAATACGTTGCATACGGCTCTCCGAACGTAACGTAACCATGTGCGAGTCTTGAAAATACGGTGAAGCTTCGGTAGTGCCAAAGGCACCATGCCAAGCTCCACGCTTGGTCGGAGGAGTACGAACGAGTCGTTGGGGGTGTCGGCGGCAGTGGGATCGTGGACGGATCTTCATCTTGAATCATCGGTCGACTCACAGGCTGCTTTCCGGCGTTGATGCCAACCGCGCCAAACGCCTTCCGAAGCTTCTTCTTCCATTTCTGGAGAGCAGCTCCGGCTTCATGTGGACTCCAATCTTGGAGCGACATCGTCGATGGGTACGTCTCGTTCTCGAAGCCCAGCGACAACAGTAGCGAAACTGAATCCTCGGCAATTTGGCTAGTCGAAACCGAGTTGACTGGGTATTGAAGTTCCTGCGCAAGCGCAGGCCAGTCGGCTTTTTTCTTGGGGATGGGCTTGAACAGCTGCATCCACTCATCATTCTGCATCAGCGCTTGTACGCGGTCGAAAACGCGCTTGGCGGCTGGTGTATCACCGTTGATAGGTGGGCGAGGTGCCTTCAGCAGTGCTGAATGCTTTGCACTCGCCACCGAAGGTTTAGAACCCTTGGTCCCATCGTCATAATCTTCGTAGGCGGGTTCCGGTCCCGCAACATCATCGAGCTCGTCGACGAGGTTCCTCGAAAGGGACCTGGTCGCCCCGCTCAGCCCCGATGATAGCGTGGCCGTCTCCGGCGTCGCTGCGCCTGGCTCTGGAGCCGGCGTCTTGTCTTCGTAATCTTCATCATCGTGGGCGTCAGGACCGATGTCTGCTTCGTCGTCGAAGCTCACTGAAAGCTCGGTGGCGGCTGCAAAGCGTGCAGCCGGGCTTGACCTCTCGCTGCAAGCCCCGCCAGACTTGGCAGGCGTAACTGGTACCGTCGGTTGTCCTTTCGCCATGTTTCTTGTCTTTTTCTTGTTCTTCTTCTCTTGGTAGCTCGTAAACTGGAAGGCCATACAAACAGTTCACAATAGTCACAATCTGTTCCAGGGTCGAGGCACCAGTTGTGGTGTTGGAATTCCCACGTGAACCCTAGCTACAAATGTAGTTAGGATGTTCCCACAACAATACGTCTACTAGGATAGTAAACGATCGTTCGGGCGGACCTGAAGACCCCAGTTCTGCCCTTGCACCGGGACAAACTGGACCTTGTAAACTACTTATATAGGCCAACCAGTAAAAAATAAGAACACGCTACTAGCACGAGCAAAGCTAGCAGGTGTTTTGAATCCTCGTGGTCCCAACAGCGGAAGGGTACCAGGCACGGGTAAGCCTTTTACGAGATCACCGAATGTTCAACACTCGGTTGGAAGAATAAAAAGGAGGCAATTCAAGCACTCCCAGTCGTGCAAATAGGCAACAATAAGCCGTCACGTAAAACCTCCCGATAATAATCGGCCAATACACAAGTCTCTTGGCCTTGCCGGATGAACCCTCGCTACAGAGCTTCGCGTTCACCGACAGGCATAGCACACTCAAACAAGCTTGACCAGACGCTTACCTTGAAGCCGGACGTCGCTCTGTGTGCTTGAGTGGAAATTCTGTTCTGTATTTAAGCTTACCCTTTCGGGTCTATTCCTAATAAGAAGTCCTAATCAAATATACAAATATCAAGTGAACAATGATCCGTTATGGATCTTCTTGCACGCCAAGCGTCGTCTGCACCGTCGCACGAGCATCTTTTACGGTCCACGCCCTGATCCAGACGGTGTACGTGCCTTCCAAGGGTCGCTGAGGCTTCCGCGAACTCATCCCAACCGCCACCGAGGGTTCGTACCGTAGATGGTCCGCTGAATGCGAATCCGGCCAGTCCATCTACCCCATCTAGTGGAGTCTGGTGTCCGTCAGTCCGTCCGCGGCTAGGGTTAATTAATGTAACGCAAATGCGGGCGTTCTACTGGCTGCCGAGCGCAGCGAAGGCGGCCTCGATTCGCTATAAAGCTGTCGAGCGCAACGAAGGCGGCGTCGATTGGCTAAAATCGACATTGTGTTTTGTACACACTGTATGTGGTCTACACATCGTACTTAAAAAGCACAGTTCAAATTTCATTTTGCCCCCATTTTCAAAACAGAAGCCGCGGAACGCCACGTTACTCAAGGTACGCTGCGTGTATGCATGTTAGTTTACATTAGTAGCTAGCAAGACAAACATACACAGATAGTCCGAGGTTCCTGGGGCTGCTTAGGGGGTAGCTTATAACTTGCGGGATTTTATCCTGCAAGTAGGTAGCCGTGCTATGGGGATTTAGCTCCAGAGCCCTCTGGGTTCTTGGGGCTTTATCCCACCGCCCACTCTGCGCGAGAGCACATTTGGCACCTGGTCCATTGACCGCAAACCCGACAGCGAACCAGTTGAGCCGGTCGTTAATGGTTATTGATGGGCACGCACATTGCGTGCGTGCAGTTGGTCAAGAGGGGTACCGTAACTGGTCTCTTTTAACCGACAGATGGGATGGGGGCTGTAATAGCCTATCAATAACCAGCCTTTGCAATTAACGGCCGCCTTTTGGCAAAAGGATATCGCACCTCAAGCTACAGTACTATCCGGGGGCCCAACCCTGGAGATTCGACTGCACAAATTGCAAACTAAAACCGCTCCGGGCCTCACGGCCCGTGACTGTGGGATAAGTGATCGGAGATAACCTTGATGGGGGCAAACAATCCCGGGTAGTACGCGTATTCCAACACACTACTCTATGAAAACCTACTGCTACGTGCGGTGTACTTAGACATTGTCTAACGCGTCACGTTTACGTGTTCGCAGAACTATGGCTCGAACTAAGCGGAAAAGGACCCGTGAGGAGCTGGAGGAGGGTCTTGCGCGAGAATGAACGCATTAACGCGACACCCATCCAAGAGGAAAAGGAAGCACGGAAACGGCGTCAAACCAAACGAAGGAAGAAGCGCTATGACTTGAACAAAGAGCTGAAGGCTCTCAGCGTGCACCAAGACGAAACAGAAGTCACAGAAGCGACGGAAGTTCCGGCTGATCGTGTTGAAGAGCAGGAGGAGAAGACGGAAGAGTCCGATCCTGCGGTACATCAGCGTCGGTTTGCGGCTCGAATGGAGGCGGCATATCAAGCAGGAGCCGCTGAAGAGGCTTTATTTGAAGTGCCTGGCGTACCACAACCTACCGCTCAAGAAATGCCCCCTGTCTCGAGAACGCAGCGCGCTAGCGGAAACAGAGATAACGAGACGCTATCTCTCAACGAACGCCGCCGTGCCGGTGATGCACAGAGGGCCCGTACGAGACGAGCCAATATGACGCTGTCTCAACGTGATCGATCGAGGAAGAAAGATGCCGAGCGCAAGCGCGCCCAAAGAGCTCGCTTACGTGGAGATGAGCTTCAGGAACAACGGGAGCAGAATCGGCAGCGGCAAGCCTCACACAGAGCAGAACTGAATGAACATGATCGGGTATCTGAGCGCGCCCTAGACCGACAACGGCAATCCAATCGACGAGCTGGGCAGGCAGAAGACGAGCGCCAGCAAGAACTCGAGCGGGTGCGCACTCGACGCCAATGCATCCGACATGGACACGCTCTTATATCCCTCGAAGACTTCGATGCGTCCATGATAACGGGTGACGACGTGGTGAGCGGCCGGCACAAGCTTCCGGCTACAACCGTTTGTCCGATCTGCAATGCTTGGAAGTGGCCTGGCGAGTCTGCGATATCATGCTGTCTGGCAGGCAGGGTAACGTTACCTCCACTGCACCCCGCGCCACCAAAGCTGCTTCAGCTGTACGGAGATCCCGAGTTCCGCCGTCAAATCCGTGCCTACAACCAAGCTTTTGCTTTTACGTCGATTGGTGCTTCGTGCTCAAACCGATCGTTTCAAAACGTGCATCAAGACGAGAGCGTTGCAGGTACACACGGGGTGTACACATATCGCATTCAAGGGGCTATGGGGCACTACCTAGGGTCCCTCCTTCCCCACATAGACCGTCGGACAGGCGTGCGGGTAGCACCCAAGTTTGCGCAGATCTACATTGTGGATCCAGACATGCAACGCCGCGCGGAGCGACGTCTTGGTATATTCGCGGATCTGGATCGTGTTGCACTACTAGACATCGAGAAAATGATGGCAGAGCACAACCCATTAGCGCAACGGTTCCTCCACTTTGGGCAGCAAGTGCGCCAACACAACACGGAGGCTCCAGTAGACTTGGTGTTCCGTCTGCATGACAACTCCTCGCGACCGAGGACACATAACCGCCCCACTGTGTCTGAAGTGGCTGCGACTCTCATTGAGGATGGCAACCTGGCTCAGCCTCGGGATCTACTACTCTTTACACGCGATCAAAGACTGCTACGTTTGTACGAGACTCACGCCGATTACGATCCACTCCAATACCCGCTTCTCCTTCCATATGGAGAGAAGGGCTGGACCTACACAGACGAGTTCGCGAATGGTGCTGAGTATAGAAACAAGAAGGCGATGTCGCTTCGTGAACACGTTGCGTTCCGCCTCCACCAGAAAGTGGATGATCAGTCCGCTCTCCACCAAGGTGGGCGTCTATTTCAGCAGTGGTGTGTAGATCAGCGTGCAAAATGTGAGCAAGAACAGCTTCGCTGGGTGGCCGACAATCAGAAAACACTACGCGCCGATCAATACAGGGGTGTTCAAGACGCTTTGCTCAACGAAGATACTTTGACTCTGGCGGAAGGAGAAGTACTGCTGTCGGAATATGACCGGGCCCAGAACAGATTGGTGCACCCGGACCGGGACGGAGGCGGCAGAGTACGACCTACCCACTTTCTTAATCAGGTTGGCAAGCGTATCATACTACCGGCTTCGCACCTGGGTAGCCCGCGGTCCATGTACAAGTCGTATCAAGATTCGATGGCAATTGTACGCGAGTATGGACGGCCCGACGTCTTCCTCACTGAAACGTGCAACCCCAAGTGGGACGAGATTCTTGAAGCGATACCTTCCGAGACCCAGACAGCTCAAGATCGACCAGACATCGTGGATCGCGTGTGGCAGCAGAAACTGCAAGCAACGCTTGATGATTTAAACCAAGGCGTTCTGGGGCGAGTGCGCGCGCGGATTTACGTTGTCGAGTTTCAAAAACGAGGGCTCCCCCACGCTCACGTACTGCTTATTTTGGCTGACGAAGACAAACCTCGAACCCGCGAGATCGTAGACAAGATGGTATGCGCTGAGATCCCAGATAAGGATACAAACCCTCAGCTGTATGAGACGGTCATGTCATGCATGCTCCATGGTCCATGCGGGCCTGCAAATTCTTCCTGCGCGTGTATGGAGGACGGCAAGTACACCAAAGGATATCCGAAGCCCTTAGCAGAAGTTACACAAGCCAATGCCAACGGATATCCAGTGTACAGACGACGTCGACGGCAAGAAGGTGTTCTAAAGTTCAAAGGCAGAGAATACGACAATGCTACGATCAACCAGTGGGTTGTACCGTACAACCCGTACTTATCCCAGAAGTACAACTGCCACATCAATGTGGACGTGTGCACGGATATTACTGCGGTTAAATACCTGTACAAGTATGTGTACAAAGGACCCGACATGGCTATACTCACTGTGGAAGAAGTCCGAGGAGGGCAGCAGAGTGCGCGTCGAGAACCAAATGAGATTCTACGTTTCTTGAGCGCCCGGTACATTTCTCCGGTGGAAGCTTGCACGCGCCTGCTCGATTTCACAATTCAGGGGAAAACCCATGCGGTGACACAGCTAACGGTTCATCTCGAGTCAGGCCAGACAATTTGCTTTCGCGAGACGGAAAACCCGGAGGCGGTTTTGGAACGTGGTAGTCACACGATGCTGACCAGATTCTTTGAGTTGTGTGCGAGTGAAGAGCCTCAGAATCATACTGCCCGGACGATGTTGTATCAGGATATCCCCAAAGAGTTCTGCTGGAAAGCGCAGGAGAAAGGGCAACCGAAAAGGTGGGTTCGCCGGAAACAGTATCAAGCTTCGGTTGGTCGCATGATTCACGTGTCTCCTCGAGATATGGAGCGGTTCTGCCTTCGGCTACTGCTCTGTCAGCGTAGAGGTCCAACGTCGTTTGAAGACTTGAGAACGGTTAGCGGGATTGTCTGCCCAACATTCCAAATTGCGGCGCGGGAGGCTGGCTACTTGGAGAATGACAACGAGTGGGTTTCGTGTTTGAGGGAAGCGGCTGGGCTCCAAATGCCGTATCAACTACGCCAGCTTTTCGTCACCATTCTGGTGTATTCCGCTCCAGCAAATGTTGGTGTTCTATGGGATCGGTTTTTCGCGGATCTTTCCCAAGACTTCGCACGCAAACATCATGCTTTGATGGACCCCTTCAAGTCGGCGTTGGTCGAATTTGAAACGCTGATGAGCATTCAAGAACTACTTCAATCGAGTGGGTATGCGGTAGCTGACTTCGACGAACTTCCTCAGTTGGGGTCGTTCCCAACATTGATTCGTGAAGCGCTTCGCCAAAACGGATTACTTCGACGTGAGCTCACTGGATACGATGCGTCAGCTTTGGAGGCAATTGTAAGCACAGAAGATCAGCTAAACGAAGGACAGCGAGTGGTTTACGACCAGAGTATTGAAGCGGTAGACTGTCCTCAGGAAGGCAACAAGTTATTTTTTGTCGATGGCCCGGGTGGTACTGGAAAATCTACACTGCTTCGAAACATACTAGCCAAAGTCAGACTCTCGGGGAAAATCGCCATCGCTGTGGCGTCTAGCGGTATTGCCTTGCTCTTACTTATGGGTGGTAGGACAGCGCATTCTACATTCAAGATCCCTTTGAAATTGAACGAGAGCTCGACGTGCGGTATCAGGAAGAACTCCCATATTCAGGAGTTGATCAAGCATGCAAGTTTAATTATTTGGGACGAAGCACCTATGGCTCATCGCCACGCATTCGAGGCAGTAGACAGAACACTGCGGGACATACTTGACAACGATACCGAGCCTTTTGGGGGGAAAGTGTTTGTACTTTCGGGAGATTTCCGCCAGATTCTCCCGGTCGTTAAGAATGGAACACCCGTAGAGACAATTGACGCTTGCCTCAAGTCGTCTAGGCTGTGGCCCCAATTCCAGACGTTCCGTCTTACGGAAAACATGCGAGTGCGCACGGCTGATACTGCAGACACTGCTGAGGAAATGGCTGCGTTCTCCGAGTTCCTGCTGCAAGTCGGGGAGGGAAGGCATGATGTAACTCCTTCCCTAGGAAGCGATTACATGAAGATCCCGCGCGATATGCTGATTGAGAATCCTCCTGTGCCAGAGGACGAGGACCAGGAAATTCGTCCGGGCGTTATTCCAAGAGGCATGGATCGGATCATTGACGAGATGTATGGCGAGATTAATAACCCCGAGGTTGCTACCGACGAGTATTTCGCTAACCGAACGATCCTCACGACCACGAACGCAATCGTGCACCGCATCAATGAAGCGGTGACCGATCGATTAACTGGACAGGCGCGGGAATACATGTCTTCCGACTCTGTACAAGACGACGGTGACGGCAATTTCTTCGAGCAGGAGGTACTCCACTCGATGAATATCAGTGGAATGCCTCCCCACAAATTGATTGACCCTCAAGGTAGGAATGCCTATCATGATGATGCGGAACCTGAATCCAGATCTAGGGCTGTGCAACGGAACACGGCTTCGAATTGTGGCCCTCAAGCCACATGTCATCCACGCCACAATCATGACCGGTGAGCGACAAGGGCAACATGTGTTGATTCCCCGCATTGTTTTCATCAGTGACGGAGACATTCGGAGCTTTCCGTTTCATTTGAGACGCAAGCAGTTTCCTGTCCAACCGGCCTTTGCGATGACCATTAACAAGGCGCAAGGACAAACGGTGCAGTACTTGGGGCTGTATCTTGCTACACCTTGCTTCTCCCACGGGCAGCTGTACGTTGCGATGTCGCGAGTTACTTCAAGATCAAGATTCAAGGCGCTGGTCGAGTACCCAAAGCTGGAGGAGGAGGATGGGGTCTACGCCCAGAACATTGTCTACAGGCAGATCTTTGGTTCGGAGTAGGAATGTTCAATTTCATATGCATTTAATTCATCACGTTTACATAAAACATGTTTACGCCGGAGCGCAGCGAAGGCGTGAGCCCATTTCCCCTTGGACTAAAGCCTGCCACCTCCGCCGCGTAGCGGTGGCGAACGGCTAGTCCTAAACTATCAATGCTAGCACGGTGTCCGTCCGTCCGTCACACGAAACGCTCAGATTTTTGAGCTTTATCATTGGCTGTCGAGCGGAGCGAAGGCGACTGTAATTGGTTAAAACTAAATTATGTAGCTTACATCAGGAAATTCATGTGGTTCACAGAGCACATATGGAGATTTGCACCAGGCTATCCATTATCCGATGGCGGCATCGTTTAAATACTACGAAGTTTTAATTTGTACTATTTTAATATGGAATGTTACTATTAATATTTGAGTGCTACTTATTCTCAAATGAAATAGCCTCTAAAGACGCTTCCTATGCTGCAAGGTGCTTAGCGTACACGTGTGTTTTCGAGGCCATACTATTAATACACAAAATATTATGTTCGTTTTAGTTTCTGCAAGAAGCAATGAGTAAAAGAATAACTACAACTGTTTTTGTTGTAGAAATAATAAAGAACATTTCTGAATGTGAGGTAACCGACTGAGCTGCCAAACAGAAGTACATGTACAACAGAAGCTGGCCGTAAGAGCAACGCTGTGCTAATAAACGTTGTCGCTTGAGCCACACATATAGATAGGTTTAGATTGAGCAAAAATACTTATATGTGCTGATGACAATTACTACTGTAAGAGATATCCGATAAGGTATCATCGTTTTTATATTACGAAGTATTTACTTTTTTAATAATGCATGTTGCTTTTAATATTTGAGTGCTAAACAGAGAGAGCTACTGATTCTCAAATGAAATAGCCCCTAAAGACGCTTCCTATGCTGCAAGGTGCTTAGCGTACTCGTAGGAATGCGTGTTTTCGAGGCCATACTATAATATGCGTAATACTATGTTCTTAATAGTTTCTGCAAGTTACAATGACTAAAATAAAAGCTACAACTGTTTTGTTGTAGAAATATTAAGAACATATCTGAGTGTGAGGTAACTGATTGAGCTGCCAAATAGTAGTACACGTACAACAGAAGCTGGTCGTAAGAACAACACTGTGCCAATAAACGTTGTCACCTGATCCATAAAGATAAATAGTTTTAGATTGAATAGAATGAACTCATATGTGTTACTGCTGTAACCATTGTTTTCTAAGAGACTGTAAGCCATTGTTTTCTAAGAGTTGTTAGGCAGCAAAATCCGATACTATTTAGGGTCGCCGACAGGAGCGTAGGATACGATTTTAAATGGAGCGGCAACACAACAACAAAACACGAGTGGTGTTAATTATAGTTGGCTAAGTAGACACCATAAAGAAACGTTAATAAACTTGGAGCCTAAATGATGTTTAACCATCCTGAAATTATCGTTAAACTATCAAATTGAAAGCACTACTGTACCGTCAACAACAACAACAGCAAGGCGTCTTGCGACATATTATCCAAATGCTTTAATCATAACTGGTAGTCTATTGACTAATTTCTGAATCAACTCAAAATGAACGCTGCATGCATAAAAAAATATTACAATTTGAATATTGTCTAGCTTTCATTGAGTTTTGTGTGTGAAGTAAGCTCAAATAGGCAGTACAAGCGGATAAGTAGTGCAAGCTGGACAGATTTTTACTATCATGTGAGCTAAGTTTCATAGCGGCTCAGAAATGGTCCGTGATACATGTATCGAGCACGACGCTAAGCTAAACATACTGTGTAGCATTTGTATAAATGTTATTTGAAGCGCAGGTGGTTTTGGGTGGAAGATGAAGATACAGTGATAGCCAGCAATAAAAAAGAGATTGCATCAAGAATTTTGATTCAAGATCATTAGAATAATTATTTCTTAAAATCGGTAAGCATAATGCTGACCCAAATTAATGACATTAAAAAGAATCGATTTAGATACACATAAGCTCAGCGTTTTTTTCAATAGTTATCCCGCCGAAGCGTAGCGGAGGCGGGAAGGCCAAAGCAAGTAGAACTAAACCTAAATTACCGCCGCGTAGCGGCGGCGCACGGCTAGTTATTAATAATAAGGACAGCCTGGATTCAGTGACATATGAACCGTATCCAACATCCGTTGAGAGTTCGGAAGTGACGCCGTCGAGTCCCTTGCACCTTGGCGTCTCCGTACATCACATGACCGAGGGTTCGTCGCTTGAACATCTTGGGCGGTGTCACGTCTTTGTCGACGGGTGATAATCCGCAACTACGGAGAAATCACTACACCACAATACTGTAGGGGCTGTGGCAACGCGCGGCGGAGCTGCTGGAGCGGCAAGACCAGCTGTGACTTGCGGAGCGTTGAGCAGCTCGATCAGCGGGACGTCGGGAGAAAGCGTGGAGCTTGCGAAGCCTGCTTGTTCTGGGAGGTTGCTGACGAGGGCTGGGCCTGGGGCGGCTTGGAGGATCAAGGCGAGCGCAATGGAGAGCAAGGGGCACGTAGCCAATTCCGTATCAGGAAAGAGCGACAACCCCTGCTCCTCAGACGTCTTCACGCGAACCAAGCGCAGGAAGAAGACGTCGCCTGCGTCCACTGACATGTTGTGTTTGCGGACCATGGCTAGGTCAGACGCGCGACCGAAAAAGTACCAGAGAAGACATAGTAAAGTTGCATCTGGATAGTCACTTTCTGAGCTAGCATAAGTGTACAAATACAGCATCATTCTTTTCAAATCATCTTTCGTACAAGGTGGTGCTTTCGCTAGGAGCCCTCCACCATCTCGCTTCAGACAGAAGCTGTCTAGTGTCTTTTCCATTTTCAGCAACCGGGCTTCCAATGAAGCTCGGTGCTTAGGGAACTGATCGAGCAGCCAGAGCTTGGCTTGCCGATAGTACTGCATGACAGTGTTGCGAGCTATTGGCTTACCTTTCTTTCCTTCCTTAAATGCAAGATACATACCAAATTTATCCATCACACACACGAACATTTTTCCGCTCTCGTCACTATCAATGCACTTCCTTATGTATTCCTGTTCAACTTCCTCTTCTTTGAGGAATTTGACGAACGCACCGATGGCTGTTGCCTTAGTCCGCAAGGTGTTACCAGGCTGTAGTTCGTCTAAGCCCATGTCACTGGTCCACTGGTCCGATAAAAGCAAAATATGCAAGTGATATGTCAATGACTTAGAGTTTGGATAGCCATACACATATTTTGCGTATCAATCGGACGTGATACGTCCGATCGGCTGGCGTAGAGGACTCGCCTACCCCTATTCAATTTGATTGGTTAAATAGCATTATCATCTTGAAAGCTATTGGCTAGTACCACAGCAAAATTATCTCATTGGCTGTAAGATACCAATACAAAATTTAAGTGAGGTCCGATAAAACTTCATATTCTACCGTATCCATGCTACGGCTGGTGGTACGGGCGCGGCTCGCGCCCTCCGTCAGCGCCTTCGCGCACGATATAGTTCTACGTTGTCAATCTTCATCTGCTCCGTCGAGTAAATTACCTACAACCACGACACACCCTCCCAAATCTAAAGACGATAGCCTCCAAGAACGGATCATCTCGGCTCTGGTGGTCAACCGTCCAGGTATATATTGCAGTTCTAATCGGACGCTATGCTATGCAATTGACGCCTTGAACTCTGATTGTGTAATTATTACATACTGCTACTACCAGGTACGCTGGCGCAGATCGCAGATGTGTTCGGCTACGCGGACCAGAATATCACGGGCCTTTGTGTGCGCTCCACTGTCGTACCCGAGCTCTCACGCGTCACCGTATCGTGTTTCTTACGTGACCGGGAGCTCCCGGCGCTTAAGAAACGGCTGCGTGCGCTCGTGGCCGTCACTTTCTTTCACCTCACGACTGTCAGTTTCTGCGTGTCCAACGAGCAACTGCTGCTTCGTTCTCAGTTGTTGTTGCAAATCCGACGAGACCCGCGTCACCAGCGGCAATTGCTGCGGATATTACACGAGTTCGGCGCTGAGCTGATCGTTCCACACGATGAACAGGACGCCGAAAGTGACGATCCACTAGTAGCACTGGACGACGAAGAAGACTTCGACGAAGACGGAGTCCCGTTCTCCCATAGTAGCGCGGCCTCTACGTCTCAATTCTTGACCTTGGCTGACGAGCCAGATAAACTGATCAAGTTCATGGGTGCGCTCACAGAGGAAGGCTTCAAAATCCTCGAGACGCAGACGTGTGGACCAGTATTTCTCGATACCTCCCACTCGACATTAGACCCGGAGAGCGCCTACTCGTTCCGACGAGAAGTTGCATCGAAGTGGAGAATTTGCTCGTAGTACCGACTGATAACGAGGCGACCACTGCTAACCCTGCGAAGACAGACAATGAGATCCAAGGTGGCAGTGCTCATGTGAGTGATGGAACAGCGTCTGCGCTTCGACAATTGAACAAAAATGCCGCCCCAACAGCGATAAACTCCGAGCCAGATCCACTGGATGCCGATGTTATGACTCCCTTACCGCCAACATCCACTTTCCAGCTGCATACAAACGACCAGGGATATTTCTCTCCGAATCGACTTCGGTTGCATGCTCGTATCGCCCAGCAGCTCTACTCTTCTGCGCCCCAGGACTTGAGCATTCCCAAGTTTGTGCTTCTACTAGGTATCCCCGGCTCAGGAAAGTCTACAATGTTGAGCCATCTCGACCTCATGGGACAGCTCACACTGCAGGATTTTGTAAACTTTGACGTGGACGATGTCATTGCACTTCTACCTGAGTTCTACCACGCTATGCTCAATGTGGGGCTGGGCAATGAACCTGAAAGTCGCAGTGTGACAGATCCTGAAGCTGCTGAGGTGCTTTCGAAGCCTCACGCGAAGCTCTTGCCAGGTCCACAGACACGGTATCAACTTTGTCGAGACGAGGCACGCTTCATTCTCAAGAAAAACCTCCACAGCGCCATTATGTCGCGCAAGAAAATAATTCTTCACGGCAGCGGGAAGAGCTTCACCAGTTACGCCCAAACGGTTGACCAAGTCAAGGCTGTCGGTTTTGATGTTCAGGTGATCTGTCTGGACATCCCTTTAACGGAGGCTTACAAGCGGGTGAATAAGCGTAGCAGTGGCTATGGGCGGGACGTACCTCGAGCAGTTATCGACACGGCTTCATCGCTGATCACGCGCAATTTCCGTCGTCTAGCGAGTCGTGTGCCTAACGCACATCTTTTTGACAGCACAGCTCTTCCCCCGCGGTTGGTTTGGAGCAAACAACGCTCGGAGATCGCGACAAATCATCCAGATGACGTTGTGCAGCGCAAGTATGGTATTTAACGCACAAAGGTGCAAAGGAAGAGTACAATCCTCAACTCTTGAAGGCAAGGCACAAACAATCAACGCAGAAACAGCTCTTGTTTTAAGAACAAATCTAAACAAAGTACGCAGCAGGAGCAACTGATCCGGGGGTCGAGTCTGTTTGAGTGGCATCGTTCTCGGGTGACACGAACCGGACAGACCGCACTGTGTTCTGCAAGCTTTCCTTCATTCCCGAAGTGAAGCTAGCCACGTTGGTCTCGAGAGTTTTGCTGTACCCCGTGAAGCGGTATGACATTGCGCCTGTACCTTGGGCAACGTCCTTCTGGGCGACAGATTTCTGAGGATCGTTGTAGTCCTGGTTTTCGTACAGGATTACATCGAAGTTCTTCGTGTCCGACTTGAACAGCATCAGCTCGGTGATGGAGTTCCAATACTTGGCTTCGACTTCTGGCGTGCTATCAGAGTAGCACACACCGTAGCCGTCTCCAGAGTCGGGGGTCCCCAGCAAACAGGCTCGTCCAGCTTCCTCCACGTAGACTTCTTGGACAGAGTGATCACCGCTGATGTTGTACCCCGTGTTGGCCACATCTTTCGAGATCACATCAACATGCTCATCGAAAGGCACGTCCGTCACGCGAACGTTCGCTACAATGTCGCAGCCTTTGCCGAATTTGATACTCCCAATGGTACCCGGCGCTGTGATCGGATTCGCCTTCGTGCAGCTCTTCACTCGCTTACCGACGCAAAACTTGGATCCTGCGTAGTTTATCTGCTCGTAGAAACACACGGAGCAGTCAGCGGTGGCTTTGGGCAGGATGTTGAGCTTGCTTCGGAACTGGTTACACCACGCCTGGTCGTTTGAAGACGCAGCCGAAGCCGAGCAGATTGCAAGGGCGACGAAGGGGGTGAAGCGGACCATGTAGACCAAAGGGTTGAGTCGGACAAGCTGCTACTGCGACGCTCAGTAAATTGAGTTGTGATGTTTGGCACGACATGCCTCTCCCTTTACATTGCAGCGCTGGTCAGCGTGGAAGAGGAGGCCAAGTGGAGTTAGCCATCTGCACCTGCTCACACTGTTCGAACTATAATTACATGTAATGTAATAGCCACATGACACATGGAATCTGAAATAGCACAACACCTGAAATGAAAGCAGAAAAGTGAGCTCCATACGACGATACGTGGCTGGTGAGGATATATTAAAAAATAGCTTTACGGCAGAGGTTCTCCACCTTCTCGCATAACTCCAACAAAAGGCTTTGTCTGCAACTCCTGTGGTGCCATTAAGTTGTTTGTCTGGAACTGTACTGCTTTTTCAAGTTCTCATAATGCTGAGTTTCTGCGGGCGACACCGATGGAACCACCTGGGCAAGCGCCGTCATAAAGTGTTCTTGACTAACAGGTACACGCAGCTCTTGAGGCGACAACCGGTTGAGCAGCAGACGGATAGTCATGGGGCTGGAGGAGTAGCAGTCCTCCGCATTAATCTCCTCTGAAAAAAACAATCACAATTCACAAAAAAAACGATATATCAGAACGAGTCAGCCAACTCAACTGGCAACAACGCAATACGTACCGAGTTGTCTGTCAAGAGCTTCCACTCGATCCTTCAGTGCAGCAGCTAGAGCACTGGAACTGAGAGCGTAAAAGTCAGCGCCTGTAAAGTTCGAGGGGCAAAGCTCCACTACAGCATCTAAATCAGCATCTTCCGCCAGTGTAAACTTCCTCGTCTGCGCCTTCAACACCTTGAGTTGCGCTGATTTCTCGTTGCAAATACCAAGGTATAGTAACCGGTCAAAGCGCCCAGGACGCAGCAGTCCCGTTTCCAGCAGATCTGGGCGATTCGTAGCTCCAATCACAAACACTTGATCGTTCCCACTACCGCTAAGGCCATCGATCTCTGTTAGAAGCTGCGAAACGACACGGTCCATGACACCGCCAGAGTCTGACCCACGGCCCCGCATCGGTGCGAGCGAGTCCAGTTCATCGAAGAAGAGAATGCACGGTCGACAGCTACGAGCCTTGGCGAACACTTGTCGAACGTTCTTCTCACTTTCACCGATGTACATGTTGAGTAGCTCAGGGCCCTTAACACTGAGGAAGTTGAGGTTGCATTCAGTGGCGATCGCCTTGGCCAGGAGAGTCTTGCCTGTTCCTGGAGGTCCATACAGTAAAATGCCAGAGCGTTGGCGGACTCCACTGGCGAACAACTCTGGGTGCTTGATCGGTAGCTGCACCACATCTAAAATCTCATCCTTGACGTCTTCGAGACCGCCCACGTCAGTCCACTTCACATTCGGAATAGACGCATTGCCAATGTTGGCGGAAGACGCCTGGGCTTGCTGGTTCTGAGCTGCTTCCTCCATGTCCTTCGCTGATACACAGCACTTGCCTGGAAGATCTTCCGAGTCAGCAAACACCAGATCTTCCAGCGAAACACCACTGTAGTCCGTCTCATCACCAAGAATCCGCTCAATCGCAAGACTCCCAGCGTCTGCAAGCATTGCCGACAGCTCTCCGTACGTCCGACCTGCAGTTAACTGTGCAATCTCCGTCAACTCCACGTCCTCATCAAGCATTGTACATGCTGCCATATGCTCTAAGAACTCTACTCGCTTGGAAAGATCGGGCGCTTCGAGGTGCATTTCGTAAAGGAAGCACTGTCGGATAAACTTGGGAACTTCGTTGACGTCTTCTACGCACGCGATCAATGGGATACTGTGTTGGTTCTGACTGAGGGAGCGAATACACTCAGAAAGAACAGCACCGATCCGCAACTCCGCTTCCTCGTTGTCCTTCTCGACTGGGAAGAGGTGACTAATATAAAGGAGACAGGGCGCTAAAGCCTGAGCTTTCGACACGTAGTCACGTACATTTTCCAGCAGATGGAGCTCTGATTGTCCCGTGAGCTCCGTAAATGGAACCTCCACAGTAATAACTCCCAACTGCTTGGCCACTTGATGCACGAGCGTCGTCTTGCCGACACCTCGAGCTCCACTTAAAAGCACTGACACTGGGATCTCGCACAGCTGCGCTGGGTATAATATCTCATACAGCTCTTGCTGGGTAGTTGAAGGCAGTGCCGAGTCAACGATCGGAGCAGTACTACGATGTCTATTGTGTGTCAAGAATTGCTTGATGGTTGATTCATCAGGAGACGGAGCAGAAGTCGAAGAACCTTGCACAAGCTCCGTAGCGTCAGACACTGCCAACGCCAATGCATTTTTATTTTCTCCGTCCAATCTTTCGACTCGAAAAAACATAAGCGAAGTGTCCAGATCCAACGTCGGTGGCATAAGTTCTGTCACAGGTTCGGCAGCTTCGTCGTCTTTCGGCTTCATACAAGCAGCAGGCACTTTCACAGTCTTGTATGGCGCGTAGTTTTCTCTGTACCATTTGCTCTCTTTGGGTACATGGGACTGCGTCGTCTCGCGAAGCTCCACAGCAAAGATATCTCCCACTTGCATCACTTTGGGTGTTGCAAAGTGCGCTCGAATAGCGTCCAACAGTCCGTCACGTTGCTGTAACAGAGCGTGTTGACGACACGATAGACTAGCGACGAAAAGTGGAGCGATCATTGCATACGAAGCAGCTGCAGGTTGCGCTTGTTGTTTGCGACGGAACGGTGCAGATGGCTGCACTACCAATCCAAGCTCCTGTGGCAATGCAGTTCGGATACACAGCTGTATAATAGTAGCGAGGCATTAGATTGAGGGATGGACATTCACTGATACTGAACTACTCACTGAAACAGACACGTAGGTGGCTGTGGACGAGTGTAAGGGGATGCCGAGATTGAAGGCCAAAAGCGGCGACAGCGTCACGTCCCCATCCTCTTCCACTTTTTGCTCTTCACTCGCACCCACTGGAATATCCGGCAGTAAGCGCAATCTCGCCACGTGGAAGCGCTCTTGGAATTGAAGTGTCACGAACGAGTCGTGCACCACGCGGAGGCGACGCAGGAGTGCCACGTCGGAGGTTGTCAATATCGCGAGTGCGTCTCCGGATACAGCAGTGAGCGCTAAGGGCGGTGGTGATCTGTGGATGTTCCACACATGCGCACGCACTGTGTGCTGCTCTGGGGCGGCGTCGACGGCGAAAGACGAGAGCCACATGCATCCGACTCGGCAAGTGCGTAAGTGCAGCCATGATACGCAAGCAAACCACTCGAAGCTCAATGTGAGGTGCGTCACATTAAACACAACAAGCATGTGGACCACTTTACTGCTCCCTCAAACAACTTGTTGGCAACAAGATTTCGTCCAACAAGCACAGAGACGATGAGCAAGCCGGCGGAGAAAACGAACAAGCCGTCCACGGGCAAGGCGGCTCCCGCGACGAACGAGAAGGCGCCGGTGCTTGTGGTGGTGACTGAGGAGGACGACGAGTTTGAGGAGTTTGAAGACGCGGACTGGAGCGGGCAGGCGGAGGAGAAGGAAGCACACATCAAGCAACAATGGCAGGACGACTGGGATGTCGACGAGGCTGACGACGAGTTCTGCAACCAACTGCGGAAGGAGCTTCAGAAGCACAAGTAACTGCACAGCAAGCAGAAGATCGAGTGCGGCTGAAGTGGGGTTAAAGGCATGTAAGTCACGCCACAGCCACACTTTTGCATCGTAATTATCAGCAACAAGATGCTTGTCACGATGCAGCAGGCCGCAGAGTCGTGACTTAAACGCAGCGACATCGCGTTGAGCTGCAGTGTTTCTCTTGTTTTTGAGGTTCTCTCTATTTTTCTACCCAAACACTGGCAATACGACGATAAGAGCTCCATCTGTCCACAGTCTGTCGTTAATGTCGCCATCGTGTGCCTACTAGTGCTGCTTGTCCTGGAGGTGTGCGGGCACGTCCGGTTCGAAGAGCGCGTCGCGCTTCCACTCGGGCACGTACTGCTTGAACTGCGCTGCCTCCTTCTCGTCGTCCATGTCGAAAAAGTCCTCAGGCTTGACGTCAGCAAGGTTGGGGTTACGTGGACGGCGAGCCTCTTTAGCTTGTCTGGCAGCTTGCTCGGCCTTAGCCTTGGCTGCAGGGTTAAGCAGCAGTTGGGCCTCCTCCAGCGTCATGCGTGTGTTCATGAGTTTGTCCAAGGGGTCGCGGATCTTGAAGGTCTGGAAGCGGATGATGGGGAAACTGTTCTTAAGCTTAGCTTCCACCTCCTTCAGCACAGCAGGAGACGTGTTGAACTGTTGTACGATGAGTTTGCCCTCGTAGTGGCGCTGCAGGGCACCCCACCGACGGTCCTCGATGCCGTAACCCAAGCGTTTCTCGCCGCGATTCTCCGTGCCACGGATCACACCGCCCTGGGATGTGATAAGCGATGCGCAGTCTTGGAACACACGCGCCACATCCTTGGGTGGTGACTTGAGGTTGGTCAGTAGTACCTGCTTGTAGAGCGGCATGGCTTCTTGGCTAGCGCTTCGTGTGTGAGGTGCAGCGCTCGCGCCACCGGTCACAGCGGGCAATGATCATTGGTCAATTTGTTTAATATTAGCCAATAATGTTGGCGAGCTATTTCGTGGGCTCTTTTTAATTTTGGGGAGGCTCATTGATTAATTTCGGGAGCATGGAGACTCTTCCCGAATTTAGTGGGCCGGGTGGAGGCTGACGCAGGTGGACGCGGTACCAATACCGTAAGTGCGAACGCGCCCCTTTTCTGTATTTTTGGCTCGGGCCTTAAACAGGAGCGCGGCTAGGGATGCACTGTCATCGCGGCCGCGGTACCAATAAGTGCGAACGCCTGCCGCTACCGTCGCACGTTTTTGACCAATCAAAAGCGCTGCTGGGGATGCACTGTCTCGCGGCCACAAGCTCTGAAAGTGCGAACGCCTACCGCTACAGTCGTACGTTTTGACCAATCAAAAGGTGCAGCGGAGCCACATATGCACCATGTCTGGCAGGGCAGACCTTCACTTGAAAAAAAAACGCCATGTCTACCTGCTGATTGTTGATCTCTCTCCTTACTCGCTAATGCCTATGCCTCCGACGATCACGATCCCAACTGCGACTTCTGCTCCGGGACCTACTTCGCTTTCTCAACTCCGATCTTGATCTTGATCTCGAGCGGTCTTCATATCTCGTACAGAAGCTGCGGCTCCTCGACCTCCTGTGGCGTCGTCGCTCACTTTCCCTTACTCGATGTCTCTCACTGCTGCGCATGCGTCGAACACGCCCGTGATGATGCCCTCGAGCTTCCTCGGACCTCTCTCGGCGTTTAGAGCTGCGGACTTTTCTCCTCCGATTGTGATCGCCGCTCTCCTCTGATCGTTGATCTCTCTCCTTTGCTGTGGTTTTCGTGTTCATCACCTGCTGCTGCTGCTGCTCTGCCGACTTCCTGTCCTTGCCCCCTGCCATTTGCACGCGCACAGCCTTCCCGAGGATCTCCATGGATCCTTCGCCCTGGTATGCGTCAACCACTCGCTTCGCCGCATCTGGACTTGCAAACCGCACGAAGGCGAAGCCTGGAGGCTGCAATGGTAGCGTAAGAATCGTTACAAGTCCATGGACGTCGATGGCCGTACTCTGCGTGCGATCCATACACTGTGGATCGTCCCGAAGCGCGCAAACTTGTTTGTGAGGTGGATTTCCTTGGCCTTCGGCAACAAGTTCCCCACATACACGCGGCAGGCTTCCTCCGTCGCCGCCAGCGCCTGCTCTTCGCCTCCCATGCGTATTAATTATGGCACTAAAATTGTCCAGTTTCTGATCAGGTCTAGATTATAGAATAGAGCATTGATTTTTAGATCAGATATATTGCGTAATCGACCATCATTCTAGAATCTGATTATGACGTTGAAAAGGTCGGTAATCTGATTCTAGCAGGTTTGCTCTCCAGTCGTCTGCATACTCAGACACAAAAAGCTCTTATTCCGTTGCTTGGAATCAGTAAGCAGACGATTGAAGAGGCTCAGTTTTTGGCTGACTGCAGTAAAAAAATAGCGTGAAGTGCTCTCGCCACTTTCTTATTCTCCGCAACATAATGACGGACCTTATGAAGGAAATCGACGCACTAGACCGGGTACTGTTCCGCCTGGCAAGTGCAGATGACGAGCGCATGTTGCAAGTGCTGCAGTCGCTTCTGCCTCAACTTCTCACGCTCTTCCCGCGCTCGCTGACGACGCCGTTGGAGCAGCAGCTCAAGGACAAGGTGCCGGTTGCATACCAGCCTTTTAAAGACAACATCATGTCTTACGAACATAATTGAATTTTGCGCAGATCTTGCAAGTCGTTTCTCACATCAAGGCTCGTCTCCAGGCGCTGACTCGCCCCTTACTGCCGCTGGACGCGCTGTGCCAAGTGCTGCAGCGAGAGGATCTCTCCGTCTTCACGTACAACCTCGCCCTTCTCTTCATCGGTAAGAAAAACAACCGTTCGCGTTGTTATTTATGCTTATACTTTTGTGCATTCTGCGTGTTTAGAATTGGGATTCGAGGCTGCGTCGACGGAGGAGCAGACGAGAGTTTTGGCGACAGTATTCAAGAAGATCGCGAGCTTGTCGACTGCAAACCAGGAATCATTCTTCAGGCTTTTAGTGCGTGCACTGCCTGTCAGTGCTTCGACTGTAGCTCCGTGTAGGATGAATGCTGCTGAAGGAGAAGAGCAGGAGGACGAGGTAGGGACAACCAGCGAGCAGGTCTACGAATGCGACGCCAACAGTGACGCGATGCTGGATTTTATACTGGACCTGGTACTATATGAGCTGCCCTCCTCGACCACTACGGGTGCAATAACCTATGGCTTGATGACGTCGCGAGTGGAGCGATTGCAACGCGTCAAAGTGACCGAGTTACACCGTGAAGCTCTTTACGAACGTCAGCTGCACGCCCTGAAGCTTGTGAAAGAGATGGAACTCCCTACAAAACTCAAGATCCCTGTCTATGTAGCAGGAAGTGCTTCTTTCCACCACTCGGTGAAGGCATTTAGTGACGAGCAGCTCTCCCGTGCAATTAAGTACGAAGAGAAGGAGTTGGAGGACGCAGATGTGATGCGCAGACTGATGGCGTTGGTGCTCGGCAGCCAAGTGGCTCAGAGCTCCCATGCTTTCGAGGCTGCGGATGCAATTCTATTGGCCAATCGAACACGCTTGGCCGACGCGAGAATTTTACAGACGCTGACGCTGCTGTCGGCCTCTGAAGCTGCAACGAACGTCCTACCGTTGATGTTGCAACTGTTGTGCCAGTTAATGTTTGGCACTGAGCCGTCACGACCACCAAATGTGGCGAGCAAGATCAAGCTAGCAACTGTGCGTCTGTGTCAGTGGACTTTCCACCATTGCCAGCTCCCTGTGCTCGAAGGTTTGCTCGGCCCAGTGCTGCTCCCAACTCTGCTTCGCCTACTAATGAATCCACATGCCGACAGCGAGGCATCCAGCGCGGAGTTTGTGCGGCAATTCCGTCAAGGGGTCTATGATGCGCTGTCCGTACTTGCAACCCGCACGCCCGCACTGGTCGCTGCATCGGAACAGGCTTTCCAGGTGCTGCTTGTGCGTTGTCTTGCCGAAGAAGAGCATCGCACTGGTGCTGGGGCGAACGCTCTAAAGACGTTTACTTCTTTGGCAAGCGCATATGCGGCAGCAGCCACACCAGAAGTGAGGAGAACAATTCACCAAGAGCTGGTCGCGCTACTAAACGGATCGAAATTGTTCGATGGCAGCAAAAACTATGCTCGCGTTCGAGCTGCGATTGCTGCGTGGTGTGCTGAGCTGTTGGCAACTTCTGGTTTTGGAGGAAATGAGGACATTATGATGCGCTTTGCCGTGTTGCGCTGGGGGGCAGCCCCAGACGAAGACACTCGACGTCTGTCGGATAAAGCTTTATTCTCCAAGCCATTGCCATCGACGGGGGCATTGGCAAGAAGCCTGAAAGCTAATTACCCACAGAAGGATCTGAAGGCGAGCATGCGTGATGCCGGGGCAGCTGAGAGCTGCGCCCGATTCTGTGTCGAAATCTTGAAAGCCTCGCGCAACTCCAACAGCCAAGGAGACGCTGACGATCGGAGATGTGTGGTGGAGTACCTTGTACAGACGCTTTTGGGGACAGCAGGGTCCCAGTATTCCACCACAGCGACGCCTGTGTTGGTCTATGAAACAACAGCAAGCTCTTTGGTCGAAGTGTGTGGGTTTGACGCTGAAAGTGTGGGTGCCGTCTTGGCTGGTCAAGTGAAGGAGCTCTACGATATTGTTGTGGTTAGCCAAGATCGCATGTTCCTGTCGAACATTGCGGAAATTGTAGCATGTTCCTGCAGAGCTGGAGCGTTCACAGTCAGTCAAATCGTGACAGACATCATCAAGGTTGGCTTGAGTAAGCTCGAAGCAGACACGTGCTCAGGAAAACAGCTTTCGGGTGCTTTGTATATTCTTGGAAGTGCGTTGGGCTACCTTGGACAGAATTCTGCTCTCGTCAATGCTGCGTCAAGCGAAGAGATGCAGCTGGTTCTGTCTTGTTTCCAAAGGGTGGCAGACCTTTTGGAGAGGAAAGTTACGGAAGGATCAAACTTTGCTTCCTACCCGAGAAGTGAACTTGCTTTAAATGAGCATGTAGGGCTCCTACGCAGTGTCATGGATGGTACAGGTATCAGTGGTACCTTACAGTGCTTCATGCGAGGTTCTGAGGCTGGCGAGTGGAGTCGGCTTAAGGTGAAGACGCTTGGGTGTATGAGACGAGTGGTTGAGTGGAAGATAAAGGCTGTCCATTTTGATGATCAACTGAGTCCAAAGTTGGCAGCGTTGAAGCGAATTGCAATCGATAATCTCGGCCGAGCTGTGTCAGGGTTATCAGGAATCGCCACCTCGTCTGAGGCATCAACTGGCCTCGAAGCAATCTTGAACGTTCTGCTGGATCTCAGCAATGAGACGGATACTGAGCTCCAGTTCGACATTGGCCAAGTTCTTGTCGCACTCGGAACTCACGATGCTACTGAAGAGTTCGCAGCTGATCGCCAGTCCAAGTACGACAACTTCGCAGAAAATCGCGCAGCCATCATTTTTGAGCGCGTTTTGGCCGATTGTGCTGGATCTCGACAGCCGAAAGTTCGTCGAAACGCTGCGATTTGGCTGCTCTGTATGTGTGCAGCTGGTCTTGGACCGTCATCGGGAGGTGACGATGCACTAATGTCAGCTACGTCGTGGGGAAGCGTGCTTGGATCCTCCGCCTATTCAGAGTCAGTACTGGAAGTTCACGAGTTCTTTGTGACGATGCTGAACGACGCGAACGAAGTCTCAAAGGAAAGCGCAGTGAAGGGACTTGCTTACTTGCGACTCCGTGCACCGACCGACGACATGGGCGTTCAGTTCAGCGACAGTTTATTCCGTCGACTACGATGTTTCCGAGCCTTCGCGTCTACCGCTGATGCTGCCGATGACGATGAAAATACAGATAGAGGGAATGAGTCAGCGATAGCGCCAGCAACTGCTGCGTCTACGTCTACGTCGTCATCAAGCTCTACGGTGGAGAATGCAGCTTATCGTGAGGTCAGCAATGTTGCAGCAGACGTTGGTGACCCGGAGCTCATGTACGCGCTGCTTTACTTGAGCACCGCCGACCCAATATGGGCGTCATTGGCGTCATCGTCTACACCCACTACGTCTCTGCGATCCTGTAGCTTCTCGTTCGTCGTGACGGACAAAAAATTCCGCGCTTCCATCGTAGCCAAAGCTGGCAGTCAATGGATGGCCGAAGACTACTCCAACAAAACGAAACTGGTGCCGTGGCTGTACCTGCTCAAGTTTCATGCAAATTGCAGAGTGGCTGCAGTCATGGGCAACTTGTGGGAGTTTGCCAAGGGGAATCCCGCCACTGTCACCACAGCAAAAGGAGAAAAAACGTTGCTTCGACAAAACTGGACGCTTCTGTTCCAGTTCGCTTTGGCACGACTGGAGAACGCCCGGAATTTCAAGTACCGTGAAGCTGCGTGTCTCGCACTTATTGACCTGCTTAACGGATCTGAGGCTGAGGACGTGCGAGATGACTTCTTACGACTTTGGAAAACGGCGTCGCGTGCGGTAGACGATGTCATGGAGGCGGTTGCTCTCTCTGGGGTAAAGCTCTATCGCTATCTCGGCGAACTGAGCATGCGTGTAGCTGCAAGTGATGCATCGTGTCGCTCTCAACTATTGGAGTTCCTCGTTGAAAATGGAATCGTAAGCAAAAACACCATCTGTCGTGCACTGAGTATTGACGTATTGCTACGTCTCGTGAAGACGCTGAAGGCTGTTGACATGCAAGACCGCTTGGCGCCGCTGCTGTTGAAGCTTCTCGAGTATTTGTCGTCGCTGGAAATGCCCGAGTTGCAGTACGCGCAGTTCCACGTGGAAAAGAAGGACCAACTGGAGCGTCTGCGAGTGTCCATCAGTCAGGCAGGACCTGTCGGTCAATTGCTGGAGTTGGCGACGACTCGTCTGAAAGAGCTTGCCGACTCTCCAACGTGTGTGGCGGTAGTCTCTGAGCTCGTTCGTGGCGTCTCCAATCTGCTCAAGTTCGGCGTCGGACTCAACACTCGTGTGGGGACTGCCAATTTTGTAGTGACGTTAGCAGGTGAACTTCCGTTTGAGCTTCGAAAGTGCAACGGAGCTGAACTGCTGCTGCGTCGTGTGTTTATCCCGTACGCGGGTGCCAAGACTGCGGCCGAAAACGATCAATATGGAGACGAAGAGAGCAGATACGGTGCAGGTCATTCATCCGAGCAGACTGATGCGAGTTTGACGGCGACGTCAGGATTGGCGGATGGGTTGGTCATCCAAAGTTACTGTCGAGCTGCTGCGTATTTGTGTCCCCTGGTGGATGCTTGTACAGTTCGTGACTACGTGCGCTCGGGCATCTTCGCTTTCAACAAGGCTGCTAGTGAAGGTTCCAGCCCTTCGCCCTCTCCTCAGAGCCACAGCGACGAAGACGTTGTCATGGATGAAGCAGAAGAAACTGTGTCGAAGTCACCCCAGGTTTATACAAGCCGATACTTGCTGATCAGCGCACTAGCAACCAAAGAGCTCGTGAACAAGGTCCCGCCTGTCGCCGATGCAGGCACCGTGGTGACTGACGATCTGCGCAACACTTGGTACTGCGCGCATGTGTTCACTGCAGCATTTATCGGGCAGTTTGCTGCTACAGACGCGCTGAAGAACTCATGGGTGGCCGTGCTGGACGAGTTACCACCCACTGTTTTATACGCTTCGAGCTCCTTGGACGCTGTTTTGCACTCAATTACTTTGCTATTGGCCCATCCAGCTTGGGATACGCGACGACAGGCGGCACGTGCATTGCAGGCGATTTTTGCGAGTTCAACGTACCGTTCACGACTGGCCATGGAGCAAGTTGAGCGCATCTGGCAGGAATTAATCGATGCTGTACCAGGTCGTCTTTGGAGAGGCAAGGGTGTCATTCTGGAGTCAATTGTCTCGTTGGTGGCTGTAAAAGGGGAGAGCACTGCTGATGGCGAGTGGATGCAGAAGCTGTCCCTACTTCTGCTTGATGAGTGTGCTCGTGCCTGGAAGAACCAGGATATCGCTTACCTCGAGAGTGCCATCGTGAACCTGGGGAGGTTTTCGGCGTTGTTACCAGCCGAGCAGAGTCAATTGCGTGGTTCCAATGTGCGATCGCTGAGAGGCGCATTTGCTGAGTGGATGATTGGGAACGAAGCGGATTCATCCAAGTCAACAAAGCCGTCGTTGCCTCCGTTACTGATCAAATGCGTTTTCGAGGCGCTTGGACTCATGTGGCCAGCAGCACGATCGAGCACGAACGACAGAAATGCTGAGACCACAGTGGAGACCATGCTGTGGCTGTGTACTAGTGTGGAATCGCCTCATTTGGCCGCCTGGAGTGTTCGCAAAGCCATTTTTCAGGCATTGACTGCAGTGGCGGAGCGTGCACCGGCGGAGGCGCTTCTCAACGACAAAAATGCACTGGAGCGTGTGGTTGATACTTGCTGTGGATCGTTTGGTGTGGCTGATGGCAAGTATTCGATGGTGCGTGTAGCTGCGGCTGGAGCGCTTACGGCGTTGCTCGAACGAGCACAGAGTGACTCGGACGTGGCTCTGCGGCTAGTTGTGCAGCGGGAACGCGTGCTAACTGCAGTGCAGACACTGCTACGTAGCGACGAAGCGTCGGAACAGCAAGCGGCTTTCAATTTGAAGTCACAACTAATGCAGGTACCGTAGATTCGACCATCTACCGATATATTATACGTTAACCGAGAATATCGCATTTCAGTGAGGACGCCCAGTACATGTATTAATAGTTTTGTTATACGGCTCGATCGACACCCACTACTGACGGCTGAAATCGATTAGTCTGCAAGCAAGCGAGCAATCAAATACAGTTTGTATAATTTACATATTTGGTACCAAAATCAAGCAGCGCCATAAAAGGAAGTATTACACAATCTAAAAGTTCTAACTGTCAAAAATTGATGGAACTATCAGTCCCTTTTGGAGAAATATGCAGTGGGTCGCAACGGTCAGTGACTACTACTATTAGATGGAGTCGAACATTAAGAAATGAAAAAAAAAATAAGCAGCGACGAGTCCAATTTGTAAGCGGAGGAGTGCACAATTACTGAGCAGAAACAGTAAAAGGGGAGTCGAACATAGAGGCTCAATTTCGCACTTAAAAAGAGACAATTTGCATTTTCTAAAGCGACGACTCGCCCAGACACTGCTGTGGCGCCGCAACAGGCAGCGTTCTTAAATCCCACCTCTTTGGCAGCAGCTTGGGAGGGATGGCATAGTGGGTGGGAGGTATAATGTTTTTTTAATTGTTGTTTAATGGAATTATTTGAATGTTTTCCGAAGTTTATTCTTGTAATGTAGTACCCAAGTTCTGGCAAATGCCTTTGTGCGAAAGTGAAATTGGTGAGTTAGGAAGTCGATCATAACAGGTCACGCGAAAGCATAACTTAATAAACATAAGCTCTATGCAAACCTGAAGCAGTGTACCTTCGGGTCGAGCGAGATACCCGTCCTTGGGTGTCACTCCGGGAAGAACAGCGTATGCCCTAACCCAGAAAAGGTAAGAGTGATTAATGAATGGCCTACGCCATCCAACGTGAAGGAACGAGGTAGTGCCTTGGGCTTGCAATGTACTTGTCCAAGTACGCTGAGAATTACGTGGGCAAGATTCGCCCGCTGTCGCAGCTTCCTAAGAAGAAAGCTAAGTAAAAATGGACTGCCGAGTGTTAGCAGGTTTTCGATACAGTCAAGCAGAGTTTGACGGAGGCGCCGGTCTTGGCAGCCCAATATCCCAATCACCGTCCCAATTGACATCATCGGCATCTTCTTAATCTTCAGGTTCTTCCGGAAGCTCAGGGTCTCATCAGAATTGAGGCCCGTGCACTCGCTCGCCCCTCGTTCCATCAAGTCCGGGTCTGTGGCAATGACGCACGTTGATATCTCAAGCGTCAGGTCACCCTCATCACAACTCTCGCCTTCTTCAGCTGACGAATCCTGTCAATTCTATAAGGTCATAAGTAGGATGTTATGTTAGATGCTGTAGACACCCCGAATCAATATTTTAACTGCTATCAGCATAACGTACTTCTTCACAGCCGCTACTTGCTTCCTGGAGAATTGCACGACGGCGCGCTTTTACCGGCAGTTGTGGTAATCTTTTTGTCGTATACCTCCTCTTCCTTCAAGGGTCGGGTAGTCCGCGGCTGTTCAGGGAGTACGGTCTAGTTCAGTGGCTGCAGGAACGGTAGATAGGAACACTAGTGAGTCGAGAATAAAAGTTTGTTGATTGGTTTGGCTTCCTCTTGAGTAGAAGGAGGGAAATATAAGACTGAGAGCTAACCGGAAGAGAGGTCTAACACCTTCTCGACCTTACATACACTACACTACTTCTTAAAAAAAAGAGAAGGATTCACTTCGTTTGTTGTCAGCCCTCGTGGGACAACGGAGAGCTTCTGGGAAGGGGCTTGATGATGCGAGGTGCTTTGGTCCCGCGACGCTAAGACACCGGCGTTCTGGGGCCCCCTTATAGGACCACCCTAACGGGCTCGGCCAGGGGCACGTGCGTTGTCGAGTTCAACGGGAACCACCCTGACGGGACGGCCGGACGAGGAGTGATTCCAGGGCCTCGAGTCATCCCGACGGGAGGCAGAGCTCCTGGAATGACCCCTCCGTTCCCGGGTACGGGACATCCTCCTCAACTTGTCGTTCGTCGTCCTTGGCGAACGGATCCTCTGCGTACATCTCTCATGTTAGTCCTATTGACTCCGTCGTTAGTAACTTCGTCAGACAGGGGAGGCTGGGACGCTTCAGGGTAGTCCTCGGGGCGGTCCTCGACGTAGTCAGGGTCGGTGGCTTGAAAGTCATACAACACTTCAACGTCGTCGTCGACCCGTAGGCGTTCGATGTTCCGGGCTTCGACCATACTACGCTGGGAAGCGTTTCGGCGGGTACTTGTCAAAGCTAATTCGACCACAACTTTAGGGGAGACAGTTCTGAGGGGGCTTCCCTCGTCGTATTGACGACAAGCGTGAGATACCACACCGGCGGCCACCACGACAAGAGTGTCGGCGAGACTCCAGCCGGTCCACTCGAGGCAGTAGTTGGTAGCTAGTAGGAGCAATAGTACAGTCCCCACACCCACAGGTCCCAGGAGTACGAACTCCACCAGATCAAAGGCGTTGATCGGGATGTACAGCAGCAGGGACATGCATAGTGGTACCAGCCAGCAGGTGGCTTCTCCCACCGCGTACAGGCGCATCCAGGTGGCCTTGAGAGCGTCCCAGAAAGCGTACCAATAGCGTATGCTCGAGTCTCTTGTACGGAGGAGGACTTCTGGGATGTAGTCGGAGAATGTCACCTTGCTGGCGATCCACCAACTCCGCAACATCCGTCCATAACGACCATACTTCTCTTCTCCTTTGAGTAGAACAATAGGAGGCACAGTGAATAGCGCACTCCATACTCCATACGCGTAGGTAGCACCCCGAAGTTGTCGAAGTTCGCTAGCTTGAAGTACGTATCGGTACAACGACGCACAGTCGCCCCAGATATCGCAGCTCATCTTGACCACACGCCACACTTGGACCAGGAACTCCCAGGTAACGTTACGTAGAGGAGTCGTTAGGACCCAGACCGTTACGGCCCCTACGTACACGGGCCACAGCTCCCAGCGGGCGTACTCGTAGAAAACGCTAGCGTGAGGTTCCATTTAGATGAGAGAACACTCGGCAAATAAGAAACTGAGTACACCCGGAGCGACCCTTCTCGACGTCGTTCGACCCCCATTCGTCTTAGTCGCTATCCATCTGTCAAATCCAGTAGCTGGGAAAGGAGAACTCCGATTCTTCGTCCTTTTCAGGAGCCTCTCTTGCACCCAATATACAGTTATCACAGGAACCTCGGGAGAGACAGGGACGGAGGTCCAGGTACCGACGGGCAATCTTCCGGCTCATTTGGCAATTTTGCCCCGACCTCAGACGCTACCCTCGGTACCCGCTCTCTTCATCACCCCAGTATGGGCACCTCGCGCGGAACGGCGCTGCGCCGACTCAAGGCCGTCTGGAACGTTGAGTCTTCGGACTCCGACGGCTCTTCTTCTGATGACACTCCGGCCGACGAGCGCTTCTGGATTCTCATGCGAGACGTCCTAGCCGCAAATGCTAGCTCCATCGGCTTCGAGCTTCTGGATGACATCGCCGCCGCGATCTTGGACGACACGGGGAAGGCTTCGGACGCTTTGACGGGGCCGGTTGTTATCATGCCTAAGCCGCCTCGGCAACCGACTCGCGGGAAGCCGCCTCAGCACCCACGCTTCACGCAGGACGGTCGATTTCCGCTCAAGAGCATCAGCACTGGCTCGACTAAGAGGAAGACGATTACGGAGAGTCCTCGTTCCGGCAAGAAGCGTCCGAGTCACCTGTGGTCTTCGTTCGCGTTACCATTCAAGCTGTCGGACACGACTCCTTCTCCCGTAGTCGATGATCTGAAACGGGTTTATTACGAGGCGGCCGAGCTAGGTCAATAACCGTACCAGCTGGTGTATCCGTGGCCGGGCTCGCACTTGTGGTACAACCCGCAAGAGTACCCGCACGTGCACGCTTCTCACTGGCGTTTCTGGAATGAGAACCGTTCCAAGCTCTGGGATTGGCAGGCGAACGTTCCGTTGAGGACCTCCAACGCTCAGACTCAGCGGCGCAAGGCTAAGATGGCGGCAGTAGTCGCACGCGTCTGGTTCCTGAGTATTTGTATCGAGACCTGGGGCTACTTCGGCTTCCTTCGTTTATTTGAGAGCTGCGCGCACCGTCGCCGCCTTATGTGGATGGGGGGGACAGCCTGGTCGGAACGCTCCAGACGCCAAGTCCTACAACGTCCCAGTCATTGACAGCTTGTCCAAACTTTACTCGCGTGACTCGGGAGCGTACTCGCGAAAAGTGAAGAACGCTCTCAAACCGTTCCGGATCGATGAGGGAGGTTTCACGACCATCCCGGAGTTGTTGGAGCACACTGGAGCCCTGGACCCTAACAGCTCGAAGCCCGACAGTCAGCTCACGGACCGGGCGTTGGCTCTCGTTCTGCTGGACATAAAGTCGAAGGAGGATCACGAACCTCATTGGGTAGGAGATCGTTCGAAGGGGGTCTGGCAAGCGCTAAGTCACTGCTCGCGTCGTCAGAAGATGTCGGCCAAGCTCTCGCGCGAACGGGAGAAAGGAGCTCTTCGAACACCCAAGGTAACCCCCTTAGACTCGTCTAAAGCGGACACGGCGGGATACGCGGCGTATGAGCGTACTGACGGCACTTACACGGCGATTTGGGAGGAAGCGAGTGAGGAAGAGTCGGCTTACGAGGAAGATGAAGCCGAGAGCGACTCTGAAGAACTCCGTCCCGTTAAGAAGACGCTGCGCCTTTCTTCTAGTTCCGACGAGAGTTCGGAGGACGACGAGCTTCCCAACAAGCGTCTACAGCTCTCTCACAAGTCTCTGAGGGCGAAGGAGCGCGCGAAGCGTTCCCGTTTCCCGTCTCGCAGTTCTACCTCCCTGAAGAAGTCTCGAGTAAGTTCGTCGCGCAAGCGGTCCCCTTCACCTTCACGCGCGAAAGGCAAACTCAAAGCGCGCGCTGCTTCGCCAGAACGTTCGGTTTCTCCCTTACGATCACGATCGAAGTCCCCAGTGCGCAAGAAGTCCCGTCGGTCACGTTCGGAGGAGCGTCCTGCGTCTCAGTCGAAGTCTCCGACGAAGTCTTCGGCCACCAAGGCGAGTAGGGAGTCCAGGCGGGACAAAGTAAGATCACCTTCGCACGCGAAGGGGAGTAAAGCCACTTTCCGACAAACCAACCGACGGCAAAACGCCGACTTACCCGTCAGCTCCAGCGTCGCGGGACGGTACGCGTAAGCGGTCGCAGTCGCGTTCGGCGTCTTCCTTGAAGAAGGTAGCGCCTCCTAAGGGACGCTCGACCTCGCGGTCTCCGTCAGCACCTCGGAAGTCGAGCTCGCCGGGGGAGCACTCTGTTCCTAATTCGCCGGCTAAGAGATCCGACAAAACAGTCTAACGTGAGGCCGTCGAGAAGTTAGTGATTCGTACGAGTCCAGAACCGTTCCTCACGGGATGAGTGTAAGAGTACTGGTATCGTCTTCTCTTTTTAAGTTTCTTTTTGTTTTTCACCATGATTCGTGCCCATTTGTTGTTTTTGTTCTTCCTCTTGAGATCGCGGTAAAATTGTTTTTCTTTTCGGTATGTAGGAGATCAGCCACTTGTGAAGTAGAATCCAAAAAACATACAGAGTCGTAAGAAGTGTTCTTCAGGACACTTCCGAGGGAGGCGGGGTCGTGAGCTTACTCAGGCTCATTGGATCGACCCACGACGACTCCCTTTCCCTAGAAGAGTAGCTCTTCTTCGTCAACGGCGGCGTTAGCATCTTCCAACCGCGCGCTGCGACGTAGTTCTGGTAGGTCTCCCTCTCGACGACGGGTTTCTTCGAACGCCTTGATCAGAGCAGCGTAGGTGGGTAATAGTGTGTTTCATGGTCTCCAAAGAGTCTCATAGGTAGCCAACAACACCAGGAACTGCTCTTCACGGTTCTTTTTGCGTCGGGCGATTATGTCGATCACGGAGCAAGGAACTCCGGTCAGGGCCGTTTCTTCCCCTCCAATCAGGAGTCTCTCTACGAAGCTAGTAGACGAGAGGTCCTCTTCCGATAAAGGTCCGTCGTCGTCAACACCCGGACTCGACTGGACCCCATCGGGTACTTCGGAAGGGAACGGTCGGCTCCACCGCCCTTAAAACGTTTCGACCTATTGACGTTAATGGTCACGACTCGGTGGGGGTGAGAAGGGATGGCCACTCGATAGGAGTTCTCTCCCACAGTCCCGACCACACGGTACGGACCATGCCACGCGAAAGCGAGTTTCTTCGTGGTCTTTTTCCCGCGACGAGCTCGGAAGTACTGGTAGACCCACACCGGGTCTCCCTCCTTGAACTTAATCGATACCTGGTTGCTCAGTCGTTGCTCGTGTCTGCCCTGGGCCTTCAAGAGTTGGCGCTCTACTAATCGTCTCGTATCTCGTAGAGATAAGAATAGCTTTCGCCGGTAACTAGCGACTTCGTTACTCTTCCACTCGTTGTTCGTGTTGAGAAACGCGAGGTCCAGGGGTAACACCGGGTCCCGGCTATACAGGCTGAAGAACGGTGAGTCCTTAAGGGCCTCGTGATAAGACGAACGGTATGCGAACAGTACTCTGGGAAGGTATAAGTCCCATTCGTTTCGAGCCTCGTTGACATACATCTTAAGCATCCCGATCAGCGTGCCGTTGAAGCGTTCGACTAACCCCTGAGTCTGAAGGTGATTAGCAGCTCCAAACAACTTCTTGATCCCCAGTGTTTCGTAGAAGGATCGGGCCAAGTTTGAGATGAAGTTGGATCCTTGGTCGCTTAGTAATTTCTCGGGGACTCCGTGCCGCGAGATCACTTCGCTCACCATAACTTCCACGAACGTTACAGTGTCTAAGCGGGCCCCAGGGGACGCTTCGACCCATCGAGTGAAATAGTCGGCGAAGACGAGTATGAACTTGTTGCCTCGAGGAGTAGCCACTAAGGGACCTATGGCATCCACCACCAATAGCGAGAAAGGTCCGGATAGTTCTTGTACTGGCATTCGCTGCATCCGGCCATTTCTCCAGGGGCGATAGCCTTCACCACTGCCGCAAACGGTGCATTCCCGAACATATTCGGCCACATCCTTCTTCCAGCCGTGCCAGTAAGCGTGCTTGCGCACTTTGTCGAGTGTCTTAGTAACTCCGACATGAGTGGCAAGTACATCCTTATGACAGTGATGCAGTACAGTTGATATGAAAGGCAGGGGAATCACAGCAACTTCAAGAGTAGACGCGGGTCCAGCGCGAGCCTTCAGGTGTACGCGACGCATGAGCACTCCGTTCTTTACCGAGTAGTTAGGGGCCATCAGCAGGATTTTAGTGCGCATTTGAGGGTCCAGAGCTAGAGCTCCATCGCTAAGGAACGCTATCATAGCTTGGATCCAGGGTGTCCTCTTCTGTTCTTCCACGAAGCGAGTTTGTTGTAGCCCGAACACATCAACTGGGGACACCAGGAGTTGGTCGGTAACCTCTTCTTCGTCGGGGGACGCCACGAGACCAGTTTCGCCTGCGTCCTCGGGCAAGGGCCCTGAAGGGAGCAGAGTCGAGTCGAGAGGCGCAGTCTCCCCGACTTCGACAGTACTAGGAGGGGACTCGTCAGCATCGTTGAGTAGCTCCGCCATAGAGATAGCATTGATGGTTTGGGTATGCAGCCTGGACAGACCATCCACATGACCCATTGAAGTACCAGGCTTGTGGAACACCTTGAAACGTAATTGAGACAACTCCATGGCCCACCTAGCCAGCTTAGCGTTACTCGTACGATTAGTTTCGTTAAATACCCACGTCAAAGCTTTGTGATCCGTGTATAGGTCGAACTCGCAGCGGTCCAGGTAGCAGCGGAACTTGCGTGTGGCCTAAACGATACCCCAGCACTCGATCTCCGAAGTACCGTCCTCCTTATGGACCCAGTTCTTCTCGGAGCCAACCAGTAGCTTGCTCGCATAGGCTACGACTCTCTCGCGCTCATCCACGGTTTGCATCAAGCACGCTCCTACAGCGAGTTTAGAAGAGTCCACATATAGATGGAAACGCTTCGAAAAGTCGGGATACACCAGGATAGGAGGTTCCACCAGCTTACGCTTTAGTTGCAGGAAAGCGGCCTCGCAGTCGTCGCTCCAAAGGAATCGGGATCCCTTCATCTTGAGCCGTTCGATTGGGGCTGATATGGCCGCGTATCCCGGGATGTACCGCCTGAAGTAACTAGTCAAACCCAGGAACGCCCTCACAGTGTGCAAGTCGTGTGGTCTGAGCACGTTCATCACCGACTTGACCTTCTCGGGGTTGGGCAAGATGCCAGACGGAGTGACGATGTGTCCCAAGAACGCTACTTGGTCACGAGCCCACTTACACTTTTTCATCTTGAGCTTGAATCCAGCAGCACGGAACCGTTCCAAGACTTGTTTTTAGTCGTACTAGGTGGGTAGGAAAGTCTTCACTGAAGACCACGCAGTCGACGAGGTACACTAGACAAGTCCGCCACTTAAGGTTAACAAGCACAGTCTCCATCCGTCGTTCGAAGGCCGGTACGGCATTACACAGTCCGAACGGCATTACGAGCCACTCGAAGAGGCCATATTTGCAGGTGAAGGCAGTCTTCTCCACGCTATCCGCTGCCATCGGGACATTCCAGTAGCCGGATGCTTTGTCCATTGTAGCGAACAGCTTAGCGTTGCCTAGCACATCTAGAATGTCATCGATGAGCGGCATCGGGTAGCTGTCCTTGATAGTCACAGCGTTCAGTCTTCGATAGTCGATGCAGAACCGTATCCCGCCGTCAGGTTTGCGGATCATAAGCACCGGGCTCGCCCAAGGGCTAGAAGAGGGTCGTATGAGTTCTTGCTTTAAGTACTCTTGTATCTCGGACTCCATTACGTCTCCTTCCGCCTTGGACACTCGGTAAGGGGGTTGCTTTATAGGCGGGTGCTTTCCAGTATCAATAGAATACTCGAATAGGCTCGTACGTCCGGGGCGCATCGAGGTTTCGACGAACATGTCCTTGAACGGTTGGAGGAACTCCGTGAATATTCTCTTCTGTTCGCTCCCCAATTTAGACTCGTCCAGGTCGACGTGGAGCTCCTCCTTGAGTACTGGGTCCAGTCCAGGTACGGATTCCTGAGCGACTTCGGTCGCCGTATTAGAGGCGCTAATGACCGAGTGGACCCACAGGTCTTGAGCGCTTTGGTCCATAGTCAGGGCCTCGCCGGGCAGGGCGGTTTCGTGCTTCACACTCGCAGTGGCTCCTAGCTGAAGCGCTGTCTCGGGAATTACCGTAACACTCGCCAGTCTAGTGCTTCTCTTTATGACTGTGTTCTCGATAGAGGGGTTGCATACTTCCACGATCACTAGGTCGTTATACACAGTGCACAGAGTCCTAGCAACTTTAATGGAGTCATCCAGCGCAGTAAGCCCCTCTACAAGGACGGTGGTTCCGTCACTCAGTTGACCTTGAGCCTCCGCAACTACTAGAGCTTGTCCACCCGGACAGAGCCGAATGGTAGAAGAGATGCGGGGCAGGTAAGATTCTTCCACCCGAGGAGACCCCAGAGGGAACACCTCTCTCGTGTCCTTTAGCGGAACTGTATTCTCGTCCAAGTCCACCACGGCGCGAAAGTCCTTGAGAGCATTGGTGCCCAGTATGGCGTCGACGTGTAGCTTAGGTACGACGGCAAACGGTATTCTCTTCTCGACAGAGCCCAATGTCACCGGCAGGTAGATTACTCCTTCTATATCGAGCGCAGACCCGGACACACCGTTCAGACTACCAACGTAGGGTATGAGAGGAGAGTTAGTTAAGCCGAGACACTTCAATACCCGCCTATGCACTAGGCACGCTACGGCTCCGGAGTCGATGAGAAGTTCGGCCGGGAGGTTCTCGACAAACCCCACACGATAGAGCCTCTACGCCCCCCCCCCCCCCCCCCCACTGATCCGATTACTCGCTTGCCGAGGGGAACGATTCCTTTTTCCTCGTCAGCGGACCAGTTATTAGTAGAGCTCGGTACTTCCACCAGGCCTGGCTTGGGGCGAGGTTTTGGAGCGTCAACGACGACGTTCACATAGCCGTACAACCCGTTTTCCTTATCCCGGGACGAACAGTTCGGTCCGAGGGCGTCGGTACGGTCGCTGAACAGAGAGGAGCAGTCGAAACTGACCTGCTTCGGGGCAGGAGAGCACCTAGGATCAGGGTCCTTCCAACGACAGAGTCGGCAGGGTGAACTCCTCTCGAGGATCTTCAAGCGTAGTTGATCAGCCTCCTCCTCGTAGAGGTCCGAAATTCTTTTAGTTAGTAACTCTTTTGACCGCGAGTCTGTGGGAACAACGAGGCGATCGATCCATCCCTTGATTCGGCTTAGGAGATCTTGGAGCTTCGAGGGGGGCGGGGAGTCATCTTTCTTTTCTTCTTCTAGCGATCCTTCGCCAATACACCCTTCGCACCAGTCACCTCCACCTGAAGCTTCAGCCTTTACGAGGAAGTATACTGCTCGTCGCACCATGGCACTCCAAGGGTCAGGCACGATACCGCGAGAGTCCAGCAAACCGTACTCGGTTTCGCCGAGGTCGGGGGGGGGGGGGGGGGGGGGGGGGCTTTTCGGAGAACTTCCCAGGGTCAGCGCGATATTGTCTTCCACTACAGAGGGGTCCACGGGACACTCTTCTCCTGGTAGAGGAGGTACCTTCAGCTCCGGGAAGTGTACTATCGTCTTAGGCGCATCCTGCCACGAGAATCTCTTCGTCGCAGTCCCTCCCCCTTCGTCGCGGTAATCGGAGTCGTCCGAAGTTACAGAGTTGATCCGTTCCGGTCTTTCTTCTTTGAAATTACGGTTGGCTCGCTTCGCTTCTCCGAATGAGGCCAGCGTCTTTTAGAACCATTCCAACCAGTATTCAGGAGTAGATAGCCGACCGGGGAAAGAATCTCGGGTCCTCGCTAGTTGTTCTTCGGGAATGCCTAGTAAGCCACTCAACTCGGCAAGAGACAACTCCTTCGACTATTCCGCATTCTCGACTAACCGGCGCTTTAGTTCTACCTCATCGAGAGGGAACAGTCGGTCTTCGAGCTCTTTGTCATATTCTTCTTTCTCTTCAGCCAGCTCGGAGGGCTTACCTGCTTCCAAAGTATCTGGTTCTTCTTTGGTGAACACCCTCGCGAAGGAGGGCTCCTTTTCCGGTTCACCCTTTGGTGACTTAGTACTGGCGACGTCCTCAGAGTCCTTTTCGGAGGCGTCGTTTCTCCCGGGCGGGGTCACGTCTTTCTCCCGCTCGCGAGGCTCCGCCTTCGAGACTGGAACACTAACTTCGGTAGTTCCATATTCTTCTCGGGGCGGGCTTTTGAGTACCTCCGTCACGTCTTGGAGTAACTCCTCCTGTATAGGGTAGTCATTGGACTCACCCTTCTCCTCGTCTTGATCTAGCACGCTCGAAACCACACTCTTTTGGTTCGTTGACGTCGACGGGTAGTCTCGTTCCGCCGAGGACGCCTGAGGTCGCTGCTCTTCCGTCTCTCCTTCCTTGCTTAGTTTTTCGTTCACTGTTTCGATTTCGCTCTCTTGGTCATCTCTCGTAACCACTCTTAGGCTCGCATGGGGGCGTTCGTCGACGTTCGTGGCTATTGCGGGACCGTCCCATACGGGTCCCGAGCCTACTTCTTTTACAGATGCTTCTTTCTCCATCCTCCAACTGTCGTTAGCGTTTGTGGCTACCGATACCCCGTTCCACACGGGCGCCGTACGTCCTTCATCCACAAGCGGCAGTATTTCTTCAGTTCTCGTCATATGTTCGTTGCTTACGGTCGTTTCATTTCTTCCCAGTAAGGCAGAACTCATCCCACCTCCAACGGGACACACTTCATACCTCTTGGTCGACTCCTCCGCGGAGTTCAAAGTGTTCCCATTTGTGTCAATCCATAGACAAGAGGAAGGAGCGACACTCCCTTCCCCTCCCTCTCGCCCCCATCATTGCTGGTTGGGTTCTTGTCCTAGGACAGGTCCCACCGTTGCCCCAGCCGGACCGCCGAGTCTCTTCAGCGACGTCTTTAGAGGGCACTCTGCCAACATGTGACTCGATTCATCACATAGGAAGCACTTGCGACCGTTCCTCGGCTGGGTGTTCCGAAATCTGCTAGGAGGGTCACGCTCACACTCAGGACCAATGTGACCCACTTCTTTACAGTGAGGACAGGTGGCTTTGCCGCGTCGACAGTGAATTCGACTACACCCCAGAGTGTGACACCGACCGCACACGAGAGGACCATCTTGAGTGCGTAAGTCCGGACCCACACGAACACCCCGGATAGGCGTAATAGGAAGCGTTCCGGTAGGTTGATAGTGCAGAGAGGGGTTCGGATCAGGAGGAGAGTAGGCAGCAGCTACATTCATCACCGGGGGAGCATAGGCGGTCATCAGGGGACGCTCCATCAACTGCTGTTGCTGTTGAAGTTGTTGCTGTTGCTGCTGAGCGAGTAGATTCTGCGTCTGCTGCATCATGTTCATCATGCGTTCGAGGACAGCGTTTTCTTGGGAAACTTTAGGGGACGGCACATTGTCGAACTCGGAGTCGTCTTCAACCGGACAATGCATATTCGTGAGGAGTAACATGGCCACAGCCGCAGGGATGGAGTCAATCATTGTCGTGGTGAGAGCGTTCCTCCAATCTCGGTTCCGAAGTCCAGACAAGAAGTACTGGTAACGCATCTGAGGATCGTAGCACTGAGCATCATCGCAGAGGCTCGAAATCATGTCGCCCCACACTTCGGCGGACATTCCCCTGGGTCGCTTAGTGTTCTTAAGGTTCTCAATCAGTTGCAACGGGGTTTGACTGATGAACTGGTTGTGGAACCGAGTTCTCAGAGCCTCAAAGCTGTTGATGCGCGAGTACATCCACCAATCTTCGCCGACCTTGCCTTTCAAGCACTCCCGGAAAGCGCTAAGTCACAGGGGTTCGTCCAGCCCGATAGTGGCGTTCTCGAAGGCCTCCCAGAAGGATCGAGCTTTCTCTACCGACGCTCCTTCCGAGTAAAATGGTTGGAGCATGCGGATAGCATTCCGGATGTTAGTGGGCATACCATACTGGCCACTAGTCGTCGAAGGCGTATTACCATACGTAGGCGATGAGTAGTAGGGGTTACCTCCATATTCCCCATACGCAAGACCTTGATGGGTCCCGGCAGAAGCCGTAGTTCCTCTGTTTCCTCGTGAAGCTCGGGCCGTTCCCGTAGGGTCGACTCCGTACGCGATTCCCTGCCCATATGACGTATTCGGGGTTCGGATTGTGAAACCTTGGTACGACGGGATTGCAGTCCTTACTCGAGTCGTAGGAGGGGGAGTCCCCACGAGACCGCTCCCACCGGTTCTCTCCATAGCGGCGGCAATCTCAGGAGGAGCCACGGACCTCAACCAGTTGAGGGAGCTGAGCCAGCCTTGCACCGTACCTCGGCCGCCTCCGCCGTCCAGGGTCAGCATCGGGCCCAATTCTTCCGTAGTGAAGGTTGCAGGGACCTCGGAGCCCAAAGCGTCCGCGGGTGGCTCGACACCAGTACTAGAGCTGTTCCCTTCAAGTCGGTTAGCAGCTTGGTCCACTATATTCTGCACGTTTTGGAGGCCTTGCGTAGTCGACAGACTGGGTCGCATCCTCGATGGCAGACTCCCAGTCTGACCTTCTTCTTCTCGGATAGTGGCGCTCTCATCTTCTCTGTTGCTAGTAGCCGCCATCTTGTCCTTCCTTCTGACGCTCTCCGCGAGTCTTCACTTGGAACAAGACCATCTCCAGCAAGCAGACTACCCTGCTTCTCCACCAGTTGTCGTATACCTCCTCTTCCTTCAAGGGTCGGGTAGTCCGCGGCTGTTCAGGGAGTACGTTCTAGTTCAGTGGCTGCAGGAACGGTAGATAGGAACACTAGTGAGTCGAGAATAAAAGTTTGTTGATTGGCTTGGCTTCCTCTTGAGTAGAAGGAGGGAAATATAAGACTGAGAGCTAACCGGAAGAGAGGTCTAACACCTTCTCGACCTTACATACACTACACTCCTTCTTAAAAAAAGAGAAGGATTCACTTCGTTTGTTGTCAGCCCTCGTGGGACAACGGAGAGCTTCTGGGAAGGGGCTTGATGATGCGAGGTGCTTTGGTCCCGCGACGCTAAGACACCGGCGTTCTGGGGCCCCCTTATAGGACCACCCTAACGGGCTCGGCCAGGGGCACGTGCGTTGTCGAGTTCAACGGGAACCACCCTGACGGGACGGCCGGACGAGGAGTGATTCCAGGGCCTCGAGTCATCCCGACGGGAGGCAGAGCTCCTGGAATGACCCCTCCGTTCCCGGGTACGGGACATTTTGCGCTTAGCCCTTACCTGGAGTAGCATCGAGACGCACTCCAATTGAAGGCATCGGTGCCGCAGTGGTTTCAACGCTTGCAATCATGTCGGTAGCGACCGCGGCCACCTCTATCGTTGTGTCAGTCAAAATCATTTCTGGCTCGGGGGCCGTCGCCGCCTCCTTTGCCTCTACGTTCGTCTGAGCTATCACAATCTCCTTCGCCTCAGCATTATCTTGAGTCACTGCGTCCTCCTTTGCCTCTGCCCCACCCGCTCTGGCTAGAGCATAATCTCTATCCTTGGACTCGGACCTTTTCATCGCTGCTGTTGTACGCTTCGCAGCCTTCTTCCTGGCTACCTTCTTCGTCTTTTTCGCCGCCTGGCCACCGCTGTTCTTTGCTTCTGCCCGTCGAAGACAACGCTCTGGCGCTCGCTCAACAATGCCCCGTGGCAAGCTCGAACCTGCTGCGCAATAGGTTGGTTGCGCGGAGGCTTGAGAGTCGTCGCAACCATCTTGTCTTCAGCTCGGCTTTTGATGAATGAGGCTGTCGGCCACTCGTGTATCATGGGTGGGTGTGCTCCTTTTCCTAGCTCGTTCAACTAAGACAGACCTAAGCCTGTGCATTTGGTCGTTCTACGCTCAAACTAGAGACTTAAATTCACTATACCACAAAATCATGATGTATGGACAGTCGCTCTTACAATAATCAAGTATACTTCGGCTTATGTTGGACATCCAACATACACAAAGATGCTGCAACGCCAGTGAATTAGGGTATACACCTCTTATGTTGGAAGATCCAGCATACGAGAACTAAGGGGCCCTTAGTAAGGGCTGGTGCCGTGTACCAGGTGTCCACACGAGTGACATGTCACTCTTTATGTAGCCTGGGGTACACTGGAATATACCCCTGAATCAATAAAAAAATTATACTTTTAAGTGTTCTTGCCTACCGTTCCTGCCACTGAAAGAGACCGTACTCCCTGAACAGCGGCGGACTACCCGACCCTAGGAGGTGGAGTATAATATAATGGCAGAATGCGATACCGCCTCGCACCTGACCGGATTGTGTGTGCGTGGCACCTCGACTCGAGATTCTCTAAGTCGGCGCCATCGCCCCTAAATCACTAGCAATGGATAAATCCGCCACCGCCCGAATTCTTGACGATGACAACAATCCAGTCAAACTCAGAATGTTCGTTTTGAAGTGAGGTACGTTACAGTCATTTACTTATACTTTGACAGCACATGCAGATTTTATTTCTCTTTCCAGCACGGCTTCGCTTGATATGTGTACGGCAAGCTCCTTGTTTAAGATGGTATGAAGTTCACAATAGCTTAACCGCTTCTGGGATCTTTTTGAGAGCACTCGTTCAGCCGCTTGGTCCAAGCGGCTCCAAGCCTTGGATGGCAAAACGCAGGAAGAAGCTCTTCAAAAGCGGTGAGTTCGATGCGCTTGTGTAATCTGGGCTCGACACGATTACGCGTGGCCCGTCTCTATCTTTGGTTTTGATGCGGCAACCATCCCTTTCTCTAGCCGCTCAGCACACGAACGCGCCACCGAGACTATCGGCAACGGCAACGGCTCCGCTCGCCTTGGCGGTCTTGCAAATTGCAATGTAGAATACAAGATACTTACCATGGTGAACGTCTCTGCAGTATGTATACAATCGCTGGCACGCGCCCGCTGTTTCCGGCGCCACTGTCGCCAGCAGCTCTACTAACAGCGCCGCAACGATGCCAGTGGCGGCCGATGGCAGACGCTGCTGTAGTGAACCTATTTGGCACTGTGGCTCAGGGGCATGTCTCGACGTTGCACAGGTGCTCTCCCAGCGATCGAATCCGGTCCGATACCGCGGGCGTGTGAGACTCTCCGGGCGTCAAACAAGGGAGAATCCACGGACGAATGAATCATTCATTCAATGATGGTTGCGATCCAGTGATCCATCAAGCAAATCCGCTCGCTTTTCTCGCTTACAGGCCGCGCAGGAGCGGAACGCTGAGCTCCGACATGGTGAAAGCGAATCGCCCACGGGTCATCTTTTGCCGACGCAACTCTAGCGAAAGCGTCAGAGACGGGGCATCCCATCGTTGATTTCGATTACGTAGAGAGCTCAGTCCACAATTTGCCAGGTTCTACGCAGGCAACTCCGATGAGCCCCAGCAAGCGCAAAGAGCCCAGCGTCGCCGCAGCGCCTACTCGCAAGCTGCGTAAATCCTGTTCGCTCCCAACATGCAACAGCCCGCCAGGCACCTGCATGCACTGCACTTGTGACGGTCGCTGCGGCCGCCACGCTTCAGGGCGGTGCGGAGGTCGCCGGGAAGGATCCGGCCGAGGCTGTAAGCGCGAGGACTGCTCACGTGACGACCGGTGTCTACACAGCAACCGAGCTACGTGCTGCCATTGCCGCAACCTCGTATCCTCTGCGGGTCGTGCTGCAAAACGTCCGCGTGTGACGATGCCGCTCGTCCAGACCCAGTCTCGCGTCCAGTTCATGCCAGCTCCCTTGCCACCTGTCCACCGTCAGCAAGTGACCACCGCCCCCACAACAGCCGTCGCAGCGACTAGCAAACCGCAGCAGCCAGCTACCAGTGACGACCTGCTCGAAGCGGAGCTGCGCGCGTTCCTGCAGGACGCCAACCTCGGCGGAGACCTGTCGCTCTGCGAGTTCAAGGAGTGGACATCTCGACGTCAGTACTGCAACCTGGTAGTGCTGGTCTGTGGCACACAATTCAATTTGCACAAGCACCCGATGCTGCTGGAGAGCTGCAAACTGCGCAAAATGGCACGCCAGATGCTGGAGAGTAGCGCTAACAACAGCAATTTTGGAGGGGCAGTGCCTGTTCTAGAGCTGGTAGCCTTCCCTGGCGGTGCTGAGATGTTCGAGACGTTGGCTATTTACTGCTACACGGGCGAGATTTCCTTCTCATTGTCGAATCTCGCGGCCGTGAACGGCGCCATCGAGTTCTTAGAGATGCGCGACGAAATTCGCCTGAGCGCCAAACGATTTCTTAACCAGCAAATCTGTCGGGGAAAGGAAGGCTTGAGCAGCACTTTGCAGGTGATTAATGCGGCGCAGACGCTGGCACGGGCTCAACCAGAGCTTTTCCACTCGGCAAGCGAGAAGCTCATAGAAACATGCATGCTTGCGTTGGTGGAGAGAGGAGATTCACTTGACTTAGACGCCATGTTGCAGCTCTTCACGCTGCCCAGCGCGCTGTTCGTGGAGCTCACGCAGCGATTAATTTCGTCCAAGGTGCTGGTATCAGCTACTGCGCGCTCCACTGCAGTGATTGCGAGCGAACTGTGTGTACAAGCGAAGCTGGCGCAGCTCCATCGAGACGCTCAGCGCCGCCTCAGTCCGAGCCATTGCAACCGAGTCATCGCACAGCAGTGCGTGCAGCTGCTCCAGGGAGAGTCTGCTGAAACTGTCGATGCCATTAAGGCGGAGAAAATGGAGACAACGTGCGGGGAGCCGCTGGAGCTGAGTATGTTGTTCACAAGCGACAAGGCGGACAAGATGTTCATCAAACTAATGGATGACGATCTTTCAGCTTACGCGGTGTCCTCCAGCAAGCAAATCGACGCGTCCGCCTTCTTAGCCAGTGACAGTTTACGTTTCGGCACCCAGACACTACCGGAGACCTTCGTCGTATAGTCAGTCAGCCTGGAGGCAGTATTGAATTAATGCCGTTTTGTCACAACTCTTGCTCCTCAATCGGTGCGCCAGTAGTACTACCAGTACAGCCCTACTACTACCTATTATAGAATTGATGCCGACATTAATAGTAGTTACCTCGAAGGAAAGTACTACTACCCGCTTCAACCACCATGACACGCTTACGACTAGCAAAGTGACTTTAATGTCCAATCAGAGGTGCTGCTTAGCAAAAAAGCAGAAACGGACGGCTCACTTCTCTATTTGCCACTCGAATCGTAGAATACCAAGAAAAGATGGCTGCCGTCAAGATCCCTGCATCCACGCCCGCCCCCACCGATACACCATCCAGCACATGGATCGGCTATGTGGCGATGGTGTTGCTGGCGATGCAGTTCGGTCTGCAGCCTATCCTGTACAAGGAGTTCGCTGGCGAGGTCAAGAACCGCTCTGTGCTGGTGATTGCATGTGAACTGTGCAAGCTGCTGTTGTCGCTACTGACGCTGCTGTCCTCTGGCGCTCTGGGTCGTGTCGTCAAGACGTGGAGTCTGCACGACAGCCTCATAGCCTCGGGACTCCCTGCCTGCACCTACGCCGTGCAGAACGTGCTCATCCAGATCGCGTACCAGCACTTGCCATCCATCGTATTCAACCTCATCAACCAGACGAAGCTACTGTCTGCCGCACTCTTCCTCTATTTCCTCATGGGTACGCGCTTTTCGCTGCAGCAGTGCTTCGCCATGATGCTGTTGCTGAGCGCCGCCGTGTTACTTTCACTCGCCAAGGACGGTGGCGCTGACGACGCAGCCACCCCGGCAATCTCCTTCGAGCTCGGTCTTGTGCCTGTGCTGCTCGCTTCGCTGCTATCAGGACTCGGATCGGCGCTTACACAGCGTTCCATGCAGCAACACAAGCGGGACGCTGCCCTCGTGACGGTGGAGTTGTCCGTCTACGGCAGCCTCTTCCTGATGATGCCGGCTATCTGGTCCACTATCGTCAAGACACCTATCTCGGAGTCGCCCGCTGCCAACGTCTTGACGAACATCGACAAGGTCTTTAAAGGCTGCACCTATTACACTCTCATTCCCGTCGTGAGCAATGCCCTGGGTGGATTACTCGTTGGTACGGTCACTAAATACGTCGGCGGCGTGCTCAAGTCCTTTGCGCTGATCTGCGGCATTGCCTTCACCGCCTTTGTGGAGAGCTACGTGTACGGTGCTGTGCTACCCAATGATGTATTCGTTGCTGCTGGCCTCGTTGCTACGAGTATGGCCATTTACTCTAGCTTCCCGTACGCTAAAAAGGAGACGAAGGCCAAGACCGAGTAGACGAGGTCATCAAGCGAAGATTACGGCTAGGTTTTCGAGTATACATGTAGATGATGCTGAAGTGGAAGAGCGCAATGCACGCAGGGGAGAACGTGGGGCCATGACAGTTACCCATCGGTTTGTAATACAGTGCAATACATTTCTAGAAGATGAGGCTACCGCAGTCTTTATCTCATCTTGATGTACACAGTGTAATACTCAACCAGTGCCTTATCCAAACACCTCGTCCAAAGTTCCTGTCGAGACGAGGATGACCCACATGATGCCCACACACAGCGAAACGCAAGACGAGAAGATACCGACACGCACGAGCGACGAGTCTGAGTAGCGGCTCATTCGGCCCGTGACTTCTCCATACAGCGCCGCGAAGCCGCCCATGGCGATGATGGAAGACACACAGAAGGCGCCGAGATAAGCGGCCAGTCATTGAGGATCACAGCCGGCAGCACGCCCAGGATCCCGCCCGTGCCAGCCAAGCCATGAGCCGTGCCGTACGCGAATGCCGTGAGCTTCTGCGTGCGAGGGTTCTTGATGTCCGCTTTAATGAGACCAAAGCAGCAGGTCTTCTTGGTCGATTCCTGCAGTTCAATGGACGTCGGAGGACCGTGGTGGTCCAGTTGGTGGGCGTGCAATATCTTTTGCACCTCCGTATCGCTATCCAAAGCATCTTCCTTAAGTCGTTGTAATTCCGCTTCAAGGTGCAGCGGTGTAGTCTCTCCTGCCGGGTGGTGTTTGAGTTGCAACTTGCGCCTCAGGAGCAGGTAGTAGCGTAGGCTCCAAAGGCCGAGCCCCATCATGAGAAAACCCACCATAAAGTCGCAGTAGCTGCCGAACGTGTCCACGTCCAGTCTCTGGTTGAGTGCCAGGAAGCACACAGTGACCACAATAAGCCCTGTAGAGTGACCACATCCCCAACGCATGCCCAACTGGCACGAGCGCCACGACGATCCGGCACTCAACACGATGAGGGCGCTCAAATGGTCGGGGCCCGTTAAAACGTGCACCAGCCCAAGCAGCAGGCCCGTCGCGATGATACCAGGTAGAAATGCGCCCTCCAGCGCCGTGACGGTATCTGCGGCGCCCATTATGATGGAAGAATACTCGTCAAGGGGGTCGCTTTGGATCTGGTCTTGTTCACGTAAGATGCAAAAGATACTTCATTGTAGTTGTTTGTTGTAGTTCTGGTAAGCTTTTTCTCTTTATTTGTGTCAAGCAGTCTTTACGCAGTTTTTGTATCAATTATATAAGCATATAAAAATGCTTTTAAAGCCTGATACAAACCACCTTCCTGTCTTTTTATTAGCATTAGGGACTAGAGGTTTCACTCAAGGAGACACTGATTGGTGGATCGAATACGTCGTTGGCCAACTTCAACTTGCACTGTTTCCTGGGAGTCGTTCGACATCAGCAGGCAAACTCGATCCCTTGCTGCTTGTAGCAGTTATTAATGGTCTAAAGTGCGTCTGAGCCATGTTTTTGGTCTCTTGACGTTGGCTGTTGACTCTTCAAGAAGATTGATATAGAATGGATCTGTAACAATTGATAATTCAATCCCCGAACACGCTATTTAACACACCTGTAGCCTGCAACACGATCCATGCAGTTCCTACACCTATCGATAGAACCGATGAAGCTACAGCAACGTAGAATGCTGCACTCGGAGATCGTGCTCTCCTACCTCGCTGCGTTAATTCTCCGTAGAGGGCCGCAAACAACCCCATCGACATAATGGAGCTTGCACAGAAGCATCCGAGATACAGCAGAGCTCGCAAAGTGTCGTTCTGCATTGCGAGTGTAGGCAGTACTGCCAATAGACACCCCGGTCCAGCAGCCCCGTGAACAATACCTGCTCCTATGCTGGCTGCTGACGCTGCACTAAGCTGTAATTTCATACTGGGATCACGTGGCGACTGCAACAGAACGTAGGACGCATCTTGACAGTGCACTTGACTCCACTTGGAGCTCGGCGATGAAGCCAAATGGGTGGGGCTGGAAGGTACATGACTAGTCTCGTTGTAGTCCTGGTGAGCATCACACAGCGTCCAGACTCCGAGAAACACAACACAAAGTCCCGTGAGGTATTTGCACACGGCGCTAAAAATGCTGCTGGGGTCCAGAGCGTGGCCAATTACAAATACGCAGAGCAGCGCAACGGCCAGGATACCAAGCGAGTGCCCACATCCCCACTGGGCACCGAGCAACAACGCCTGGCGCCACGTTTTCCCATTTGAGCGAGCCACCAGCTCCAAGATGGTCTGGCCCTGCAGGTACGAACGAAATAGCGTTAGTAAGGGATATAGACCTGAACCAGGAGATAGGAAACCTTTGCACCCGCCAGAAAGCACGTGGACGATGCCAAGGGAGGTGGCAGTCAAGGCAACTCGCCACATTGAGCTGTTAAGAAGGTTTGCATCATTTTCCACATCCATGTTTTCAGGAATTGTTGGGTAGCGCGACCTTTCACAGCAGCGATTGCATTAATATTTAGAGAGCTTTCGCAACTGTCAGAATCCTCTTCGAAGTAATCCGTTTCCAATTAGACAAATGGGTTTGATTCCAGATTCGGAATGGCTCGAATGTTTCGCACATAATAATCCTATTCAGAATCGGAAACGAAACAAGACGTAAGGCAGGCAAGACCTCCGGAAGGCAGAGCGATCACGACAGGAGGGGCTTGGCCTGCGCGGCTCTCACAGCACACTAAGGAGAGCAGCCATCGCTATAACTAAAGGACCACCACTTGCTAGTTGTAGTATGCTGCCGTTAACAAGTCTTAGACTGCACGTATTCCTAAATATTAGGAATTCAGCTAACACTTGCTGCTACAGGCTGTTCGACCTTCCACTGTGCATTACAACGCTAGCTTTGACTCGTGGGGAGAAAGGGGGGAAGTTCCTACAGCGTATTCCTACCAGAAGCGTGTCGGTTAACGCCGAATTTAGGTGCAGCCCCACACCGACGTCGTCTCGACCCTCTTAAATTTGCTACAACTTAGCAATTTTATGAGTTCTACACCACTTCTGTTTCGGATTTCGTGTCCGAAATAACAATCGTATTATAATTCTTGATTTCCAGGCTCAAATTCCTTATCGAGATTTCAAAACCAGGCTCATGTTATTTTTTTTGTTACCAGTCTCGAAATCGGACTCTTACAGTCTCTAATTACCCACATTACTTCAGTAATTGTCTAAGAAAAAGCAAAGAGCAACTAGATCCCTGCTACTACTTTACCCGATATTAATGGGGTCACATCGTGTCCAGAAGCTAACAGGTTGGCAGTTCTCTTCTCATGCTTCGAGGTAGTATTGTTCATGTTGCCAAATGATCTATTCCCCAAAGACGGCAGACATTTGGCCTGTAGCCTGCAGCCCAATCCACGCAACACCGACAACGAACGAGAAGAAGGCGGAGAAAATGCCGATTCGGAACTCCATCACTAACGAGTTGCCTCCAAGTCGGTCAGTAACTTCACCATACAGCGCCGCAAAGACACCCATGATGAAGATTGAGGCCACGCAGAATGAGCCCAAGTATGCCGCAGACTTGACCCAGTCATTCAACATTACGGCAGGCAACACGCCCAAGATGCCACCGGGTCCGGCGAAACCATGGATAATTCCCACAAGTAGAGCCATGATCTGCCACATGCGAAAATTACCGTTAGATCGCACACACACCAAAGATTAAGGGGACACGAACCTTTTGTGTAGCCGGATTCTCGAAACTCGCGTGTCGGCAGCAATTCCATTTGTTAGGGTGCACCTTCGAGAATTTGACTGGCTCAGCTTGACTTGAGTCACCGTCCTCTTTGACCAAGAGATGGAAGGATGATGACGGTGAAGCTGAAGTCTCTCCCAGCGCGATCTCGTTTGTCGATCTCATCGGGATTTGTGGCGAAGACGCTGCAGCAGCAGGAGACGTAGCACTCGACACTCTCCGCTGAGACAGTGGCACAAGCTCCACCAAATTGGTCGGTGTGGCGCCCGTGCTGCTATGACTGGCACGATTGCTATCACCACGTCCACCCTCTCCGCTCACGAGCGACTGCACTCCCTCTTTCAGTTGATTGTGGTATTTCTTTCTCACGTGCACCGCCGTCCAGGCACCTAGCGCGATCATGAAGAAGCCCACTACATAATTGAGATATCCACCCACCGCGTCCAAGTCCACCGTCTGGCCGGCAGCGAAGAAGATGAGTGCCATGACGATGAGACCGATGGAATGGCCACAGCCCCATCGAATGCCCAGCGTGAATGCTCGCCAAGAAGACCCCGTGGTCATGGCGGCCAAGGCGGACAAGTGATCAGGACCTGCATACAGAATTGAGACAGGTCCAGGATCTTTTTAATCTCGAACAGCTATTTTAATCAATTGATAATGGGGTGTTTATTACCCGTGAGCACATGCACGACGCCAAGTAGCAGCCCCGTGGATATGATTTTACCCAGCGATGCCCCCGAGAGACTCGTGTGTTCCTCGTTCAGCCATCGCGTCGTTGTCTCCATTGCTGCAGTGACAGTGATATATTTAGAATAGTGTCAAAATCCGTTTAGCCAATCAAATGGTGGCAGCTCATCACAAGTCAGCAAGGAATGAACACTGAGTGTGCATGTAAGTAAACCTTCTACTATACAGCAACATTGAAATGGACAAAAAATGACGAACAACACATTGACATGCCGTATTTGAGATCTCCTACTTCAGAGTGATCTCCTAATTCAGACTGCCCTCCAACCAATCACATATCGAGAATGGAACAGCGCACAAGTCTAGATGTCCTAATTCAGAGTACAAAAAACATGCTAAACTGTAACTATCCACCAGCTCATTGCCAGAAATTTGCAATGGCGCGCACTCCCCTCACGCTCGGCCAACGGAAAGGGAGAACCCGTATTTCTGGCACTGGCAAGCCTCCCAAGAAGTTCAAGCGCGTTGCCATTTCATACGCCTACAAGCTTTCGGTTGTGGAGTGAACCTGATTGGGAGCTGCTACGACGGTTGCTGGAAGAAGTGCCCGTAGTGCGTCATGCTGTGGATACGCGTCACGACATAGAAAACTTCGTAGTTCCCGAAGAAGAACTTGGTAACTAAATTGTTTTGTTTAAATAATACGTGATAGAGATGCGTCGGTATGTACAGATCTTGTGTATTTTGCAACAATACAACTTCAAAAATATTGGGTCTGAAGTAGGAGATCTCAAATACGGTACAGTACTCTGGCGCACAAACTGCTATGACAAAATACCATCGGAAGGGCCAATCAAATGGACATCCGGAGCTAAATCACCTTGACACACATCACAACAACAAATTACCAAGAGGGATAGCATTTTGCACAATTCCAGGATCAGACCTCCATTTTAACTGTCGACTACCCGTAGTGTATTTGTGACGGGGTCACACAGCACCTTGCACAGAGGAAGTGCTTAAGGGTATTAACTACCCGAGTGAACGTAAGTCCACGTGTTCCCGGCCTCAGTGGGAACGGTTTGCTACTTAGAGGAGTAGATTTAAGACTGATGTATTTATAAGTAAGATAAGCTTGGGTCACATACAAACTAGAGGTTACCTATAGTGGAGCTAAGTAGTCATGCCATGAATGGTTCCGAGAGCACCTGGTACCGTGTATCAGGTGTCCACAAGAGTGACGGGTCACTCTTTATGTAACATGGGGCACACTTGATTGTACCCCGTTACATCCTCCCGCACTTAACTGAGAATCACCTGATTCTCCAATCACAACTGATTCTCCAATCAGAAGTGAGAGAATTAAAAACACCAAAAGGTGAATTCTCACACTGAGCAGCCACGAGACTGGCGCGGCTCTCAGTCACACCCACAGTGACTTGTGCTGCCAAAGCTCACTGGGATTTGCATCCCTATGCTCACAACTGTGTTGGCCGCAAAGCCTACACTCAGAGCTGCCTTAGCTCCTGCGCTAGCGCGCGTACAGTGCTTTGGCACAGGGTGCAATAGCATCCGAACGTGTGGCATTCGCCCACAGTTCGCACCAGAGGACACGTGTGGTGTTGGAAATCCCACATGAACTCTAGCTACAAATGTAGTTAGGATGTTCCCACAACAATACGTCTACTAGGATAGTAAACGATCGTTCGGGCGGACCTGAAGACCCCAGTTCTGCCCTTGCACCGGGACAAACTGGACCTTGTAAACTACTTATATAGGCCAACCAGTAAAAATAAGAACACGCTACTAGCACGAGCAAAGCTAGCAGGTGTTTTGAATCCTCGTGGTCCCAACAGCGGAAGGGTACCAGGCACGGGTAAGCCTTTTACGAGATCACCGAGTGTTCAACACTCGGTAGGAAGAATAAAAGGGAGGCAATTCAAGCACTCCCAGTCGTGCAAATAGGCAACAATAAGCCGTCACGTAAAACCTCCCGATAATAATCGGCCAATACACAAAGTCTCTTGGCCTTGCCGGATGAACCCTCACTACAGAGCTTCGAGTTCACCGACAGGCATAACACACTCAAACAAGCTTGACCTGACGCTTACCTTGAAGCCGGACGTCGCTCTGTGTGCTTGAGTGGAAATTCTGTTCTGTATTTAAGCTTACCCTTTCGGGTCTATTCCTAATAAGAAGTCCTAATCAAGTATACAAATATCAAGTGAACAATGATCCGTTATGGATCTTCTTGCATGCCAAGCGTCGTCTGCACCGTCGCATGAGCATCTTTAACGGTCCGCGCCCTGTCCCAGACGGTGAACGTGCCTTCCAAGGGTCGCTGAGTCTTCCGCGAACTCATCCCAACCGCCACTGAGGGTTCGTACCGTAGATCGTCCGCTGAATGCGAATCCGGCCAGTCCATTATAAATAATAAGGACAGCCTGGATTCAGTGACATATGCCCGTATCCAATGCTCGTTGAATGTTCGGAGGTGACGCCGTCGAGTCCCTTGCACCTTGGCGTCTCCGTACATCACATGACCGAGGGCTCGTCGCTTGAACATCTTGGGCGGTGTCACGTCTTTGTCGACGGGTGATAATCCGCAACTACGGAGAAATCACTACACCACAACTGCCCCTGTCGCAATGGAAGCCACGGTACTGGTGCCCGTTGTGACATTTCTTCATTCTTCAATTCACCATCTCGCCACCGAATGTCCAAGCGTCTGAATCGAACCGTGTCTGACGCTTTTCAGCGTCTCAATCCTCGTAGACGTCGCGAACGTGAGCAGCTGGAGGTACGTAAGCCCATCCTTTTCCTGAATCATCGGTACCTTGCTCATCACCTCGCATTACTCGACTTGTTTCTTAGGAGGGCAAGGCCGAGGGTTCGAACGCCCCTCAGTCTGCTGCACTTCCTCCGACAGCAGCGTCATCAACCGACCCTCCGGCGCCCGCTGCCCCGGACTCTTCACTCCCTGTGGTAGCTCCTGCAGCACTCCCCGTCGTCGCTGAACCCGCGGAGATGGCTCCTGCTGCTCCTCCTGCCCCAGCTGGTGGTCCGCCACCACTCACCGAAGATTCGCTGCGCGCCATGCTGGCTGAAAATACGGAGGCATCGGTCGTTCACATGATGACCTCGATAATCCCGTATTTGACTGCAATGGCTCGTCACCAAGTGCAGATCAGCATTGCGCCTCCTCTCCACGGCGACATACATACTCAGCGTCGCCTCGAGACTGCCGTTGGTTTCGATGATGTCCTTGCTGTTGTAACTGGTCAACTCAACTGATGACACAAAAAGGAGAAATCACGGTAATGCCTCTGATGACGCTAGATAGGTACCCACTCCCTCTGGATCGCGCAGATAAATAATCTAATTCATTCTTTGATTTTCCTGAAATCTAACAGGTTAACAGCCGCAAGACTCGACTTCCCTTCTACCATGTCTTCAAACGATGATTCAGACTTTGAACAAGTCGAAGATGAGCCTGCTCCAACGACTAAAAGTGGAGCAGTGGGGACACACGCGACAAGAACGAAGATAGACCTCAAATTGATCACTATTGAGCCCTTTGATGGATCGACCAAGGATGGATTCATAGACCCTGGCGCTTATGATTGGTTGGAGCGACTCAAAGTACAGATACACCTGGCAGAGACACTCACGGAGCGAAAGTGGCCGGAAACGGTGAAGTGCGGTGTTCTTGCCTCCCGACTCACGGGTGAAGCTGGTACCTGGTACTACCGCAACAGCTCTAACCTTCCGAAGGACTCTTTCTGTGACCTCGCGAACAAGTTCATGGAGAACTTCCGGTGTAAGCTCCCGGTGCAGACGATTGCAGTCACTCTGGCGAACACACGCAAATTTCCCCAGGAAACATATGCTACCTATGCTCACCGACTCTCCCAGATTGCAGCAGGGCTGAATCGTGGCAAAGTCAACTCGTATACTGAGCAGCAGGCGCTGAGTACTTTCATCAACCATGCTTACCCTCGCTTCCGTGTTGATCTGGAAGCCAAACTTGATCAAGAAGCGGAGGACGCTACCGGAGAACTTGAAAGCGCAGTGGTCCTACTGACCAAACTAGCCAAAAGTGATGGAAAAATTAACCCTAACAAGCGACGCAGCGAAGATTTTAGCCGAGATGGCAGTGACAAGAAACCCCGAATTAGTGGCAGCGCTTCAGCTACTACTGCCAAGGCCCCTAGGCCCCGTTGGGACTTCTCAGACGCTCTGTGCAAGACATGCAATGAACGAGGTCACACGACAAACTACCACGATCGTCATGTCGCCCAGCAAGCCCGTAGCCGTGAAGTTCAAGGCGAACAAAACGAGAGCCATGATTGAAGACACGGGGTGTTGACGGACACCGAGTTATTTCCGTTTGACCCTGGAACTCAAAAGTTTCCGCTGTACATTGACTCGGCAGCTTCTCACCACATGACTGGGGAAGCGAAGCTGCTGACTAATCTACAGCAATGTGCAACTCACGAGGTAGAACTTCCGGATGGGCATGTTATGAAAGGTGATCAATGGGGCTCACTGGTCTTATTTGGGACCAAAGGGACCAAAATTGACGAAGTAGTGTTTATACCAGGTCTAGAGAAAACCCTACTTTCAGTATCAAAACTATCTCAGCGTGGCTTCAAGTGTGACTTTACTGAAGATGGGTGTGTAGTCTACGGCCCTCCGCTCCTCCGAGGAAAGATGATTAATGGAGTTTATGGCTACCAAGAAGAAAGTAATACCAGATTGAGTGCAGAAGATGGTGTTGCGGCGGCAACGACGTCTTCAGCGACCATGATCCCTCCAAACTCACTTGAGGACTCGCACAGACGACTTGGGCATTTACACTACCAAGGCGTTATTGAGCTTGAAAGGAGTGGGTTAGTAAAAGGTCTGAAGATTATCGGCTCCAGAAAAATTCCGGACCATCCATGTGAAGACTGTACACTCGGCAAGATATCCAGTCGCCCGGCACCTCGTCGAAGTACAAGATCTCAAGAAGAGAAGGATCTAGTTTGCCATGCAGACCTTGCAGGGAAGTACCAGCGAAGCATACATGGGAACCACTACATGCTGGTAATCAAGTGGCTGAACTATACTCACGTGTACTTTATCAAGACGAAGGATGAAGCTGTGGGGTGCTTTAGAAAGTTCCTACTTATTTTAAAAAACCGTGAAGACTCAAGGAAAATCCGTGTTCTGCGAACGGACAATGGAGGGGAATTCATCAACGAGGAGTTTAATGCTCTATGTGATGAAGCAGGCCTGGAACGACAATTTTCTGAGCCCGACGTACACTACCAGAATGGTGTAGTGGAAAGAACAAACCGAACACTCATCGAGGCGGCACGGACAATGCTGATCCAAGCTGGTTTACCCCACAACCTATGGGAGTACGCTGTCCGAGCTGCTGCATACATGAGAAACCGAGTAACTTCACGCAGCGAGCCATCGACAACGCCCTACGCTAAGTACCATGGAAAAATGCCTGACCTGTCGGACTCTCACGCCTTTGGAGAAAGCGTTACAGTGCTTCTACCGCCCGGAAAGCGCAGCACTTTGTTCAAGTTTAGACCAGTAGGCCAAAGGGGAGCATTCGTGGGGCATGATGAACAACGCAAGGGTTACTTTGTATACGTGAGAGAAGGTGGAGCAAGAATTGTGAATACGTGCGACGTTAAGTTCCTGGGTTCACCGTTGAAACACCCAAGAGCACAGTACCCAGGTGTTCCAATGATCCCTCTACAAGAACAGTTCTCAACCACAACCAGCGGCGACTCAATGCGGGGAAGACCAACGGATAGGACATCCGCTCCCACCGAGGACGACCGAACACGAGAAAGAAACGCAGCTTCATTTACAACGGCACTTGTCGAGGAACTCAATGGGGCTACAGATTTAACCAGGCGGAGACGATCGGAGCGGATATCCAGCCGTAACATTGGAGCCGCTTTCTTAGCCATGACGGAAGTGATCCAAGAACCACTGACATTGGAGGAAGCGAGGCGCTCCCCTCAGTGGTCGGAATGGGAAAAAGCCATACGGGTTGAGATCGAAGCACTACGATCAAATGGGACGTTCACACTGGTGACTCCCCCTGCAGGTGCTCATGTTATCGGGACAACCATGAGCTTCAAAGTTAAGCGCCATGCAGATGGCAAAGTCGAACGACTACGGGCCCGGATCTGCGCGCAAGGTTTCCAAGAAATTTACATGATTGACTATATTGATACGTACGCGCCCGTTGCGCGACTCGTTTCAATTCGGGTCTTCCTGGCCGAGTGTAACCACTCTGGACTCCTCATCAGACAAGGTGATGTCCCAACTGCATTTGTTAAAGCTAACCTTCGTGAGTTGATTTATGTTAAACAGCCCCGAGGCTTCGAAGAAGGAGAACCTGGTCAGGTTTGGCTACTTCGTAAAGCTCTGTATGAATTAAAACAAGCCGGTCGAGAGTGGTACATCGAACTCGACAACTTTCTGCGATCTACCGGTTTAGAACCTACTCGAGAGGATCCGTGTGTCTACAAGCACCGAACCAAAGTCCTGATCGTACTTGTCTATGTAGATGACATCCTGGTTGGCTACAAGAACATCGAAGATATGCAGCAACTGATGAATGCATTGCAAGAGAAATATCAAATCAAGGACTTGGGAGAATTATCGTGGTTTCTTGGAATGCGTATAACCCGGGACATGGACTCTGGTGTGATGACTATCGACCAAGAACAGTACGCCACTGAAGTTTGTGAGCGCTTCGCCATGGACAATTGCCGTACTTGGGAAATTCCTATGGATCAGAGCACTATACTATACCCTGGCGAAGAAAAAGACGCTCTTGCCACTAAAGTTCCTTACAAACAAGCTGTAGGTGCTCTCTTGTACCTCAGCCGAGTAACAAGGCCGGATATTGCGTATGCAGTCAACCAAGTCGCCGCACGAGCTGCAAAACCCACTGTGAATCACTGGAATGCTGTGAAGAAGATTCTACGCTATGTCTGGGGAACAAGATCAGCAGCACTTACTTATCGCCGTAACAGTCAAGTCCCCAGAATCAAAGCGTTCACTGATGCAGACTGGGCGAACAACATCACCGACAGAAAATCGATCTCTGGAGTTCTTGTCCAAGTGTATGGATGCACAGTACATTGGATCTGCAAGCGGCAATCTGTGGTGGCGAAGTCTTCTACTGCAGCCGAATTCATCGCATGTTCAATGGGAGTCGAGGAGGTCACGTGGATTCAGCTCTTCATGAACGCCATTGGACAAAGTCGCGAAGAAGATCAGCTCCTCGTACTCGTAGACAACAAGTCTACCATTCACCGAATTACGAACGGCAAGACATCGGAAGCTCAAAAGACTATTGATGTCATGTACCATTCGATCAAAGACGCGTACAAGAATGGCAGCGTCAAACTGGAATATTGCCCTACAACTACTATGCTTGCCGACGGACTCACAAAAGCACTCGGAGCGAAACGATTTCTGGACCATCGCACAAGGATCGGACTCGCCCTTCATCTGACTCAAGCTGAGTTGCGGGGAAGTGTTGTAACTGGTCAACTCAACTGATGACACAAAAAGGAGAAATCACGGTAGTGCCTCTGATGACGCTAGATAGGTACCCACTCCCTCTGGATCGCGCAGATAAATCATCTAATTCATTCTTTGATTTCCCTGAAATCTAACACTCGCTGCGATACAACCTGTTCCTGACGCGCTGTCGGCATTACCAGAACGAGTTGCCGACTTGGAGCGTCAGTTGCGGTTTGCTCAGTCCGAGGCTGCTGCCGCCGTACGTTCGGTGGCGCCCCACATCATGGCCCGTGAGAACGCGGAGACGTTCCTGAAGGCTGCCAACGCTGAGATTGAAGCCTTACATCACAACATCAAAATTCTTCGCGAGTCGAACGCCAAGAACGACGCCATGCTCGCAAGTGTTCAAGCCACTATGGAGCGACACGCAGAAGCCTTGAATCGTCTGCACTGCGAGGTTCAAGCTCGGGACATTTGCATCACCACGTTGCACAAGAAGCTGGCTCGCGAACACGAGGTGTACAAGTCTTCCATTGGAGCGAATACCGAGCAGACTCGGAAGCTTCATCTCCTTTTGGTCAAGCTTGCCCAGGGCAAGTTTGTTGACAACGACACGCTCAAGGTCCTCTAGAACCAGCAAGACCGTAACACTCGTCTCCTCCAAGTGAATCACACCCTCCGTGCACACGTGAGTCTGGCCGGGATGGATCCCGAGGTACTGCGTCTGGCTGTTGATGGTACGTTCCTAATGTCGCTCTTTCCACCGTGTGTTCAGCAACTAACGTTCGTTCACAATCCTTCGTGATAGGTCTGACTGCGGGTGAGCTGGACCTGGACGCCCTGGACTTGGATCAAGAGACGTTGGTCGCTTTGCAGCGCATACAGTCTGCTGCCGCGTCTTCGGACGATCCTCAAGCTCTTCCTGCAGCTTTGGCCAAGGCTGCTCACCAAGTGGCCCATGGGAAGTCCCATATGCGACTTAGACCAGGTGGCGAGGATTCAGACGACGAGCCGGACGACTCTGACGAAGACAAGGCTCCAATCCCAACGGACAAGGCCAGCATTTCGATGGCAGCTGCCGGTCTCGGTGATGCGCCACCTGCCGATACTTCAACTCCCAAGTCTGCTCGCAGATCGCTGTTCGGCCCGAAGGCGTGGAAGAAGGCGGCCCAGAAGAAGCGCAAGAAATCTCGTCCTCATTCTCCTGCCAAGTCGCCCCGACGTCATATGAAGACTCGGTCCAAGTCTGTACCGTCTTCTCCAAGCTCATGGTCGCCACCTCCTACACCAGCGTCTTCTTCCACTCCCGCCGTGGTCGACCTCAGCGGCGACCAGAGTGACGTGGGCATGGGGAATGCTGATCCAAGTAGCGTCCCTTCGGCTCAAGAAACCGCTACAGAACCTACGGGTAAAGATGTGAACCCTGGGGATCATGACGATGTTCCCGGTTCTCCTGACGCGCCTTCGCCCCCGCCTCAGGGTCCACCCGATGTGGCCAAGCCACCAGCTTCCACGCCTTCACCTTCTCCAGCCGACATACGTGCTGCTGAAGAAGCTCTGCGCGAGGCCGAGCAAATGCGGCTCATGTTTGGCTCAAGTGACGAAGGTGAAGAGTCGGACCAAACTGTCCCACAAGGCAAGTCCGCTTCGGCGTCTGTCGCGACGTCCAAGGCAGTTGAAGTCTCGGAAGTGGTTTCTACAGCAGGGTCTGCCCCTGTTGAAGCTGCTCCACCAGCCTCCGTGTCTTCAAAGCCGGCTCCGATTGTTCCGACGGCTGTCGTACCAAGCGTGTCTTCGCCCGACTTTTCGATGGAGATTGATGACGATGGGAATGCTGATGACGACCATGGAAATGACGTGGATGACAATGAACCTTCGGTGGATGACTCTCCTGATGCTCCCAGTGGTGGCGGTGATGTTCCGCCCCCCACCGATCATTCAAGCATACTCGATGACGAAGATGTTGAAGATTCAAACAGGAACTGGAGTAATCTTGGCCCAGCTCGTCCTCCGACTCCACCTCGGCCAAATCCTTCGCCGATGATGACTTCCCCAATCATCGTTGCCGGCCCGCCTCTTTCGCCACCAGCAAGTCCTCCGGCACCAGCATCTTCTCTTCCTGTTCCAGTGTATCCTCGTCCGCCTATTTGGACTCTCGATGCTGGACCTGGACGCATTATTACGGAAACTTACACTTCAGTGCCGCGTCGTGGTGGTGCACCGTCGGTTGAACCGTTGCCTCACCGAGTGTTATCTGGTACTCGCCCTACGGTGCCGGCTTCGTCCACCCTGCCACCGTGGGCTCTTCCGTATGTGGACATGGAGTTTACCGATGCAGGCGCCAAGAAGTGTTTCGAGCGACTCTTGAGCTTAACGCTTCCCGAACCAGCTGGTGAGGTGACTGTGCGTACAACGTTGGAGGGTCTCCAAGCGCTCTTTGATTACTCGCATCCTGATCACCCGTACCAGCAACTTCGGCAGCTCTATCCTCTTCAAGCTTGTCTCTTCGACACTGTTGACTTCAATCCAAGCGTCCCCATCTCCAAGGGTGCTCCGATTGAGACCCGTCTCAAGATGATCTGGGCGAACCTTCGGGGTGACGGCGGGAAGCAAGGTGACCTCGGGTTCGCATTGTGGGAGCATCTCCACTGGCTTCCGTTAGCTGGTATTGAACGAGGTCTCGCTGAAGAAGCTAAAAAGGTTGGCCACGACAAGGAACGCTTGAAGGAACTGAGAGCTGTGTTAAAGAAGCTCTTCAGTGAGCGCGACCGTCGTGCCGATCGTCTTCGCAACAAGTACCGTGAGCAGTACATGGCGTGGAGTCGTGACTCAGTTTCATCTAGTGCTTCCGGCGTGTCATTCATTCGTCCCGAGTTGCTTTTGGAGCCGTCGAAGCCGTGGTACCCAATTGAAAACTTGTTGTTCGCACCTCGGACCTCTGACTGGCTTTCCGAAGTTCCGGCTCTCGACGCTCGTCAGCCATGGCGTACTGGATGGATGAATGCGCCGCATCAGCACCCGTACAACACTACGTACTTCCCGTGCCAGCGTAATCCGGAGCTCTTCAATCCTCGTGGTACGCGTTTCGTGAACGTGTACCGAAGCGTGGTCGTTGACCCGTCTCTCGATTCAACCGAACTTATTCCGTCCTGGCGCGACCTGTTTGACTCACCACCGGTTACCCCACGTCCTCCTCTGACTGCTGCTGCTGTTGAAGCCGGTGCCGAGGGTTTGCAGGCTCCGAATGCGGCTCCAGCCGCCGAGGTTCAGCTTCCCCGACGAAGAGGAGAGGGAGCGACTTCGTTGACACTCCTGGCCGCCGCTGCCAGGCAATTGGAGTCACTTTGAATCCTCGCTGCATGTTCCACAACATCCTCCGACATCCCAGGTAACTGTTGAGGGGTCCAGCGAGGTTTCGTTTTCAGTGGTCGCACTTCTGTCGACATTCATGTTTTCTTATTCTTCATCCACTTCCACATCATAATCATGTTCATGTCGTTCTTCAAATGCATATACAAATTATTGGTGCAGTAGCTTGTGTCGTCTGTTACCACAGGCTGCATCGCCCTGTGGACAGTTCACGCGTGATCCAGGCACGCTAGTCTTCATCCGCAACTTGCGCCATCTGCAGCTGATTCTCGCTTTTCTTGGCTCGCAAGTAGTCGTACAGTAGACCTCCACATGCCACGTTGGATGCTGGTTCCCAAGTTGGATCTCCATAGCCAAGCCACTTGACTTTGTACTCGCATACTGCACGCTCCGTACTCGTCGACAGTGGTATTCTGTCGTCGAGGATGGCCTCGACTTCATATTCGCCGGCAACTTGATCTGGTTCCCAGCTGTACTCAGGCAATAGTTCCTCATCGAAGTCGAGTCTTGCTTCATTAGTGGCGTCTAGTACCAACCGAGTGTTCGGTCGACTGTTGAACACGTTGACAGCCTTGAGTCTCGACACATGCACTACTGGGTGGAAGCGATACCCACTTCGGTCCGGCAGTTCCAGCTCGTACGCTAACCCTTCCACCTTGCACTTGATCCGAAAAGGTCCATGCCACCGATGAGCTAATGTTTTCGTCAGGCCTGGTTTGACGCGTTCCATGTACAACCACGCCCGGCTCCCAATCTCAAAAAGAGATCTCGGTGGAGCTCTTGCAGGATCTTCCATCTCTTCTGAAGCTTCTAGGGGGTCCGCCGAGTGTTCGTTTCCACTTGGTTGAGGTACAGCAGCTTTTTCCAGTCGACTCAGGGCATCATTATGCTTTTTAGCCCGTCGCTCATTTTCTACAGCCTGATAATCTTTGGCCATAGTGAGGGCGATCTCGTGTTGTCGATTGATCTCGCGTCGCCCCGCCAGTGCGTCAGACGGCTTGCCGAGTCCTCGTTTGAGTGATGGCGACATTGCCCGCAACGTCGACTGCGCATCCCAACCATGAACGAGGTAGAACGGTGTTTCCTTCCTTGTAGTGTCCTGAGAAGTATTAATAGCGAACACCAGCTTCTCTGCGATTTCGTCCCAATCTTGCTGTAGAGGGTCTTCCGCGTACACCCGTACGGAACCCATCACTGACTTTACCGAGCGTTCCTGCTGTCCATTAGCCTGCGGTCGATAGCTCAATGTTGCTCGTGATCTTGACTGCATCATCTCTGCGAACGCTTGGAAAACCTCGCTCATGAAGCGTGGGTCGCGGTCATGCCTTATCAGTGATGGGGCTCCGAACCGTCGGTACACACATTCTTCGAGCATTTGGGCAACACTCAGTGCAGTCGTATCTGACATAGCCTTGGCAATAACGAATCCCGTGAACGAGCACTGAAATAGGAGCAACGCCGTGTTGCCCCTGCGAGATTTCGGTAGTGGAATTACAAAATCCATCGAGACGATCTGGAAAGGTCGTTCGGCTAGTACGTTGTCAGGCGAGTATCCACGAAGCTGTGGACGGCTTTTACTCGAGCTGCAATCTGGACAGGACTTCACATGCTTCTCCACGTCAGCGTACAAGCCGATCCAATAATAATCGGACTTAACGCGATGGAACGTTCTCACCACACCTTGATGTCCTCCTTCCAGCGAGTCGTGACAGTTCTGCAAGACCTCTTGAATCATCGTTGTTGGTACCACAAGCCGCAGCTTGGTCTCCTCTTGCCAACCGTGGTCGTACCGACGATTCAATCCAAGATAGTGAAGCACGCCGTCTTCTGATAACACGAACCGGTCAGCATACTTCCAGGCATCTCGAGCTTCTTTGTAACTCAGCTCTTCTGCTTGGCCCTGAAGCACCTTCTTGATGTTAAACCACTTCTGCTCCTCGTCTTGTGCCACCAGTATCCGTCTGCGTCGTTCCCGCTGTATCGCTACCGGGTCAACATCTTCCGCATCGGGAAATGCCGCTGGTACAGTCTTGTGAGGATGGTCTGGCAAATCTTCGCCGATTGAATCTTCGGTGGACATCTCTCGTCGTTCTTCATGCTGTTCATCAGCATCAGCACACTCCACTCTCTCTCCAACACCTCCACCGAGGATTTGACTCCTCTCCTTTTCATTTTCAGTCGCGCTCACACTTGTTATATAATCATCAGGCCATTCACTCTGCCCCATGAAAGCAAAGATACACTCTGTTTCCTTTGAAGGCTCGGTTAACTGTGGCAGCCCGATAGGGACCAACCCAGTTGGTGCTGGCAGGCTGCCTAGTTTAAATGGCGTTCCTGAACGACGGCCTTGAGCTCTGGCGGGAGTTCTTTTTCGTGCCTTTGGTGCGCACGAATTTGGCAAGGTCTTGGAAGTTGCGGAAAAGTTCGCATTGTCCAGCATCGTGGAGTTGTTTGCAGAACTTGCATCGCTTGTTACAGTAGTGGACGGAGTGACTCATGCCACCGCACACCGCGCATGGTCCGTACTGTGGGCGTCGGTTGTCGCGGTTTGAAGTCACGTCGACCGCGTTGGTCCTGATTGAACCCACGGTCACCACCTCGGCGATCTTGATTGAAGCCATTATCGCGATCAGGCGTGTTTCCACGTGGTTGACGGTTGTCTGAACGTGCGTAGGTGCCTTCAGCAGCTGCACGGCGCTCATTTTCGTTAGCAGCGGCGAGGTATCGGTCGTTTTCATCCAATGAGGAATCACCGTCCGTATTATCAGGCTGAAAGTCGTTGTACTCATCTTGGACATCGTCGTAAGCGTTCGGATCTTCGTTTGAATACTCGTTGCCCCCTTGAGCAGCTTCACGACCTTCTAATTCAGCTAGAAGGTCGTCCACCGTAGCTTCAATGAGTGTCACTCTTGGTTTGGTGCGATTGTCATCGCGGCGATTGTTGCGGGGCGTATCCATCGTCGCGTCGCGTATCACGACTCTTGGAGTATCGGTACTCACTGTCACGCTTGGCCATTCTCTCCTTGCCCTTGAGAACATCTTCGATGATCTCTTCGAGCTCGTGAATGTCGGCGACTCGAGCGTGGTAGAGACTCTCCGCTAGCTTGTCATCGTCGCATGTTTGCCAGGAACTGCTGTACGTGTTCTTTCGCGTCGCGACCACTCTTCTCGAAGTGTAGACGGGCGGTCCGAGCGTAGCCATTCAGCCTGTTTATGCAGTCGCACAGATGTTCATTACGTTCTCGCTTGGCGGAGTAGTAACGCGACAGTGCCGTCTGCGTGAACTGCGAGCAGTAGTAGCGGATGAACGCATCGCTCAGCAGCTTCCACTTGCGCTTCGTCTTCTTCGGAAGTTGACGGAACCAATGAATGGCTCCGTCCCGGAGACTTAGCTCAAATGGAATGCACCATTTATCGGCATCTGTGTGGGTTCCAGTCATTTCATAGACGAACCCACGGAGCCACTGCATACAGTTCTCGCTCTTGTTGCGAGAGCCTGAGAACGGCGTGATGCGATCCAGTGGTCGGTGCGAAGCCATTTCAATCCTCGGTGTCGGGTCCACGTCATTCAGCGTCGCTAGCTCATTCATCTGACGCATCAACTCGAGTTGAGGATCTTCCTCGTCGAATGTACGCACCAAAATGTCATCGTCACTGGACGAACCATCGCTGTCGACTTGACGACGTCCGGCACCACCTTTGGGAGCTCGCGCACCGCCTCGGCGACCGAACGAACCCTCGTTACTTGCGTAGATACGTTGCATACGGCTTTCCGAGCGTGGCGTAACCATGTGCGAGTCTTGAAAGTACGGTGAAGCTTCGGTAGTGCCAAAGGCACCACGCTCAGCTCCACGCTTGGTCGGAGGAGTACGAACGAGTCGTTGGGGCGTCGGCGGCAGTGGAATCTTGGACGGATCTTCATCTTGAATCATCGGTCGACTCACAGGCTGCTTTCCGGCATTGATGCCAACAGCGCCAAACGCCTTCCGAAGCTTCTTCTTCCATTTCTGGAGAGCAGCTCCAGCTTCATGTGGACTCCAATCTTGGAGCGACATCGTCGATGGGTACGTCTCGTTCTCGAACCCCAGCGACCACAGTAGCGAAACTGAATCCTCGGCAACTTGGCTAGTCGAAACCGAGTTGACTGGGTATTGAAGTTCCTGCGCAAGCGCAGGCCAGTCGGCTTTTTTCTTGGGGATGGGCTTGAACAGCTGCATCCACTCATCATTCTGCATCAGCGCTTGTACGCGGTCGAAAACGCGCTTGGCGGCTGGTGTATCACCGTTGATATGTGGGCGATGTGCCTTCAGCAGTGCTGAATGCTTTGCACTCGCCACCGAAGGCTTAGAACCCTCGGTCCCATCGTCATAATCATCATAGGCCGGTTCCGGTCCCGCAACATCATCGAGCTCGTCGGCGAGGTTCCTCGAAAGGGACCTGGTCGCCCCGCTCAGCCCTGATGATAGCGTGGCCGTCTCCGGCGTCGCTGCGCCTGGCTCTGGAGCCGGCGTCTTGTCTTCGTAATCTTCATAATCGTGGGCGTCAGGACCGATGTCCGCTTCGTCATCGAAGCTCACTGAAAGCTCGGTGGCGGCTGCAAAGCGCGCAGCCGGGCTTGAACTCTCGTTGCGAGCCCCGCCAGACTTGGCAGGCGTAACTGGTACCGTCGGTTGTCCTTTCGCCATGTTTCTTGTCTTTTTCTTGTTCTTCTTCTCTTGGTAGCTCGTAAACTGGAAGGCCATACAAACAGTTCACAATGGTCACAATCTGTTCCCGGGTCGCGGCACCAGTTGTGGTGTTGGAAATCCCACGTGAACTCTAGCTACAAATGTAGTTAGGATGTTTCCACAACAATACGTCTACTAGGATAGTAAACGATCGTTCGGGCGGACCTGAAGACCCCAGTTCTGCCCTTGCACCGGGACAAACTGGACCTTGTAAACTACTTATATAGGCCAACCAGTAAAAATAAGAACACGCTACTAGCACGAGCAAAGCTAGCAGGTGTTTTGAATCCTCGTGGTCCCAACAGCGGAAGGGTACCAGGCACGGGTAAGCCTTTTACGAGATCACCGAGTGTTCAACACTCGGTAGGAAGAAATAAAAGGGAGGCAATTCAAGCACTCCCAGTCGTGCAAATAGGCAACAATAAGCCGTCACGTAAAACCTCCCGATAATAATCGGCCAATACACAAAGTCTCTTGGCCTTGCCGGATGAACCCTCACTACAGAGCTTCGAGTTCACCGACAGGCATAACACACTCAAACAAGCTTGACCTGACGCTTACCTTGAAGCCGGACGTCGCTCTGTGTGCTTGAGTGAAAATTCTGCTCTGTATTTAAGCTTACCCTTTCGGGTCTATTCCTAATAAGAAGTCCTAATCAAGTATACAAATATCAAGTGAACAATGATCCGTTATGGATCTTCTTGCATGCCAAGCGTCGTCTGCACCGTCGCATGAGCATCTTTAACGGTCCGCGCCCTGTCCCAGACGGTGAACGTGCCTTCCAAGGGTCGCTGAGTCTTCCGCGAACTCATCCCAACCGCCACTGAGGGTTCGTACCGTAGATCGTCCGCTGAATGCGAATCCGGCCAGTCCATTATAAATAATAAGGACAGCCTGGATTCAGTGACATATGCCCGTATCCAATGCTCGTTGAATGTTCGGAGGTGACGCCGTCGAGTCCCTTGCACCTTGGCGTCTCCGTACATCACCTGACCGAGGGTTCGTCGCTTGAACAACTTGGGCGGTGTCACGTCTTTGTCGACGGGTGATAATCCGCAACTACGGAGAAATCACTACACCACACACGACAGTCCTCGCGAACGCGTCCGGAGCATGGTGTCTCCCGCGAGGGACGACACCGAGAAGGGCAACGCCTTCCCCAGTACTAGAGGGAGCTCTCAGCTCACCTCGGGTCATGCCTTTGGCTCCAGCAAGGATCCATCCTTGCGGGCGGAGCTTCTGCTACGCTCTCTTCGCATCTTGGTCATCATACCAACGGCGCGTAGGTGTCCTTCATCGACACCATGTACCGTGACAGTACACAACCGTGGTGTAGGTGTCTCCCATCGACACCATGTACCGTACGGTACTAACCTTTGGTGCGGTACGCCCACCACAAGGTTGCCATGTTTGGCGGCAACAGCTTCTGCTGTGCTGTCGCCTGAACAGATTCATGGCCAGTGTTCGCATCATGCACGACGCATGTGCAAGCACAGTGTACAGGTCCATGGGCCCGTACACGAGGTACCCTGTGTACGACACGTACCACAGCTACCATAAGTGCTCCGTGCACGTCATGTGTGTCATGCACGACGAGTTCATTACGTGGAACTCCTGGCAGGCTGCTCGACCGCAGCCAGTGCCGATGCACGGTACGTGCGTTGACTCACAGCGTCCAGAGCGCATCGGGTCGTGGTATGGTGCATATACTTTGCACCTATACCAGTGTCTGTCACAGACACCATGTACCTTGATGGTACTCGACCGTGGTGGGGCACATCTCACCACTATGCCACTGCGGCATTGGTGTCTGGCATTGACACCGAGTACTCACGGGTACCAACCCATGGTGAGGCAAGCTGCCATCACCACGGTGTCATGCTCGGCGCGGCACCAGTTACGACTGCGTGCCTTGCCTCGACCACCACCTGGTCAGTTGTGTGTGCACTCGTGCACCACACTTGGGTTATGGCTCCACGGCCCATTATACCCGGCGCGTTGCGTACATCACGTACCGCAACCGCTTTGTCGGCGGGTGAGACGTTCCGTTCACCCTACTCGACAGGTCGTTCATGACCAAGGGACCAGTGCGTTGATTGCACTAGACCTGCGCTTCGCCTCGTGTGTGGTTGCTTGCAACCCCAACACTGCTGATTCGCTCAGCGATTCCGAGGCACCTTGCGTCAGTGGCTTTCTTCGCCACTATGTCCTGTTCGGCTAGAGCTACCGCAGCTCTAGCCCGGCTGTTCGCCTCCAGCCTGCAGTCGATGTACATCGACGCCTGGTTCCGTAAGGAACTTGGTCTTACCTCAAGACCAGGGAGGAAAGGTATTTCCGAGCCTCTCCCCCACTTACACTCGAGACTATTGAGTCTCTCGTGGCTTGTGATAGCCACTGGCAGCACGACGGCTACATGCCTCTTGGAAAGACAGGGAGGAAAGGTATTTCCGAGCCTCTCCCCCACTTAACCTCGAGACTACTGAGTCTCGCGTGGCTTCTAATAGCCAATGGCAGGCGCAACGGCTCTCCGCCATGTGCACTGCGTCGGTATGGTCGACCGCGTCGGCCGTGTCGACCGAAGGCATTCAGCCTTCGCGTCAGCAGTTTGAGTCTGCGCGACTTGACGTCGAGCGAGTTGCTCACGTCTGGCGAGGCCAAGACAACCTCGCGCCTCGAGCCAATGGCTCTGTGTGCGGCGCTATGGTACTCGCCTTGGGTGTGGAACTCTGTTACCCACACCGGAAGCGCATACAGCGACTTCCTTATCAGTTATGGTCTGAGTGACCTTGCGTGGAACTTTGTTACCCACGCTCGGAGCACCGAATGTCGATCTCCTTAAGCAGCTTCGCTGCTTGCGGAACTTGTTACCCGCAGTGTGGACCTATGTTACCCACCTGGTGAATGCTCTTCGGCACCACCACTGTCGAAGCGCATACGGCGCGACGACCTTCGGTGTTGGGATCGGCTGGTGTGACAGACCCGCCCACACACCGGACAGAGTTGGTGTCCACCGACCGAGTCAGAGGAGTCCGGGCCCTGAACTCCGAGTCGCTTGAAGCGACGTCGGCCTGAACAAGGTTCAGACCCGACTTGCGGCGGCTGACGTGACGTGGCACTTCGTTACCCACGTCGTGATGTCTCGTTGACGACATCAGAGGCACTCGAGACCTCGTGTGGCACTGTGTTACCCACACAGGAAGCATGGACAATGCCTTCCTCTTCAGTTATAGTTTGGGCGACTGCGTGTGGTACTGTGTTACCCACACAGGAAGCATGGTCATGCCTTCCTCTTCAGTTATAGTCTGGGCGACTGCGTGTGGTACTCTGTTATCCACACAGGAAGCGCATTCAGCGCCTTCCTCTTCAGTTAAGGTCTGGGCGACCGTGTGGTTCTAAGTTATCCACCTGGTTAGCGCTTAAAGGCATAACCACTGTCGAAGCCCGTACGGCGCGACGACCTTCGGCGTTGGACGCTGCTGGTGTAGCAGGTCCACACGCCGAGCAAAGACCCACGCCCATGGCATTGCCGCAGCGGAGCATGGTCTTGCTGTACGCAGAGCTGTCGGCGCGTTGACAACTCCGTGACGCTTCTGCGTCCTGGCGGTCTGTATCAGACGCCCCAGTCATGACGGAGGTGGGAACATAACTCACCAATGCTCCGTCATAGACCTGGACTGGTAGGCCCTTCTCAGCCTTGCCACACCAAAGTCCGGGCTGTGTCTTATGTTCGGCACAGCCATGTTGTTCATGGCGAGAACTGCGAGCGACACCGCGGTGCGCGAGTTCATCGAGCCGAAACGTTCAGGTCCGTTGAGGACCATCGGTACTTCCTTCACCGTACCAAAGGCTAGTCCACCAAGGACCAGCCCACGACCGCCACTCTGACATAGAGTGCAGTCGGATGTCGCTATGCCAAGCGGCGTTCCGGCAGCGTATCAACGCCCCAGAAATCATCAAACGTTCAAGGGGTACCTTACCCCCGTACACCGAGTGTACTACCAGCAGCCCATCACTGCCCTTCACCGGTTTGAGAGAACCACGTCTCTCTGGGCTAAGTCCCGTGGTGCGCACAACCTGCACACCCATCACGAAGGCTTAGCGCTCTTCAGTAGGGCATACCGCCTCTACTGGTGGCCGGGGAGTCTTCGTCCACCTGGCCGTAGCCTGCGCCACCGGACTTGGGGTCCACGGGCTGTCTTTTTCCCGAGGACGAGCGAGGGACACACACGCTGGTAGTGTCCGTGTCCGCCGTATCCATAGCAGCGGACCAAGCTCTCGGCTGAGCTTAAGTCCATGGGCTCGGGCTCGCTGTACGCACCGGTATCAACGGGCTGCGTGACAGCAGGAGCAACAGCGTCATTGCTGCGATGCTCCGCCTCCCGAGGAACGCCATTCTCATCGTGGCGATGTTCCTCTTCCCGAAGAGTACCAGCCTGCTTGTGGCTGTACTCTTCTTGGAGGGCGATTCGAATCGCCTCCTCCATAGTTGTCGCTTGCACCCGGAATAGCTGGGTGCGAGCAGGACCGACCTTCAGGCCGTCCATGAAGACTGTTGTCTTAACGTCTTCAGGCAGAGGATTCCCTGGCAGAGATGCCACCAACGTGCGCATCTCTTGCACGTACTCATGCAGCTCACGTTTACCTTGCTTACACGCGAGAAAGCGTGAGCGCTGGCGGAACTCGTTGTTCGCCGGTAGGAACGCGGCTCGAAGCTGCTCACACAGCTGAGCCCAGGATGCAAAGCATCCAGGAGATGTCGTCTCCCTGGTGTATGCCCAGTGCTTGGCACGTCCACCAAGGTTGGACAGGGCAAACACCACCCGAACTGGCTCGTCCGAGATGAGACCCGCCTTCATGGCGATCTCCACCTCACGGACCCAGAAGTGAAGGTTCTCTCCTTCCTTCCCCTCAAACGCGGGGACCTTCAGCCACACCGGCTTAGGCCTGGTTGCCTGGGGAGTGGCCAGCGTGGCCTTCAAGCTCCCGCGGACGTGAGCGATGAGACCACGCTCGTAGGTCTCAAACGCGGTCACGCGTTCTTGTTGCTCGGCAGGCGTCGCCGCCGCCAAGCTGCGAAGGACATCTTGTCCAAAGATACCTCCCATCTTCCGAACAGACTCGTACTGTGAGTCGTTCAAGCGAGGAAACTCGCTTCGGTCCATCTTGGCTCAAACGTTGAGCGCACAGGGGATTCAGGTAGTTCAATCTACCCGCGATGGTGTTGGATTGACTACGAGTGCTATCAAGTGTGACGGGGTCACACAGCACCTTGCACAGAGGAAGTGCTTAAGGGTATTAACTACCCGAGTGAACGTAAGTCCACGTGTTCCCGGCCTCAGTGGGAACGGTTTGCTACTTAGAGGAGTAGATTTAAGACTGATGTATATATAAGTAAGATAAGCTTGGGTCACATACAAACTAGAGGTTACCTATAGTGGAGCTAAGTAGTCATGCCATGAATGGTTCCGAGAGCACCTGGTACCGTGTATCAGGTGTCCACAAGAGTGACGGGTCACTCTTTATGTAGCATGGGGCACACTTGATTGTACCCCGTTACAGTATTTCAGCTCATTCTGACCAAAGTCCATGGTCGCGTTGTTCTCGTCCATGAAGTCCACACCGAGCAGTAACTCGCTCGTGCAGCCCTTCACTATATTTCTTCGCCAAACACGGTCCTCACCACAAATTGCCAAACCTAGTACGAGCCCGCCGATTCCTTCAATGTAGTCTACGGGCGCCCTTACAGACACCCTATCACCGAGCGCCATCCACTCCGTATCAGCCACGATCAGCCTCGCCCCGCTACCCAGCTTAATGGGCTTCTGCATACCCGACATCTCTACCATGGCCGTTGGCAGACTGTCGTCCGCTTCCGTACTATTCTCGGGGTCCACGTCGGTGTGGTGTAGTGATTTCTCCGTAGTTGCGGATTATCACCCGTCGACAAAGACGTGACACCGCCCAAGTTGTTCAAGCGACGAACCCTCGGTCAGGTGATGTACGGAGACGCCAAGGTGCAAGGGACTCGACGGCGTCACTTCCGAACATTCAACGAGCATTGGATACGGGTATATGTCACTGAATCCAGGCTGTCCTTATTATTTATAATGGACTGGCCGGATTCGCATTCAGCGGACGATCTACGGTACGAACCCTCAGTGGCGGTTGGGATGAGTTCGCGGAAGACTCAGCGACCCTTGGAAGGCACGTTCACCGTCTGGGACAGGGCGCGGACCGTTAAAGATGCTCATGCGACGGTGCAGACGACGCTTGGCATGCAAGAAGATCCATAACGGATCATTGTTCACTTGATATTTGTATACTTGATTAGGACTTCTTATTAGGAATAGACCCGAAAGGGTAAGCTTAAATACAGAACAGAATTTCCACTCAAGCACACAGAGCGACGTCCGGCTTCAAGGTAAGCGTCAGGTCAAGCTTGTTTGAGTGTGTTATGCCTGTCGGTGAGCTCGAAGCTCTGTAGCGAGGGTTCATCCGGCAAGGCCAAGAGACTTTGTGTATTGGCCGATTATTATCGGGAGGTTTTACGTGACGGCTTATTGTTGCCTATTTGCACGACTGGGAGTGCTTGAATTGCCTCCCTTTTATTTCTTCCTACCGAGTGTTGAACACTCGGTGATCTCGTAAAAGGCTTACCCGTGCCTGGTACCCTTCCGCTGTTGGGACCACGAGGATTCAAAACACCTGCTAGCTTTGCTCGTGCTAGTAGCGTGTTCTTATTTTTACTGGTTGGCCTATATAAGTAGTTTACAAGGTCCAGTTTGTCCCGGTGCAAGGGCAGAACTGGGGTCTTCAGGTCCGCCCGAACGATCGTTTACTATCCTAGTAGACGTATTGTTGTGGAAACATCCTAACTACATTTGTAGCTAGAGTTCACGTGGGATTTCCAACACCACAACTGGTGCCGCGACCCGGGAACAGATTGTGACCATTGTGAACTGTTTGTATGGCCTTCCAGTTTACGAGCTACCAAGAGAAGAAGAACAAGAAAAGACAAGAAACATGGCGAAAGGACAACCGACGGTACCAGCTACGCCTGCCAAGTCTGGCGGGGCTCGCAACGAGAGTTCAAGCCCGGCTGCGCGCTTTGCAGCCGCCACCGAGCTTTCAGTGAGCTTCGATGACGAAGCGGACATCGGTCCTGACGCCCACGATTATGAAGATTACGAAGACAAGACGCCGGCTCCAGAGCCAGGCGCAGCGACGCCGGAGACGGCCACGCTATCATCAGGGCTGAGCGGGGCGACCAGGTCCCTTTCGAGGAACCTCACCGACGAGCTCGCCGACGAGCTCGATGATGTTGCGGGAACGGAACCGGCCTATGATGATTATGACGATGGGACCGAGGGTTCTAAGCCTTCGGTGGCGAGTGCAAAGCATTCAGCACTGCTGAAGGCACATCGCCCACATATCAACGGTGATACACCAGCCGCCAAGCGCGTTTTCGACCGCGTACAAGCGCTGATGCAGAATGATGAGTGGATGCAGCTGTTCAAGCCCATCCCCAAGAAAAAAGCCGACTGACCTGCGCTTGCGCAGGAACTTCAATACCCAGTCAACTCGGTTTCGACTAGCCAAGTTGCCGAGGATTCAGTTTCGCTACTGTGGTCGCTGGGGTTCGAGAACGAGACGTACCCATCGACGATGTCGCTCCAAGATTGGAGTCCACATGAAGCTGGAGCTGCTCTCCAGAAATGGAAGAAGAAGCTTCGGAAGGCGTTTGGCGCTGTTGGCATCAATGCCGGAAAGCAGCCTGTGAGTCGACCGATGATTCAAGATGAAGATCCGTCCAAGATTCCACTGCCGCCGACGCCCCAACGACTCGTTCGTACTCCTCCGACCAAGCGTGGAGCTGAGCGTGGTGCCTTTGGCACTACCGAAGCTTCACCGTACTTTCAAGACTCGCACATGGTTACGCCACGCTCGGAAAGCCGTATGCAACGTATCTACGCAAGTAACGAGGGTTCGTTCGGTCGCCGAGGCGGTGCGCGAGCTCCCAAAGGTGGTGCCGGACGTCGTCAAGTCGACAGCGATGGTTCGTCCAGTGACGATGACATTTTGGTGCGTACATTCGACGAGGAAGATCCTCAACTCGAGTTGATGCGTCAGATGAATGAGCTAGCGACGCTGAATGACGTGGACCCGACACCGAGGATTGAAATGGCTTCGCACCGACCACTGGATCGCATCACGCCGTTCTCAGGCTCTCGCAACAAGAGCGAGAACTGTATGCAGTGGCTCCGTGGGTTCGTCTATGAAATGACTGGAACCCACACAGATGCCGATAAATGGTGCATTCCATTTGAGCTAAGTCTCCGGGACGGAGCCATTCATTGGTTCCGTCAACTTCCGAAGAAGACGAAGCGCAAGTGGAAGCTGCTGAGCGATGCGTTCATCCGCTACTACTGCTCGCAGTTCACGCAGACGGCACTGTCGCGTTACTACTCCGCCAAGCGAGAACGTAATGAACATCTGTGCGACTGCATAAACAGGCTGAATGGCTACGCTCGGACCGCCCGTCTACACTTCGAGAAGAGTGGTCGCGACGCGAAAGAACACGTACAGCAGTTCCTGGCAACATGCGACGATGACAAGCTAGCGGAGAGTCTCTACCACGCTCGAGTCGCCGACATTCACGAGCTCGAAGAGATCATCGAAGATGTTCTCAAGGGCAAGGAGAGAATGGCCAAGCGTGACAGTGAGTACCGATACTCCAAGAGTCGTGATACGCGACGCGACGATGGATACGCCCGCAACAATCGCCGCGATGACAATCGCACCAAACCAAGAGTGACACTCATTGAAGCTACGGTGGACGACCTTCTAGCTGAATTAGAAGGTCGTGAAGCTGCTCAAGGGGGCAACGAGTATTCAAACGAAGATCCGAACGCTTACGACGATGTCCAAGATGAGTACAACGACTTTCAGCCTGATAATACGGACGGTGATTCCTCATTGGATGAAAACGACCGATACCTCGCCGCTGCTAACGAAAATGAGCGCCGTGCAGCTGCTGAAGGCACCTACGCACGTTCAGACAACCGTCAACCACGTGGAAACACGCCTGATCGCGATAATGGCTTCAATCAAGATCGCCGAGGTGGTGACCGTGGGTTCAATCAGGACCAACGCGGTCGACGTGACTTCAACCGCGACAACCGACGCCCACAGTACGGACCATGCGCGGTGTGCGGTGGCATGAGTCACTCCGTCCACTACTGTAACAAGCGATGCAAGTTCTGCAAACAACTCCACGATGCTGGACAATGCGAACTTTTCCGCAACTTCCAAGACCTTGCCAAATTCGTGCGCACCAAAGGCACGAAAAAGAACTCCCGCCAGAGCTCAAGGCCGTCGTTCAGGAACGCCATTTAAACTAGGCAGCCTGCCAGCACCAACTGGGTTGGTCCCTATCGGGCTGCCACAGTTAACCGAGCCTTCAAAGGAAACAGAGTGTATCTTTGCTTTCATGGGGCAGAGTGAATGGCCTGATGATTATATAACAAGTGTGAGCGCGACTGAAAATGAAAAGGAGAGGAGTCAAATCCTCGGTGGAGGTGTTGGAGAGAGAGTGGAGTGTGCTGATGCTGATGAGGGCACCAGCGAGGGTTCGTTCGGCGTGGTTTCGAGTGCAGCGCGAGACGAGCCCAAGGGCTACTCCAAGATGATGAAGTTGAAATCCGGCGAGAGACAGGGGTGGTGGTCGGCCAAGAAATTTGACCGAAGGATCAGAATGAGAGCTCTGATGCAAGGCGCTGAAAACGACAAGCGTACGAGGATCCTCCTCGACACAGGAGCGAACGTTAGTGTGATCACTGACGCCTTTGCCAAGAAGTTGCGGCTCCGAGATGTACCCGATCACGGACGCCGCATTGACATTCAAGGTATTAATGAAGGCAATGTGTCTACGACGCGACGAGCGTGCGTCAAGATTACGCTCGGATGGGAGATGGTGTACGAGTTCGAGATGTGGGTAATGGCGCATAGTGCAGGCGTCGACGTGGTACTCGGGACCGACTTTATGATCCCAGCTGGGATCCGGTTGGACCTGTTTCACGGCGCGGCGCAATTACCGCACGAAGTCCAAATCCCGCTAATAAAGACCAAGAACATGATCGACAGCGAAGAATACGGCTCCCATGTTAACGCCGGGCCACCCGAGCGGTTGGACATTCAAGCGCACGAGTGGCGAGAATATCGACTAGCGAAGCGTCAAGTCGGGCTGGAAGAACACGTACTGTGGGTTCGTCGAACGAACAAGCTAATCCCGTCAGTGACGAGGTTTCGACGTGGACGGCCTCAGAGCATTCGATTGACCAACGTGTCTGATCGAACTGTGTACCTACCAGCACACGACTCGATCGCGATGTGGATTCCAGATGGGGATTTGCCACGAGGTGACGGCTATGTGCGCCTGGAGTCCAAGAAGTACCAAGACTGGCAAGTATTGGTCTACGAAGGTTGTAGAGACCGCGAGCTCTTTCAGCGTGAATGCGAAATCTACGAACAATGGCTTGCAACTCAGCCTTCGGCAGTTGATCGACCAGACTACCCAGAACCCAGTGGAGTGCTACTACGACCTCTAGAAGACTCGCTAGTGGATTCTAGTGATCGTCTGACGTGTGCAGAACGCTGGGCACTGATCCTGGAAGGACGTGAACAAGTAGAAGCCTGTCTGGCATCTGGGGTGACAGCCGGGGATTCGGCTGACGGTCAGCCTTCCGAAGAATCTGTGGACACGTACACGACAGCCCATGGCGGAAGCAATAACGTGAACGAAGCCTCGGTAGTGCGTACACACGAACTACTGAGGCCGGTAAACGTGGTACATACGCCAACGAGTGTTAGTGTCCAGCCAGGGGTGACCACGAAAGCGACAAGTAACAGCACTAGATTAAATGAAGTCACCTGTTTTGACGAAGCTGTCCCGGCCTTGTGTGTCGCCAAATCTGCGAACGAGACATCGGTGGTTGATCCAGAGGATGCAGGCATCGCGCTGAAGGTGTTGAGTACGGCACCGAGTATTCATTGCAAGATTGGTGCGAATGCCGAACTGTCGAGACGGCGGCAGAACGAGGAGCTGAACAAAAGTCAGCAACCCAATATGTCGGCGGCCCGCGCATTCAATATTGCGAACGACGACTCGGCAGATGGCCCAGAGATGGGAAACCAGGATGGGAAGGAGATGGACCAAGTACCGACTGTTGAAATCAAAGCGGATGCCAATGTTGAGTCAAGGGAAGAATCTGTAGCGACGTTGGACGGAACATACATCTCGGTTGCTCGAGTGTTAACAACCGAGGGAAATGAAGCAACGGAGGATACGAGAAATGATTTCTACGAACACCCAGCTAACAACATTGGCCTGGACGACTACGCGAAGGAGCTGGCATTCCTGCCGGATCTGACCGAAGAGATCAACACGACAATTGACTACACTGCGCCTAATGTTGCTGATCCTGAGCTGTCGACTGAACGCCGAGAACGTCTGGTCGCGACGCTAAAGAACCACGAGCACATCCTGATTGCTAGTGGTAACGCACTGCCGCCGCCAGCCTACGGTGCGGTATGCGATATCGACACACAGGGGCACGCCCCAATTAAACAGCGTGCCCGGCGCGTGCCGCTACGATTTCTCGGCAAGCTGTACGAGCTGCTGCGCGCTTTATTGCGTGCAGGACTGATCGTCTTTTCAGACAGTCCATTGGCATCGCCGATCGTGATTGTGATGAAAAAGAACGGGCTGGACATCCGGCTCTGCATTGATTACAAGATGGTGAATGCTATCACCGCGATCATGGAGTATGCAATGCCGCTAGTCGACGATCTGTTGACCGATCTCGAGTGTTACCTATGGCGCTGCTTGCTGGATGCTGCTAGCGGCTTCTGGGCGGTCATGGTGACCTTTCGAGCACGTAACGTGTCGGCGACGTCTGCGCACTCGGACATTTCGAGTGGTTACGCATGCCCTTCGGGTTAAAGAACGCGCCGATGATCTACCAGCGTATGATTGACAACGCACTCTGGGGGTTCGTTCAACCTAAAGGAGGTTGGTTTGAATACTCGGAGAAGATGCGTTTAGCTGAAGAACAGGCCAAGGAACGTCGTGGGCCAAGCGCCGAGAGTTCGTTTCAAACAAAGTTCGCGGGAGACCGCGAAGCACCGGTGGAGACCGACCCTGTACTACAACTCGTCAACAGCCCCGTCGCTGACATGTTTACGAACGGGGAACCAGACGAATCATCGCTGGTACCTGTATTTGGTCGACGGTCGGTTGTGGATGACATTTGCTTTGGTGGCGAGGATTTCGACAGCTGCCTGGCGACGCTGGACCGATTGCTGGCAAGATTTGCACAGTGTCGGATCAGCATTAGCTTCACCAAGAGCATCTTCTGCCAACCCAAGGTGGACTTTCTGTCGCATAAAATTTCGCCAGAAGGTATCAGGGCTGACCCCAAGAAGCTTGCGGCTATCACCGAGCTTTCGTTTCCAACGAGTAAGAAGGGCATGCAGTCGTTTCTTGGAGCTGTTAATTACTACAGCCGCTTCATTCAAGACTTCGCGGTCTACGGTGCGGCGCTGTACCAGCTCAAGGATGAAGACTTTGTCGTTGAAGGTGGCCTTTCTGTGGCACGTCGTTCCTTCGAAAAATTGAAGACGAGTGTTTCACATTCACCCATCCTCAGGCACTTCGATCGGTCGAATCACGTCATGCTCTTTGCGAATGAATGGGCATTGAGCACTACGCTAATGCAAGAACATGAAGGCAAGTTACACCCCGTACGGTTCCTCGGTCGGGTGCTCAAGGAGGCCGAGATGAACTACCATCCTGCTGAGAAGGAAATTTTGGCGTTACTTCTGCTGTTGAAGATCTGTTACGTCCATCTGGCAGGAAAGACGCTACATGTCTATACACGATTCTCGACGTTAGAGTGGGTGCATAAGTCGAAGTCTCTCTTCGGACGCGCGGTCCAGTTCGCAGTGCTGCTATCGCAGTGGCACCTTAAGGTACAGCGCGTGAAGGAGAAGGATGTCGCCTTTGCGCAGCTACTGCAGTCAAGCATCACGAGCTTCGTCGACCTGGAAGACTCGCTCGCGTCGGTGGCACCTCCAAACAAGGGTTCCCCGACTATTCGAATGGACCCCGCCTTGCTGTACGCCAGGCTTTCCCGTAATTACAGCGGATTCGTCATGTCTTTTGACAGATCAATGAAGACAGAGAAGTACGGTGGCTACGGGAGTTGTTCATGGGTGCTGTGGAGCCTTCCTGAGTGGAAGGTAGTGATTGCTGCAAACGCTTACCTCTCGGCTACCACGGTGAATGAGGCAGAGTATACAGGTATGATAAACGGTGTCAAGGCTGCTATTGCGCACGGTGCCGAGGATTTAGTCATCGTTGGTGACTCAAGGCTCGCGATTCAACAATCACTAGGGGTGATCGTATGCAGGAAGGAAACTTTGCTAGCGCTGCTGAATACTCACAAGGAACTCACGGCCAAGCTTCGATCAGTTAAATATCTTCACGTCGTACGAGAATACAACGCTGCCGCGGATTCATTAGCCACTGAAGCGCTGGAATTGAAGGTCAGTCGTGTGATCTTGGCCGAAACTCGCAAGTCGGAACTGGCGTCGCTGAGCCGTATTCAGGAAATGAACTACGATCCGGATGAAGTCTCGGTAGATGTTTCGTCACGTGGAGCAGAACGTCAAGTACATGTACTGTCAGGCAGCGAGTCTTCAAAGTGGAAAACTTTCGAAAATTTCGTGGTTGATTACAGCTCACCAAAGTGCGATTATGGTAATATAGCAGTGATGACTCGGCGACAGACGAAAGCCAAGAAACGCGTCAGGTTTGCAGATGAACACTCGGAGGATGTCTCTAAAGCTCAAGAACAGCATGAAGAACGACGAGAGATGTCCACCGAAGATTCAATCGGCGAAGATTTGCCAGACCATCCTCACAAGACTGTACCAGCGGCATTTCCCGATGCGGAAGATGTTGACCCGGTAGCGATACAGCGGGAACGACGCAGACGGATACTGGTGGCACAAGACGAGGAGCAGAAGTGGTCTAACATCAAGAAGGTGCTTCAGGTCAAGCAGAAGAGCTGAGTTATAAAGAAGCTCGAGATGCCTGGAAGTATGCTGACCGGTTCGTGCTATCAGAAGACAGCGTGCTTCACTATCTTGGATTGAATCGTCGGTACGACCACGGTTGGCAAGAAGAGACCAAGCTGCGGCTTGTGGTACCGACAGCGATGATTCAAGAGGTCTTGCAGAACTGTCACGACTCGCTTGAAGGTGGACATCAAGGCGTGGCTAGAACGTTCCATCGTGTTATGTCCAATTGTTATTGAATCGGCTTGTACGCTGACGTGGAGAAGCATGTGAAGTCCTGTCCAGATTGCAGCTCGAGTAAAAGCCGTCCACAGCTTCGTGGATACTCGCCTGGCAACGTACTAGCCGAACGACCGTTCCCGATCGTCTCGATGGATTTTGTGATCCCACTACCGAAATCGCGCAGGGGCAACACTGCGTTGCTCCTATTTCAGTGCTCGTTCACAGGATTCGTTATTGCCAAGGCTATGTCGGATACAACGGCGCTGGGTGTTGCTCAAGTGTTCGAAGAATGTGTGTACCGACGGTTCGGAGCCCCATCACTGATAAGGCACGACCGCGACCCACGCTTCATGAGCGAAGTGTTTTAAGCATTGCCAGAGATGATGCTGTCAAGATCACGGGCGACTATGAGCTATCGACCACAGGCTAATGGACAGCAGGAACGCTTGGTGAAGTTGGTGATGGGTTCCGTACGAGTGTATGCGGAAGATCCTCTACAGCAAGACTGGGGCGACATCGCCGAGAAGCTGGTATTCGCTATTAATACTTCTCAGGACACTACGAGGAAAGAAACACAGTTCTACGTCGCTGATGGTTGGGATGCACAGTCGACGTTGCGGGCGATGTCGCCATCACTCAAACGAGGACTCGGCAAGCCGTCTGACGCACTGGCGGGGCGACGCGAGATCAATCGACAACACGAGATCGCCGTCGCTATGACCGAAGATTATCAGGCTGTAGAAAATGAGCGACGGGCTAAAAAGCATAATGATGCCCTGAGTCGACTGGAAAAAGCTGCTGTACCTCAACCAAGTGGAAACGAACACTCGGCGGACCCCCTAGAAGCTTCAGAAGAGATGGAAGATCCTGCAAGAGCTCCACCGAGATCTCTTTTTGAGATTGGGAGCCGGGCGTGGTTGTACATGGAACGCGTCAAACCAGGCCTGACGAAAACATTAGCTCATCGGTGGCATGGACCTTTTCGGATCAAGTGCAAGGTGGAAGGGTTAGCGTACGAGCTGGAACTGCCGGACCGAAGTGGGTATCGCTTCCACCCAGTAGTGCATGTGTCGAGACTCAAGGCTGTCAACGTGTTCAACATTGGCCTGGACGACTACGCGAAGGAGCTGGCATTCCTGCCGGATCTGACCGAAGAGATCAACACGACAATTGACTACACTGCGCCTAATGTTGCTGATCCTGAGCTGTCGACTGAACGCCGAGAACGTCTGGTCGCGACGCTAAAGAACCACGAGCACATCCTGATTGCTAGTGGTAACGCACTGCCGCCGCCAGCCTACGGTGCGGTATGCGATATCGACACACAGGGGCACGCCCCAATTAAACAGCGTGCCCGGCGCGTGCCGCTACGATTTCTCGGCAAGCTGTACGAGCTGCTGCGCGCTTTATTGCGTGCAGGACTGATCGTCTTTTCAGACAGTCCATTGGCATCGCCGATCGTGATTGTGATGAAAAAGAACGGGCTGGACATCCGGCTCTGCATTGATTACAAGATGGTGAATGCTATCACCGCGATCATGGAGTATGCAATGCCGCTAGTCGACGATCTGTTGACCGATCTCGAGTGTTACCTATGGCGCTGCTTGCTGGATGCTGCTAGCGGCTTCTGGGCGGTCATGGTGACCTTTCGAGCACGTAACGTGTCGGCGACGTCTGCGCACTCGGACATTTCGAGTGGTTACGCATGCCCTTCGGGTTAAAGAACGCGCCGATGATCTACCAGCGTATGATTGACAACGCACTCTGGGGGTTCGTTCAACCTAAAGGAGGTTGGTTTGAATACTCGGAGAAGATGCGTTTAGCTGAAGAACAGGCCAAGGAACGTCGTGGGCCAAGCGCCGAGAGTTCGTTTCAAACAAAGTTCGCGGGAGACCGCGAAGCACCGGTGGAGACCGACCCTGTACTACAACTCGTCAACAGCCCCGTCGCTGACATGTTTACGAACGGGGAACCAGACGAATCATCGCTGGTACCTGTATTTGGTCGACGGTCGGTTGTGGATGACATTTGCTTTGGTGGCGAGGATTTCGACAGCTGCCTGGCGACGCTGGACCGATTGCTGGCAAGATTTGCACAGTGTCGGATCAGCATTAGCTTCACCAAGAGCATCTTCTGCCAACCCAAGGTGGACTTTCTGTCGCATAAAATTTCGCCAGAAGGTATCAGGGCTGACCCCAAGAAGCTTGCGGCTATCACCGAGCTTTCGTTTCCAACGAGTAAGAAGGGCATGCAGTCGTTTCTTGGAGCTGTTAATTACTACAGCCGCTTCATTCAAGACTTCGCGGTCTACGGTGCGGCGCTGTACCAGCTCAAGGATGAAGACTTTGTCGTTGAAGGTGGCCTTTCTGTGGCACGTCGTTCCTTCGAAAAATTGAAGACGAGTGTTTCACATTCACCCATCCTCAGGCACTTCGATCGGTCGAATCACGTCATGCTCTTTGCGAATGAATGGGCATTGAGCACTACGCTAATGCAAGAACATGAAGGCAAGTTACACCCCGTACGGTTCCTCGGTCGGGTGCTCAAGGAGGCCGAGATGAACTACCATCCTGCTGAGAAGGAAATTTTGGCGTTACTTCTGCTGTTGAAGATCTGTTACGTCCATCTGGCAGGAAAGACGCTACATGTCTATACACGATTCTCGACGTTAGAGTGGGTGCATAAGTCGAAGTCTCTCTTCGGACGCGCGGTCCAGTTCGCAGTGCTGCTATCGCAGTGGCACCTTAAGGTACAGCGCGTGAAGGAGAAGGATGTCGCCTTTGCGCAGCTACTGCAGTCAAGCATCACGAGCTTCGTCGACCTGGAAGACTCGCTCGCGTCGGTGGCACCTCCAAACAAGGGTTCCCCGACTATTCGAATGGACCCCGCCTTGCTGTACGCCAGGCTTTCCCGTAATTACAGCGGATTCGTCATGTCTTTTGACAGATCAATGAAGACAGAGAAGTACGGTGGCTACGGGAGTTGTTCATGGGTGCTGTGGAGCCTTCCTGAGTGGAAGGTAGTGATTGCTGCAAACGCTTACCTCTCGGCTACCACGGTGAATGAGGCAGAGTATACAGGTATGATAAACGGTGTCAAGGCTGCTATTGCGCACGGTGCCGAGGATTTAGTCATCGTTGGTGACTCAAGGCTCGCGATTCAACAATCACTAGGGGTGATCGTATGCAGGAAGGAAACTTTGCTAGCGCTGCTGAATACTCACAAGGAACTCACGGCCAAGCTTCGATCAGTTAAATATCTTCACGTCGTACGAGAATACAACGCTGCCGCGGATTCATTAGCCACTGAAGCGCTGGAATTGAAGGTCAGTCGTGTGATCTTGGCCGAAACTCGCAAGTCGGAACTGGCGTCGCTGAGCCGTATTCAGGAAATGAACTACGATCCGGATGAAGTCTCGGTAGATGTTTCGTCACGTGGAGCAGAACGTCAAGTACATGTACTGTCAGGCAGCGAGTCTTCAAAGTGGAAAACTTTCGAAAATTTCGTGGTTGATTACAGCTCACCAAAGTGCGATTATGGTAATATAGCAGTGATGACTCGGCGACAGACGAAAGCCAAGAAACGCGTCAGGTTTGCAGATGAACACTCGGAGGATGTCTCTAAAGCTCAAGAACAGCATGAAGAACGACGAGAGATGTCCACCGAAGATTCAATCGGCGAAGATTTGCCAGACCATCCTCACAAGACTGTACCAGCGGCATTTCCCGATGCGGAAGATGTTGACCCGGTAGCGATACAGCGGGAACGACGCAGACGGATACTGGTGGCACAAGACGAGGAGCAGAAGTGGTCTAACATCAAGAAGGTGCTTCAGGTCAAGCAGAAGAGCTGAGTTATAAAGAAGCTCGAGATGCCTGGAAGTATGCTGACCGGTTCGTGCTATCAGAAGACAGCGTGCTTCACTATCTTGGATTGAATCGTCGGTACGACCACGGTTGGCAAGAAGAGACCAAGCTGCGGCTTGTGGTACCGACAGCGATGATTCAAGAGGTCTTGCAGAACTGTCACGACTCGCTTGAAGGTGGACATCAAGGCGTGGCTAGAACGTTCCATCGTGTTATGTCCAATTGTTATTGAATCGGCTTGTACGCTGACGTGGAGAAGCATGTGAAGTCCTGTCCAGATTGCAGCTCGAGTAAAAGCCGTCCACAGCTTCGTGGATACTCGCCTGGCAACGTACTAGCCGAACGACCGTTCCCGATCGTCTCGATGGATTTTGTGATCCCACTACCGAAATCGCGCAGGGGCAACACTGCGTTGCTCCTATTTCAGTGCTCGTTCACAGGATTCGTTATTGCCAAGGCTATGTCGGATACAACGGCGCTGGGTGTTGCTCAAGTGTTCGAAGAATGTGTGTACCGACGGTTCGGAGCCCCATCACTGATAAGGCACGACCGCGACCCACGCTTCATGAGCGAAGTGTTTTAAGCATTGCCAGAGATGATGCTGTCAAGATCACGGGCGACTATGAGCTATCGACCACAGGCTAATGGACAGCAGGAACGCTTGGTGAAGTTGGTGATGGGTTCCGTACGAGTGTATGCGGAAGATCCTCTACAGCAAGACTGGGGCGACATCGCCGAGAAGCTGGTATTCGCTATTAATACTTCTCAGGACACTACGAGGAAAGAAACACAGTTCTACGTCGCTGATGGTTGGGATGCACAGTCGACGTTGCGGGCGATGTCGCCATCACTCAAACGAGGACTCGGCAAGCCGTCTGACGCACTGGCGGGGCGACGCGAGATCAATCGACAACACGAGATCGCCGTCGCTATGACCGAAGATTATCAGGCTGTAGAAAATGAGCGACGGGCTAAAAAGCATAATGATGCCCTGAGTCGACTGGAAAAAGCTGCTGTACCTCAACCAAGTGGAAACGAACACTCGGCGGACCCCCTAGAAGCTTCAGAAGAGATGGAAGATCCTGCAAGAGCTCCACCGAGATCTCTTTTTGAGATTGGGAGCCGGGCGTGGTTGTACATGGAACGCGTCAAACCAGGCCTGACGAAAACATTAGCTCATCGGTGGCATGGACCTTTTCGGATCAAGTGCAAGGTGGAAGGGTTAGCGTACGAGCTGGAACTGCCGGACCGAAGTGGGTATCGCTTCCACCCAGTAGTGCATGTGTCGAGACTCAAGGCTGTCAACGTGTTCAACAGTCGACCGAACACTCGGTTGGTACTAGACGCCACTAATGAAGCAAGACTCGACTTCGATGAGGAACTATTGCCTGAGTACAGCTGGGAACCAGATCAAGTTGCCGGCGAATATGAAGTCGAGGCCATCCTCGACGACAGAATACCACTGTCGACGAGTACGGAGCGTGCAGTATGCGAGTACAAAGTCAAGTGGCTTGGCTATGGAGATCCAACTTGGGAACCAGCATCCAACGTGGCATGTGGAGGTCTACTGTACGACTACTTGCGAGCCAAGAAAAGCGAGAATCAGCTGCAGATGGCGCAAGTTGCGGATGAAGACTAGCGTGCCTGGATCACGCGTGAACTGTCCACAGGGCGATGCAGCCTGTGGTAACAGACGACACAAGCTACTGCACCAATAATTTGTATATGCATTTGAAGAACGACATGAACATGATTATGATGTGGAAGTGGATGAAGAATAAGAAAACATGAATGTCGACAGAAGTGCGACCACTGAAAACGAAACCTCGCTGGACCCCTCAACAGTTACCTGGGATGTCGGAGGATGTTGTGGAACATGCAGCGAGGATTCAAAGTGACTCCAATTGCCTGGCAGCGGCGGCCAGGAGTGTCAACGAAGTCGCTCCCTCTCCTCTTCGTCGGGGAAGCTGAACCTCGGCGGCTGGAGCCGCATTCGGAGCCTGCAAACCCTCGGCACCGGCTTCAACAGCAGCAGCAGTCAGAGGAGGACGTGGGGTAACCGGTGGTGAGTCAAACAGGTCGCGCCAGGTCGGAATGAGTTCAGGTGGAACCAGAGCCGGATCGACGACCACGCTGCGGTACAGATCTACAAAGCGCGTACCACGAGGATTGAAGAGTTCCGAATTGCATAGCACGAGTGTTGTACGGGTTCTGGTGCCGCGCGTTCATCCATCCAGTACGCCAAGGCTGGCGAACGTCGAGAACCGAAACTTCGTAAAGTCAGTCAGGTGTCCAAAGAGCGAACGACATGTTTTCAATGGGATACCACGGCTTCGACGGATCCAAAAGCAACTCGGGGCGAATGAACGGTGGATCAGAAGAGCCGGAGGAAACCGAGTCACGACTCCACGCCATGTACTGCTCACGGTACTTGTTGCGGAGACGTTCGGCACGACGGTCGCGCTCACTGAAGAGCTTCTTCAACAGAGCTCTCAGTACCTTCAAGAGCCCCTTGTCGTGAGCGACCTTCTTGGCTTCCTCGACGAGACCTCGCTCGATACTAGTTAACGGAAGTCAGTGGAGACGCTCCTATAACGCGAGCCCGAGGTCGCCCTGTTTGCCGCCGTCACCTCGAAGATTCACCCAGATCATCTTGAGGCGGGTCTCGATGGGGCACGCTTGGAGATGGGGACGCTTGGGTCGAAATCGATGGTGTCGAAGAGACACGCCTAGAGGGGATAGAGCCGCCGGAGTTGCTGGTACGGATGATCGGGATTCGAATAGTCGAAGTACGCTTGGAGGTCTTCCCCCGTCGTACGAACCCCACGACTACTTCACCGGCTGGTTCCGGTAGGGTCATGCTCAAGAGACGCTCATAACACTTCTTGGCACCCGCATCAGTGAGCTCCATGTCCAGATACAGGAAAACCCACGGTGGCAAGGTGGACGAAGCCGGCACCGTAGGGGAGCGCCGGGCAACACGCGGTGAGGCAACGCCTCAACCGACGGTGCGCCGCCACGACGCGGCACCGATGCGTAGGTGGCCGTAATCTTACGCCCAGACCCAGCATTGAGAGTTCGAGAAAACGGGCGAGGAGACGTCGGAGCAGAGGGAAAAGATGGTGGTGTTTGTGGACTTGGAGATGACGAAGGAGGCGGACCACCGCCTATGATCGGAGATGTCACCATCGGCAAAGGATTTGGCCGAGGAGGCGTCGGGGGCCGAGCAGGACCAAGACCGCTCCAGTTGCCGTCGGAATCTTCAACATCGTCATCGTCAGCTGTACTTGAATGTTCGGTAGGTGGCGGAACATCCCCGCCACCACTTGTACCATTAGGAGAATCATTCACCAAACGTTCATCGTCTACACATTATGTCCACGATCATCATCTCCATTACCATCGTCATCAATTCCATTGAAAAGTCGGTCGAAGAAACACTTGGTGCGGCAGCGGATGGAACGGTCGGAGCCGGCTTTGAATGCACGGAGGCTTGTGGAGCAGCTTCAACAGGAACAAGCCCTGCTGCAGAAACTACTCCCGAGACTCCAACCGTCTTGGAAGCCGCAGCAGACGACAAAGCAGCCTTGCCGAGTGGGACGATGTTATCCGACTCATCATCTTCGTCATCCGAGCCGAACATGAGTCGAAACTCTTCGGCCTCACGAAGGCCTCTTCGGCAGCGCGTATGTCCGCTGGAGAAGGGGAGATAGTCGACGCTGACGGCTTGACCACGTCGGGAGGACCTTGAAGTGGAGGCGAAGATGCGTCAGGAGAATCGGAGACATTGTCGGGAGCCCCAGAGCCCCACAGTTTTACCCAAAGACTCGGTGATAGTATCATGAGCCGAGGGGGCCTCACTTGAATCAACGTCCACCATGTCCACATCACTCTGGTCACCGCTGAGGTCTACAACGGCGGGAGTTGAGGATGATGCTGGCTTGCAAGGTGGCGACCATGAACGAGGAGACGATGGCACAGACTGTGACCGAGTCTTCGAATGACGCCGGGGCGACTTGCCAGGAGAACGAACTCGAGTCTTCTGGCGCTTCTTCTGAGCCGCTTGCTTCCATGCAGTTGGGCTGAACAGCGACCGACGTGCAGACTTGGGGGTCGAAGAGTCGGGAGGTGGCGCATCACCGAGACCGGCAGCTCTCATAGACGTACTGGCCTTGTCCGTCGGGATGGGAGTCTTATCTCCGTCGGAATCTTCGACTCGTCATCTGACCCCTTGCCACCTGGTCGAAGACGCTTGTGGTGCTTTCCATGAGCCACTTGATGAGCGGCCTGCGCCAGAGCTGCAGGAAGAGCTTGGGGGTCATGCGAAGACGCGGCAGCAGACTGTATGCGCTGCAAGGCAACCAACGTCTCCTGGTCCAAGTCCAGAGCTTCTAGATCCAGCTCATCCGCTGTGAGACCTGTCACAAGGGATTGTGAACGAACGTTAGTTGCTGAACACACGGTGGAAAGAACGACATGAGGAACGTACCATTAACAGCCAGACGCAGGACCTCCGGATCAATCCCGGCCAGACCCACGTGTGCACGGAGCGTATGGTTGACTTGGAGGATGTGGGCGTTGCGAGCTTTTTTGATTCTCGATGACCTTGAGCGTGTCGTTGTCGATAAATTTTCCCTCGGAAAGCGTGACTAAAAGGAGATAAAGCTGACGAGTCTGCTCGGTGTTCGCGCCAATAGAAGACTTGTACACTTCGCGTTCGCGAGCCAGCTTCTTGTTCAAGGTGGCGATGAACGCGTCCCGCGCCTGGACCTCACAGAGCAGACGCTTCGGGTCCTCAGAATGTTGCTCCATGGAGGACTGAACACTCGCAAGCATGGCATCGTCCTTGACGTTTGACTCGCGGAGAATCTTGACGTCCTTGCGAAGAGCTTCGACTTCGGCGTTGGCAGCCTTCAGGTACGCCTCCGCGTTCTCACGAGCCATGATTTCGGGTGCCACCGAACGTACGGCGGTAGCAGCCTCGGTCTGGGCAGCCCGCAACCGACGCTCCAGGCTGACAACTCGGTCGGGCAATGCCGACAGCGCATCGGGAAGAGGCTGTACAGCGGTGAGGACCTCATCAAAGCCCATGACAGTCTCGAGGCGACGTTGAGTGTGACCATCGCCGTGAAGAGGAGGCGCAACGTTGATCTGCACTTGATGACGAGCCATCGCAGTCAAGTACGGAATAGTCGATGTCATCATATGATCAACCGACGCTTCCGTACTCTCAGCCAGCATGGCGCGCAACGAATCATCGATGAGTGGTGGAGGACCACCAGCAGGTGCAGGCGGATCAGCAGGAGCCATCACCGTGGATCCAGCGACGATAGGAAGTGCCGCGGGAGCTGCATCAGCAGGTAAAGAGTCCAGGGCAGGAAGCGCCGGAGTCAAGCTGACGACGTTGCCGTCAAAGGAAGTGTGGCAGGCCGAGGGTCGTTCGAAACCTCGGTGTCGCCCTCCTGAGAAACGAGACGAGTAATGCTTGGTGATGAGCAAGGCACCGATGATTCAAGAAGAAGATGAGCTGACGTACCTCCAGCTGTTCACGTTCACGTCGTCGGCGAGGATTAAAGACGCCGGAGCGCGTTATTCACGGCCCGATTCAGACGCTTGGTGACTGGATGGTGAATTGGAGAATGAAGAAATGTCACAACGGGCACCAGTACCGTGGCTTCCATTGCGACAGGGGCAGTTGTGGTGTAGTGATTTCTCCAGAGTTGCGGATAATCGGTAGTCAACAAAGATGCGGCACCGCCCAAAATGTTCAAGCGACGAACCCTCGGTCAGGTGATGTACGGAGACGCCAAGGTGCAAGGGACTCGACGGCGTCACTTCCGAACATTCAACGAGCATTGGATACGGGCATATGTCACTGAATCCAGGCTGTCCTTATTATTAATGATGGACTGGCCGGATTCGCATTCAGCGGCCAAGAACGGACCATATACGGTACAAACCCTCGGTGGCGGTTGGGATGAGTTTGCGGAAGGCTCAGTGACCTTTTGAAGGCACGTTTACCGTCTGGGACAGGGCGCGAACCGTTAAATATGCTCATGCGACGGTGCAGACGACGCTAGGCGTGCAAGAAGATTTATAACGGGTCATTGTTCACTTGATATTTGTATTCTTGATTAGGACCTCTTATTAGGAATAGACTTGAAAGGGTAAACATAAATACAGATCAGAATTTCCACTCAAGCACATAGAGCAACGTCCGGCTTCAACGTAAGCGTCTGGTCAAGCTTATTTGAGTGTGTTATGCCTGTCGGTGAACTCGAAGCTCTGTAGCGAGGGTTCATCCGATAAGGCCAAGAGACTTTGTGTATTGGTCGATTACTATCGGGAGGTTTTACGTGACGGCTTATTGTTGCCTATTTGCACGACTGGGAGTGCTTGTATCGCATCCCTTTTATTCTTCCAACCGAGTATTGAACACTCGGTGATCTCGTAAAAGGCTTACCCGTGCCTGGTACCATTCCGCTGTTGGGACCACGAGGATTCATAACACCTGCTAGCTTTGCTCGTGCTAGTAGCGTGTTCTTATTTTTACTGGTTGGCCTATATAAGTAGTTTACAAGGTCCAGTTTGTCCCGGTGCAAGGGCAGAACTGGGGTCTTCAGGTCCGCCCGAACGATCGTTTACTATCCTAGTAGACGTATTGTTGTGGAAACATCCTAACTACATTTGTAGCTAGAGTTCACGTGGGAATTCCAACACCACATCGGATGAACCCTCGCTACAGAGCTTCGAGTTCACCGACAGGCATAACACACTCAAATAAGCTTGACCAGACGCTTACGTTGAAGCCGGACGTTGCTCTATGTGCTTGAGTGGAAATTCTGATCTGTATTTATGTTTACCCTTTCAAGTCTATTCCTAATAAGAGGTCCTAATCAAGAATACAAATATCAAGTGAACAATGACCCGTTATAAATCTTCTTGCACGCCTAGCGTCGTCTGCACCGTCGCATGAGCATATTTAACGGTTCGCACCCTGTCCCAGACGGTAAACGTGCCTTCAAAAGGTCACTGAGCCTTCCGCAAACTCATCCCAACCGCCACCGAGGGTTTGTACCGTATATGGTCCGTTCTTGGCCGCTGAATGCGAATCCGGCCAGTCCATCATTAATAATAAGGACAGCCTGGATTCAGTGACATATGCCCGTATCCAATGCTCGTTGAATGTTCGGAAGTGACGCCGTCGAGTCCCTTGCACCTTGGCGTCTCCGTACATCACCTGACCGAGGGTTCGTCGCTTGAACATTTTGGGCGGTGCCGCATCTTTGTTGACTACCGATTATCCGCAACTCTGGAGAAATCACTACACCACAACTGCCCCTGTCGCAATGGAAGCCACGGTACCGGTGCCCGTTGTGACATTTCTTCATTCTTCAATTCACCATCTCGCCACCGTATGTCCAAGGGTCTGAATCGAGCCGTGTCCGACGCTTTTCAGCGTCTCAATCCTCGTAGACGTCGCGAACGTGAGCAGCTGGAGGTACGTCAGCCCATCCTTCTCTTGAATCATCGGTACCTTGCTCATCACCTCGCATTACTCGACTTGTTTCTCAGGAGGGCAAGACCGAGGGTTCGAACGCCCCTCAGTCTGCTGCTTTTCCTCCGACAGCAGCGTCATCAACCGACCCTCCGGCGCCCGCTGCCCCGGACTCTTCACTCCCTGTGGTAGCTCCTGCAGCACTTCCCGTCGTCGCTGAACCCGCGGAGATGGCTCCTGCTGCTCCTCCTGCCCCAGCTGGTGGTCCGCCACCACTCACCGAAGATTCGCTGCGCGCCATGCTGGCTGAAAGTACGGAGGCATCGGTCGATCACATGATGTCCTCGATAATTCCGTACTTGACTGCAATGGTACGTCACCAAGTGCAGCTCAGCGTTGCGCCTCCTCTCCACGGCGATGTACACACTCAACGTCGCCTCGAGACTGCTGTTGGTTTCGATGATGTCCTCGCTGCATGTTCCACAACATCCTCCGACATCCCAGGTAACTGTTGAGGGGTCCAGCGAGGTTTCGTTTTCAGTGGTCGCACTTCTGTCGACATTCATGTTTTCTTATTCTTCATCCACTTCCACATCATAATCATGTTCATGTCGTTCTTCAAATGCATATACAAATTATTGGTGCAGTAGCTTGTGTCGTCTGTTACCACAGGCTGCATCGCCCTGTGGACAGTTCACGCGTGATCCAGGCACGCTAGTCTTCATCCGCAACTTGCGCCATCTGCAGCTGATTCTCGCTTTTCTTGGCTCGCAAGTAGTCGTACAGTAGACCTCCACATGCCACGTTGGATGCTGGTTCCCAAGTTGGATCTCCATAGCCAAGCCACTTGACTTTGTACTCGCATACTGCACGCTCCGTACTCGTCGACAGTGGTATTCTGTCGTCGAGGATGGCCTCGACTTCATATTCGCCGGCAACTTGATCTGGTTCCCAGCTGTACTCAGGCAATAGTTCCTCATCGAAGTCGAGTCTTGCTTCATTAGTGGCGTCTAGTACCAACCGAGTGTTCGGTCGACTGTTGAACACGTTGACAGCCTTGAGTCTCGACACATGCACTACTGGGTGGAAGCGATACCCACTTCGGTCCGGCAGTTCCAGCTCGTACGCTAACCCTTCCACCTTGCACTTGATCCGAAAAGGTCCATGCCACCGATGAGCTAATGTTTTCGTCAGGCCTGGTTTGACGCGTTCCATGTACAACCACGCCCGGCTCCCAATCTCAAAAAGAGATCTCGGTGGAGCTCTTGCAGGATCTTCCATCTCTTCTGAAGCTTCTAGGGGGTCCGCCGAGTGTTCGTTTCCACTTGGTTGAGGTACAGCAGCTTTTTCCAGTCGACTCAGGGCATCATTATGCTTTTTAGCCCGTCGCTCATTTTCTACAGCCTGATAATCTTCGGTCATAGCGACGGCGATCTCGTGTTGTCGATTGATCTCGCGTCGCCCCGCCAGTGCGTCAGACGGCTTGCCGAGTCCTCGTTTGAGTGATGGCGACATCGCCCGCAACGTCGACTGTGCATCCCAACCATCAGCGACGTAGAACTGTGTTTCTTTCCTCGTAGTGTCCTGAGAAGTATTAATAGCGAATACCAGCTTCTCGGCGATGTCGCCCCAGTCTTGCTGTAGAGGATCTTCCGCATACACTCGTACGGAACCCATCACCAACTTCACCAAGCGTTCCTGCTGTCCATTAGCCTGTGGTCGATAGCTCATAGTCGCCCGTGATCTTGACAGCATCATCTCTGGCAATGCTTAAAACACTTCGCTCATGAAGCGTGGGTCGCGGTCGTGCCTTATCAGTGATGGGGCTCCGAACCGTCGGTACACACATTCTTCGAACACTTGAGCAACACCCAGCGCCGTTGTATCCGACATAGCCTTGGCAATAACGAATCCTGTGAACGAGCACTGAAATAGGAGCAACGCAGTGTTGCCCCTGCGCGATTTCGGTAGTGGGATCACAAAATCCATCGAGACGATCGGGAACGGTCGTTCGGCTAGTACGTTGCCAGGCGAGTATCCACGAAGCTGTGGACGGCTTTTACTCGAGCTGCAATCTGGACAGGACTTCACATGCTTCTCCACGTCAGCGTACAAGCCGATTCAATAACAATTGGACATAACACGATGGAACGTTCTAGCCACGCCTTGATGTCCACCTTCAAGCGAGTCGTGACAGTTCTGCAAGACCTCTTGAATCATCGCTGTCGGTACCACAAGCCGCAGCTTGGTCTCTTCTTGCCAACCGTGGTCGTACCGACGATTCAATCCAAGATAGTGAAGCACGCTGTCTTCTGATAGCACGAACCGGTCAGCATACTTCCAGGCATCTCGAGCTTCTTTATAACTCAGCTCTTCTGCTTGACCTGAAGCACCTTCTTGATGTTAGACCACTTCTGCTCCTCGTCTTGTGCCACCAGTATCCGTCTGCGTCGTTCCCGCTGTATCGCTACCGGGTCAACATCTTCCGCATCGGGAAATGCCGCTGGTACAGTCTTGTGAGGATGGTCTGGCAAATCTTCGCCGATTGAATCTTCGGTGGACATCTCTCGTCGTTCTTCATGCTGTTCTTGAGCTTTAGAGACATCCTCCGAGTGTTCATCTGCAAACCTGACGCGTTTCTTGGCTTTCGTCTGTCGCCGAGTCATCACTGCTATATTACCATAATCGCACTTTGGTGAGCTGTAATCAACCACGAAATTTTCGAAAGTTTTCCACTTTGAAGACTCGCTGCCTGACAGTACATGTACTTGACGTTCTGCTCCACGTGACGAAACATCTACCGAGACTTCATCCGGATCGTAGTTCATTTCCTGAATACGGCTCAGCGACGCCAGTTCCGACTTGCGAGTTTCGGCCAAGATCACACGACTGACCTTCAATTCCAGCGCTTCAGTGGCTAATGAATCCGCGGCAGCGTTGTATTCTCGTACGACGTGAAGATATTTAACTGATCGAAGCTTGGCCGTGAGTTCCTTGTGAGTATTCAGCAGCGCTAGCAAAGTTTCCTTCCTGCATACGATCACCCCTAGTGATTGTTGAATCGCGAGCCTTGAGTCACCAACGATGACTAAATCCTCGGCACCGTGCGCAATAGCAGCCTTGACACCGTTTATCATACCTGTATACTCTGCCTCATTCACCGTGGTAGCCGAGAGGTAAGCGTTTGCAGCAATCACTACCTTCCACTCAGGAAGGCTCCACAGCACCCATGAACAACTCCCGTAGCCACCGTACTTCTCTGTCTTCATTGATCTGTCAAAAGACATGACGAATCCGCTGTAATTACGGGAAAGCCTGGCGTACAGCAAGGCGGGGTCCATTCGAATAGTCGGGGAACCCTTGTTTGGAGGTGCCACCGACGCGAGCGAGTCTTCCAGGTCGACGAAGCTCGTGATGCTTGACTGCAGTAGCTGCGCAAAGGCGACATCCTTCTCCTTCACGCGCTGTACCTTAAGGTGCCACTGCGATAGCAGCACTGCGAACTGGACCGCGCGTCCGAAGAGAGACTTCGACTTATGCACCCACTCTAACGTCGAGAATCGTGTATAGACATGTAGCGTCTTTCCTGCCAGATGGACGTAACAGATCTTCAACAGCAGAAGTAACGCCAAAATTTCCTTCTCAGCAGGATGGTAGTTCATCTCGGCCTCCTTGAGCACCCGACCGAGGAACCGTACGGGGTGTAACTTGCCTTCATGTTCTTGCATTAGCGTAGTGCTCAATGCCCATTCATTCGCAAAGAGCATGACGTGATTCGACCGATCGAAGTGCCTGAGGATGGGTGAATGTGAAACACTCGTCTTCAATTTTTCGAAGGAACGACGTGCCACAGAAAGGCCACCTTCAACGACAAAGTCTTCATCCTTGAGCTGGTACAGCACCGCACCGTAGACCGCGAAGTCTTGAATGAAGCGGCTGTAGTAATTAATTGCTCCAAGGAATGACTGCATGCCCCGCTTGCCCGTTGGAAACGAAAGCTCGGTGATGACTGCAAGCTTCTTCGGATCAACTCTGATACGTTCTGGCGAAATTTCATGCGACAGAAAGTCCACGTTGGGCTTGGTAAAATTAATACTGATCCGACAGTGTGCAAATCCCGCCAGTAATCGGTCCAGCGTCACCGGGCAACTGTCGAAATCCTAATATCATCCACAAACAATCGTCGACCAAACACAGGCACCAGCGATGATTCGTCTGGTTCCCCGTTCGTAAACATGTCAGCCACGGGACTGTTGACGAGTTATAATACAGGGTCGTCCTCCACCGGTGCTTCGCGGTCTGCCGCGAGCTTCGTTTGAAACGAACCCTCGGTGTTTGGCCCACGACGTTCCTTGGCCTGTACTTCAGCTGTACGCATCCTCTCCGAGTATTCAAACCAACCTCCTTTTGGCTGAATGAACCCCCAGAGCGCGTTGTCAATCATGCGCAGGTAGATCATCGGCGCGTTTTTTAATCCGAAGGGCATTCGTAACCACTCAAAGTGTCCGAGTGAGCAGACGAACGCCGACACTTTACGCGCTCGCAAGGTCATCATGACCGCCCAGAAGCCGCTTGCTGCATCCAGCGAGCAGAACCATAGGTAGCGCTCGAGATCTGTTAACAGGTCGTCGACTAGCGGCATTGCATACTCCATGATCGCGGTGATAGCATTCACCATCTTGTAATCAATACAGAGCCGGATATCCAGTCCGTTCTTTTTCATCACAATCACGATTGGCGATGCCCATAGACTTTCGGAAAAGACGATCAGTCCTGCTCGCAACAGAGCGCGCAGCAGCTCATACATCCTGCCGAGGAATCGTAACGGCACGCGTCGGGCACGCAGTTTAATTGGGGCGTGCCCCTGCGTGTCAATATCGCATACCGCACCGTAGGCGGGCGGCGGCAGTGCGTTACCACTAGCAATCAGGATGTGCTCGTGACTCTTCAGCGTTGCGACCAGACGTTCCCTGCGATCGGTCGACAGCTGGGGGTCAGCAACATTGGACGCATTGTAGTCTATTGTCGTGTTGATCTCTTCGGTCAGGTCCGACAGGAATGCCAGCTCCTTCGCGTAGTCTTCCAAGCCAATTTTGTTAGCCGGGTGTTCGTAGAAGTCATTTCTCGTATCCTCCGTTGCTTCATTTCCTTCGGTTGTTAATACTCGAGCAACCGAGATGTACGTTCCGTCCAAAGTCGCTACGGCCTCTTCTCTTGACGCAGCGTCTGTATCCGCATTGATTTGAACACTCGGTACTGGATCCATAATCTTCACCGCTTGGTTTCCCATCTCTGGACCAACTGCCAATCCTTTGTTCGCAATATTGAAGGGCAAACAGCCGACATATTGGGCCGGTGACCTCTGTTTAGTGTCTCGGATGACCGTTGTCGTGATACTCAGGTATTCGCTCCAATCTCGCAGCGAACACTCGGTGCCGTGTTCATCACCTTCAGTGCAACGTCTGCATCCTCTGGACCAACCACCGATGATTCGTTCGCAAATATGACTGCGCGCAAGGCCGGGGTAACTGCATCCAGACTGGTGTCGCCATCTGATCCAGTGCTGTTACTTGTCGTTCTCGTTGTCACCCCAGACTCGAAACGAACACTCGTTGGCGTATGTGCAACGTTTACCGCGCTCCGTAAATCGTGTGTACGCGGTGCCGAAGCATCGTTTGCATTATTGCCTCCACCGTGAGCTGTCATATAAGTGTCTAAAGGACTTCCGGAAAAATGAACATCAATCGAGTCCCCGGCTGTCACCCCAGACTCCAGACAGGCCTCCACTCGTTCACGTTCCTCCAGGATCGTCGTCCAGCGCTCTGCACACGTCAGACGACCCCCCCCCCCCCCCCCCCCCCCCCCCGAGTCCTTTAGCGAGTCTTCAAAGGGCATTGCTAGCACCCCACGGGATTCTGGATAGTCTGGTCGCTCGACTGCCGAAGGCTGAGTTGTAAGGCATTGCTCGTAGATTTCACACTCACGCTGAAACAGCTCGCGGTCTCTGCAACCTTCATAGGCCAGCACTTGCCAATCTTGGTACTTCTCGGATTCCAGACGCACATAGCCGTCACCTCGCGGCAAATCCCCATCCGGAATCCACATAGCAATCGAGTCGTGTGCTGGTAGGTACACGGTTTGGTCAGACAAATTGGTCAACCGAATACTTTGAGGCCGTCCACGTCCAAATCTTGCCGCTGACGGGATTAACTTGTCCGTTCGACGAACCCACAGTACGTGCCTTTCCAGCCCAACTTGACGCTTCGCTAGTCGATATTCTCGCCACTCGTGCGCTTGAATGTCCAACCGCTCGGGTGGCCCGGCGTTAACATGGGAGCCGTATTCTTCGCTGTCGATCATGTTCTTGGTCTTTATTAGCGGGATTTGGACTTCGTGCGGTAATTGCGCCGCGCCGTGAAACAGGTCCAACCGGATCCCAGCTGGGATCATAAAGTCGGTCCCGAGTACCACGTCGACGCCTGCACTATGCGCCATTACCCACATCTCGAACTCGTACACCATCTCCCATCCGAGCGTAATCTTGACGCACGCTCGTCGCGTCGTAGACACATTGCCTTCATTAATACCTTGAATGTCAATGCGGCGTCCGTGATCGGGTACATCTCGGAGCCGCAACTTCTTGGCAAAGGCGTCAGTGATCACACTAACGTTCGCTCCTGTGTCGAGGAGGATCCTCGTACGCTTGTCGTTTTCAGCGCCTTGCATCAGAGCTCTCATTCTGATCCTTCGGTCAAATTTCTTGGCCGACCACCACCCCTGTCTCTCGCCGGATTTCAACTTCATCATCTTGGAGTAGCCCTTGGGCTCGTCTCGCGCTGCACTCGAAACCACGCCGAACGAACCCTCGCTGGTGCCCTCATCAGCATCAGCACACTCCACTCTCTCTCCAACACCTCCACCGAGGATTTGACTCCTCTCCTTTTCATTTTCAGTCGCGCTCACACTTGTTATATAATCATCAGGCCATTCACTCTGCCCCATGAAAGCAAAGATACACTCTGTTTCCTTTGAAGGCTCGGCTAACTGTGGCAGCCCGATAGGGACCAACCCAGTTGGTGCTGGCAGGCTGCCTAGTTTAAATGGCGTTCCTGAACGACGGCCTTGAGCTCTGGCGGGAGTTCTTTTTCGTGCCTTTGGTGCGCACGAATTTGGCAAGGTCTTGGAAGTTGCGGAAAAGTTCGCATTGTCCAGCATCGTGGAGTTGTTTGCAGAACTTGCATCGCTTGTTACAGTAGTGGACGGAGTGACTCATGCCACCGCACACCGCGCATGGTCCGTACTGTGGGCGTCGGTTGTCGCGGTTGAAGTCACGTCGACCGCGTTGGTCCTGATTGAACCCACGGTCACCACCTCGGCGATCTTGATTGAAGCCATTATCGCGATCAGGCGTGTTTCCACGTGGTTGACGGTTGTCTGAACGTGCGTAGGTGCCTTCAGCAGCTGCACGGCGCTCATTTTCGTTAGCCTCGGCGAGGTATCGGTCATTTTCATCCAATGAGAAATCACCGTCCGTATTATCGGGCTGAAAGTCGTTGTACTCGTCTTGCACATCGTTGTAAGCGTTCGGATCTTCGTTTTGAATACTCGGTGCCTCCCTGAGCAGCTTCACGACCCTTTATTTCAGCTAGTAGGTCATCCACCGTGGCTTCAATGAGCGTCACTCTCGGTTTGTTTCGATTGTCATCGCGGCGACGGTCATCATGCCGGTTGTTGCGGGCGTATCCATCGTCGCGTCGCGTATCACGACTCTTGGAGTATCGGTACTCACTGTCACGCTTGGCCATTCTCTCCTTGCCCTTGAGAACATCTTCGATGATCTCTTCGAGCTCGTGAATGTCGGCGACTCGAGCGTGGTAGAGACTCTCCGCTAGCTTGTCATCGTCGCATGTTGCCAGGAACTGCTGTACGTGTTCTTTCGCGTCGCGACCACTCTTCTCAAAGTGTAGACGGGCGGTCCGAGCGTAGCCATTCAGCCTGTTTATGTAGTCGCACAGATGTTCATTACGTTCTCGCTTGGCGGAGTAGTAACGCGACAGTGCCGTCTGCGTGAACTGCGAGCAGTAGTAGCGGATGAACGCATCGCTCAGCAGCTTCCACTTGCGCTTCGTCTTCTTCGGAAGTTGACGGAACCAATGAATGGCTCCGTCCCGAAGACAAAGCTCAAATGGAATGCACCATTTATCGGCATCTGTGTGGGTTCCAGTCATTTCATAGACGAACCCACAGAGCCACTGCATACAGTTCTCGCTCTTGTTGCGAGAGCCTGAGAACGGCGGGATTCGATCCAACCGTCGGTGCGATGCCATATCAATCCTTGGTGTCGGGTCCACGTCGTTCAGCGTTGCCAGCTCATTCATCTGACGCATTAACTCGACTTGAGGGTCTTCCTCTTCGAATGTACGCACCAAAATGTTATCGTCACTTGACGAACCGTCGCTGTCGACTTGACGACGTCCGGCACCACCTTTGGGAGTACGCATCGTCGCGTCGCGTCGCATCGGTGTTGGGTCCGCGTCGTTCAGCGTTGCCAGCGCATTCATCTGGCGCATTAACTCGACTTGAGGGTCTTCCTCGTCGAGTGTACGCACCAAAATGTCATCGTCACTTGACGAACCATCGCTATCAGCCTGGCAAAGGCCGGCACCGCCTTTGGAGGCTCGTGCACCACCCCGATGACCGAATGAGCCGTCGTCATCAGCGTTCATACGTCGCATACGGCTCTCCGAACGTGGCGTAACCATGTGCGAGTCTTGAAAGTGCGGTGAAGCTTCGGTAGAGCCAACGGTACCACGGTCAGCTCCACGCTTGGCCGGAGGAGTATGGTCGAGTCGTTGGGGTGTTTGCGGCAGCGGGATCGTGGACGGATCTTCATCATGAACGGTCGGTCGACTCACGGGCTGCTTTCCAGCGTTGATACCGACAGCACCAAACGTCTTCCGAAGCTTATTCTTCCATTTCGGGAGAGCGACTCCGGCCTCATGACGACGCCAATGTTGGAGCGACATCGTTGATGGGTAAGTCTCGTTCTCGAAGCCTAGCGACAATAGTAGTGAGGCTGAATCCTCACTTGGCTAGTCGAAACCGAGTTGACGGGGTATTAAAGTTCCTGCGCAAGCGCGGGCCAGTCGGCCTGTCTCTTGGGGATGGGCTTGAACAGCTGCATTTACTCATCATTCTGTATCAGCGCTTGTACACGGTCGAAAATGCGCTTAGCGGCTGGTGTATCACCGTTGATAGGTGGGCGATGTGCCTTCAGCAATGCTGAATGCTTTGCACTCGCCACCGAAGGTTTAGAACCCTCGGTCCCATCGTCATATTCTTCATAGACTGGTTCTGGTCCCGCGACGTTATCTAGCTCGTCGGCGAGGTTCATCGAAAGGGACCTGGTCGCCCCGCTCAGCCCCGATGATAGCGTGGCCGTCTCCGGTGTCGCTGCGACTGGCTCTGGAGGCGGCGGCTTGTCTTCGTAATCGTCGTAATCATGGGCGTCAGGACCGATGTCCGCCTCGTCCTCGAAGCTCGCTGAAAGCTCGGTGGGGGCTGCAAAGCGTGCAGCCGACACGTCCGGACTTGAACTCTCGTCGGGAGCTCTGCCAGACTTCGTAGGAGTAGCTCGTACCGTCGGTTGTCATTTCGCCATGTTTCTTGTTTTCTTGTTTTCCCTCTTCTTCTCTTGGTAGCTCGTTAACTGGAAGGCCATACAAACAGTTCACAATGGTCACGCTCTGTTCCCGAGTCGCGGCACCAGTTGTAGTGTTTAAAATCCCACGTGAACACTAGCTACAAATGTAGATAGGACGTTCCCACATCAATACGTCTGCTAGGATAGCAAACGATCGTTCAGGCGGTCCTGAAGACCCCAGTTCTGTCCTTGCACCAGGACAGACTGGACCTTGTAAACTACTTATATAGGCCAACCAGTAAGAATAAGAACACGCTACTAGCACGAGCAAAGCTAACAGGTGTTATGAATCCTCGTGGTCCCAACAGCGGAAGGGTACCAGGCATGGGTAAGCCTTTTACGAGGTCACCGAGTGTTCAACACTCGGTTGGAAGAATAAAAGGGATGCAATTCAAGCACTCCCAGTCGTGCAAATAGGCAACAATAAGCCGTCACGTAAAACCTCCCGATAGTAATCGGCTAATACACACTCAATCTCTTGGCCTTGTCGGATGAACCCTCGCTACAGAGCTTCGAGCTCACCGACAGGCATAACACACTCAAACAAGCTTGACCAGACGCTAACCTTGAAGCCCGACGTCGCTCTGTGTGCTTGAGTGGAAATTCTGTTCTGTAAATATGTTTGCCATTTCGGCTTTTTCCTATAAGAATCCTAATTGTGTATACAAATATCAAGTGAACTATGATCCGTTATAGATCTTCTTGCACGCCTAGCGTCGTCTGCACCGTCGCATGAGCATATTTAACGGCTCGCGCCCGTCCCAGACGGTAAACGTGCCTTCAAAGGGTCGCGGAGTCTTTCACGAACTCATTCCACCCGCCACCGAGGGTTCGTACCGTATATGGTCAGTTCTTGGCCGTTAAATGCGAATCCGACCAGTCCATTATTAGTAAAAAGGACAGCCTGGATTCAGTGACGTCTGGACCGTATCCAATATCCGTTGAGTGTTCGGTAGTGACACCGTCGAGTCTTTTGCACCTTGGAGTCACCGTAAATCACGTGACCGAGGGTTCGTCGCTTGAACATCTTCGACGGTGCCGCATCTTTGTTGACGGGCGATTATCCGCAACTCTGGAGAAATCACTACACCACAATTAGATATCAGTAGACTTGAAATCTTGTCGCAGTAATATAACGCATACCGAAATATGATTTCTCCTTACCCTCAGAATCTTACCATCTATAAAGCCGAATGTATGCTTTTAGAAGAAGCTCGAGCTTCAACGAGTTTGGCCAGCTCGGCCCGACGAGGAGGAGACGGCCACGCTTGCCATGCCAGAGCGTATCCCGTCAGCGCCCTGGACAGCACTTCCTCTGCACGACGTAGGATTCTCGACAGTGTGCTCGGTGGCACCCCGAACGCCAAGCAAAGGGTACTAAGCTCCATCGAGCCGACGTCAAAGGGCAACACAAGGCCCAGAATCTGGTGGAGGTACCTTAGCTTAGGCGGTCGGCCGCGAAACGTGTGGTGAGAGATGTAGTAGTAGCGACTGGATCGTCGAAGGAGCTGGTGGAACGCCGATTTGAGGTTGTTCGAGTTAGGTAGATGCGAAGGAGTTTAGCTTTAAAAATGGCTGACCTATTCAAGCTTGTAATATTTAAGAAGTTGCCGTCATTGTCGTACTTATACAGCACCATCCACGCCGAGTCACACGGAGTGTCAAGGCACTGCCTATCTATGTAGTGTCTGCTCCGCATGGCGGTCTTTCTTGCCTCTTCCACTAGCAACTGGTACACTTCTCGTCGGACCTCGTTCCGTGCCTTGTCAGAATCAAGAAGGCACCAGCGCGACGTCCGACTGGTCGTCCGCCATCACCACTTGTTCTAGACACGAGCGCGAATTCGGAAGTGAGAAAATACGAACGTGAGCGCGTCTGGTGGTGTCCGAAGAAAAGTGACGGATACATTTGCAAATACAGCAAATAATTTAATGTAACTACCTGATTCGGGGCAAAAATATTCGGTCACAGAGAGCAGTGGTATACTATTTGTGGTGTATCATATATCATCTTAAACTCTGACATATCTGCTGCAGATACATGTAAATCACCCGTTTAATCTATAATTGGCAGGTGTCCATTCTAAAAAACATTTTTTAAAAGCAACACAGATGAATGGCGCTTTTCTAAAATAGACAAGCAAGAAGCCATTCTACAGTACAGTAGTACAGCTAAAACCTATTTTGCAAGAAAAAACAAGTTTCTGTCGACATGACCTAGACGGATCTGCTAGTTTATTTGGTCACTGTGCTGTACATGTATTCTATCGCGCTCCGCTTCTGATCAAATACACATTTTTCGTAAGAAAAAAAAGTGATTTGTTCATTTCTAAGCCACGTTTGCTATGGGGTGCTGCTTCTCCTCTGCTTCAGCAAATGCATAAATCTCCACGAGCACTTCGTCGAGCGACGGTCGCTTTTCAATGTCTGGGTCACAAAGTTGGCTAATAAACGCCCACTCCGTACTTGTTTCGGATAGACCATGAGGACAAGGGTGTCTCTCGCCTTTCATAATTATATCCATCACCTCCGAGTCGTCCATCAACCCAAATGGAGCTTCTTGGTTCTTTGCTTCGATCATGCACATGGCGAGTGAGTAGATATCGGACTTAAAGCGTGGCTCATCCATACCGGTCTCCTCCAGCACTTCCTTCGGTTTCCAGCGTACCGACTTGGCATTCGCCTTGTCCGCATTCCCACTCAAACCCGCCGACAGAGTGCGAACCGTACTGAAGCCAAAGTCAGCGAGTTTTGCAGTGAAGTTCGCTCCGACCAGGATATTGCTGCACTTTAGTCCACCATGAACGGTTTTCCTGTCGTGTAGAAACTTGAGACCAAGAGTGACTTGCTTAAAAAGCCGCCAAAACAGGAAACTGTGCTCTTTGTCCTCCAGAAAGTCTGCGAGGTTGCCATAGTGTGCGTTCTCGCACACATAAAACTGCGGGTTACTAACATGTGACCCGCCGTAGAGTTTCAAAATATGCTCGTTATCCGGAAGATTTCCCCACAGCTCTAGCTGACGGAGGAATGCGTTGTCCGAGTCACCGGACGTCTCAGGGAACAGTCTTTTAACCACCACTTCCGTTCGTTTTCCATCATGCACCCACGTGCCTCTACTCGCGTCTCCGAATGTTCCTCGGTCTCCTATCGCTTCGTCTTCGTACTCGACATCGTCGATCGGGATAAACCAATCGAACATTCGCAGCCCCTTTTGGTTTAAGTACGTCGACACACGACTGAAAGTAGTTTGCTTAAGCTCAAACATCTCGGTCGATTGGCCCTTCCACTTCATGCCACTGTTGAGACTCATAAGCGCCTCTTTCACCTTCTTGTCGCCCCGGAACTCGTTCACGAGCATCCGTTCCGAGGCGCCGGACACCAACTGACTGAGTTTGCCGTATTGTTCGGCACGGTCGCTGTCCCACTGGGTCTCCCACTTCGTCATTTCAGGCTTGTCCGCCACGCCTAGGGCTTGACCTACGTCGCTGAGCTTGAGCTGCAGCTCACGGATGGTGATAGCCTGCGTCTCGCTGCTCGCCAGACGCAGCAGCAGCGGCTTGCGGCGCATGAGCTTGACGAACCGCACGACGACGTCCATATACTTTACTTTGGATGGGTCCTTGACGCCCAAAGATGTCACAAAGTCGTGTAGGAGTTGAAGACGTTCCAACACCTGGCGACACAGAAGCTCGTTCTCAGGCATGCGGCGACAGCGGGATCTCATGTCTGCGAGTGTCTTGGCACTGAGGGGGCTACCCTTGAGTCCGTCGATGGGGAATCCTTCGGTCGACATTGCGGATGGAGACTTGTTGCGTGCGTCTGGCAGGGTGAATGTGGGAATGACACAAAAATGTTGAGAGAAGATCTTGCTGATTTATGGTTTGCTGGCCTCCAGCGATGGGTACACGGGGCGCTTGAAAACTTCTTAATAAGAAGGTGGTCTTCTGGATTGCTGCAAGGCTTTTAAGCCTAATACGTACGTGTCGTTGCCAAGGCTACAGATTTATTGCCTTATGGTGTCCTTACAGTCTACTTCATTATAGAGAGAAGTATTACAGGGTCTTGGGACTGCTGAAACTTTAAAAATGGTTGAAAAGGCTGGACTAAAAAAGGTGAAAAGTACTGGGACCATGATTTTAATTTTGCAGTTAAGGTATATAAGGCAGAATTGAGCAAACGATTTCGAAAATGGTCAGCCATTTCGAATGACCATCACTCTTTTGTCATTTACTAGTAGTAATATGTTATTCGATACTTCAACGCGCGCCACCGCAACATTGGCCAGCAGGGGCTATCGTCAATTATTAATCTCTAAAATAATTGACAATATGTGTATTTTAAAGGTAGTTATGGGGAATGGATAACTTTCGAAAATAAAACCGAATTTAACACAATATTCAACGTTTCATACAGCACCCTTTTCAGTACTGAGCTCACTTCCGAACGCTACTATGGTAACACCTTCACCAACTATCGACTTCGTCATACCCGGACTGAGCTATCTCTTATAATATAATATGAAGCATTAGCCACCGCAGCCGATCACTGCCACGACATACGCGAGAACCAGCACATGTGCACTTATGTCTGCGACCGTCTCCATGAAATCCTTCTGCAATTTCCAGACATCAACGATACTACCCGATTCCGCCTTCGTGACATTACGACGAGCCTCGTCAATTTCCTATTGAAACGCTCCGAGCTGAGCTTTGTCAAGCGTTTGGCCAACAATCGGAAGGTAGAGCAGATACTTACCAGTTTCCAAGTTCGAGCTGGACTACAAGGGATCATGGACGATGATGAGATGAGTAGGCTGTTTGGTCACGAGCCGTCTCCTCGTCCGGATCCTGTGTAGGACGGAAGAGAGAAGCCAGACGACGTCAGCAACACGGCAAACACAGAAGAATGTGTTGGCAATAGTGTATTAGAGCTTATCAAATTCAATAAATGTAGTAAGAAAAAAATCCTTGCCAAATTACGATATTAAAGGGTACTTTGAAGCGAGAAGCTCGGCCTTTATTCTGACCCTGCGCCAATCGAATTTGTCCTTTTAAACAGATACCAGGGATCTTGGAGGAGGAAACCCGTGTAAGAAGCTTCTACATAGCTTCATGTCACTTACTTCTCCAAAAGTGAAGCTCTTCCTGTAAAGCAGTATCCTCAACATACGGCAAACGACACGCAAAAACGCCAAGTACACGAACCACGAAGTCAATTTTGAGGCGAGCTTGCGGGTCTTGGTAGCACATTCTCCTTACAGACTCCCATTGCACTTGATTCAAGGCAACTGGCTTCTTGGGGAATCCCCCATTTCTCAAGAGAACTCTGACAGCGTTATCTGGGCTTCGTCCCCACGGACAATGGCCAGAAAATGCCTGAATGATGCACATTCCCAAGCCGTAGATATCCGACTCAAACGTAGGGCCAGAGCCCTGAATACATTCTGGAGCTTTCCAGAGTAAGGCACCATGAGCCGCCCCTCCATCATACGTTCGGACGCAGCTTAACCCGAAATCAATCAGCTTCGCTCGACCGTCAGCAGTAATCAGAATATTGTCACATTTGAGATCAGCATGGACAACACGATGCAGATGAAGGCCTTGTAACCCGATCGCCGCGTCGTGTAAATATCCCCATATCTGTTCATCGGTGACTTTCCCTTCCACTTTTCTTTTCCCATCATTATCGGAGGCATTGCTGCCTCGGCACTGGTCGAGCCTGCCTCCAGACATATATTCAGACACGAAAAGCGGGTAACCTTTCGTGCATGCACCATAGAAGCTGACAATGTGCGGGTGCCTCAATGTGAACCAAATGTTCGCCTCTTCACGCAGTGCTTGGGCTGATTTGAGGTCAAATTGTTTCAGCTTCTTCAGTGCCACCGGAGCTCCAATCCACGTACCAAGGCGAACAGCAGCAAACGACCCGGAACCAAGATCAGTACCTTGCCAAGTGGCTTCTGCGATATTGTCAGTGGATAGAATCCACTTGGATGAAAGTGGTTTTGGCGGTAAGCAGCAAGGCCTACCGTAGCGTTTTCGTGGTTGTGAGGCCATTAGAAGCCCGTGCGACCTCGATCTTGCCATATGTTCCTCGGCGTTTAGCAATGTCTCAAGGTTATTGCCATAACAATCGTCTGCAGCATGTTCAGCAGACCTTTTTAGTGAATCCACTTGATTCAGTTCCTTGACTTTCACCTCAAGAGCTTCGTTTTTTAACTCTGAGGTCAGCACGTAGATATCGTCGTCATCACAATCAGAATCGGAGCTCAAGTCGTCACTGGTCGAGCTTTCGGACATGGCAGTAAGTAGATTCGATTGTCCACGATTTCGCTGTCTACAATTAAGAAGCTTTGGCGGCGGCGGGTATGACGCTAACTGGTCGATGGCCGCATCTACAGCAATAAGGCGAGCAAGGCGCTCAACTACTTCGGGCATTTCGATCCGATATTCCGGCTCAGTCGCACACATGTCCAACATCAACTGCCACTCCGGGTCAGTAAAAACCTCTGGTCGATGCTGCAGAGGACGCTTCGTAATGCACACGTCGCATCTCACTGCAGCGTCGTCCGCCACCGACTGCCCCCAAAGCGCATCCACAATGCACTGGCCCAGCCAATACACGTCGGACTCGAATCCGATATGATGTCCATTAACACAAGAAGGAATTCTGCATTCATCGCCACTTGCTGGTTCCTCTTTAGGCGAGTCCAACCGCTGTTGCTCCACCTCGAAACTCGAGATAAATCCGGAAAGTTTTCCATGGCCATCATTGCCAACAAGAATATTCTGGTGGCTTACACCGCCGTGAACAATTCCGATGCTGTGCAAATAATGGATAGCGAGAGCAGCATCAAGCAAGATATTCCAGATGCGCATCCTTAACGACCCGTTCCCAGTTATTCCACCAGTTTTGCGTAGGTACATACCGAAATCGCCTTGTTCTGCAAATTCGCGAACAAAAAATTCGTCGTCACCGTCATCACATGCCCCATATAAGAGGAGAATCGATGGATGTTTCAGAGAGAACCACAAGTCAGTCGCACTTCGACAGCTACGGTTGGGCTTTCCAATTGCTTGTTTCATCGTTTCAACAGCAACTTTAGCATTTTTCCACCGGCCCACATGTCGAGATACCGACTTGGACTCGGAAAAACTTTCGGCTGAGTATGTAATCAGATGTTTTGGCAAATGCCACGGCGGCATATCGACCGAAGCCAATCTGGAGAGTGCTTGAGCCACATCGCCAATGCTAATTCTCTTACTGGGTTCATATTCACACATGCGCTTCAAAAGATTCCACTCGTTATCTGACATCCCGTGGGGTCGAGGAAGCGTCGCATGCTGGCTGGAAACCTCCTGATGAATCTGAATCAGGGAACCCGAAAATGCAATACTTAGATTAATACATTGATGTGAGCTGAGCAAATTAATAATTCAATTATTTGCATTACTCCGCAAGTCACGATTGTAGTTCAGAAACATTATCATCTCGAGCCTGGCTGGAGACATTCGCTTCCGTAGATCAGACAGCACTAGCTTAGCGAGAGAGAAGAAGCACTCACACTCGTTAGACGTTGGCGGGATGTACGCGACGTCGACGTAGTGCGCAATTGCGTTTCTTGAACGCCGCTCTCACAATAGAACACTCTTCGGCGGCTCTTGAAGACGACCGTTCGAGATCAGGCGACCTAAATTCAGCGCAGGCTTATTTTTCCGCGACGTTCAGCGCGTCCCCACGCTGTAGCTTGACTAGACCTTACTAAAAATATGGGTTGTTCACTTAAGTTACCGTTGCTGACAGCCATAAATTAATAATTAAATTAAAAAAATAGAATTAATTTTTATGCATATTATTTTTTCGGGTTCCCTGATCTGAATACATGTATCAGATACATTCGAGCCCCATGGAGGTTTCCCACTGGCGACGTAGACGATGCACATCGCGAGGAAGTAAATAATGACGCTTGTCCACCATTCAAGCACTCGGGTGCTTGCCATCGCAGCTCCTCGTTTTGAGACTCAACAGAAAAGCGAGTTTGCTCTTCCACCCTCTTGCAGGATTCGAGTTCTAGCAAATGCCCCTTTCCATCACGTCCAATCGTCAGGTTTCTCGGTTTCAGGTTGCCGTGGACAATTCCTTGCTCGTGCAGATCCTGGAGGGCAGTCGCGACTTCGTGAGTTTTCCGCCTTTGGAATGGGTTTTAAGATACCTTAAAAATGAGTTACGCTCGGCTTTCTTCTCTGTAGAGCCTTGTATTGAATCGCCGCAATAACGACACCAATTCTCCTTCGGATCAGACGCTGCAGTGCAGCTAGGACACACGGCCGTTTTCGCCGCAGCGTCGAGCACGAGAGCTTTTGGCAATACTCGCCTTTCACCACGCTTCGGATACGCGTGCGTATATCCTGGCGGTACAACTTCCTGTACGTGTTGCCAATACGCTCAAGGAGGTGAAAGTACCGCACAACCAACACACTCAGGTTGTAACGTAAACGGCCTGAAGGCTGGCAACATGGTTTGTTGTTTTTGCCAACGCTCCTCAGCGTCGTCTCGAACAGCTCTACCAGCAGATCCATCGGATCCAGTATCGAGCGCACCCGGAGCAGCAGCGCACTCCTAGCCTTACCACCAAACTTGGCATTGATCACATGAATGAGATCCGCCTTGAACTTTGCCTTGTACACTCTGTTGATGTAGCGCACATGCTCCGCAGGACTCAGCACCAAAATGTCGATCAACTTCATCCTGTCCGCTCCCCACCTTCCTTCGCCAGCCTTGTACAGATTGTCCGCGTCTGTAGTAGCCTTCTCTCTCGTGTGGACTGACATGTTGAAGTCAACGACCTCGCCCCGCATTGCAGTTTGGATCACCTTCTTCAGGTTGCCACTTAGATTGCTAGACAAGACTCCTACCAGGTCTTCACCGTATTTTTCCTGAAATGTTTTCTTCATCAGCGCAATGTCCGTGTTCGAGCGAGCCATCACAACTGAGTAGATCCACTGCTTCTTCTTACCCAGACCTCCAGTCGCATGGTGTAGAGTTTCAGCCTCGACGTGCTCTAGAGGGCTCGCGAGCATCTCCAATTGAATGCCGTAATCGCTTCTGCTCTTCACCCACACTGTCAGGCTTTGCTTGAACAGGACGCGATAGCGCCACCAGATCAGGTAGCGCTGTTCCACCGTCTTTGACAGCAGAAGTGCTGCCACGGAAGCTTCATCCGAAGCCACACCAGTGCACAAGCCGTGAATCTCGTGTACATCCGCGTCGATATCGGCACTGAACGTCATTGACTCGCCGTCGCGGTTCTCGCATGCGAAGTCAGAGTACAGGCTACTCATCGCAGCGGTGACCTCAGGATCCTTCTCCTCCTCTTCGAAGCTCGCTCTTATCACCATCGACTTAACCTGCTGCATAGTCTCGTCCGTCTCGATCGTCACTTCCGCGACCATTTCACCATTGACAAAGGTCTGCCTTCGCGTCGTCATGCGCACCGTCCTCGCACATTTTAGGTCGTCCTCCTCCTCCCAGCAGAACACCTTCGTCTCCACCTCGTCCTCAGTCACAGTGCCAGCTTCATCAATCGAGACGGTTATAGTCTTACCCGGGACTCGGTCGTCGCTGGGCGCTCCCTCGTCACTAATATCAATCTCCTTCTCCTCTGCCGGCATCTCGACAACCTCACGTATCATTTCAATGGCCATTTCAAGGGTTGGGCGCTTCCCAGAGTCAGGATCACTCAGCTGGGAAACTAAAGCCCACACCGCGTCCGACACGCCGTCAGGACGCGGGTGACACTCGCCACGCAGGATCATTTTAACGGCCTCTGCGTCATCAACCAGACCGAATGGTGGTTGGTGAGTTAGCGCTTCGATCATGCACATACCCAGCGAGTAAACGTCGGATTGGAGCGGTGGCTCTTTCATATCCAGGTATTCCAACATTTCTCTGGGTTTCCATCGCACGGCGCTACCAATTGCAGTCGCGGCTTCTCTATTCAGATCCTTAGCGTGCGTCCGCGCCGAAGTAAACCCAAAATCCGCAAGTTTTGCTGTGTAGCTCGCATCTATCAGAATGTTACTGCATTTTAAAGCTCCATGGACGATTCCGTGACTGTGAAGTGCGTTTAGTCCCTCGGCAACTTGCAGGAATAAAGGCCACATCAACGGCCGGTTCTTCTTGTCCGTCAAAAAGTCCCTTAAGTTGCCGTAGGGGGCGTATTCACACACGAAAAAGTGTGGTTTGCTGACAGGAGACCCACCGTGAAACCTCAAAATGTGGTCACTGTCTGATAGTTTCTTCCAGCGCTCAAACTGCTCAAAAGTCTCTCGATCGGACTCCTCCGACGAGTCCTGGAAGAGCTGCTTCATCCTCACACGTGTGCGCTCCCCACCGTGAAACCACATAGCTCGATGCACTTCTCCAAACGTACCAGCCACTCCCTGTCCCTCCTCATACATCAAATCATCAGTAGAAATGTACCAATCTGGAAACCGGACATCGCCGAGACGAGCAAAGGCACAGGCGCGATCAATTGTCGCTCGCATCAGCTGGCAGTGCGTCTCCAGAGAACATTCGCCCAGCTCCTTGTGCAGTTCCATCAGCACCTTTTCCATCATTTTGTTATTTTTTATTCCTCTCACCAATTGTCGATTCGTCGTGTTTTGAACCAATTTCTCTAAAATTGAGAACTCCCCCATACGATCACGCTCCCATTGGTCCCGCCACTCCGTCTCCACGCGACTGCGCAGTGATCGGTACCAAACCGGTCGGGCTATTATACTGTACTTCTCCAGACTCTGGAGGAGTATAATTGCTCAGCGCCAGAAACACGATGGAACTCCCCCGCGATAGCGTTCTGCTTGGCCAGGTTCGGTACAGAAATCTACCTGAATAAGGAACGCCTGATATAAATTAAGAAAGAGATTTGATAAGCTGACAGTGCCTCGCTAAAAAGAGACTCTGATATCGGATCATGTGCATGTATTGAATTAACCTTGGATAAATTGAAGATTCGACTTTTGACTGATCCAGCGGCTCAATCTTGCCGGTGGTGTTCGGGGGTAGCTTCTCAACACGGACGTTGCCTTCTCGGACCAGGTGAGGCGGAGACGATTGGAGGACATGGGGTGCTGAGGACGCAGTTGGCTAGTGAGCTTGAATGTAAATGTAGGAATGAAGTTCGGCTCGCAGGGCTTGAAGCGAAGAAGGATCACCTACTGCACGCCATTTTTTAAATTGAAATCAAAGTCAGTGCCTGGATTGTTTTGTCAGTACCTTGCCCATCACTTTCCCATCTCCCTAAATCTTTGCCGACTATAAAAATTGCGAGGTTATTAGTTGAAACCCCGTTCCTTATTCAGGCAGATTTCTGTATCTTGAAGTCTTGGGGCTCCAGTGCTCACTGCCAGTCGCAGTGCTACGGTAATCTACATGTTGGAGCAGACGGTTACGCTCATTGGACTGCAAAAACGCAGAGAGAGCGAGAAGCCCTGGAAGTTGCATGGGCTCCACGTTGTGTGGACAAATGCGCAATACTGTACAGCGAACGTGTGGACGCGAAAGAAGACGACCTTTTTGCCATACACACCTGCCATTGGCAGTGCCAAGTCAGCTCTTCACAGCGAAAAATTGCCACATTGCAATGAAGGGTAGGACCTTATGGACCAGATGTTGCGCATCCCTTGTCAGCTTAAAAGGCGACAAACTCGATTCCGCAAAAAGGCAACAAGCCACTTCTTTGCCACTGCGCATTCCACACGCAAATCGAGCGACCTTCATTCCTGCCCGCACCATGAAGGCGCTGGCGCATCGATTGCGCGGCCGCCGCGCTAGTAGGAGAGGCGACAGACTCGTCGATGAGGAGGAGCGCAGCTTTCGCTTTGAAGAGGCTGTCAAGGACGACGTTCGGCCCAAAAGAGCGCCAAGTGACCAACCGACGACAGCCCAGGAGCGTCGCCGTGACGACAACTGGCGCAAGAATCGAGGAATCAATAGCAAAACCGGCAGTTGCAACGCTTTGGCGGCACTGGCCTCCGTATCCACCCATCATCCTGATAATGCAGACGTCGTTCCGCCATCATTCGTCAATTCACCGCCCCTGGAACAGCCCAAGGTGGGGTCACAGGGTCGAACAGCCTCCGCGCCTTCTATGGCACGAGTTGATAGTCCACAGCAGCAGCAGAGGCTTGACTCCAACTCCCGAGTGAGCAAGGCAACCGTAGCTGCGGCGTCGCGGTCCAATAGCCGCCAAACAGACGACCAGTTCATCTGCAAGTCGACGTCTTCATCCAGCAGCCACAGTCAGAACAGTAACAGCAGCGTCGGACGACGAACGCGGTCCAGACATGGCGGGTCAATTAGTTCCAACGCCAGTTTCCTCTCGGTCAGCACCCAAAAGCCGGAAGTGGCGGTGGATGTGCGTCACAGCGGCTACTTGATGATCAAGCGCGGCCTGCTCAAGGTGGCGGACAAACGATATTATTTCGTAGCGCGCCGTCATCCGGAGCTGTATTCTTGTAAAGACGAGACGTCGTTCAATCTGTGGTTGGCGTCAGGACACCCGTTGGACCCCCACGGTGGAGATGCCATCGCCAAAGCGAGTGGACTGAGCCCTGTACTTGTTGGGACTGTGTTGCGTGCGGATGGGTCGTCCGGAGAAGGAGGAAGCCATCAGTCGGACAAAGTCTTCACAGTCATGATCGGGTCAACTGCCAAGTGCATCACGGTTCGACTGGCGGCCAAGAACAGCGAGAAGGCGACGCAGTGGCTCGAAGCGTTGCAGGAAGTGCAGGTTACCCAGCGAGAGAGTAGTAGACCCACCAGCAAATTGGGCTCTGCGATGGACAAACAAGTGCTTCTGTCTCTGGACGAGCACAACGCGCTGCGTGGGGCGGACTCTATCCCTGTTTTGGAAGAATCAAACAGTGATCACAGCAGTACTGATGTAGAGAACATGAAAAGTGAAGCTGTGCTGGTTATCGACGACGCCAGTGGAGACAGGGAGCCAGTGGCTACGAGGCCTACGTCGACGTCGAATGCGAAGATGCCACGCGTTTATACAGGTGGCAAACTCCAGAGCAAGCTGCGTACGGAAGACGACGAGGCCACAGCTGTATCGACACCTTCTTCCCGAGCAGGCAGCTCGCCACCATCGACGTCAGAGCAGATGGATTATCCCTCTTCAGCCCAGACGCTTCCTCCGTCACGACTCCATCGAATGGATTCGGTAACTTCGAGTTCGTCAACGACATCGAGACAATCGCAAAGCAGCAATAGCAACGTGCTCCTCTTCGTGCCTGAAGCAGGCTCTTCACTTACAGTGTCGGCATCCAGACTGGCAAAGGCTCAACAAGAACTGGATGCTCTTGTTGCAAAAGGTGCCAAGTTGCCATCGCGTGTGATGCTAAGTCTTAGGAACGGTGAAGTCATCGAATGGCGTTATGGTGCTCCAGAGTACGTGCTCACGGACTTGGCGTATGTTCGCGGCCGTATCCGCGAGCCAGACACGACACCTCTCGCTTCGTACGTGGAGGAATGCTGCCACACGTTCATTATGGAGGCCACGCACAAAGCTCGCTATGATCAGTGGCGCAGTGTCGTCCAGGAAAGCTTTTATTTGCAAGTGAACGACGGTATTCAGGTTCTTGGCTCATCAATCCTCGAGAACGACATGCTTGGACTGTTGTATCTAGGTGATGCTGAAGCAAAAGGAAGGTCGTTTGTGCACTAGATGATAAAATGCAAAGTGATTGATTTATTGGAGCTTACTCTGTCTTACGTCCTAGTCTGCATCCAATCATGTGGTGCATCCAATCACCAACACTGGACTCGTCCAATCATCCTGTTCGTCCAATCATCTGTTTGCGCATACATCCGTTTGCGCAATTGACTTACCGTAAACATCACGGGGTCCTTGGAAACCGGTTTTACTGGTATGCCGAAGCTGGACGAGACGCCTTCTTGACAACACTCCCACTCGACTCGACCGCGCTTGGTGACTTGATACCCAGCTTGTTGCGAAGATATTCGAACTGCACCGCGGTGATCGGCTTGGTCATCAGATCCGCCTTCATGTCCTTCGTCGAGCAGTACTGCAACACCACTTGGCCATCTTCAACTTTCTCGCGCACGAAGTGGTAGCGAATGTCGATGTGCTTGGTGCGCTTGTGAAACTCGGGGTTCTTGGCCAGCGCAATCGACCCTTGATTGTCCTCGAAAATCATGACAGGGTCCTCGTTCTTCATTTCGCCGAGTTCACACAGGAATGCCTTGAGCCAGATCGCTTCTTGAGCAGCTTCCGTTAACGCCATGTACTCCGCCTCCGTCGATGATAGCGCCACCGTGCGCTGCTTCTTGCTTCTCCAACTAATGCATCCGCCGTTCATCATGAACGCGTAGCCGCTTGTACTGCGTCGAGTCTCGACGTCACCAGCCCAATCCGCATCCGAGTAGCCTTGGAGTCCTTCTTCACTTGTTTCTTGAAACTCGATGCCGTGCGTCTTCGTACCTTGAATGTAGCGGAAGACGCGCTTGAGTGCTTGCCAGTGTGTGGGACACGGGTCCGCCGCGAACTGGCTGAGAACTCCCACTGAAGCAGCAAGGTCCGGTCGGGTTCCAACCATGAGGTACATCAGACAGCCGACAGCATTGCGATAAGGCACCTTGGCCATGGTCTCTTCATGGTTGCATCCTCCTTCGCACATGGCCTTGGTCAACTTGAGTCCTGGGTCTTGAGGGGTTTTGACAGGGTTGCTGTTCTCCATGCCAAACTTCTCCAGGATGTCCTTCGCAAACTTGGTCTGACGCACCGACACTTTTCCTGTAGCCGCATCTTGATCGATCTCCATACCGAGGAAATACTTGAGGCAACCCAAGTCCGTCATGTCGAAGCGTTCACTCAAAGCCTTCTTCGTGGACTTGAGAAGCTCGTCGTTGTTACTGGCGAGGACCAGATCATCAACGTAGAGAGCCACAAAGATCATGTCTTGGTCATCCCACTTGACGTAGATGCAGTGATCGGCTTCACACTTCTTGAACCCCAGTTCCAGCATGAACTTGTCAATGGTCTGGTTCCACATTCGTGGCGACTGCTTAAGACCGTAGAGCGAGCGCTTGAGATGACAGACATAGTCAGGATGCTCTTCATCCGTGTAACCGTCCGGTTGCACCATGTAGATATCTTCGTCAAGCAGCCCGTTCAGGAACGCCGTCTTGACATCCATCTGGTGCACCGTCAGATTGTACTTAGCCGCCAGACTGAGCAGGATCCTGATCGACGTGAACTTGGCGACTGGCGCGAAGGTTTCTTCGTAGTCGATGCCGTACTTTTGCGAAAAACCCTTGGCCACAAGTCGTGCCTTGAACCGCTCGATCTCTCCCGCTTGGTTCTCCTTGATGCGAAACACCCAACGACAACCGATAGCCTTTCGACCTTGGGGCAATGGCACCAATGACCATGTCTTGTTCTTGCGAAGAGACTCGACTTCTGAGTCGCACGCCTCCTTCCACTTGACCGCGTTGCTGGATTCCATCGCCGACTTGAACGTAGTCGGCATTTCTCCCACTGAATCCACAACGTAGGCCGCTTCGAAATCTTCTTCTCGACTACTTGCGACCGCTGACATCTCATCCAGTGTCTGCGGCCGACTCTGTCGCTTGCTTCGCGGGATCTCTACCGCTTCCTCCAACGACTGCGTTCGCTGGTGTCGCTTGCTGCCGGGCTCAAATTCTTGACGCGGCGCAGTGTCTCCCATTGTCTCATCCTCGGACGATGCTTCTTGATCCGTCACTTCTTCTTCTTGAAGCTCCACGATGTCATCTTCATCGTGGCTGCGTCTCCCTCCGTCGAAGACGTCTTCCATGAACTGCGCATCGCGGCTTACTAGCACACGACCGCTCTTGATCTCTTCGAAACGATACGCTTTCTCGTGTTCCGAGTACCCCAGAAACCGACACTTCACTGCTCGAGCGTCCAGCTTAGTGCGTTTCTGCTTCGGAACCGTCACATACGCATGGCAACCGAACACCTTCAGGTTCGCCAGCAGTGGTTTCTTACCGGTCCATACTTGGTGTGGTGACTTGTCATGGCTGATGGCACGTGTGGGACACCGGTTACGTAGAAACGCAGCGGTCATTACCGCTTCACCCCAATACGACTTGGCCAAACCAGCATGCTCCAACATGCAGCGCGCACATTCCACCAGCGTCCGGTTCATTCGCTCGGCGACACCATTTAGTTGAGGCGTGTACGGAGGCGTAAACTTCTGCACGATACCACGACGCTTGCAGAACTTAGCCATCTCGCCCGACGTGTACTCGCCACCGTTGTCACTACGAAGCGTCTTGACGACCTTGCCGGTCTGTGTTTCCGCAAATGCGACAAACTCAGCAAACTTGTCGGCCACTTCTGACTTGTTCCGGAGCAAATACACCACACAGAAGTGCGAGTACTCGTCGATGAACGTGACAAAGTAGCGTTTGCCACTGAATGTCGACGTCTGCATGGGACCACACACATCACTGTGAACAATTTCCAGCAGTTTCTTGGCGTGGATAGGTGACTTGGACATGTAGCTCACTCGCGTTTGCTTGCCGAGTGCACATCCGTCGCACAGCTCCCACTGTTTCACCGACGTCATATTGATGCCCGCACCGTAGTTCTTTTTGACGATGGCGTCTAGACCGCCATGGCCAATGTGACCAAGTCGAAGGTGCCAGAGGTACGATGTGGTGTCCCCTTTGCGATCCTTCGAGCTTGCCGCATTGGCCTCGTCGGGCACAACTGGTGTCATGCACAGCTTGAATAGCCCTTTGCCTTCACGCGCGCCGAGCTTCCAGTTAAGGCCCTTTGCTTCCGCAAAACACCCATCCGTCTCGAACGTCACGGGACCAACATCCTTGGTAAAGCGACCAACCGAGAAGAGGTTGCGTGACAACTTGGGAATGTGCCACACATTCGTGAGCACACCCTTCTTGGTCCCCCGTGGAGTCTTCATGGACATCACGATGTCACCGGTCCCGACCGCCTGAACCACACCATCGTCCGCGAGATGCACGTCCACTGGAGACATCTTCTTGTAGTTCTTCATGTACTCCTTCGAGTACGTCATGTGCTGTGTCGCACCCGAGTCGACCAGCCACTTGTCACTTGACTTGGTGGTCTTGCTCGCACCACCAACCAAGAAGAGAAACTCGCCCGATTCTTCTTCATCGCGAGCGACGTTTGCTCGTTGCGGCCTCTGTCGCTCCGCATTCTCACGAATCCTCACCGGACACTTGGCGATCCAATGTCCTTGTTCGCCGCAGTAGTGACACGCGCTTGTCTTTGGCGCCTGTCGTCCCTTGCGCTTCCCGTTGTCACTCGTCATGAACGCTTGACCGTGCGCGGCGCCGTCCGCACCGCCACCTTGCTCTTTGCGCTTCATGTCCTCATGCAGCAGCCGAGCCGTCACGAGTTCCCACGATAGTGAGTCAGCTCTCGACTCCAACGCCGTGATGAGGAACTGGTACGACTCGCTTAGACTTGCCAGAAGCGTGATCACCAAGTCGTCCTCGCTGACCGGAGCGCCCACTGCGTCGAGCTGTTCCGCCAGCGTCTTGATTTTGTTGATGTGCTCCAGCACATCATCACCTTCTTCCATCATCGTGGTGAAGAAACGTCGACGAAGGAAGAGCTTATTCGCCAAACTCTTCTTCTCGAAGTGTCCTTCCAGCCTTGACCAGGCATCATGCGCACCATTCGCCGACCGAACCAACGGCAGCTGCGAATCCTCCATCGCGAGACAGATAATCGCCAGCGCCTTGCGCGACTTCCGCTTGAACGTCGCTTGGTCCAACGCGGTAGCGCAGTGCTCCATCTTCAGTTCGCCACTGACGACTTCCCACAGGTCGCGCTCTTCCAGCACCATCTGCATCTTGAACTTCCACGTGTGAAAGTTGGTTCCGTCGAACTTGTTGATGCGGGCGGTCGTTGAAGTGGCGTCCATGGCGTAGGCGTAGTCTTGGGCAGAGTCTGCGGGGCTTGGGCTCATAACCAAAAGGAAGGTCGTTTGTGCACTAGATGATAAAATGCAAAGTGATTGATTTATTGGAGCTTACTCTGTCTTACGTCCTAGTCTGCATCCAATCATGTGGTGCATCCAATCACCAACACTGGACTCGTCCAATCATCCTGTTCGTCCAATCATCTGTTTGCGCATACATCCGTTTGCGCAATTGACTTACCGTAAACATCACGGGGTCCTTGGAAACCGGTTTTACTGGTATGCCGAAGCTGGACGAGACGCCTTCTTGACAACAGAAGCGACTATGGGTGCAGATCGCGGAGGCAGCGACGAAAGTCACGATCCACGGGCGGAACTTGCCGAAGCCTTCCCGGACGGCTTCCCTATGGAGGTATTAGATGTCTTCACCCAGCCACCACAGTGCTACTTCTCGTGGCGTCATTGGGGTCCTTTCACGGGCAAGTACAGAGGCATAAAGGGCGATGGCTCCAAGGTGGAGGTGCGCGGATTCGGTGAAATGGCGGTGGATGCGAGCCGCATGCGCAGTCTGCGTCTGTTCTTCAAGCAGAAAGATCTCGTCTCTGGTCTTCGGCAGGTCACCGATCGCGTGGCGCGAGCACGTCGAGATACTGCTACCATCTCGGCTCTGAACGCAGCACCTGGACGAATGGTGCGTGCCGCATCGGCTGCAGTGGCTCCTGTATCACGCAAAGAATCAACACCGACTCCGAAGACTAGAGAAATTATCGAGGGGCTGGCGAATTTCACGATCGAGGCGAAGGAGCAGCAACGGAAGCAGACACGATAACGTGGATCTATTTGTTGTCAATATGTAGTGCAGTAATTGTGTTGACTATTTACTGTTAAGTCACGTCAAGTTGCAGCAGATGTGTATCTAACGTTATTTTGGTATTTTTAGTCTCAGCGGTTGCCAGCCGTATTTTGGTTGGGAAAAGTAGAAGTCGTGTCATGGAGGTGGCGAGCACCCAAGTACACGTTCGTCCCGATGGCAAAAAGCTGATTGACGTCACACTGAGACGACAGGGAATGGTACCCGAACAGGTTCGACCCGTGTGGTATTCAAGCTGCAGCAAGGCGTAATCTCAGTGGTGTTTGCTGTGTTAGGCTGCGTTGGTTGTTCCTCAATTCGATGACGACGATGACAGCAGTAGCTCTGACGACGGACCAGCGATTGAATTTTTATTTGCAAGCAACAAGCAGAACACCAGTGGGACCAGCAACAACAACGAAGAGAATAATCACGACGAGTGTGCAGACGGTCGTAGCCATAGCCAGCAACAGCAGAAACCTTTCAGTGGTGAAATCCAGTGGGATCGTGTGCAAGAGCTCCAGGAACTAACAAATGCCAACGCGACGTTGACTGCGGAAGCTCGAGATCTTCGACAGCAAGTGAAAGCGTAAGATTTCAAAGCGTCAACTCTAGTAAATATCCTCGCCGTAATCTGGTAAATGTTTGCATCCTACGAAATAGGCTGCAGATCCAACTCGAGGCGCAAGCACCAGTGCCAGGGCTAGACGTCGACGCAGTTCAGGACATTCTGCTAGAAAAGGACAGTCTTGACCACGTAGGTCGACGCTGTAGCTCTACAGTCTTCCATGACAATTTAGCTCAGGGCGTTGCTTGCGTGTTGTAGGATATTCGAGACGTGAAGATCGTTCATCAGGCCAAAACACTGCGAACCTTAAAACGTTCGCTACAGCGTGAGAAGCAGCTAGTGGCGGATGGTTCAAGGCAATGCAAAGAGCTCGAGAGAGCCAACAAGCAGTTTGAAGAAGAAGTTGACACACTCAAGATGAAGTTGCAGCGCTTCCAGGCTCGAGCTGCCGCAGAAAAGGTCGATAAGAAAGGTGCAGAAAGGCAACCACAAGGACTCGAGTCCCCAACTGAATCCCCCAGCGACACCAGCAGTGAAGGCGGTTCGTGGAAGAAACTCTGTGACGAGCTAAAGTCGAAGAACATTGCACTGCAGCAGGAACTTAAGAAAACCCAACGCGCGTTGGTACGAGAAGTCGGTGAAGATGTGCCACTTGAAGACATTGTGGGGAATACAGACACTGCCACCAGCGGTGCAAGCCGCCGTGGTCGAGCCCAGCAGATTATCATGCTCAAAACGAAGGTGAAGCAACTGCAAACTCGGCTTGCTACCTTGAGACCGGGGACCAGCTCAACAGATACGCACGATAACGGACACGTACTGGACGTGGACCAACGAGCACAGCAAGATCTGTCAGGTCTGCAAATGCACCGACAAAAACGGCTGGACCAGCTCACAAGTCAACGCGATGAACTGCAGGAGCGTCTTCATCGGTTAACGCGTAAGTACGATGCACTCAAGGCACGCGCGCAGATTCTCGACAGGGAAAAGAATGAAACACGCGACAAGTTTCAGGTTTTTGTTGACAAATCCCGGACCGACGACGCCCTGGTGGACGCGCTTCAACGTCAACTGGAGACTTGGAAGACGAAGTTGCATGAAGGGAGGCGTGCACGAACTGCAGACGCTCCGAAAGCTGCCGGCACTAGCCAAGAGGAACGAGTCGAGTTGGAGAGGCTCCGTAGAATTGTCGCTGAGCACAAGAGCAGAGCTGGTGACAGATCAAACGGTGCAATGCCTCAGCCAAGCGAGATTTCGCAGTATCGAGCAATCGCCGTGAGTGTTTCACGGTGCTTTTTTAGCTTGGACCTTCATCTGCTAACTTGCTGTACAACCAGGTGGAGAAGGAGCGCCTGACTGAAGTGGTGCGCAGCTTGAAAGCCCAGCTCGAGAGCAAGGAGAAACAGATTCGAAGCTTGCAAGAATCGCACAGCAGCTCTGATCTAGCTCTACAGCTGCCAGTGCAGGCTCCACCGCCGTCTCCGTCCCTGCCCCCTATCGAAGATGACGCTGCGCTACGTATTCCAGTGAGTCTATATACTGTACTTGCTTGTCGCTTGCCGCTTGACAGCTCACCACTTTGCAGCGGCGACCTAGTAGAATTCCATTGCCAAGCGGAAAAAGCGGCAGTGGGTCAGTATCGGGCCCCCCTCCTCCATCAGCAGTTAGAATGGAGCAACAACAGCAACAACTCAAGCACGAAATGGACGCACTTCGCAAAACGTTTCGTGATGCCATACGTGAAAAAGACGACCACATCGCTGAACTCGAACAGCAACAACTATCCATGACTCAATCCGGCAGCACTACATCGGATGCTGATGTGAATGCGATGAGCCAGGAACTGCGTGAGCTTCAGGAAGAGAACGACTTTCTACGCCAAGAGTTTGACAAGCTAAAGACTCGCTACGAAGCACTCACAACAAAACCCCCCGCCACTGTCAGCAGGAAGAAAAGCAGATCCAAAGACAAGTGAACACCAACGATAACATTACAAAGCCTGACTTTTGTTGCGTCTGCAGCGTAGTGGTGTCTTTACACCTTCTTCGGCTGTGGCGCTGTTTCGCATCACTTCAGCCCATTGGTCGATTGCTTCAGGTGTGACTTCTTGCGCTTGTGCGCAGCCATACAGCAGCTTTTGAACCCCCAGAAGTTCTCGACGTAGGCTCTGGACACCTTTTGATGACTCGGTAGCATGCCGTTGGTTGTCTTCAAGAAGCTCACGCATGCGCAGCACCTCCGTACGGTACTTGGAGTCTCGACGTACTCGTTGTTCTTGCTCCTCCGTCTTGGCTTTGGTGCATCTTTCACGCTCCACTTCCTCTTGCGCTCCGATCCATTTCGCCAGTTTGTCGTTGCTGCATCGAGTTTCATCAAGAGTCTGTGAAGACTGCCGTTGCTTAACGCGTAGGGTCTTGATCTCATCCCGACCAATCTCAATTTCGTTGTTCTTGAGCACAAGTTCGTCTTTGGCGTCTGCAAGCTCGGTCTGAAGTTGCTCTATCTCTTGAGATAGCGCTGTCACACGTTTCGCTAGTAATTTCTTCGCCTTCTTGGTCTGCATGAGCTCATCTGTGTAGGATTCTTGCTCAGCACGTTGGCTGTCGATGATGTCAGAGAAATGAGCTCCGTCACGCTTCACATTGGTCAGTTGCTTGCGAAGAGCGTCGTTGTCTGCTTGCACCTGTCCAAGTTGTTTCTTCGTCGCACGCAAAGCCGAACGTTGCGCCTCCAGCTCATCGCTTAAAGATCGCATCGTTGCCGCACGTGCAGCCACCTCCTTCTTGTGCTTGCTTTTCTCACGCCGCCTTCGCAAAACCGCTTGCTCCTTGGCAACTCTCTCCTGCCCTCGAAGTGCTTCAAGTTCCTCCTCCAGAGCAGTAGTTCTGGCCTGATACTCGGCGCGCTTGTCATCTCCAGCAGCAAGTTGGGTTTTCAGCCGCTCAATTTCTGCCGTTAAGTGTTGCTCCTGCTGCTCCAACCGCTTTTCAGTAGCTTTAAGCAGCTCCGCTGCTGTGCTAAGCTGCCGGTGGATATTCTCCGAGTATTCTCGGTCTTGTTTGGCTGTATCTCTTGTCATTGCGAGTGCGTGTCGTGCCTCCAAAACTTCCGCTTCCAGACCGATTTTCTCCGTCTCAAGATCGGCAATGGAAGCTTGCAAAGCGGACACATCTGCCTCGTGGCGCTGCAACTGGAGGCCGATCTGAGTATTGAGATCGCTCAGCTGGCCACACAGCAGCTCATAGTTACTCTTATATTTCTGAAGTGCGTGTACCTGCAGCTGTAGCGTCATGATTGTGATCTCTGCCTCCTCCGGATCAATTGCTGGATAGCCCTCATCGCAGTGGTGCGGAGAGCTCTGTGCTAGTTCCTCCTCTTCGTCTTCAACGTCATTCTGCTCGCTATATGCAGCGTCTGCTTCAATATATTGGACGTTAGTGGATTGCATTGTGCTTGGTGTAGTTGCGTCGGATCTTCGCCGGCTGCCGTGATCACCACAGGAGCAGGTACATGCATGACATGACCTCATTGAGTGTAGCCATCTCTTCGACGCCCGTTCGGCCAAAAATTGGTCGTCACAAAAAGGAACACAAAAACGGCATATGATGTCAGATTTTTGGAGTGTTTTTGTTTTTGTCACCAACCATCCAGACAATCAGCAACACAACCTCCAAATGGGCGGCGGCAACGGACAGAAATCTGCGACCAAGCGCGAGCGCAACAATGCGAAGAAGATGAAGGAGGCCAAGCAGAAGAACCACGCTGAGTCCAAGGCTAAGATGGAGGCCGATAAAGCCGGCATCAAGTGCAAAATCTGCATGACTACGTTCCTCATTACGGCCAGCGTACGTCTCCGTCAGCACCCTCAGTACCTGATTGTTACGATACTAACCCTTTTTCTATCTGTCCTTTTGTGTTGAACAGAGGACGCAGCTGAACGACCACTTTGAGAGCAAACACTCGTCTAAGGGCCTTACAATCGAGCAGTGTTTCCCTGGAAAGGTCTAACGAGGCACCAGCCAGCGCGCCAGACGGATCCATCATAGCACTGACGGCTGTGGGGTTACTTTCTCCATCTTCATATTTTTATACTTTTTCAAGCAGAACGAGGGAGGACCACTGGTCATCTGTAGCGAGGCCTATTAGTACAGTGCAAAAGAGCAGGCGAGAGAGTTAGGTGGCCATGCTTCGCTGTGCGCTGCGGCTCGTCTTACCAATAAGAGAAGCACCAACTTCGTTTTTCTTCTTCATGTTACTGCAGCGTGACTTTAGGCCACGGGAAGGAGCGATCTGTTTCTGCCTTCTGGTTGTGCTGTGTTCGGTTGTTGCGATTGCTTGTTGCTAATTTCCTGCCTTCCTGAATGACAAGAAGAGTAGGTTTGTGCAGCTGTTTTCACGCTGCTTTTGGGTTTGACACACAATGTTGCGAAGCTAATGGCCCTGTATCACTCCCAAAGTTGCGAGAAGCATGGGTGGCGGTAACGGACAGAAATCGGCGGCCAAGCGCGATCGCAACAATGCCAAGAAAATGAAGGAGGCGAAACACAAGAACCACGCCGAGTCCAAGGCCAAGATGGAGGCGGACCGTACTGGGCTCAAGTGCAAGATCTGCATGACCACGTTCCTCATCACTGCCAGCGTACGTCACCTCGACCAGCGACAGTATCGGGTAGTCTTCGTGAACTCGCACCTAACGTAATATCGTTCTTGCCTTACAGAAATCGCAATTGAACGACCATTACCAGAGCAAACACGAATCCAAGGGCTTCACTCTGGAGCAGTGCTTCCCGGGCCAGGCTTAAGAGCAGAGCAGGAATCCACGTGCTGCGCTTAAGTCATGGATGGCACTCGAAGTGATAGAGAAGTAGTGTAGGGTCTTGTGCCGCCTGACAATCGAGACGTTTCCTGAAGAACATGGCGTGTGTATGTATGGGTAGCTCTATCTATCTGTCGGTGCCTATTTTTTCTTGCCCTTGAAGCGACGAGGAGTAAAGTGCCCAGTCTTCTGCTTCCTGGTCAAGGATGCTTTCTTGTCTTTCTTCGCATCAGCCGTCGACTCGTCGGTCGATTTCTGCGTGAGGCGCTGCTTGCCGAACAAGACGCTGCTGGTGCGCTGCTGGAACTTCTTGCGCTTCTCAAACGGGTTCTCCTTGTTGCCTCGTAACAGCAGACGAGCTGGCACACCCACCATGTCGAATTCCTCGCGAAGCTGGCTCAGTAGAAACCTCTGATAGGACTCGGGTACCTCGGACGGTTTGTTTACGAACACGGCAAACGTGGGCGGTCGGGACTTCACCTGCGTCGCGTACTTGACGTTTAGCGTCTTGCCCTTGACCGTCGGAGGCGGGTGGTGTCTCGCCATAGCCTTGAGCCATCGATTCAGACGCCCAGTAGTAACACGGAGGTCCCATTTCTCATACGCCTTAAGCACTTCCGGTACGAGCTTCTTGATCCCATTGCCCGTGAGGGCAGAGATGGGTACAACAGGCACACCACGCACCTGGGCAAGCGAGTCTTGCAGCTCATTCTGAATTCGTTGCATCTCCAAGTCGACACTGGCACCGGCCAGGTCGCTCTTGTTGGCTGCAAGCACCAGCGCTCGACCTTCTTCGATCACCCGCTGAGCGATTGTCAGATCCATGTGAATGAGCTTCGGCTCACTCATATCCACGACTACCACCACGACTTGAGCCGAGTCGATCGCACGGAAGGAATCGCGCACCGACAAGTTCTCGATCTGGTCGTCATGGTCGCGTTTGCCGTACCGCCGGATACCCGCCGTATCCACGAGCTTGATGCTGCGACCGTGGAACGTCCACGGCACCTCCACCGAGTCACGCGTCACACCAGGTCTGGGAGCAATAATAAAGACATTTATGTTAGTTCCTCCGCCGAGCGTATAGACTCATTTTATACGTACTCAGGACCCGTTAGCACGCGGTCGTTGCGCACAATTTTGTTGAGCAGCGTGGATTTGCCGACATTAGGACGCCCCACAATAGCAAGCTTTATCGTACGTGACTGCACGTCAGCAAAATATTCGGTCAGCGTTCTCATCTTTCAACCTAAAGGCACCAGCAGTACACATACGTCATCCTCCTCCTCTTCTTGCTCGCCCTCCTTCTCCTTCAGCTGTGCCTCCTTGTCCTGTTTCTCCTTCTCAAACTTCTCATACACCGGGATGATCTCGTCCAACAGCAACGTGATGCCTTCTCCGTGTTCCGCAGATAGCGGGATAGCTCCGCCCATGCCCAGCTGATAGCAGTCGTTAAGTTCGTCCTCCCAGCGCTCAGGGTCTCCCTCCAATTTGTTGGCCACCAGGTGGATTGGCGCCTGAGGGTTTTCTTTACGCAGCCATCGAGCAAAATGTTTGTCTACCGGTGTAATGCCCTGGCGTCCGTCCACCAGGAAGAAGACGAGGTCAGCCTCGTGCACAGCGAGTCTTGTCTGCTCGAGCATTCCTTCCTCCAGGGTCCCAGAGGGCGCATCTTCCAGTCCACCAGTGTCCACCACGTCTAGTTCCAGTCCAGCCAAGGTAGCGCGCTTGTAACGCCGATCACGCGTTGTACCGGGCACGTTGTGCACGATAGCGGAGCGAGTCTTCGTGAGGCGGTTAAAAAGCGTGCTCTTACCAACATTGGTTCTGCCCACGAGCGCGATGCGCAGACGCGGATGATCCTCAAGAAAGCTTCGAGGCTCTGTATCATCTGCAGAGGATGAGAAGCAGCGCACAGGCCGCAACAGTCCCGTAGACGCGCGCGACGAGCGCTTCAGCAGACTCCGAAGCATGGCAGATGTGTGGTGTGTGTAAGGAGTCGGAACAGCGACGTGATTGGTAGATATTAGAGACTTTTCAAGATTTTGAAACAACAATTGTCAGAAAAGGGTTAAAGTCGATGGACCAATATATCTGATCAACTCGCATATATTTGTAGGTCTGGATTTCCCTGCATAAATGCGCTTTTTCCGGCTGTTTCTTAGGGTTAGGGGTTAGATCACCCTGGACCAACCTTGGATCTTATCATGATAATTAATTGTCATTTTCTTTTGTATTCACTGAAAATTTACTGTTCACTTGATATACATGCTGTGTTTGGAAGCATCACGCGGCTAACAGACAGACATTCATTCATTCTTTTTACTAGTCGTTCGCCGCCGCTACGCGGCGGGGTGACATAGTTTGTTGGAGATGCGGTGGTCACAGCTTTAAGTCTGTGACGGGGTCACACAGCACCTTGCGCTAGAGGAAGTTGGCTTCCGAGAGTATACAAACTTTCAGTGAACGGCAGTTCACAGGTCCCCTTTGCCTAAGGGGGCGAGGTGGCCAATTATAGGTTAAGTTGTAAGCTGAATATATTTTTAGGTAGGCTAAGCTTGAGTTAAATATACAAACTATAAGTCACCGATCGAATAGCAATGTCATCAGCCAATGGTTGGCTTCGGACGACCCTGATACCATGTACCAGATATCCCGAAGTGTGATGTGTCACACTTCATGTAACTAGGGTACAATGGGGGCTACGTACCTCGTTACATCCTCCCCCACTTAGGTTCGGTTTACCGAGTGTCTCAATGGATGACTTCGTCCGAGGGTCCAGAAGAAGAGTCATTACCATCTCTGCAGTAACGTTGGCAATGCGCTGTTTGATCTGGCCTTTTAATTGTGCGAGGCAAGGCTGTGCGAGAGGCGTGAGGTCGGTAGCTACAACATCAAAGCGCGGGAACGTCTTCACTGTTGTAGTCGTCGTCCGAGGCGACTCGAGGTCACAGACCGAGAAAACACCGCTGTTCAGACGATCAGCAGCGGACTTCAGGAGTACAATTAGCTCTGAGGCGACGAGCTCACTACTCTGCACTTCAAACCGCGCTAAATCTCCAATAGGTCGGCAGATTGCTTCCATCTCCACCAACAAGCGCCACTCCGCGAGAGTTAGACGGTCAAACACAGTCGCGTCATCTCCCTTCTCACACTTTTGAAAGTACACGGAGAATGTCTTGTAGTTCACGATGGTCCTCTGAAACAGCTTGAGCGTGAATCCTACGCGAGTATCACAGTCCACTACGGTCTTCAGTTTCGGTAGTTTGAAGAACTCCTGCACGCCTTCCAATCGCTTGCAGCGCAACTGCGTGCTAAAGTAGTTGTTCAAAGCACGAACGTTCTTGATAAGGTCTCGGCCTTCCTCGAAGGCTCCACCAACAGTACAGTAGTGCTGCTCGCGCTTTCGAGTGTTCGTCACCGGGTCATAGACCTCAACCGTTTCCTTATTCTCCCGAAGGCCCATCGCGTATTGCAAACACAAATTTAAGACATGCATCGAGCAATCCGTCTGGGATGACTCCACGAAGAGTTTGGATACCTTACGGGCAGCAGAGGCCGTATCGGACACGGAAAACTGAACAATCTTCTCGATGTCAGCGCCGTAGACATCTAGCATGCGGGTGCAGATCATACGCTTGACATCACCAGCTACGTGGGATGAATTACCGACTGTGAGAAGCAACGCAATCTCACGGTGCTTCCAAGACTGATCATTGAACGAAATCGAGGTCCCCAGAGCAGCAACCTTTCCATTTCCAGTTGTCCATCCATCGTGGTGCAGGTTCAGGAACGGCAGCCAGTGTGCAGCTTCATGTTCGCGTAACAACAACATCTTCGTCGCCTCACAAAACTTAGTGAAGAGGGCCGCCAACAAGTCTCGGAACGTTGATGCAGCGAGTACCGTAGTACTTGGATCTCCTGTCAATCGCTGGACGAATAGCCTAAAGCCTTCCGTGGCTACCGTGTTGTATCGTTAGCCAGCACCGACCAACCATTGCGCAACGAAGATGCCGACCTCGCGTTGGGTTGGTGTCCACAGTCTTCCCAATTCACCACGTCGCTTGCTGGCCCGTTCGTTGGTGGTAACTGGGTTTGCGCGCTTGTTCTCATGGGTATGCGCATGTGCCATGGCAGCATCAACGTGCTGAGCAGCCACCTTCAACTTCATGCCCTAATTGTTCTTTCCAACCGGATGATCTTCATGAAGAGATATCATGTGGGCTCTCACGTTGGAAGTGTTAGACCAGCGGTGTAAAGCGTTCTCCCACGCATTAGCCGCCGCAAAGGGACTGCACGTCAACTGCTGAGCGCATAGAAGGCAAATATGCGTGTACGCCTCCATATCCTGTCCCGATGACTTCGTGTACGGTGTTGTTAAACGGTGAGCAACATCCCAAACGTCGTGGCGGGTATTTTGCTGGCGGTAGTGGTAAACGTCAAGCGGGATTCCAAATGCATCAACATCAGTCGACGACGATGACGATGATTCGAACGACTGTGTCAGGTCCACGACATCATTGGTACGTAGCGACAAATCCACAGGCGCTGCTGACTCGTGAGCGGACAGCACTGACTCCTGAGAAGCTGGCATCACCGAAAACGGACACGTGGAATTTGGAGCTTCGATCTCGGATGCTGAAGGAGGTGAGGTCACGGTTTTCCACTTGTATAGGCAGGATGCACTATAAAAACGCTCCGCTAGAGTCCCATTATCATACAGCTCATTGCTGCAGATGTGGTGGACACCACGTCCACAAGCAACACAAGGTGCGGTCGTCGTAAGCTCCTCACAGGAGCAGTCGGCGTTGGCACATTTCATCGTAGGAGGGAAGGGCAGGCTGCAAAGCGAGGAAGAGGGGCTCTTGATTGCTGGAAAGGTTAAAAATGAGGCAAATTAGTGTGTATGAGATCCTTTAGGTCGGTCCTGAGCGACGAACCTTCGATCGCCTTCATTGTATTCGAGAGCGGTCCTGTGCGACGAACCGCATCATGCTCGATAGATGGTGCTACAAGTGTCTGGGTATGATCATGAGGGTAAGGCGGGGAGTACTGCCGCCACCAGCGCCAGGAACCAGACTGCGTTGGTCGATAAGGAAATGCCATTCTATAATCAGATAGTAGTAGGGTATTAATATCTTACCCCCCTAGTGGAGTGTGTTGTCCGTCTGTAACGTCCGTAACGGGCTAGGGTTAATAATCCTCACGCTAAAACGCGCGTTCTACTGGCTGCCGAGCGCAGCGAAGGCGGCCTCGATTGGCTAAAATCGCAATATGTGGTGTACACATTGTATGTGGGCTACATATCGTACTTAAATGCAAACGTTCAAATTTCATTTTGCCCCCATTTTCGAAACGGAAGCCGCGGAACGCCACGTTACTCAAGGTACGCTGCGTGTATGCATGTTAGTTAGCATTAGTAGCTAGCAAGACACACATACACAGATAGTCCGAGGTTCCTGGGGCTGCTTAGGGGGTAGCTTATAACTTGCGGGATTTTATCCTGCAAGTAGGTAGCCGTGCTATGGGGATTTAGCTCCAGAGCCCTTTGGGTTCTTGGGGCTTTATCCCACCGCCCACTCTGCGCGAGAGCACATTTGGCACCTGGTCCATTGACCGCAAACCCGACAGCGAACCAGTTGAGCCGGTCGTTAATGGTTATTGATGGGCACGCACATTGCGTGCGTGCAGTTGGTTAGGAGGGGTACCGTAACCGGCCTCTTTCAACCGACAGATGGGATGGGGGCTGTAATAGCCTATCAATAACCAGCCTTTGCAATTAACGGCCGCCTTTTGGCAAAAGGATATCGCACCTCAAGCTTCAGTACTATCCGGGGGCCCAACCCTGAAGATTCGACTGCACAATTTGCAAACTAAAACCGCTCCGGGCCTCACGGCCCGTGACTGTGGGATAAGTGATCGGAGATAACCTTGATGGGGGCAAGCAATCCCGGGTAGTACGCATATCCCCACACACTACTCTATGAAAACCTACTGCTACGTGCGGTGTTCTTAGACATTGTCTAACGCGTCACGTTTTCGTGTTCGCAGAGCTATGGTTCGGAGTAAATGAAAGAGGACGCGCGAGGAGCTCGAGGAGGCCCTGCGCGAGAACGAACGCATTAACGCGACACCTACGCACGAGGAGAAGGAAGCACGGAAACGACGTTTGAACAAGCGCAGGAGGAAGCGCTGCGACTTAAACAAAGCGCTTCAAGCCCTCAGTGTGAACCAAGAAGTTTCGGAGACGATGGAAGTGACGGAAGGTCAAACGATAGCTTTGGAAGAGCAGGAGGAGAAGACGGAAGAATCCAATCCAGCGGTATATCAGCGCCGGTTCGCGGCTCAAATGGAGGCGGCGTATCAAGACGGAGCCACTGGGGTAGCTTTATTTACGGTCCCTGTCACACCACAAGCTACAATTCAAGAAGCGGTTCCGGTGTCGGCAGCGCAACGAGCTCGCGAAAGACGAGCTAACAGGACATTGTCTCAGGCAGATCGTGACCGGACACGCGACGCACAAAGAGCTCGCACGAGACGAGCGAATATGTCACTTTCTCAACGTAATATCGCCCGACAGAAGGGTGCAGAGCGCCAACGTGTCCGTCGAGCTCGGCTACGCGAGGAACAGCTCCAGGAACTACGGGAGCAGGACCGAGCTTACCATGAAGAAAGACGTGCGGAGTTGCCTTCACAGGATCGTGAAGTGGAACGTGAGCTAAATCGCCAGCAGCATACGGATCGACGAGCGCGACAGACAGCGGAAGAGCACCAGCAAGAGCTCGAGCGGGTGCGCACTCGACGCCAATGCGTCCGTCATGGCCACGCTCTTATTTCCCTCGCAGACTTCGACGCGTCCATGATAACGGGTGACCACGTGGTTAACGGGCGACACAAGCTCCCGGCTACAACCGTTTGTCCGGTCTGCAATGCTTGGAAGTGGCCAGGCGAGTCTACGATATCATGCTGTCTGGCAGGCAGGGTAAAGCTGCCTCCACTGCACACCGCGCCACCAAAACTTCTTCAGCTGTACGGAGATCCCGAGTTCCGCCGTCAAATTCGTGCCTACAATCAAGCCTTCGCGTTTACGTCGATTGGTGCTTCGTGCTCAAACCGATCGTTTCAAAATGTGCATCAAGACGAGAGCGTTGCGGGTACACACGGGGTGTACACATATCGCATTCAAGGGGCTATGGGGCACTACCTAGGATCTCTCCTCCCCCACATAGACCGTCGGACAGGCGCGCGAGTAGCACCCAAGTTTGCGCAGATCTACATTGTGGATCCAGACATGCAACGCCGCGCGGAGCGACGTCTTGGTATATTCGCGGATCTGGATCGTGTTGCACTACTAGACATCGAGAAAATGATGGCAGAGCACAACCCATTAGCGCAACGGTTCCTCCACTTTGGGCAGCAAGTGCGTCAACACAACACGGAGACTCCAGTAGATTTGGTCTTCCGTCTGCATGATAACTCCTCGCGACCGAGGACGCATAACCGCCCCACTGTGTCTGAAGTGGCTGCGACTCTCATTGAGGATGGCAACCTGGCTCAGCCTCGGGATCTACTGCTCTTTACACGCGATCAAAGGCTGCTACGTTTGTATGAGACTCACGCCGATTACGATCCACTCCAATACCCGCTTCTCCTTCCATATGGAGAGAAGGGCTGGACCTACACAGACGAGTTCGCGAATGGTGCTGAGTATCGAAACAAGAAGGCGATGTCGCTTCGTGAACACGTCGCGTTCCGCCTTCATCAGAAAGTGGATGACCAGTCCGCTCTCCACCAAGGCGGGCGTCTATTTCAACAGTGGTGTGTAGATCAGCGTGCAAAATGTGAGCAAGAACAGCTTCGCTGGGTGGCCGACAATCAGAAAACACTTCGCGCCGATCAATACAGGGGTGTTCAAGACGCTTTGCTCAACGAAGATACTTTGGCTCTGGCGGAAGGAGAAGTGCTGCTGTCGGAATACGACCGGGTCCAGAACAGATTGGTGCACCCGGACCAGGACGGAGGCAACAGAGGACGACCTACCCACTTTCTTAATCAGGTTGGCAAGCGTATCATACTACCGGCTTCGCACCTGGGTAGCCCGCGGTCCATGTACAAGTCGTATCAAGATTCGATGGCAATTGTTCGGGAGTATGGACGGCCCGACGTCTTCTTGACGGAAACGTGCAACCCTAAGTGGGACGAGATTCTTGAAGCGATACCTTCCGATATCCAGACAGCTCAAGATCGACCAGACATCGTGGCTCGCGTGTGGCAGCAGAAACTGCAAGCGACGCTTGACGATTTAAACCAAGGCGTTCTGGGGCGAGTGCGCGCGCGGATTTACGTTGTCGAGTTTCAAAAACGAGGGCTCCCCCACGCTCACGTATTGATTATTCTGGCTGACGAAGACAAACCTCGAACGCGCGAGATCGTAGACAAGATGGTATGCGCTGAGATCCCAGATAAGGATACAAACCCTCAGCTGTATGAGACGGTCATGGCATGCATGCTCCATGGTCCATGTGGGCCTGCAAACCCTTCCTGCGCGTGTATGAAGGACGGCAAGTGCACCAAAGGATATCCGAAGCCCTTAGCAGAAGTTACACAAGCCAATGCCAACGGATATCCAGTGTACAGACGACGTCGACGGCAAGAAGGTGTTCTAAAGTTCAAAGGCAGAGAATACGACAATGCTACGATCAACCAGTGGGTTGTACCGTACAACCCGTACTTATCCCAGAAGTACAACTGCCACATCAATGTGGAAGTGTGCACGGATATTACTGCGGTTAAATACCTGTACAAGTATGTGTACAAAGGACCCGACATGGCTATACTCACTGTGGAAGAAGTCCGAGGAGGGCAGCAGAGTGCGCGTCGAGAACCAAATGAGATTCTACGTTTCTTGAGCGCCCGTTACATTTCTCCGGTGGAAGCTTGCATGCGCCTGCTCGATTTCACGATTCAGGGGAAAACCCATGCGGTGACACAGCTGACGGTTCATCTCGAGTCAGGGCAGACGGTTTGCTTCCGCGAAACGGAAAACCCGGAGGCGGTTTTGGAACGTGGTAGTCACACGATGCTGACCAGATTCTTTGAGTTGTGTGCGAGTGAAGAACCTCAGAATCATATTGCCAGAACGATGTTGTATCAGGACATCCCTAAAGAGTTCTGCTGGAAAGCGCCGGAGAAAGGGCAACCGAAAAGGTGGGTTCGCAGGAAACAGTATCAAGCTGCGGTTGGTCGCATGATTCATGTGTCTCCTCGAGACATGGAGCGGTTCTATCTTCGGCTACTGCTCTGTCAGCGTAGAGGTCCAGCATCGTTTGAAGACTTGAGAACGGTTAACGGGATTGTCTGCCCCACATTCCAAATTGCGGCGCGGGAAGCTGGCTACTTGGAGAATGATAACGAGTGGGTTTCGTGTTTGAGGGAGGCAGCTGAGTTCCAAATGCCGTATCAGCTACGCCAGCTCTTCGTCATCATTCTGGTGTATTCAGCTCCAGCAAATGTTGGTGTTCTATGGGATCGGTTTTTCGCGGATCTTTCCCAAGACTTCGCACGCAAACATCAGGCTTTGATGGACCCCTTTAAGTCGGCGTTGATCGAATTTGAAACGCTGATGAGCATTCAAGAACTACTTCAAGCGAGTGGGTATGCGGTAGCTGACTTCGACGAGCTTCCTCAGCTGGGGTCGTTCCCAACATTGATTCGTGAAGCGCTTCGCCAAAACGGATTACTACGACGTGAGCTGACTGGATACGACGCGTCATCTTTGGAGGCAATTGTAAGCACAGAAGATCAGCTAAACGAAAGTCAGCGGGTGGCTTACGACCAGATTATTGAAGCGGTTGAATGCCCGGAGGAAGGCAAGAAGTTATTTTTTGTCGATGGCCCGGGTGGTACTGGAAAATCTACACTGCTTCGAAACATACTGGCCAAAGTCAGACTCTCGGGGAAAATCGCCATCGCTGTGGCGTCTAGCGGTATTGCCTCGCTCTTGCTCATGGGTGGTAGGACAGCTCATTCTACATTCAAGATCCCTTTGAAATTGAACGAGAGCTCGACGTGCGGTATCAGGAAGAACCTTCATATTCAGGAGTTGATTAAGCATGCAAGTTTAATTATTTGGGACGAAGCACCTATGGCCCATCGCCACGCATTCGAGGCAGTAGACCGAACACTGCGGGACATACTTGACAACGATACCGAGCCTTTTGGGGGGAAAGTGTTTGTACTTTCGGGAGATCTCCGCCAGATTCTCCCGGTCGTTAAGAATGGAACACCCGTCGAGACAATTGACGCTTGCCCCAAGTCGTCTAGGCTGTGGCCCCAATTCCAGACGTTCCGTCTTACGGAAAACATGCGAGTGCGCACAGCTGATACTGCAGACACTGCTGAGGAAATGGCTGCGTTCTCCGAGTTTCTGCTGCAAGTCGGGGAGGGAAGGCATGATGTAAACCCTTCCCTAGGAAACGATTACATGAAGATCCCGCGCGATATGCTGATTGAGAACCCACCTGTGCCTGAGGATGAGGACCAGGAAATTCGTCCGGGCGTTATTCCAAGAGGCATGGATCGGATCATCGACGCGATGTATGGCGAGATTAATAACCCCGAGGTTGCTACCGACGAGTATTTCGCTAACCGAACGATCCTCACGACCACGAACGCAATCGTGCACCGCATCAATGAAGCGGTGACCGATCGATTAACTGGACAGGCGCGGGAATACATGTCTTCCGATTCTGTACAAGACGACGGTGATGGCAATTTCTTCGAGCAGGAGGTACTCCACTCGATGAATATCAGTGGAATGCCGCCCCACAAGCTGACCCTCAAGGTAGGAATGCCTATCATGATGATGCGGAACCTGAATCCAGATCTAGGGCTGTGCAACGGAACACGGCTTCGAATTGTGGCCCTCAAGCCACATGTCATCCACGCCACAATCATGACCGGTGAGCGACAAGGGCAACATGTGTTGATTCCCCGCATTGTTTTCATCAGTGACGGAGACATTCGGAGCTTTCCGTTTCATTTGAGACGCAAGCAGTTTCCTGTCCAACCGGCCTTTGCGATGACGATTAACAAGGCGCAAGGACAAACGGTGCAGTACTTGGGGCTGTATCTTGCTACGCCTTGCTTCACCCACGGGCAGCTGTACGTTGCGATGTCGCGAGTTACTTCAAGATCAAGATTCAAGGCGCTGGTCGAGTACCCAAAGCTGGAGGAGGAGGATGGGGTCTACGCCCAGAATATTGTCTACAGACAGATCTTTGGTTCGGAGTAGGAATGTTCAACTTCAAATGCATTTAATACATAACGTTTACATAAAACATGTTTAAGCGCAGCGAAGGCGTGAGCCCATTTCCCCTGGGACTACAGCCTGCCACCTCCGCCGCGTAGCGGCGGCGAACGGCTAGTCTTAAACATCTACTGCAGCAACCTGTCTGTCCGTCACACTAAATTGTCGTGCCTGTCACGCTTTTCCGGACAAATCATTGGATAAAATAATTTAAATATTTCTACTGGCTGCCGAGCGCAGCGAAGGTGGCCCCGATTGGCCTAAAAGCTGCCGAGCGCAGCGAGGCGGCCCAAATCGGCACTTCTGCAACTCTGCGGGCGTATGGGCCCGCCTGAGCCACAATCTGCCAGCCTACCATGCGAGTAGTGAAGCGAGCCGTAGCGAGCGGAACGGAGGCAAAACACAAGGAACGACATTTATTCTTTCCCGCCGCGTAGCGGCGGCACTCGGCTAGTCTGATCAAAATTAAAACTAATAAGACGATATTACCATATGTTTTCCTTTGAGAATAAACTAATAGCGCTAATATTAGTTTAATATTAGTTTGTTATTAATATTTACTTCACTATTACTATAAGTCAAGTTACTATCAATCTCTACTCGCACAAAACTAAGAAGTACAATTTTCGGCGTTACTTGACTTCTCAAGAAGAATGTACCTTACAAGTTACTTATGAACGAACTACTGACTGATGACAAAGTTAAGAAATGTCGGTGCTTGACGCTGGCAGCAGTTTTTGATGGTGGTTGGCCTCAAACTCAGCCAACCACGCAGCTAGACGTGTAATTTGGTGGATAGTTTCTGTCGTGGCCTGGTCATCGAAACGGATATCTTTAAACACCTTGAGATTTCGAGCTTCAAATTTCGCTAGCCACTCGATCAACTTCGGCTGTATCGCCACATCAGTTCCGGTAGCTGACCAAAGTGCACTCTCCGCGTAGTGCCCAACATCCACGGCGTCAACGTCTTCCAGCTGCATTTTGCACGTGGCTTCGAGCTCCTGCAAAGTCACCGATTGCCAAGGGCTACCGTTCAACTCGCTTATGTCCGGGTCAGATTCAAGTCGCGTGTCGGCTTGGTCACATGTGTCTGCTGCCTGTGTATCCGGTCTTGAGCATCTGCTCAATAACAAGCAGAAAACACAGCGCAGTGCTAGGAGAACCGTACACGATGTCGTTGCAGTCGCTTTCTCCGTCATGATCTTTCTCTCTCGACTACTGAAGGAAGGAAACACAACGTGGTCTGCTCGGTTGGGATGAACTTTCTATTGGATTGGCAATTGAAATGGTCGCATCGAAGAAAGTCTTACTTTTGTTTATTGTATTTGACGTCATGGCCTTTTTTCTCTATCTGCAGTTCCGGATCCACAATTTAACCCTGGAATGAAGTGTCGTGTCCTCACCACTAGCTTTCTCTTCCATGTCCTCGCCGCCAGCTTTCTCGCTCTCAGGTTCGTCTTCGAATCGGTCAATGTCCGCTTCGCTGAACCGGTGCCGGATAGGCAAGGAAGCTTTGAGCGAAGCATCGGTGCGGGTCGAAACCTCAATCATAGATTTACGGAGTTGGTCGATTGCCCGCCGAGTCGAGTCGCCCACATTGAGTTGCTTCGTCAGAGCTGAGCCCGCCCCGACGACACTGGATGACAGCGATGTAAGACGCGAGCCCCAACGTGAAGCGGATGGGAGAGGCCTCTTGTCTGGGCACGACTTTCGCCAACGCGAAGTCGAATCTCTATCTTGGCCATTCCAGTCGTCAGCTAAGTCAAAGTCGAAGTCGTCGTGGCCAGCGGCGAGAATGGATGGATTGTCTCGCCGACCGTAGTACCCGGATGCCTGTGAGAATGTAGGTGCCATCGTTGCTCGGAGTCTGCAAATCGGAAAGTGAGAGCCCTTCGAGAGCTCATGATGCTGCTCATATGCGAAGCGAGGAATGTGGTGCCCACGAGAAGCCAAACGGTTGAAAAAAATCAGCAGCGACAGTAACGCAGCATGTGATGGAACACCAACAGTCTGCGGTGCACAATATCCTTGGCTCGGTGAGACCGACAGAAGATCAGCGGCGCCAACTTTGGAGTGGAAGGGAACGAGTTCACTACGAGGATGTCGACGCGCTGTTGGTGCAGTTTTGGCCGCTTCCTTATTGAGGACTTGAGGTCTCATGTTGAGGCTCACCGTGTTGACTTGACGTTGATCGACCTGAGATCGAGAGCACCGTTCTAAGATCGTGCTGCGTTGGCTGAAAAAACTGAGGTTGTCTCCGAAAAACTGAGGTTGTCCGCGGATCGTCTGCTGCACCAGTCGTCCGTCGTGAAGCATTGAAGGTCTCATCGGTGAGACTCTCACCGAGTCGGTGACACCGACAAAGCCGCTGTACTGGCAGAACTGGCAGTACTACTGCAGTGCATGGGCATGAAGCAGCGGCACACGTGCATTGTAGGCGACATTGAACATTGGGCCAGAAATTGTAACACAGACTGTAAAAAGTCTAATAATTGTCTGTTTGATATAAATAAAAGTGCTATATAACTTAGTGTCTTGAGAGGGCGGTAGAACTCATCAATTAGCCAGAAGCATCCTTTAAGGTCAGCGAAAATGTCCGGCAAGCACGAGTTCTGCCCAGGAGAGAAGCGGATGATTGTGAACAGCTACGAGTATTTCAAAAGCCAGAAGGAACAAAGGCATCAGGACACGCCAACTGGTCTCTGATTGCGTTGGTTGTGGTCCCAATACCGTTGACTCCGTGGTTAATGAGAAAAAGAATAACCCAGACACTGATTTTGAGGTATATGAATTATAACTGATAATTGTAGCATTTCCTTTTTAAACTAATATTTGTACAAAGCCCAGTGAAAACGACAGAGGTCGAAAGCGAGATTATGACCTGACGGATCCTTTATAATTGTTTTCACCATCCTGCTGGCAGAATTGAATGCTAAATCGACAAGGGCAATCTGCGACCGGGCGATGTGTCATCTTCCTTTTTGACATATGATTTTGATTCTAGACCAATCATATCTGTGTATTTGGCGCGCCTTTCCCCCGAAAATGACAGTGTTCTGAGAAAGCATTTTTAAACGACTGTAGCTCCAAAACGGCTGGGAATTGGCTAAAAATTACCACAAAATCGAAATCTAAACGCATGATTGCCCCCTATATCTAAATGTCGATATAGGTTTTCCTAAATGTAGACCTCTTATGCCTCTCTAGATTCTGGCCCAATGTTCAATGTCGCCTACAATAGCTGTTCTTGCATGACCATCCGTACTTCAATCATTCAAGGTGAGTATCTTGGCCGTTACTAGCAAAGTCAAAGTCAACGCGGCGCACTGCAAAGATCGAATGATAACCGAGGCTCTCGGTCCGAGAGGAGGTATCGGTACGTACGGCAAGTTGCCTGGGGTCGCCCATGTAGCGACAAAGTGATCTACCTGCAAAAGGTATTATTTTATCCCTGCCAACGAATCGAATCGTGGCAGACAACGTTGACCAGAGACTTTCGCACGGTATTCATATTATGGGGGCTAGAACAAGTGCCGACGGGGTCCTAAAACTCAAAAAGCTCCTAGCTACTAATGCTGGTCGGCTGGCAGCAAAGGTTCGACACTTGAAAGGCTGGTGCCGAGTGAAATAAGAAACAGGCAGAAACCAGCCAAGAAGAGGCCAATGAAAGGATTCCTGTTGCTTTTGCTGCTTTGCGTCGCTTGCTGCTGTGCTACCGCCCAAAGGCGTGAGCGCGACTCTGCTATCGCCAACTTCCTCAAAGCGCGAACTGGCTGGCAGACCATGTGCCTCTACACCTTCGACGATCCTGCCATCAGCAATGGATCTGCCGTAATGAATCGCGTTCCTGGCGATGCTTGTCCCTTTGATGCTCTCCAGCCAGACAACGATCTCGTGACGAGCTTGAACACGGCTTCTTCATTCTGGCAGCTTGGAGTCCACCTGGCTGAGGATCCCAACAACGACACCAAGCGGGTACAGCTTTCGTCGATCAGCTCCGTCTCCGCACGAGACTTTTTTACGATGGCAGCCGTCAGGAACAGCACTAGAAATGACGGTGGTGTGACGTTCGAGATGGTGATTCGACGTCGAGCGATGACCAACCACAGCATGACGCTGTTCTCCATCGCTAACGATTACGACAACTGCGTGGACGCCGGGTTTCGCCTGGATGTAAACGAGCATCAAGTGCTGAGCTTTATCTACTTTCTGCCTGTACTGGAGGAGGGTGGCGAAGCGGGAGTGGAGGCCTGTTACGAGCAGCGACTGTTTTCTGTGGACAACTCAGCAGCTTGTCAGCTTCCACCCTTACTTGAGCCGATGGAGCGAACTCCGCCCGTACACGTCACTGTCACGTTAGACCCATTGAGCGCACGGGGTCTATGGAAAACCGACTTCTACATGAGCTATACGAGCGTCGAGACAATGCAGAGAGTTGACTGCGAAGTGCACGACGAGCAGCATCCCCCCAGCACTCAGCTACTTGGCAACCTTATTGAAGGTCGATACAGATTGTACTTGGGCAATAGCCCTCGCAACGTAACTTTTCCACGGCGACGCAAGCATTTGGCTCCAGCACGAGTAGTCCAGCCGGTTGGACATATGAGCAACCTGAACGCTACAGAGCGACTTCGTCTACTATTGAGGCAGAAACTGATGAGCATCGATGGACCGCGGTTGCCCAAGGCAATGCGGATTTTCGGTGATAACTCTGTCTCGCTGCAAATTCTAGGAGTCACATTTCCACCTCTGGATGAGGACACACCTCTAGCTTATCTCCGCAGCAAGTTTGCCGATTTCAAGGAGCAGTACGGCGATCAGATTGTCGATTATTTGGTCAACTCGGTGCAGCAAAAATCAAGAGGACCCGTCGTTACACAGCAATCCCAGTCTTCAAGCGGCCAAAGTAGCGGTGGGAGTGGCGAATTCTCCAGAGCCAAGCTCTTCCAAGGCGCAGATGGTGCGACTTTCGATCTTTTCCACTTCGCCATTTATCGCCGCGTGGTGTCGGATGAGCACGTGAATTCCATCTCAAGACAACAATTATTGCCGACTCGCCAATTCTCATCTCTGCATCAAACTGTGCGGATTCCGGAAGACTCAATTGTACTGTTGAACCTCACGATGCTTGATGGAGTTTTCAATGATTTGCGTCTCGAGCTGAGGGGCATTCCAGAATTTGGACAACTTCTCCTGTTTCCTAACAAAACCGTAGTGACTTTGGATAATATGGATACATTTCGAAAACTCCCATTGGAATACCAACGCAGTATATTTTTCCGCCCGAAGCGTGATCAGAACAACGAGAACCTCCCACTTCCAAACCCCGTGGCGTTCTCTCGGAGATTGGAGCCATACGCAACGGTCAGATTTGGAATCGCTGATAGCTTGGCAGGACGGGTCGTAAACAAGAGTGCAGAAGCGAGGATCGACATCTTTGTGGACGCTGTGAACGACGCGCCACGTACCCAAACATGTGAAGTGGAAGTCCGCGTTGAGGTTGGTGTTCCTGTTGCATTGGATCTGAAAGGTGACGACATCGATGGAGCTCCCCTAGATGTAGAATCAAAGTCTGAAGCCACTGGTGCGAGTGATTTACTGTCCAGTTTCACGTTTTCCAACGAATCGACCGGTACCTCGAAGCTCCAGTTACTGAAAATTGTACGACTGCCTCAGTTCGGCAAGCTGTACGATTGCAAGACTAGTTGTGATCTGTTGCAAAGCCAAGATCTGGAATCATTTCGAGTTTACCGGAACAGCACGGAAATGGCAAACGCGACTTATTCCACCAAGCTGACGTACATTTATCACGGATGGGGTCAAGACAATCTCGCGCAAAATGGAAGCACACCACTCGCAGTTGATGTGCTCTGGTACCAGTTGTCTGACGGGGATCCTGACGTGTTCTCTGATGTCGCTGTGGTGAAGATTATTCTCGTTGATAAGAGGAAATACCGGATGGAAGACAACGTAGTTGCCATCATTCGACTCAAGGAAGACTCGCTGCAGAAATTGAACCTCAGAACATTAGATCCGCTTGCAGCACTTTTCAACGCCAACACGGTCGTCAAAGTGACAACCCTCCCACAACATGGAACTCTTTTTCAGTTCAACCGCTACAAGAACAATGCAGCTAATTTGTCTCTTGGGAACATTGGAGCATGCATCACGGTTCCTAACACGATCATTGCAGATCTTTGGAGTCGAGTTGTCTACGTGCCCCAGCTCGATTACTTCAATCTGGACCCCCACGGTTCGTGGGGACGAGTATCTGGCGTCGATTACTTCGAGTACCAAGTATGGAATACGTTTCCGGTGACCAACGACTCGCTTGCGGTGTATGAAAATCCACCCAGAGCACGCTTTATTAACAATAACGAAACGCGGAGGGTCGAGTTGGACGTCGTGAACGGAGCAGATGCTTTGGTTGTGCTTCCGCCGTACGTATTCCCAGTAATTGTGTCAAATAGCGACGTAATATCAACACCTATAGTGTTCGAGGACCCCGACAGCATCAATCTTGACGAGGTGTACCAAGTGAGCCTGGAAGCTGAAGACGGACTATCGGTGATTGAGTTGGGGGTTTCCATCACAGACGATGATGTTATGAGTGGATGCCCATTTGAGCGCCCGTGCTCGCTCAGTCGGAGCACTAGTGGAACTCCTTTGAACGTCACTTCTGGCAGCTCTCACGACGAGTTGTACTTCCACATCACGACGCAGCTATTTGACCCTGCGCATATCCAGGTGACGGGGACGAAGGCTGTGCTCGATGCAGCATTATCAGCTCTTACATTTCGCGATTTGTCTCGAGTCTCTCGCGACACCTCCCATACAGCAGAGTTTACAGTGTGGGTAAAGCGCGTCAATGCCAGTGATGATACTCAGCAAGCTCAAGCCACATTTACGATCAGCTTCACAACAGAAGATCTGAATGGCTCTCCAGCCAGCAATAATCTGGTTTCGGCGTTAAATTCGCAACTAGAGCGGTACATGTCGACGTTGCTGGTTCTGATCGCAGGGTGGCTGGTAATATCGGGCGCTTCGTGTTTCTCTATTGGATTCTGCTGCTGCTGTTGCAGTCAGGCGCGTAAGAAGCGACGACACAAGTTTGAGCAACAACAGCGGCTCTTCCAGGCACAAGTCGCTCAAAATGATTTCGAGTATTCAATATTGCTCAAGAGTCTTGCGGATCTACTGTTGGAGCCAAACTTGCTGGTCAGTCGATGCGTACTGGAGAGTTGTCTTTCCGGCAAAAGTAACCGGAAACAGACAGAAGCGTTGGCACAGACGTTTATCTTGCGGAGTCTAATGCCTTTGCTGGAGAGTGAACGACAAGGAACTCGGTTTGTCTTCCAACTCATGGCGATTGAATACTCCGAGGGCATGAGAGCATCAGCATCATCGAATTTTCAGCGTCATGGCTTTTTGACGCAGCATAGCACAGCGAGTAAGGCTCTTGCTGGCTTCTGTCGTGCCATTGGATCAAAGTGGATCTCCGAGTTGCTGGTGCCGAGTGATGATAGAAGTGCCTTCAACACAGAAGATACCGTCTCGGACCTTGGAAGATTTCTCGAAATACTTGCAGCGCACGTTGGGACGCTCCCCGTTGAAATCGTTATCCTCTGCCGCGCATGTGTCAGGATGGTTCAGAGAAATGAAAGCGATCAGAGTCGTCAGATGGAGCTAGACGCGGTGCATCTGGTCTTCTTCAGCCATTTTCTTGGCCCAGCTATGGTGTTTCCACGGGATGGCGCAATCAAGAAGCAGAACCGTTTTCGAGACATCGCTTACCAGATCGTACTATTCACTGATCAATGGAGCAGTTGCGACTACGACACAACTCATGAATTTCGATCTCGAAGCAGCAAAACTGACAGCTTGCTTGGAGAACTATCAGCGGAGTCACACTGCCGACTTAAATACGAAACTTTGTTGGGAACGATCTCCCAATCACCAGCAATCGAAAGCGAGTTTGACCCAAAAGAGGCTAAAGGAGACGTGGACTGCGAGCTCATGGGCATGTGCCTCATGAACATCCACAGTGTGCTCGACAGTTTTTTCCCCGAATTCAAGCGAAAAATAATCCAAACTCCAGCTGCAACGAACACTGAGCAGATTGAAAGCTTAATCGCCCGTGTGAGTCGACTTCTTAAGGCGCTTAGTTGTCCGCTTGCCAGCATCCAAGAGTTGATCGAGTGTGCACGACCAGAACTTCTAAATGACCCGTTGGTCTGGAACGGCTTCAGTTTCCAAGAATGGATGGATCGAGCACAAATGCCTGAGCAGCAACAGCCCACCACCTCCTACGGACAGTTTGGCAGTGAAAGAAACCAATCTCCTCTCGCGCACCATATCCACGACGACGAAGAGGCTATTCTGGACGAAGATGGCAGCTCTCCTCAAGATGTAGACTGGATCAAAAAGTGAGATTCAGGTAATTGCATTTCTCCTTCTCGAGGTACTTCGAAGTATGCTTTTGGACAGGACCGGTATTTTTGCTTTTCGTGTTAAAAAAAGCAAAGTCAGATTATAATACCTTAAAAATACCACTGTGATTAAAACAGCCCGGTTTATTTGAGATTAGTCGTGCATTCGAGCTTTCAAATCTGGGATATTACACCACCAGTTAAACACAGGTCTCGGCAATAGGGGTTGTCAATGTTCGCAGCAGCTAAACATTTATTTTTATGACTAAAATATTATTAGCCAATCAAACAGATGGACTATTGACCACCCCCTTCGGCTGCTGCAGCAGCTACCGTCTTACCCCGCATATAAGGCATATGTGCTATAAATAAATACAACACTGCTTGTGTGTTATATTTGTTTAGAAAGCCTATGTGCTGTACAGCGAACAAATTATTTGACTTTGAAGAATGGGTCCTAGAATCTTGCTTGGTCGTTGAGGCTTGACCCTCCTACGCGATCGGTTAGGGTTCAAACCCTCCTGCGTGCAGTTCACATGATGTGGTGATTGGTAACGGGTCTTCTCTTTCTGTTGTGGCTGCGTTGTATACGGAGGTTTTGCTTGTTAGTATTATGAATTCTATGAAAAAAAATCTTTTTATAAGAATCGTTTACATGTAATCACGTGTATTATACTTAAGTACTATGTATCCATCTACTTTCACTGCGAAATATGATCCGGAGCGAGCCAAGCACAGCGTTTTCAGAGGATTTTCAACCGTGTACGAGAATTTGGACACCAGCTTATTGTCCTTGTCAACAGTACTTACCTATAGCTACGTCGCTCAGCACTCATGGCTGTGTAAATTATAAAATAAGAGAATTAAAGCCAAGTAACAGCAGCACCGACAAGTTTGTTGAGAAGGGTGGTTAGTTGGAGCTCTCAAGAATATTCATTGGTTGGTACAGCCTTGTGTTGTAACTAGGTTTCAGCCACATGTGTTCTAATTAGGTAGGTGGTCAAATTGAGGTTTAAGCTAGATGTCGAGCGAATCCCGTATTTTATTTAGAGCACATATGCCTTATATGTGGGGTAAGACGGTAGTCGTATATTTTCTCCAAGATGCCGCGTCCAAGCGACCGTCAAGTCGCTCTACGAAAGCTAAAAATTGTTCTTCAAGTCAGAGAGGAGGCGGCTACACTTCGCTACTTATATGACGATGAAGATTTAAGTGAAGATGAGCCAAACATCCTGCATGCTGCTGCATACGACCGAGTACTGGGCTCGCGATACTTTGATCGACCGTCGTCGTACCGTCGTCGTAACGATTGCTGGAAGCAATTGCTCTACGATACTACAGAGCTAAATTCGACGGAGTTTTTGGAGCACTTTCGGCTAGAACGCGAGGCATTCTTCAGACTCGTCGACCTGGTGAGACCACCCGGCTATGGTTTCTTCGGGCAATTGCCCGTTTCGCGGTGGAGTGCAGCTGCACATGCTTGTGCTGTTGAAATGCCTCGGTGCATTTGGCAATGACAACACGTGGTCAAAGCAGGCACACAATCTTGGTATCGGTAAAGGGACAAATGGAGACTACCTGCAGCGTGCGTCGGGCGCGTTGCTGACATTAGGCGCTAACACAGTTGCGTAACCAGACGAGCTAGAGCGCAGTCAAATATCGCGACGCATTTACCGTAAAAATGGGTTTGTAAATTGTATTGGTATGGCTGATGGCACGCTGTTGCGACCTGAATTGAAGCCATCAAAGAAGGTGAAGTATACAATTCGCGAGGAGGATTTTACGCAGTAAATGCTCTTATCGTCTGCGATGATGTGGCCAGGGTACGTCAATTTGTTGTGGGATGGCCGGGGTCAGTTCACGACAATAGAGTTTGGAGAAACAGCCCACCAAACCAGAACCAGCAAGCTTTCTTCCGCAACAAAGAGTACCTTCTTGGAGACTCAGCCTAGCTTCATGTGTGATGGTCCCGGCTTTCAAGAAGCCAGCAGGAGGAACGATGAATCCTGTTCACGCCTATTTTACCAGCCAACTGGCTACTGCCAGGATTAAAAAAGAGCATTGCATTGGGCTGCTTAAGACTAGGTTTCAATATCTGAATGGCATTCGGTCTCAATTGGCTAAGCGGCGACACTTACGCAGAATCATTCGATATGTATCTTGCACGTGCATTTTACACAATTTGCTCATTGCGGAACTAGCTCGTGAGGAGTGGGAAGATGGCATGCAACGGTACGGTGCGTCCTCGAACGATCTTGATGCGTTTGACGAGCTGAACATGGCAATCGCTACTGACGCTGGAGGGAAGGATCGACGCAACCAGCTTCTGGCGTACCTGCTGGAGGTCCGGGGCTAAACGGAGCAACATGGGCGAGTGGAAGAACCGCGTCAATTTCATCTTGAGGAGCACCGTCAGCTTTACGTTTTTTTTTCTCTCTCGAAGAAGAGTCACCAGACGCTGAGTACGCCAATGCTCAGCTTCTTCCTTGAGCTTCACTGTATTTGCATTAAGCTCGGTAATACGGGCCTCCGCTTCTTGCTCTTTCTTCTCCGATTGGTGCTGGCGGAACTGTAATCCCTGCCGTTGAATAGTTATTTTTTTCAACTCGATTTCTTTTTGCTGAACAAGCTCTTTTAGTGACACTAGCACTTGGTGATCCACGTTGGGTTTTCGTTTTTGTGGTGGATGTAGCAATTGAGCGAAGCCCTGCTTACCCGATTGACGATTTATCTGCCTCGTGCCCGAGCTACTGGCAGTAGTACCCGTACCCGTAGGCGTAGCCGCTCCTGTACCAAAAGTAGCTATTTCGCCCGGCGAACGAGAGTTACGCTCCGCTGCTCCTTGCGTCAGCTGACGGACGTCTTCCGAGTTTTGAATGTCGTTATCGCCGTCAGATGAGCTCTCACTGCCGTGATCACTGTAGGAAAATCCCTGGTCGGTGTTGAGGAGAAGAGGGTGAGTACTTGGACTATCATCCATTATGGGATGCAGCTCATAGAAACTAGAACACTTGTGTAGGATGGCGGCTCGTAGATCAGCTTCGTTCTCGACACCCTGGCCTGTGTTGCTCCGCCAGTCAGAGGCTTCTCGAAAACTAGTTTCTAACCCCGATATCTTATTCATAACATCTTTGGGAGCACGAGCAGTCTTCACACCACTGGCCGATATGGCCTCTACGACTTCGCCCGCCAAAGTTTGCTTTGTTTCACCACTTTGTCCTTCGCCGCCATGATACCGATCGTAATTGTTGCCGTCAGTCATCCACTTGATTAGCACACTAAGAGAGCTCACACTTGGATCTGGGCCGTCATTGGGCCACGGAAAACGCCTTTTTAAAGGAAGGGCAGCTGTTTCCAGCCGCACGGCCTTCAGAATGGCATTATAGCAGCGCTTTCCGCAGACAACCTTTTCGAATTGATCAACGCCAGAGAAAGAAGCTAGCATGCTTGTTAAACAAGCGCGGTGAATAGTGCTCGTACACCCGCTGTTGCTGCATGGAACAAGGCTTGAGTCTTCGTCCGTTATCTTTAACACACGGCGACACGATTTCCACTTGCAAGACGCCATGGCCTTTTAAAGATCTTTGGCAAAAAAAATTTCTAGCTGCTGACTGACCAGCCAAATATTTTTTCATACAATCAGGGACCTGAATAAAAAACTGACTAACAGTAAAAAAAGAAAAGGTTAATAGCTGCTGCCGACATTCCCCCCCCCCTCACTTTCAAATCAGCTTTGCACCCAGCAGAGCCCCGCCTGTTTAGCACCAACAGTCGGCGTTTGAAAGATCTTCGTGCAAAGGTCGTGCCCAGTTTTGTCTTAAACTGAGTATAGCGACATCACCAGCAGCGACTTTTCGCAGCATGACGGCCCTGAAGGACCCTGGTAAGGCGAAGCCGCCGGACCCCGCGCCACGCCAGGCCGACGCCATGGTGGCGAACCCCAGCGGGCGGCAGCGGGGAGAGGTGACTGAGCAAGGAAGAAGTGCCTTCAGTCCAGACTCGATCATCCCAGAGACGCCGGCGTCGACGCAAGAGAACGATGCCGAGATGGAGGAGCCTAAGCCGGAGGAGCGGGATTCGGATCAGAAGACGACAACGGAGGAGTGCAGTGAACATGAGCGACCAGCTCCAGTGGCTACGAAGCCGCGCGTGAGTCCGGAGCCAAGCGAGAGCAAGCCGCTGCACGCGGACCCACCAGAAGGAGTCTCGGACGCCAGCCCAGGCGTGTCAACCGATGCACCTGCGGTGGAGCCGTTCGAAATGTTTGAAGCGGACGTGGCGGAGATGAAAAGTTTCCCGGCAGAAACTGCTCGGACGGCTTGGACGTCGACAGTAGCGGAGCTATACGCGCTCGCCCATGCCAAAGTGCCAATTGACGAAAACCTCCTCCCGAGTGGCAAGCGGCGCTATCCGCGCCTCAAGGGGGACGAGAAGACATTACTGCTAAAGCTGTTTCGAGAGATTTGCGTTCACGGTACTGGGTCATTTGAAGAATGGGAGCGGTTTGCTCAAGCCGCAACCCAGGATCTCTACAACACGGCATGGCCGTTCAAATCGATAATGAACAGCATGATCAGCAAGGTAAAGTGGGCCAGGGCCAAGTCACTTAATCAGTGGGCGACCAAGGCGCGTGCAGGAACGGCTACGTCAGCAGAGGGAAAGGCATCGCCCGATGGGGACGGGCGGTACCAAGATTTTATGCTCAATCCCATGGTATTCCGCACAGCCGACATTGCAGCGCTGTAAAAAATCTGCGAGCGACCAGCAGCGGCGTCTGCGGGGCGGCAACTGCGACCAGAGGCGGACGATGAGTGGAAAATCATCAGTGGGATGACCGAAGGCAGCATTGTGTGCCGGCGGATGCCTGAGTTCCTCAAGAGTGTGCTGGATTCCAAAGAACGCATCCGGCTGCACCGAGCCATCCAAAGCCAAGTGAAAGGAGAACTTCAGTTGCAACTGCGAGGCAGGACTACCATTCGGCCCAGTCGTCAGCAAACGCAGATGATTCAGGAGGATATCCGAGTGGCGGCGGAAGAGCTACACGTTAATACGCCGGAGCTGGGCAGCATGCTGAGCTTGGCCAAGACGATTAGCTACAATCATGTACAGCGGAGTTTGCACTTCTTTTTCTTCGACCGGGCAACGGCCCGGTCTTTCCAAGCGGTCCAAGTCCCGTTTCACCGCATGGTGTATCGACTTCTGAATGTGCATTGTCCGGACACTGGGTCGGTTTGGGACCGCCAGCTTGGACGAGATGGAACACGCGTCACTGCACAAAGGCATTATGAGATTGAGATCTGCAACATCACTCGCTTCACGGATGTTGGGAGGTTAGTGGCATACTTGCAACAACATATCGCGACGAAGTTTGAGATGGACGATATGGACACGTGCACCCCCGACTCAAGAACCTCCACTGTGTGGAAACTGACGGTCCAGGCAGCAGAATGTCCGGATTTCTTACGAGGAATTGTGCGGATCATGTGGTACGGCCGGCCGTTGGTACTGAAGCATCCGTTCGTAGGCCCACGGTTGCAATGCCTTCGGTGTGGTATGCTAGGGCACACCTTAGCGCGGTGCCGCTATACGGACCAACAATTGCTGCAATCAGGCAGTCGGGTGGCTACGGAGCAAGAAGTGGCCCGGTTGGAAGATCATGGCGCAGCCCTTCCGCAATTTAGATGAAGTCAAGCGCGCAGCCGCTAACGGTTAGCTCTCCAGGCGGCGGCAGTCCAGGCGACGCAGGTGTCAATCACACCTCCGCGGGTATCAGTCCAGCACCCCCAGACCTCGCCGGGAGCGGCCGAGCCAGGTTCGACGAAGCAGTCAGGGTCTGCAGGTCCCCCAGCGGAATCGATTATCCCGCCCGATCCCAAGAAGAAATGGATCACGACGCCACTGCGCAATGGCAGGAAGCTGTATGCGCATGCCGCGGCGCTCCAACAGAAATTGAGTGTCACCCAGTCACAATTCGCAGCATTGGACGACGAGGAGGTGAAGGAGTCGGTGGAAGCCTCACCCGTGTCGGCCGAACAGGCTGGCAACCTGACGATCGTCATCTCATCGGGAGACGAACAAGAGGAGAAAGCCCCTGTTCCCCTCACATATGAGCAGAAGCAACAGCTCCACCTCGTGAAAGATAAGCCGCCTAAGCCCTATTCCACTCCCCAGCTGGTAGGGTTAAAGCAACGAGAGCGCAAGGCAGTCCTCCAAGCGGTTGCCAAAGTGGCTCAGCGATCAGGGGATCGGTTGACTCCTCTTCCGTTTGCAGGTGGCGAACTGACATCGTTCGCGGCAATCGAAGAAAGTCTTGCGCTCAGCCCAGTTAGCACGCCAGCGACCGGCAACTGTATGGCTATGGCACTGGCTCAAGCGATGGCTGATGCCGATTTAGCGGCCCCTGATGGCACGTTGGACGAGATCACGGGATGCATCAAACGAGGCATTCAATGGGCTGGCCAACTGCATATGTCGGAGCAGTACGATCACTACGTTCGCACGAATACGTTGGTGAATGTTGACCGCGGATGGGCAGGCATGGAAGCACATGAGTCGACGAAGCAGTTCAAATGGTACTTGGAGGAATACGCCAACTCCCCTTCCAACAGGGACGCCATCATCCCTCGGTACAATTGGGGGTGCAGTGAGTTGCTGGCCATGGCTGCAAACTTCCTGCAGCGCGAAATCTTCGTCCTAGCGTACGACACGGATGGCAAACGACAATGGTATTGCTCGATGTACAAGCCCAGCACGACGAAACGAGGGAAGCAATCATTTGAAGTGGGACTCCATATCCCGCTCCAACTCGGCAGGTGCACGGCCATGATTCGAGCGGCGAAGCTTAGGGGATCGGGGGCACCGTTGGTTCTGCGGCACTGGGGGGAACACTATTCGGCGTTCATTCACCAGCGACGACCCGTCGAGCAACAACCTCCTCCCCCTCCTGCGACTCCGGAGGACACTAAGCATGGAGGTCGACCAACAAGGGGGGGGCGGTGTGCAGCTCCGACGAACAGGGACTCACGGAGAAAGTGTGTCAACCGGATCAGTGGAACGGGGACGTTGCAGAGCTCCGAGCGCGGTTAACCGGAATGACGATCCCCCATGAACTCAAATGTGAAATTCATCTCATCCTGGAGCGTGCGAAGCCGGCGAGATATGCAGAACTGCTAGCCTTTCTGGTCAACACGGCTTCCCAACTGTCTCGTGAAGAGAGACTTCATCTTCGAGGATTAGCTCTGGCCTCGGATAATGAACCGGGGGTGACGGAGCTGCTCCAACAGTATCACCTGCCTCTCATCACGCTTAGACAATGGCAGGAAGAGTCGGAGCGAGCTCATACCGAAGAACAAGATCTCCACATGTCTCAGGCGTCCAGCTCAGGGGTGGAATCGGACTCATCTTTCAGGCCATCAGGGGCGAGCGACAATACGCCAACTAACACGCAGACTGCTCCAGTGGGCCGCAAGGGGACGCCGTTGCCAGCAAAACCGGCGGCCAAACGACATACGCTAACGCCGATGGAGGCGGAGAGAATCCGGCTGCGTGTCAAGTTCAAAGCTCGCCGGGATCTGGACACGGCCACTTCAGAACCCATGAGGGATGCCGGCCAAGGGGACGTACCACACGATACGTAGGGAGGCATCGCTTCATGGCAGGCGCAATGGAACCAACAGGCGACCGTGTGGCCAGGCAAAGCACTCGCAGTTTTTCCGCTGACAACAAGCACAGCGAAGGTATGGGCGTATACGGCCCAGCAGGAGCCGTCCACCCTGATCTCCATGTGTCAGATTTTTCGATACCCCGAAGAAGTGCTAATGAGCGTGGGCGAGAAGTGCTAGATCTGTGGTCTTCATCCTGGCGGCAGGAATGTTTATTGGGCAGCCTGGTCGCGCATCACTATCGCTCAGGACGGGTCGGTCAAGAAGTGGTTGGACAACTGGAAAGACAAGCTACTCAGGACGCCACCATTGCACCTGCCCCCACTCATCGACAACCGAGAGGACTGGGCAAAAATGCGAGCGAAACGCTACGGAAATGATGACGTGCTCCAACTCTGTGACGTCGGGAACAAGGGGAAGCTGGCCCAGCACTTGATCTGTGCTTTTCTCTACGAGCGGGAGCTGCGCGTCCTGACCGGACTGGAAGATGAGGAGAATACAGGGGCGCTTTCTCTGCTAACCAGGCAGCTTTTGGCGCGGGAGATGAACGCTTCGTACCGGAAAGCCTTCTCAGTGTCACGCAGACCGATCGATTGGAGAGCAATTCACCGCTTCTTTTCCACTGCCTCGGAGGGTGGAACAATAGGGTGGGAACAGGATGAGTAGGGGCACCTTAGTGTCGCCGCCAGCAGTTCCCATTAGCTTGCCATCGGGACCTGCTCGTGACGTCTACGGACGGCTCATTCATTTGCAAGCAGACAACAACAAGAAACAGAGAAAGAAGAAACGAACAGGCGGAAGCGACCAGTGGAGTATACTTACCCAAACCGTGAGAGGATTTCCAGCGGAAAGCCGAATGGCATGGATGGGTGCTTGGCGACAGACGCCGGTGAAACGTCGGCCGTCAATCTGGATGCTCCAGGAAACTCAAGTCAGCTCCGAAGAGGAAGCAGCCCACTTAGCCAGAACGTGGAGCAGCTTATGGGGACTACAGCATCAGAGCGAGGGGCCAGCTCTATCATACTGGAGCATTGAGGATAGCGCCACCGGCGGAGTGGCGATCTTGCTCAATCCGAGTGTTGCTGCGGATGTCCAGCCATGGTTACGAGATCGATGGACCAAGCGCGGCTTCGCTATCAAGTTACGCAACCTGACAGTGGTGAATCTGTATGGCCCGAATGATCACAGAGAACGCGAACTCCTATATGGCCACCTCGAGACCTGGCCGTGGGAACAAAATGACACGATCCTGGCAGGGGATTTCAACTGTGTCCTCAGTCCCGTCCTAGATCGGCTCGGGGAAACCCGCAATGGCAGAGCAGAAAGTGTGGCGCTCCAGGACTTAGTCCATCACCTTCAGTTAGAAGATGCTATGGTGCTGGCGGGCCACACGGACGATGAGGCGGATCAACTTGAGCCAACTGAATATTTTACTTATTGGGGGCCGGAAACAGCAAGTCGTCTAGATCGCATGTATGTCCCTCAGTCCTGGACATCCAAGGTGCAGTGGGTTTCAGTGGAGGAACCAGTGGCCCCTTCCGACCATCAACAGGTCATAGTACATTTGACGACGGAACGCAGTGCCCACAGTCGGCAGAAGCGAAAACAAGGGGTACCGTATCCAATTCGCTCGGGCCAACCAGAACGTGTGCAAGCTGACCTGCTGGCGCGATTAATTGACGTTAAAGCAGGCCATCAGGAGACCACGCACACGTGGGATGCGATGGTAGGCCATTGTGTCGAGGCCATTCGGTTCATCACGGCTAAGGAAAAACTTCGCCGCCAGGAGTATAAGCACCAGAATAACGCGAGGCACCGGGTTCATTTGCTAACGAGGAGAGAACTCTTGGAGGTCTCCGCCGCGGAACGACGAGAGAAGCACTCCCTGCGAGTGAATCAACGGCTAGAACGCACAATAAATCGCCTGCGGTGGACCTTTAAACGAGCGTCGAATCGGGAGAAGGACCAGACCATCCCAGACATTTGCCGCATCCACGGGGCCGCCTTCCACACTGACATGTCCGTGGCGGACAAAATGAGAAGCGAGTGGACCCCGGCTCTAGGCACAATTCACAACAGTGTCCCCGACATAAATTTGGAGCAACAGTTTGATAAGTTTGTCAGAATCCCTGACGATCGCAAGCTGCAGGATCAACACAACAACCTCTTGATGCAGGAAATCACTGATCAAGATGTGATCAGAGCGATTGCCGCGCTGAACCGACACAAAGCGGCGGGTCCCGACGGACTGAACAATGACTTTTACAAGGATACGCAGGCCATCATGGTGCCAGCGCTGACTACAATTAGCAACGAGCTCCTCCAAGGACGGGACCCCCCTCCTTCATTCCTTGAGGCTTTGATTATTTCGCTCAAGAAAAAAGGAGAGTCCTCGGATGCCATGGATTTTCGCCCTATCTCATTGCTCCAAATCAGCTACAAGATTGTGACGAAAGTGCTCGCTACTAGGGCACAGCTGGTAATGGGCATCCCTATTGGATCTTACCAACAAGGATTCGTTCATGGACGCCAAATGATGAAAACGGTGATGATGATGCCGGCAATTTTGCAAACGGCGACCTCGGATCCAGAACTGGAGGACTTACTCAGCAGGCTCATTTTAAATTTTGGATTTTCGGAAGGCTTATGACACAGTGGCGCGGGAATTTTTGTTTCTTACGTTGCGGAAATTTGGCTTCTCGCAAGAATTTGTAGAAATGCTGCGACGACTGCATGCAGGCACGACGGCGCGATTTCTAGTGAGCGGTGAACTCTCGGAGCCGGTCCTCGTTCAGTCAGGTATCCGGCAAGGCTGTCCGCTGGCGCCTCTGCTGTTCATCCTAGCGGCAGAAATCTTGGCACAAGCTATTCAACAGGACCCGGGACTGGAAGGGATCGCAGTACCTGGCGGAAAGGGGGAGGTCCACAAATTCTCGGCATTTGTGGACGACTTCACCGTGTTCCTGCAGAAAGCAAACCAGTTACCCCGCGTGATGGAGAAAGTAAAGCGCTTTGGAGAGCTGTCAGGGTTGCAGGTCCAGCCCTCCAAAAGTAAAGCGATCTTTCTAAATACGGCAGTGGAGAAAGTGGATATATACGGGATCCCGGTAGTGCCGATGGGGGAAACAGTGCGCTACTTGGGGTACCAAGTCGGGACCGGCCCGTTGACAGAGGTGAACTGGGCGACTCGGATTCGCGCTGTCCAGAGACGCTTAGCTACAGCGGCGCAATTATCCCAAAGTGTCGAGACACGCGTACTCTTGCTCAACGTGATCATGCTACCGTCGGTGCTATTTACGGCAGCGGTGTTCGAAATGCCAAGGTGGGCGGATCGCCAACTGCGCAACATTCAGAAACAATTCTTGTGGCATCATTCGACAGGCCACGAACCCAGTAGGCATAAGGTCAACCCGGGCCTCCTATTCACGCCTCGACAGGATGGAGGAGTCGGGTTGGCATCAATCGCCATAGCCTGTAAGACACAGCGGGTCAAACACACCATGCAGTGGCTTATCCAACGGCATGACACGTACTACGACGCGTGGAGACAGTGGGCTTTTCGAGGAGCGAAGCATCCGTGGGCTGCAGGCGTCTCACCGACGCAGGCCGGAGGTGAGAGGACCGGCTCCCGGACAATGACGCCGGGGGACAGGTTACAACGCTTGATCGGTGGCTGGATAGCCCCTCGCGCCCTGCCCGTCAGCCGGCGAACTGCGCGTCAGCACGAGCTGATGGAACTGGCGGACACTGCTGAGGGTTTGCTGGAAGACGAGGAATGGCATCTTGAGCTACGAGACCCACTCCCTCCCCTACTTGAGGAACTGTCGGAGGAAGACAAAGTTTTCTGGCCCAGCTACTACTGGACGGACAACCCTCATATCTATGACCAAACAGGGAAGATGTTGACGCCGACCAAGTACGATCGAATCCAACCGGCGCCGATAGCGGCATTGAATATCAAGCGTATAGCGGAACGGGAATACACGATGACAATACCACACACAGATTCAGGCCGACATCAAGCAGCTAAATTACAACGGTGGGCCATAGCTATTCTTTGCAGTAGTCCGCGATTGGCACTAGGAGAACGGATGCAAGTGCGTGGCGTAGCAGTCATGAGGCATCCACCTTCTTTCCAACAGGATTTTCAATGGAGGGTGGTTGGAGCGCACACTATCCATGGCGTCGCAAGCGCAGAAAGCGACAGCGGGACCCCAGCAGTAATTCTGGACCAGATGCCTAATGGAATTAACTGGCGTGTCCGGGCAGTCGGAGAGGGGACCGCAGAAACCCAGCAGGATATTGGTCGGCTTCAACAGCACGAGACCGAAGGAAGCATAGTTCTTCAAGCACACCCGACCCTCCATGGCTTTCCATGGACAGTGCCGGACACTATAGCGAACAAGCACGTCTTAGCGGCCATCAAAAAGCAAGTCTTTCGGCGTTACAGAGGAGAAGGCCCCACAATCGCCGGGGTGATCACTAGGCTAGAGCAAGCCGCAGCAGAAAGTGAGTGGCACGCAGCTGCTTTAAGCCAAACGCCGACAACACTATGGGCTCATGGTCACGAACTTACGGAGTACCAAGTTTGGGTGGGGTATCGTGCGGCACTCGGGCAGCTCAACCTGTTTCATGAAGGCCGACTCATCGACAACAGCTGTAGGAAGCAGCCAAGGTGTCACGGCACGAAGGAAACCCTGGCGCACATCCTGTGGGACTGCCCCTGCGCGCAGGCCTGTTGGCAACGTTTAGTGGCACATTGGACAGGGGTCCAATGGGGTCTAGTGCACATGGGGCAATTTCAGAGGTCCTGTGCCAGCCGAGCCCCACCAGCGATATCATCAACAGTGGAGGTCTTCTTGAGAGCCGAGCACCCGGATGAAACAAAGGACTATCAGCAGACGTGGAACCGACTGTGGCGAGTCTGGTGCACCATATGCATCACGAGTCTGTGGATACAGCGGAACAGGATGATTTTTAAGCACGAAGAGGTGACGATTGCAGGAAGTGTGCAGGAGTTCTGGGAGACTGGCAACCGTCAGATCCAGGCGCTTGCAAAACGAGAACGTCGCAATCCTGCAACATTGCGGGCGGGCACAAGGCTTCTTCTCTGTCACAGGAGAATGGAGCAAGAACCGACAGAGAGACCTCCGACGGAGCCAAGCCAAGCTCAGCCACCGGACCTTCAGGCACCGGCGTTGTTAGTCAGGCTGCGGATCAAACAGACCTCTAATCGTCGATAAACTGACCAAATAGACTTGTCTGATCTCTCTCACATTGACAACCCCTAATTACTACTGTACTTTATTAAAGAAAGATCGATTTGAAATATGAACGAGTATTTTTTAAAGGTAGGTGTTGGAGGCCAGGATTATTTACATGGAACTGTACACGATTAAGGTCAGGATTAATCCTGGACGTCAAAACCTATCTTATTTGAGTAGCCATATGGGGAAGATACGGGAAGATTCGTTGAGGACGAGAAAGATACCTAACGTGTGGCTGTCCTTCTTCCAGGATAAATAATTTCCGTTTCAGGATTAAATCATGTTTTGAAAATACGTACAGTAATGTTAGTAGCTTTTTACAGGATTAATACTGGAATTTCCCTGGATAAATCCTGGAAAGATCTCTTAAAGGCTTTTATCTCGTCGATCGCATTGAGTTTCGTGCACGACAGGCTCAAGCTCACCATTCCTGTGCTTCAGTTTACTAAGATCGCTCTTTATTCTGCAGGGTCAAAGTTGAAATGACATGTATTTGGGTTTTTGCAGGTCTTGAAAGGCAACTATCCAGACAAACTACATTTAGACCGCGTTTGTGCAAATTCTTGTTTCTGCGTTGGCTCCACTTGTTCTTCTTCGTCGGTTTGCTGCATATCTTCATGTTGAGCAACAGCAGGGCGCTTTTCCTCCGTGTCATCTTGTTCAGCACTGACCGATGGCTGTATGGGCAGCAGATGACCTTTCAGCATGTACAGTAGTAGAAAAGCTCGAAACGACGCTTCGTGAGAGACGCAACGCTAATATCCACGGGGTGTCCAGTAGAGACTTGCCTAATGAACACCCAGCAGACGTAAACGCCGCAGCTGAAACCGTCAAACTGGATGGGATTGTTTTGAGGGATCACGTCGTACTTGGTAGGTCCGCCAATCTTGAGGCTGTTAGCAACAGCGTTGGCAGCTTTAATGTACGGACCTTGAGAGAGAGATCCCTGTTGCCTTCACGCGCGCTCCGGGCGCTTACATCGCTTCCGCCGACGTTACGCGTTATCTTATCGGGAAGCGCTAGAAACGCGAATGAGGAAAATCCGAATTTATACATTTCGGAAATAGGCGAATCGGGGATTTTATTTTACTTTCAATCATGGACAGACCCATGATTGGAATCCTGTACTTATCCATGTATATAATCATGGCCTCCAACAGGCGCGTTTTTTAAAACTAAATTTCCATGCTCCAATAATTAGTCATGGCGATGTAATACCGAGGGGGTATCTCACAGGTGGTGTCTGACCGCGTCTGATACAAGAATCGTAATATTTCAGACGCCCGCGACCCCACTTATATACGGACTGAGAGGTCACGACACGGCTATATCTTCTTGACAGAACATGCCAAACACATGTATTTACTGTTTCAGCACACAGCAAATCATTTGACTTGACTTCTGTATACTTTTGACCTTCTGAGTGTCGCAATAAGACATAATCGACGATTAGAGGTCACAGCAGAAAACGGACCAGCCGCGCTTCGCTTGGCTGGGCGCCCCCGCGGTTCGCTGCGCTCGCAATATGGAGATAGAATGTTCTGGAAAGTGTAGTGCTCGGCTCGCTGGTGAGCTCAGCGCTGGACCCGCCTCGCACCCGCTCACCTTAGTTGGCGCCGCGGCTATGGCACCCACGTCGCCCAGCCTCGTGTGTGTTATCCCAGCGATGGACGTGTGTTTCTCCTATTTTTTCTTTCTTCTTGACAGTGTCGGGCATTCCATTCTAATATTTGCGTGCTGGAAAGAATGTAACGCAAGAACATGTATTAAAGCATAAGAACTACAACATTCACTTCGTGATGATTATTGCGCTTGCAAGCTCGTTAGTGTCGAGAGGATTTTGGCTCGCGAAGCCGAAGACTTCTTTACGTTGAATGTGCTCGTCGTCAGCGACGGCATGTGCTCGAGAAACGATTCTAGACGATGCTTGATAATAAACTTCATTACGGCATGCATGTAGTGGAGTGCGTACACTGCACAGTCGACAACGTTAGCCTGATGAGGCTTCGTGACGTAGTTGTATGTGGTTGTTGCAGTAGTGCGCTGGTATCAGATGCTATGGCCTTAACTAGAAACCATTCAATCACAGCAAAAATAAAGTCTGGTTCATGACCACCCCGCACTGAATTCACGTGGTATATGACGGTGCTTTCGCTGGAAAGGGGGCGCTCAACTACCACAAAGCTCCAGTGGTCGCCCATCACAACCGGAAGGATCACGTACGTGTGCGAAATCCAATTAGCTTGCCGGGTTATTTCATCAGCACTCCGTTCTGTAGCCATTCGACCAATATACGCGAAATTAATCTCCGAAAAAATTGCTGACGTGCCCGAATACACAAGCCTATCTTTTTCAAAATACGCTGCAATGCAAAAGTCGGCAGCCGCATTTGCTACCATGTTGCCTTCCTTTATTAATAAGCTCTCCAAATCATCCGCAAATAGGGGAATTGCGACAGGAGCAGGGTCAACCACCCCCGCTAAGCGCGCTTCCGACGTGTTAAGGGATGGGTTTGCGCGGCCAGAGCCAGAGAGCCGCACCATGGGTATATTTTGGTCTGTCCGCGGCCGAAGTTCATAATTGCCGACGAATTGCTCGGCGCTGCGTGAGCTGCTCTCAAATGAGACAGGCGCATTACCACCATAAACCATGAGGATATCCCCATCTTGGTCAAGCTCCGCTATTGTAATTTTTTGAATGTGGTCAATACTGGTCTCAGAGTTTGTCTTGTTGCTCGATGCAGTCACATCCTGCAGCACGGTAGTTTCCACTGCAGTACTTCCGGTTATTATCTGCCTCCCCACACTATAGCGTTCCTGAATTACAGTACCTCCGCCGCTTGCTACACCACATTCCTCTACAACGGCAGTGTCACCCTCTATAGTGTCATCATCACCCTTTACAGTGCCAGCATCATTCTGATCCCCCACAGGCCCCACAGGCGCCTCGACCGATGCCACGTTAGCGACTCCATTGTTTGTAGCTCCCTCGGAAGACGCATCCTCTGTACTTCGCTGGATACTTGGACCAGCTCGCTTGTAGTAGCGTACTAGGATTCGCGAGACCCATGAACTCTGCGCACTGTCTGTTTTAAGAGCAAACTGCTCTATTCTGCTACAGTAGTCAAACACATCTTCCCTCTTCACCTTTCCATCTTCGCGAGCGCAGGTATCACAATACTCAATAACTGCCCATTCGTACGTTTCCATCCTGTGCTTACGCCCGCCTCCCTTTTCGCGCTTGGCGTCCCCAGGCTCATAAGTATCGAGTTTATGCCAATATGTTTTCTTTCATGATAGAAGCGTCGGCTTCAGCACATTTAGCTCCTTAGCGGCTTTGCCTGCGCTCCAATCGGAGTGATCTCGCCATGTTTTAAGTTTTGCTATCCGCTCTCGAATGGGAGTCTCAGTACGCGCCATCGCGAATCACTGCTTGGGGATTGATTTTGCCTAAACGAGAGTGAGAACAATGAGTGGTCACACCAATCTGAACGAATATGCAGAATAGATTGACCAGTCAATTTATTTTAATATACGTTTATTCAGAATAGACTGACCGATCAATTTATTTAGAATAGTCAGACCAGTCAGTCTGTTTTAGTCTTGTCGAAGTTCAAAATAGTCTGACTGGTCAGTCTATTCTGACTATATTGATGAGCAGAATAGACTGACCTTTCAGACTATTTAGAATAGTCTGACCCCTCAGTCTACTCTGAATATATCGGTTACTAGAATAGACTGACGGGTCAATCAGTTCAAAACAGACTAATCTGTTGTTTTAAGCACGCTCTAAATAAATTGGCCAGTCAGTTTATTATCAACAGCACCATTTTCACATTAAACTGACCGGTCAATCTTTTTTATTTGTGTTCAGAACAGATTGAACAGTCGATGTATAAGTCACGTACCATTACAACTGAATTGTGTAGGTATCTAGCCTCTTGCTAAATGCGTTAAGGGACAAATTGTCACCCTTCCGCGCCAACTCAAGTTTTTCCGCCGCCTCGTTTGGAGAAATGTTATGCGTAGTTGCTGTCTCTGCGATGGCATCATAGTATTTTCTGCGCCGGAGATAGAAGCGAGCTTCTGTCGGGTCTTTCCGCCATATAGACCCGAGCTTCTCATTTGCCTCCGAAATTGACATGTTTCCTGCAAGCCCCACAGAGTACTCTTTCCACAAGTCCACAACCGTCGAGATTGATCTGCTCATCTTTGGATTACGAGGTTGAAGTGGCCGCGGAATTGCACATGATGTAAAGGGCGGCTGCGTTACTGCTGACTGCAGCGGATCATGACCTGAGGTGCTGTCTTCCCAGCTGAGTACAAGCCGTTTGTTTGAGAGAGCCTTTAGTGTATCTATCCCCGCTGCTAGTGCATCCAGCTTGCCGTGTAGAGATTCCATTCCGTTCTTCAGCACGTCCGCAATTTGAGGCACTACAACTGCAAGCGATTTTGTTTCCGGCTGTGTAATCGCTGGTATCAACGAATAGAGTTCCTGATCAGAGATGCGTACTCTGCAGTGGAAAACAAACTGTGCTTCCGCAATTGATGATTGGGATACTGCCGCCGCAGCACCACAGAGTCTTGGAGAAAGACCACTCGCATGTGACGGAGCATTTGAATGAAGGCAGCTCCAGCAATTTCACGCGTCGAGCTTTGAGCCAGTTGTTTAGCTGCGGCCTCAACCTCAGGGTAAACCAATTGTTGTAGCTCAGAGCTTGGAGTAGCAGAACCTCGCTGCAGCCAGTAGCCGCCACCCTTTGTCGGATATCCAGCCAAGGCTCGCATAGCCTTTTTAGGTAGGGATGTAAGATAGCATCCTTCCATCCGCGCTGCATTCCACCTCCCAAGACGCCGAATTTGTTCTTCACTAGCACCAAATGTTTCCGCCAATTTCGCCCCCGATCCTCGATTAGCATGTGTCCAAACGGTTGAATCGATCCCGCACGCTGCGAAAGCTCGCTTGATACGATTTAACTGGGTGTTGTACGAAATCTCCTTCGTTCTGTCACCACCATTAATGAGGTGAATATCGTACCACCTTTCGCGGCATGTAAAATCGGGAAATGGCTCACAATCAATTTGCCAGCGCCAAAAAAGATGGAGCGCTACAGCATTCAATGGGCACACATTCACGTTCTTACATCGCATGGCTGCCCAGTACTCGATGCGACCATGCTGATTAGTTTTGCCTCGATTCATGATGATCACAAGTGGCGTGCATGTTTGCGATCCTTCATCCGGTAGCCCCAGTGTCAACGTATCAGGGAATTCACTAAATCGGCGACTCTCGTCCCGTGCAAGAAGTGCATGCCCCAAAACAGAAATCCACACGATCACGCAAAGAAACACCGTCGTTTTGAGACAACCAATAGTCAGTGAGTTGAACCATGTCTTCGACATTATATCCATCAAGAACGGTACCCAGCGCTCGATCTGCGTACTTTTTTCGCTTGCGCTCAGTTTCCGGCCGCTTCAGCGTGTCGAAAAGGTCGTGATAGGTCTTCCTACGTGGATGTGGATGGCTATTTAGAAGTAGAGCCTGCTGCAACTTGTACAGATCTATGACAGCTTTGGCATAAGCTTCAACGCCAGCTAAACTGAGAGCTTTAGCATCACCAGCTTTGGTTTTCTGGCGCTTGTTACCACGAGGAATAACGTGCGTCTTCAAAAACGTAACCAGTTTCCCTTCAGTGACAATACAGCCATTCAAATACTTTTTACCTGCACACCACGTTTTAAACTCGGCTTGTTTTGGAGCGTACTGCTTAACGGTGTTGGAAGGGCGCGCAGCGGCGTGGTCTGTGATAATGTCTGTCACCACTTGATGAATTTCTTGAGAATTCGCAATATCATCACGCGTGTACTCGTCCGTTTAGACGCTTCGAAACAATCTCTACGGGGGGGGGGGCGCCTGCGAGTGCTCGCTGTCGATCAGAGACTGGTGAGTTGGCGAAAAGAATTGGTTGCTAGAGGTATTTTACTATAGGATTTATCTATAGAGATACAAAATTAAATACCTCAAGTATTTCGCAACTGCTTTGTCCAATACCTTCAGACCTAGGGTTTCGATCGAAAGACGCCGTCCGTCTCGTCGGGAGATACCGAGGGGGTATCTCACAGGTGGTGTCTGACCGCGTCTGATACAAGAATCGTAATATTTCAGACGCCCGCGACCCCACTTATATACGGACTGAGAGGTCACGACACGGCTATATCTTCTTGACAGAACATGCCAAACACATGTATTTACTGTTTCAGCACACAGCAAATCATTTGACTTGACTTCTGTATACTTTTGACCTTCTGAGTGTCGCAATAAGACATAATCGACGATTAGAGGTCACAGCAGAAAACGGACCGGCCGCGCTTCGCTTGGCTGGGCGCCCCCGCGGTTCGCTGCGCTCGCAATATGGAGATAGAATGTTCTGGAAAGTGTAGTGCTCGGCTCGCTGGTGAGCTCAGCGCTGGACCCGCCTCGCACCCGCTCACCTTAGTTGGCGCCGCGGCTATGGCACCCACGTCGCCCAGCCTCGTGTGTGTTATCCCAGCGATGGACGTGTGTTTCTCCTATTTTTTCTATCTTATTGACAGTGTCGGGCATTCCATTCTAATATTTGCGTGCTGGAAAGAATGTAACGCAAGAACATGTATTAAAGCATAAAAACTACAACATTCACTTCGTGATGATTATTGCGCTTGCAAGCTCGTTAGTGTCGAGAGGATTTTGGCTCGCGAAGCCGAAGACTTCTTTACGTTGAATGTGCTCGTCGTCAGCGACGGCATGTGCTCGAGAAACGATTCTGGACGATGCTTGATAATAAACTTCATTACGGCATGCATGTAGTGGAGTGCGTACACTGCACAGTCGACAACGTTAGCCTGATGAGGCTTCGTGACGTAGTTGTATGTGGTTGTTGCAGTAGTGCGCTGGTATCAGATGCTATGGCCTTAGCTAGAAACCATTCAATCACAGCAAAAATAAAGTCTGGTTCATGACCACCCCGCACTGAATTCACGTGGTATATGACGGTGCTTTCGCTGGAAAGGGGGCGCTCAACTACCACAAAGCTCCAGTGGTCGCCCATCACAACCGGAAGGATCACGTACGTGTGCGAAATCCAATTAGCTTGCCGGGTTATTTCATCAGCACTCCGTTCTGTAGCCATTCGACCAATATACGCGAAATTAATCTCCGAAAAAATTGCTGACGTGCCCGAATACACAAGCCTATCTTTTTCAAAATACGCTGCAATGCAAAAGTCGGCAGCCGCATTTGCTACCATGTTGCCTTCCTTTATTAATAAGCTCTCCAAATCATCCGCAAATAGGGGAATTGCGACAGGAGCAGGGTCAACCACCCCCGCTAAGCGCGCTTCCGACGTGTTAAGGGATGGGTTTGCGCGGCCAGAGCCAGAGAGCCGCACCATGGGTATATTTTGGTCTGTCCGCGGCCGAAGTTCATAATTGCCGACGAATTGCTCGGCGCTGCGTGAGCTGCTCTCAGATGAGACAGGCGCATTACCACCATAAACCATGAGGATATCCCCATCTTGGTCAAGCTCCGCTATTGTAATTTTTTGAATGTGGTCAATACTGGTCTCAGAGTTTGTCTTGTTGCTCGATGCAGTCACATCATGCAGCACGGTAGTTTCCACTGCAGTACTTCCGGTTATTATCTGCCTCCCCACACTATAGCGTTCCTGAATTACAGTACCTCCGCCGCTTGCTACACCACATTCCTCTACAACGGCAGTGTCACCCTCTATAGTGTCATCATCACCCTTTACAGTGCCAGCATCATTCTGATCCCCCACAGGCCCCACAGGCGCCTCGACCGATGCCACGTTAGCGACTCCATTGTTTGTAGCTCCCTCGGAAGACGCATCCTCTGTACTTCGCTGGATACTTGGACCAGCTCGCTTGTAGTAGCGTACTAGGATTCGCGAGACCCATGAACTCTGCGCACTGTCTGTTTTAAGAGCAAACTGCTCTATTCTGCTACAGTAGTCAAACACATCTTCCCTCTTCACCTTTCCATCTTCGCGAGCGCAGGTATCACAATACTCAATAACTGCCCATTCGTACGTTTCCATCCTGTGCTTACGCCCGCCTCCCTTTTCGCGCTTGGCGTCCCCAGGCTCATAAGTATCGAGTTTATGCCAATATGTTTTCTTTCATGATAGAAGCGTCGGCTTCAGCACATTTAGCTCCTTAGCGGCTTTGCCTGCGCTCCAATCGGAGTGATCTCGCCATGTTTTAAGTTTTGCTATCCGCTCTCGAATGGGAGTCTCAGTACGCGCCATCGCGAATCACTGCTTGGGGATTGATTTTGCCTAAACGAGAGTGAGAACAATGAGTGGTCACACCAATCTGAACGAATATGCAGAATAGATTGACCAGTCAATTTATTTTAATATACGTTTATTCAGAATAGACTGACCGATCAATTTATTTAGAATAGTCAGACCAGTCAGTCTGTTTTAGTCTTGTCGAAGTTCAAAATAGTCTGACTGGTCAGTCTATTCTGACTATATTGATGAGCAGAATAGACTGACCTTTCAGACTATTTAGAATAGTCTGACCCCTCAGTCTACTCTGAATATATCGGTTACTAGAATAGACTGACGGGTCAATCAGTTCAAAACAGACTAATCTGTTGTTTTAAGCACGCTCTAAATAAATTGGCCAGTCAGTTTATTATCAACAGCACCATTTTCACATTAAACTGACCGGTCAATCTTTTTTATTTGTGTTCAGAACAGATTGAACAGTCGATGTATAAGTCACGTACCATTACAACTGAATTGTGTAGGTATCTAGCCTCTTGCTAAATGCGTTAAGGGACAAATTGTCACCCTTCCGCGCCAACTCAAGTTTTTCCGCCGCCTCGTTTGGAGAAATGTTATGCGTAGTAGCTGTCTCTGCGATGGCATCATAGTATTTTCTGCGCCGGAGATAGAAGCGAGCTTCTGTCGGGTCTTTCCGCCATATAGACCCGAGCTTCTCATTTGCCTCCGAAATTGACATGTTTCCTGCAAGCCCCACAGAGTACTCTTTCCACAAGTCCACAACCGTCGAGATTGATCTGCTCATCTTTGGATTACGAGGTTGAAGTGGCCGCGGAATTGCACATGATGTAAAGGGCGGCTGCGTTACTGCTGACTGCAGCGGATCATGACCTGAGGTGCTGTCTTCCCAGCTGAGTACAAGCCGTTTGTTTGAGAGAGCCTTTAGTGTATCTATCCCCGCTGCTAGTGCATCCAGCTTGCCGTGTAGAGATTCCATTCCGTTCTTCAGCACGTCCGCAATTTGAGGCACTACAACTGCAAGCGATTTTGTTTCCGGCTGTGTAATCGCTGGTATCAACGAATAGAGTTCCTGATCAAAGATGCGTACTCTGCAGTGGAAAACAAACTGTGCTTCCACAATTGATGATTGGGATACTGCCGCCGCAGCACCACAGAGTCTTGGAGAAAGACCACTCGCATGTGACGGAGCATTTGAATGAAGGCAGCTCCAGCAATTTCACGCGTCGAGCTTTGAGCCAGTTGTTTAGCTGCGGCCTCAACCTCAGGGTAAACCAATTGTTGTAGCTCAGAGCTTGGAGTAGCAGAACCTCGCTGCAGCCAGTAGCCGCCACTTTTTGTCGGATATCCAGCCAAGGCTCGCATAGCCTTTTTAGGTAGGGATGTAAGATAGCATCCTTCCATCCGCGCTGCATTCCACCTCCCAAGACGCCGAATTTGTTCTTCACTAGCACCAAATGTTTCCGCCAATTTCGCCCCCGATCCTCGATTAGCATGTGTCCAAACGGTTGAATCGATCCCGCACGCTGCGAAAGCTCGCTTGATACGATTTAACTGGGTGTTGTACGAAATCTCCTTCGTTCTGTCACCACCATTAATGAGGTGAATATCGTACCACCTTTCGCGGCATGTAAAATCGGGAAATGGCTCACAATCAATTTGCCAGCGCCAAAAAAGATGGAGCGCTACAGCATTCAATGGGCACACATTCACGTTCTTACATCGCATGGCTGCCCAGTACTCGATGCGACCATGCTGATTAGTTTTGCCTCGATTCATGATGATCACAAGTGGCGTGCATGTTTGCGATCCTTCATCCGGTAGCCCCAGTGTCAACGTATCAGGGAATTAACTAAAGCGGCGACTCTCGCCCCGTGCAAGAAGTGCATGCCCCAAAACAGAAATCCACACGATCACGCAAAGAAACACCGTCGTTTTGAGACAACCAATAGTCAGTGAGTTGAACCATGTCTTCGACATTATATCCATCAAGAACGGTACCCAGCGCTCGATCTGCGTACTTTTTTCGCTTGCGCTCAGTTTCCGGCCGCTTCAGCGTGTCGAAAAGGTCGTGATAGGTCTTCCCACGTGGATGTGGATGGCTATTTAGAAGTAGAGCCTGCTGCAACTTGTACAGATCTATGACAGCTTTGGCATAAGCTTCAACGCCAGCTAAACTGAGAGCTTTAGCATCACCAGCTTTGGTTTTCTGGCGCTTGTTACCACGAGGAATAACGTGCGTCTTCAAAAACGTAACTAGTTTCCCTTCAGTGACAATACAGCCATTCAAATACTTTTTACCTGCACACCACGTTTTAAACTCGGCTTGTTTTGGAGCGTACTGCTTAACGGTGTTGGAAGGGCGCGCAGCGGCGTGGTCTGTGATCATGTCTGTCACCACTTGATGAATTTCTTGAGAATTCGCAATATCATCACGCGTGTACTCGTCCGTTTAGACGCTTCGAAACAATCTCTACGGGGGGGGGCGCCTGCGAGTGCTCGCTGTCGATCAGAGACTGGTGAGTTGGCGAAAAGAATTGGTTGCTAGAGGTATTTTACTATAGGATTTATCTATAGAGATACAAAATTAAATACCTCAAGTATTTCGCAACTGCTTTGTCCAATACCTTCAGACCTAGGGTTTCGATCGAAAGACGCGTCGGTTTAGCATGGACACTGAGCCTGAACCGACGGAACCGGATTGGCCGGTGGGCCCGCTGCTGTCAGACCGCATGTCGGTTCTGTGCCTCAAGGCCGAGTACGTGGGGAATGCGAACGTTAACTTCATGCACGGCATCGAGTCGCTGAACGCGCGTTACGAGGCACTTCGTCGCGTGCGCGGAGACGGCAACTGCTTCTTTCGGGGGTTCATTTTCGCGCTGTGTGAGCGGCTGCTTTCGTCTGGAGGCGCTGGAGGCGAGGACACCAATGCGGCGCTACGTAGTCGCATCCAGGAGAAAATTCAAACGAGCAAAAGTGAGCTGGTCGCTATCGGATATAGCGACGTAGCCATCGACGCCTTTTGGGAGACGTTCGTGGACTATTTGGCAGCCATGGAGACACGCTCCCACGCGGAGCTGGTACAGGATTTTCAGACAGAAGGAGGAGAGTCTGAGTATCTGGTCTGGTACATGAGACTACTCACTGCTGGCTACATGAAGAAGAACGCAGAGACCTTCCAGCCATTTATTGACGGCCTGTATCCAGGTCATACGGTGGCACAGTTCTGTGCTGCAGAGGTGAGATGACTGTGTTTCGATTACTGTGCTATCGAGTAGGGAAGAGGCTGACGAGTTGCTGTTGGTCAGGTGGAGCCCATGGGGAAGGAGTGCGACCAGCCGCAGATTGCGGCATTGACGGAGGCGCTCCAAGTCGGCGTAAAGATCGAGTATCTAGATGGAAGTGCCGGACCCGGCGAGGATCTGCAGAGCTACGTGTGCTCACCCACAAGGGAGGCGACCAAGCAGCAAGAACCGGTATCGATCACGCTGCTGTATAGACCGGGACATTATGATATCTTGTATCCGCGCGAGTATGAACCAGAGCGGAAGGAATAGCTGAGAATTTCGCGATATCTTTGATGTTTTTTTTGCATATTTGCCTCATATTTCTCTTACTTACAGACTTCCTCCTACCTGCTGCATACACTCATGGGGCAAAGACGACTTGACTACTCGTGCGCAAACTTCTGCTCCGCTTGGTTCTCTACTGCTTATGGATGTCAGCTCCCTACTTGGCCTTGTTGGCGAGCGCCACGTCCTCAGACGCAACTGAATGTGCGGCACTGCACAGCTGCGCCACGTTCGTGATGTTCTTGCACACGCAGGCGGGCAGGCACACGTAGTAGCACAGCTAAAGCGATTGACACACAACAAGACGAACAAAAGCAGAGTCAGCGAGCTTGCAACAAACAACAACGTAAGAGCAGCAGCGCACCTGCATGACGGGGACGTTGATGAATGGAATCAGCAGTGTGGGGTCGAAGTGAAGCAGGTAGAGAAGAATGTAGAACAGCTCGGCACCCACGCAGCAGAAGCCGAAGAACGGATAGCAGCCGTAGTAAAATCGAAGTAGGAAGTTGCGCTCGGCCGCTACCACTTTGTGGTGGCCGCGACTCGAATACATGTGATACCAGTGGCTAGAGAAGTCCAGGATTAGCAGATACATAAACACTATCATGTACTGCGGGTACAGGTGCGACAGCACCACGAGCAGCCCAGCGGTCGAACAGCGATCCGTCACCATGTCCAGCACAGCGCCGAACGTCGAGCCTAGAGCAATACGATGCGAGTCAAGAGACGAATCATTCTATGTTCTACCAAATAGTTAGATCCATCGTACATTGGTCGCAGAGGCGCGCGAAGAAGCCGTCGAAGTAGTCGCAAGTAAAGCTCAGGGCGTAACACAACACGCTGGTCTTGTAGTCCGTCAGTGCCACCGCCAAACTGTAAAGCGACAGTACGACACGCGTGTAGCCGATGAGGTTGGGCACGTAGAAGAATACGCCCGTCACGGTGCGTTGCTTAGGCTCGGCCATGATGCTCGCTCGTCCTTCGCAACGGAAATGAGCTGCCCACTCCCCCTTTAAAATAAAGTTGCTTCAACTGCTGAGGTTCATGTTGCACTAAGAATGACGGTGCATCACCTCGTGTATGCCACATATCATTAGCGTACGTATAATACATGTATTAATACATGTATACATATTATGCCCGGTACGTGGCGCACGATGCCCATCATTTCGCATTATCATCGTTGCTGATGGCCGCCGCGACACCAGAGCTCTTTAGGCTGTACCCGGACGCGCTGCGCGACTCGCATGCTTCCGCCTACGCGCTTCTAGTTATTGCACCGCTGACTGCGCTGGCGTCTACTTTGCTGCTGTACCGTGGCAAGAAGACGTCACCCTTGCAGGTTTACATCGTGTCGCTGGCTGTGCCTACACTCGCTGTGTGCTTGCCCATGGTTCGAGCATTACTTTACTCAATTATTTTAAACTCACTGGTTGATACGCTTACATGCCATTATTGACGACTATTGTAGTGGTACTGGCCCGAAGAGAAGAACGTTTACAAGCTGCTGTCGGTACGTTCAATGCCAGTACTTTCACACAGTGATACTTGTCACGAATGGGTACTTAATTGCTACCCTGTGACTGCAATTGTCGCTTTCAGATGAGTCGTGTGGAGACAATGTACCAGTGGGCTCAGAAGTATGCCTTCTTCAGGAAGCACTACCAGGCAGGTACGATGTCGCCTGAGGCCTGGCGAACGCTTGACTCTGCCTATGACGTACGTTGGCTCGCAGCCGATAATCTTTTTTTTGTCCAAGCTTCGAGGGCTCCGGAGCGTAATCTAAGGTTAACACTGTGTCTTTGTTGCTGCGGGTTGCCGCAAACCAGAACATCTACAGCGAGAAATCGCGCTATCTGTACGACTTCTGGGGGCCTGGCCACGAGGAGATGTCACTGTACGAAACACAAGTAAACGTCGGACTTTTCTATTTTCTGTGGATCGCCATCATGTACGTGAGAGCAGTGTCGGGGGTGCACACGCTACTCGACAGGCGTTGGAAAGCCATATCTTGTGGAACCTGACCTCCAGCACGTTTTTTCTTTGCCTTGTCCGAGCAGTTACGCCGTCACGACACCCAAGGCGACGCAGGCGGCCAGCAAATTCTCGTTTGTGGCTCTTGTTGCTGTATGTGCGTGCATCAGCTCATTGCCATGGTGGAGCTCTAACTTGCGTACCTTGAATTGACATGTAGCTAATGGCTCTTGAAATCACTGTCCGGTTGACCCGCTACGACCCGGTGATCAAAGAAATCTCCCCGTTCACAACACCGCGCGAGTTTCTGCTGTGGGGTCACCGGTTCTTCCCGATTCTCGTTTTCACCATGGTTTCCATTAAGAAGGTGTTTTACGTGGACCTGGAGAAACACCACCAACGCGTTCTCGTCCACATGCTGGAAAAGAATATGGTGAGCTTGCATGTTTGTGCGAAGGTAGCAAACATTTCCCGCGGAAGTCTAACAACAATGTTTTTGCGTGAAGGAAACGGTGGAAGAACTGCAGAGTTTGAACCGAGAATTATTGCCGGAACGTGGAAGCACCAACGAAACTAAGAAAAAGAAGTAAAGCTTGCAGGAGTCGTTGGCAACGACTCGTTACGGCTGATGGTCGACGCTTTATTCGGATCTACAGAAACGCAGCATAAATGATTACAAACCACGGTGTGTGTCCAACTGTTATTGATTGCTTTGGCGAGCCCTTCCTTGCCTTAACTAAAAAATATAAACCTAGGTCATTTGTAAGAGCCGTCGCTGAACCGGAAGCTGGTACGCAACCGGTAAGTTCATTCAAAGAGGTAGGGATTCCATCTCACTTTACCAAGAAAACACTACTACAGTACTGCGTAGTACGAAGTATGTTTTTAACTGCTGCCTTGAACTACCGAAAACCCAGGCACGTAAAGAAGACAGCTAACTTAGTACCGGAATTCCGGGTACGGACCGTGCGAGCGCGTGGGGTGGTGGTAGCCGACCATGCCTTCGTAGGCGATGCCACCGACGGCACCACCAAGAATCGGAGCCACGAGCGGAATCCAAAAGTAGTAGTGGTTGAGTGAGAACACGCGCGAGCCGAAGCCGACGGTCCACATCAGAAGGCGCGGGCCCAGGTCGCGAGCGGCATTAATGGCTAGGCCCGTGTTCATGCCGAATGCCATGGCGATGGCGCTGACGAGTACACCGATGGCGGCAGGAACTGCTTGACGACCAATGGGACGGTTATGCTGGTCTTGCACCGCCAGGAAGCCTACAACCAGAACCGCCGCCGCGAAAAACTCGGTCAGGAAGCACGTGAAGTTGCCCACGTTTGCGAGCGGGTACGTGGCGAAGATGGCGTTGGTGGAAGTACGCTCGGGGTCTACGATGTTGAGCATGGGGCGGTACAGGATGTATACGACCAGTGCGGCGATGTAGGAGGCAAGGAGCTGTGCGAGGAGGTAGAACGGTACTTTTTTCCAAGGCAGCATGCCGAGTGCCGCAACTGCCACGGTCACTGTGGGGTTCAAGTGGCCGCCGGAGACGCCGCCGGCCACGGTGATGCCGAGGAAATAGGCAATGCCCCACGTCAGTGCCACGGTGATGAAGGTTCCGGCAGTGCCCGAGCTGAGCGTGATTTGCGCCGTTGCGCCCAGTCCGAAGCTGACCATGATGAAGGTGGCGAAGAACTCAGCCATCAGCTGTCTGGTGAACAGACTCTTGACTTGGAGCGGGACGTTAGCAGTGACATGGTTGATGGAGCCTACGTCCGTGTCATGGGCGTCCAGGTTGACATAGGCGTCGCCGTTTTTGTCGTTGTAGGCGTCAGCTGACATGGTGAGCGCGTAGTGAATGGCTGTGCTGTTGGTTCAGTGAGCTCTCGGGCTTTCTGCGGAGGAAATTGTGAAGTGAGTGTGGTGGGGCAGTTGGCACTTGCAAAGCCAAAAGCGGCGGTACATGTATTGCTGTCGCGATCTGGAGCGTCACTGCTTCCTCCTGTGGCTCTGGCCCAGAGTCTGGCTCAGAGTCTGGATGTAGCTTCGTGGCGGTCGCATCGGCACGCAACACAAGCGAGCATATCGAGCAAAGCAAGCTAAGATCATTGGAATCGCAAGCGCTAAAGGCCTATCCATCGGTGGATGCGTTGAAGTTGTATTTTATGTAGCTGAAGCAATGCACTTACTTTTTCAAAAGTGCAATGTCACGGTACATATAGCTCGAAGCAAGAGTCGACGTCAGTAGAGTTAAGGCAGTTGGCTGCTGGATGCGACGCTGCCAGCAGCTCCATGATGAAATCGTGGACGCCCGGAGGCTAAAGCTTTTTATTCCAGCGGGCACTTCGCTGCGTGTCTACCGGTACAGCCGTTGATGTACATGTACTGTACAGTGTTTTTCAAAGAGACGAGGCGCAACTGATTATATTTCGGTGGTGAAGTAGGATCATTAGTGTGGAGTATTGGGACAACGCATGGCAGCCTAGTGCAGTGGGAAATATCCCTCAAAAGGTCAGCAAAAATTGACCGAGTTTCATGCTCGAGTAAGCATACTGTAGATCGAGACATTCGCTAAGGGCACGTACCCAGAGTCTCGGAGTCCAAACTCGGCTTTTACAAACGCATTGCCACGCAGCAATGGAGTTTCCCATGTCCATCGACGTGCCATTGGTACAGTGCCTAAATGATGACCGGGTCGCACTATGAACACATACCAGCTTCTACTCGGCGCCTGATGACGACGCTATAATAGGTTGTAAGGGCTTGAATTGTTCACTTTTTGAAAGTGCATTTGTACCGCTTCACGTATTTCTTTTTGGGCGAAGTTCGTCCGCGGCAAGACACGCAACAAAACTCGCAAGCGCACACGCACGGTGCTGAGCACCGTACTGGTACAGTGGCGTAAGCTTCTATCGGGCAGATTTGCGTCTCGACCAGAGCTCTTGCCATCAACCAGCATTTAAAAAAGCAATCACCAACGTTTACATTACTGAAGCATGTCCGCATTTTCTACGACACCTAAGAAAATGCAGAGAGTGAAGAGCTTGAAGCGCTCGTACATCATTTGCTGGGGTCCAGTTTGGCACCGGTATTAATGGCTACATGCTTTTATAACAGGTAGTGTATTAAAATTGTGTTCTGTTGTCCAACAATATATCGCTTGTTGGTGACATAAAATACAACTTCAACGCATCCACCGATGGATAGGCCTTTAGCGCTTGCGATTCCAATGATCTTAGCTTGCTTTGCTCGATATGCTCGCCTGTGCTGCGTGCCGATGCAACCGCCACGAAGCTACATCCAGACTCTGAGCCAGACTCTGGGCCAGAGCCACAGGAGGAAGCAGTGACGCTCCAGATCGCGACAGCAATACATGTACCGCCGCTTTTGGCTTTGCAAGTGCCAACTGCCCCACCACACTCACTTCACAATTTCCTCCGCAGAAAGCCCGAGAGCTCACTGAACCAACAGCACAGCCATTCACTACGCGCTCACCATGTCAGCTGACGCCTACAACGACAAAAACGGCGACGCCTATGTCAACCTGGACGCCCATGACACGGACGTAGGCTCCATCAACAACGTCACTGCTAACGTCCCGCTCCAAGTCAAGAGTCTGTTCACCAGACAGCTGATGGCTGAGTTCTTCGCCACCTTCATCATGGTCAGCTTCGGACTGGGCGCAACGGCGCAAATCACGCTCAGCTCGGGCACTGCCGGAACCTTCATCACCGTGGCACTGACGTGGGGCATTGCCTATTTCCTCGGCATCACCGTGGCCGGCGGCGTCTCCGGCGGCCACTTGAACCCCACAGTGACCGTGGCAGTTGCGGCACTCGGCATGCTGCCTTGGAAAAAAGTACCGTTCTACCTCCTCGCACAGCTCCTTGCCTCCTACATCGCCGCACTGGTCGTATACATCCTGTACCGCCCCATGCTCAACATCGTAGACCCCGAGCGTACTTCCACCAACGCCATCTTCGCCACGTACCCGCTCGCAAACGTGGGCAACTTCACGTGCTTCCTGACCGAGTTTTTCGCGGCGGCGGTTCTGGTTGTAGGCTTCCTGGCGGTGCGAGACCAGCATAACCGTCCCATTGGTCGTCAAGCAGTTCCTGCCGCCATCGGTGTACTCGTCAGCGCCATCGCCATGGCATTCGGCATGAACACGGGCCTAGCCATTAATGCCGCTCGCGACCTGGGCCCGCGCCTTCTGATGTGGACCGTCGGCTTCGGCTCGCGCGTGTTCTCACTCAACCACTACTACTTCTGGATTCCGCTCGTGGCTCCGATTCTTGGTGGTGCCGTCGGTGGCATCGCCTACGAAGGCATGGTCGGCTACCACCACCCCCGCGCTCGCACGGTCCGTACCCGGAATTCCGGTACTAGCTGTCTTCCTTACGTGCCTACGTATTCGGTAGTCTAAGTCAATGAAACACCTAGTAAAATATACTACTATTTCCTTGCTTCTAGTCGGGGCTACCGGTAGTACAGTACAGTATACCGCAATGTGGTAATCGATACATGTTTAGGCTTACGAAATACTAATGTACAGATCGTGTCGGTATCTTAATTTCGATTGTATTTTTTTTAGATTTCTTCGTAGTACTTTGTCTTATTAAATTTGGGAATCCTTGGCTTAGATTTGGAAGCTAGATTTACTACAGTACGAAACTTTTATAATCCCTGAACCGAAGCTGGCGCTCATCCCGTCTCTCTTCCTGCTCTCTGATGGCGCGGGCTTCGGCAGCGAGACGGCTGGCCCGGGCCTCCTTGAGTTCTTCACGGCGCCAGCTAGATTCAGCATGCAGTCTTTTCTCGCTAAATTCTCGAAACGTTGTTGCAAAATCACGTTTCCGCGCTTGGTTTGCTTTCGCGCTTCCGGTAGCTGCGCCAGTTCTCTGAAGGGTACCGACGCTTGAAGAGTGTGCTGGAGTTGGCGCAGTAGTGGTCGGCGAAACTGCTCGATTCGAAAGTAACCAGGTTATATATTTAGCGGCGTACCCCTAAAAATGAGAACTCAAAATATCAGCTGGAAAAATGAGGCTCATCTCCGCCAAAAAAAATCCTAATTAATGACAACTTTGAAACCCCCTATTGTGGATTTCTTCGTAGTACTTTGTATTATTAAATTTGGGATTCCTTGGCTTAAATTTGGAGGCTAGATCTACTACAGTACGAAACTTTTATAATAGGGGGTTTAATTTAAAAGATAAAACAAGTAGCAGCATTAATTACTACGTAGTAGTCATAACTGTTCTTCGTTAACGATAATAAAAAAACTGTGCTATTTAGTACATTTCTCTTGTATTTAGAAATACAGCTATTAGTATTTTCTTTTACTATTATCTGACTCCTATTCTTCACAATCATCATCCTATTTTGACTGGTTGGAGCCATATCCGCAATGCCAGGTGACACCAACGCGAGCGGCTACGTGCTGGCCATTGCTGGCATCGTAGACGCACTCATCGCAGCCTACGAGGATCAAGAGCCTGTCAACATGACGCGCCTAAAGAACGACGTGGCTAAGCAGTTCCGCCTCCCGTCGATGCCCAAACTTGTGGACATTATCTCTGCCGTGCCAGAGGACTACAAGGAGAAACTCCTGCCGTTTCTCAAGGCTAAACCCGTGCGCACCGCGTCTGGTATTGCTGTCGTTGTACGTGCACTCATACTCAGTTAAAAAAAAATAGTTTTGTTTCAGCTGGAGCTTTCAAAACAAGTGATCAGAGACCTTATTGTTGTATCTTGTCCCTGTAGGCCGTAATGTGCAAGCCCCATCGATGCCCACACATTGCAATGACCGGTAATATCTGTGTCTACTGTCCGGGGGGGCCCGACTCGGACTTTGAGTACTCTACGCAGTCTTACACAGGCTACGAGCCCACCAGCATGCGAGCTATCCGTGCTCGCTACGATCCCGCTCTGCAAACGCGACACCGTGTGGCCCAACTGAAGAGGCTGGGCCACTCGGTAGATAAAGTGGAGTTTATCGTCATGGGAGGCACCTTCTTGTCGCTGGACTCTCGGTACCGGGATTATTTCATCCGGAGCTTGCACGATGCTCTGTCTGGACACTCGTCAACGAGTGTGGACGAAGCGGTGAGGTACTCGGAGCAGAGTTCGACCAAGTGCACAGCGATTACGATCGAGACGAGGCCCGACTATTGTCTCAAGCCGCACCTGCACGACATGCTGCGTTACGGCTGTACACGCATTGAGATTGGGGTCCAGAGCGTGTACGAAGACGTGGCGCGCGATACGAACCGTGGTCATACCGTGGCTGCCGTCTCGCATTGTTTCCAGCTGGCCAAGGACTGCGGATTTAAGATCGTAGCTCACTTGATGCCGGATCTGCCGAATATGGGCATGGAGCGCGACCTTGCAGGGTTCCGAGAGTTCTTTGAGAATCCGCGCTTCCGTAGTGATGGTATCAAGTTGTATCCGACACTTGTGATTCGTGGAACGGGACTGTACGAGCTGTGGAAGACTGGGACATACAAGAACTACTCGCCTGAAGACCTGGTGGACCTGATGGCCCGATTGCTCGCTCTGGTGCCGCCATGGACTCGCGTGTACCGTGTCCAACGAGACATTCCCATGCCGCTCGTGACGTCAGGTGTTGAGCATGGCAATTTGAGAGAACTGGCCTTAGCACGAATGCGAGACCTTGGACTTGTTTGCAACGATGTGCGTACCCGCGAGGTTGGCATCAAGGGCATCCATGACCAAAGTGTACCGGACCAAGTGGAGCTTGTGCGTCGTGACTATGTGGCCAATGGTGGTTGGGAAACGTTCCTCTCGTACGAAGATCCTCAGCAGAACATTCTCATCGGCTTACTGCGTCTTCGTCAGGCGAGTGTGGCGTCGTTCCGTGATGAAATTACTCCGGGGTGCTCCATCGTACGTGAGCTGCATGTGTACGGGTCGTCGGTTCCTCTTCACGCGCGTGACCCGACCAAATTTCAACATCAAGGCTTCGGTACGTTGCTAATGGAAGAAGCAGAACGCATCGCATACGAAGAGCATGGGTCGCACAAACTCGTGGTTATTGCTGGCGTCGGCACTCGTAACTACTACCGCAAACTGGGCTATGAGATCGATGGACCTTACATGTCCAAATATTTATGAAATGGCTCAGCGCCATGCAGTTAGATCGACGTTGTGGCGCGTACACATGGGTGGTTTTGAGTGTGTTTTATTTGGTTTCTCTCTTTTGATGGCTAGTGCATCGAAGTGTGAGCCGAGACAACGAGGAGGATGAAAGACGCAGCCGAAGTGACTCCAGATGCCGTCGTACCTCATCTGGTAGATGTCCTCTACGTATCCCTTTGTCGTCGTGTGACCAATGAACAATGGCGCGTTCTCCACTGGCTGACAGCTCCAGTGTTGCGCCAACATCGATGTACCGGTATGACTGTATAGCGTCATCTTACGTCGGTAGTTACCGAAGATTGACAACGAGAATCGCTGTGGTGCGTTGTAGTAGAGCCACTTGTCGTCATCTGGGATGGTGGGTAGAACCTGGAGAATAGGAGCACACCCATGCAGATGAACAACTAGGAAGGCACTAAAAGTGACTGCTTCACGGATCGTGGCTTTTTCAAAGTAAACGTCTTGCTGCTCGCAATAATCGGTGCAGCGATGGATAGCCAGCTCGGTAGCCGTTTAACAGCACTGCACCATTGGTTGTTCACTAGCTCGTGCTGGAAAAGCTTGAGTCTGGTGGGGTTTTTTAGCTTTCTTGGTAAGCTGAATGCTAGTCCGTGCACAGTCCACATAACTGTCAGATGGACACATGAAACCTAGGCTCTCAAAAGTGCTCTACATCACCTCGTCGTCATTCAATGGCAAGATGTTGTCGAACAGCTCAGAACACTTCCGGCACTGTCGAAACCCGTGCTGATGAACGTGGCGTACTTTATACCGAACTCCATCTCGCCAGTCGTCACACGACGACGCTCGCCACCTGATACACCACGCTTCAACTCATTGCCGATCACGGTATCCAGACAATTCTGCAGTCCGAGTTGTTCTACAATGACATCGGGGTAGTTTCTGTAGAGTGCTTCGACAGTAGTCAGAGCTGCTTCGCTCTGATCCGGTGAGCACGTTCTGATGCCACCTATGCACCCGGTTAGGACACGGGAGTCCATTCGGTTGAGTACGCTGAAGCGGTGCAGTTTTGGTCGAAGTTTTGGTCGAAATTTTGACGCTGTTATAGACGGAAAGTTGGCCAGTGGTGGTGCCGAACTCTTGGCGGACGAACATGCACAATGGTGAGCTCACCATGGCTCAGTCAAAAATGTGCCGAGTGGCATTCATAAACATGACAGCTCTAGTCTCTAGGATTTAACTATCTCGATACCGACACCAATCTAGTCTAGCTTTTCCTTCGCAGTTGGGATGTGGATGACGTTCGTGCCTGTGACCTTAATCAGCGTCTCAGGCGACCGCAGCACGCGTACAAGCGTTTCGAAAATGCGTACTTCGTCCTTGAGATGCCCCACGTAATGTTCGTGTCTGGCAATGTAGATCCCTTCCACAAGTTCCAGTACGTCCTCAGGATCCGGGAGCTCTTCGTACTGGATTTGGTACAGTTTACCTCGGAAGAATCCCTTGACGGCGCTGCCCACTGTCACCACGACGAAAATGTACACAGCAGTGAGTCCGTACGAGCTGATGCCCAGCGTTGTCAGACCTTGCACGATTCTATCCGACACGGCAACGATGCAGAACGGGTACGAAGAGGAGCAGTAGTTTGAGCCAGATGAGCTCACAACAGGCTCAATAGTCCACCACGTCGACCCATCCGAGGCGTGCTTTGTGATCGCCACTGATCGCATCTGGGTAGAGCGCTGTAGTACCCCACTACTAGCCGTCAGCTGCACAACTGTAGGGAACAGACCGTCTATTTGGATAGAGGGTAACGTCGAAGTATCGTCGTCCGTCACAGTCTGCTTGATCATCGGAATCAACGCGTTCCGCTGTTCGTCCTTCATTCTGATCGAGTATTTGGCCGAGATCACCTCGTCGTCTGTAGGTCCTGGTCGTGTAAAAGTGAACGAGATGGTCCAGTTTAGCGCCTGGGTCGACTGCAATTGTGTCACTAGCAGATCCATACGCGGCGGTGACAATTCCCACACGTCGTAAGAGAACACATCGAACTCAACACATTGTACCGACGCACTCTCCGTGTTCATGTCCACTTTGCACGACGGGCTGTTGCTGTCACTGTTTGAGTACAATTGATTCATCGTCTCCTGCTCGTCCACGATACCGAACGCGACGGTCGTCAGGGTCACATCGTTGGCGGTTGTACTGGGGTTGATAGAGCTGAACATGGCCAAGGGACCGACCAGACAGATGAGCAGGAGCAGCAACATTACACCGGCAGACGTGAGCTTCGTCGTCATCGGCTGTCGCTTCTTGCCTTGGAGGATCTCTGCATTATAAACTCGTCCTTTCATGTCGCCTTTGACGCCGAATAAATGCGCCGCTGTGTCTTCCAAGAGCACCCAGTGCTGCCAACTCAGCGACGTCGTCGTGCACATATAGTCCAGCAACGCACGCATCTCGAACAGGAACGGCGCCTGCATCATCAGTCCAAACAGCATCTCGCTCACTGCTGTCACTTTCGTCTCCTCCGTGTAGTTGTAGCGACTGCCAAGATATGCCGGATACCCGTAGCGAATCTGCAGCGCTCCTAGCCAGAGATAGACACACTGGAACAGGTAGAAGGCTACCAATGCAGGTCGTTGCTGGAAGTAAATGTTACTGTTGCTAGGGAGGAAATACCACACCGTCATGTGCAGCACCAGTATGTACGAGTACTGCAGTATCACTTTGGACTGAAGCGATGCAGTGACGTATGCCACGCGATCCCAGATGATGAAGATCAGCTCAATCAACACCAATAGCACCAAGTAACCGGACAACAGAGACGAAGACGACACTCGACTGTTTGCATCGGCCACGGACGTACTGCTGGAGTCAGCCTCACCCAGTTTTTCGTAGAAGATCACAGCGTACACGGACGAGAACAGAAGCACAGAGAGCGACGCCGTGTAGAAATCCCGACCTGGTTTCTCTCCGGTGATGGCCACTTGGATGTCTTTGTCCCACTGAGCTGGTGGCTTGCAAATGACAGACTGGAAATACGCGTGAGCTTTGGGATATTTCTTCTCGAGCCAGGACTGTTTAGCACGTGCGTGAAAGCTGATCTCGGACTGGTCTGCGTCCATATCCTCTTGCTTCGAGACGACGTGTTCTCTTGCTGCCTTGGGAGAAGTAGGCGATAAGTTACCGGTAGACGCTTCGTGCTCGAGCGACCGTCGAGACGACGGAGAATGCGCCACATTGTCGTCCGAATTGGCAGCCATCGCTGCCCCCGCCGCCTTCTTGTCCGCTTCTAGCCGCTCTTGTTCCTTCATTTCTTGCAATACCTGAGCTGCCACTTCGTTGACAATGTCTGCGTTGTCCATACATAGCACACTGCCGTTGGTCGGAGCTCGGTCTATCGTCGGCAAGTGTCGACTACTGCGTTGAGATGTAAACGAAGGACCAGCCCCTAGCTTCTTCCCAGGGACAGGGGCGTCGTAAAGGAACGCGTCATCGATCGAGTCGTGAGAGGAGGAGAACGACGTCCGCAGCCCTCGCATCACTTCCGACTTGTACCGAGACGAGGCCTGGTCGATATCCCCACTCTGCGCTTCAGCCCAGAAGCCTTGGAGGCGCAGTTCTCGTTCGTGCCACAGGAGGAACAACATGACGTAAAAGTCCCACTGGAGACCATCATACACCGACGTGGTGTCGTCAATAGCAACACCGTCGAACTTGTACAGCCCGAACAGCACCATGGGCTGGATCGATTTCGCGTTGGTTGCTGCTGCAGTCGCTGTCGTGCAATACGGCTCGAAGCTCGGATAGAAGTAGCCGCGGTTTGTCATTCCGGTGCAGAATATCGACAGCTGGAACACGTAGCGCAACGCAAGGATGCAGCACGTCTGTAAAAAGTAGAGCAGCTACGAGTTAGTAACTAGCAGCACAACAACTTGATTTCTAGCACGTACATAAGCGAGCAAATGGGTCCAGACTGTCGGTGCCGGACGAGGGTTCTCCACGATCAGAAACCCAAACGCAGCGAGCACGTACACCATGTTGAGTAAATCCGCCTACCAGTCAAGAGACAAGTGAGAATCAATCCAGGACATAACGACACTAGCAGCATTTAACGAACCTGGACAGTGAAGCAGATCACCAACGCCACGCAGCAGATACTCGCACTTTTGCTGCGCACACCGTTGATAACCAGCTGCCCAATCTCAGCGATAGACGGCTCGTTCATGTCGTCCTCTTCGTACTGCGGCGTCTCGAGCTTAAAGCCAGCGTTCTGCAATTTATACAGCAGTCGGTACAACGGGACGCGCCACGTGAAGCCGCTCTTGTCGTCGAACTCCTCGTCTTCTGGGTCTCCTAGCGTGCTTTCGTCGCCCGTCACACTGCTCCATTCGCTTTTATTCTCGTCGAAGTTCGCGTCTTCGTCTGTATTGCGAGACGGTGGCGCAACATCCAGAGGGTTTGGCAGATTCCGCTCCTTCAAACACTCGACGATGCTCTCATCCAGAGCTTCTCCAGGCACGGCAAAGGCCAGCGCAGAGAGAAACATGTTGAACTCTTTGGACAACTCCGACTGAAACACGTACTTGACATCCCCACGGCTTCCTGCGTGACGAACGACGACTTCAAAGCAGTACAGAGATGGTGACATGTCGTCGTACTGCACCTTGGAGTCGCTCAATCTGAGAGAAATAACATCACGCCATTTGAAGGAGGTTTTAAGCCGTTTCCTGTGCTTCCGAGTGCGATGCTTTAGCGCTCGTTCCTCGTCTTGGTAGAACACCAAGTGACTCGAGTCAATGACCACATATCGATGCAGATACTTGGCCTTCATCCACGATACGAGGAACCCTAAGCGAGGTGCAGGGAGCTTCTCACGACGGTATTTCATCCAACCGGCTGTCGTCGACCCATCCAGATTCAGCGGATACGTAGCAATTGGATCACTAGCGACACTAAACGGACCTTCACCCATTCGAGACACGGCACACACCTTAAACTGATAGCTGGTTCCAGGACGAAGACCCTCGATTCTGGCCTCACAGCGATCACCCGAGATCTCCACGATGTCTCCGAAGTCTCCGAGCAGCGTCAACGACGGGAACTGCTGTCTCGAAATCCGGTAGTAGCGGATCTTGTGATAGCTGTTCGATGGCTTCTTCCACGAGATCGTGGCTGAGTTCTGCGATCTTTCGACTGCGACAGGCTTGGACGGCGCCATCGGAGGCAAATTGTGGTGTAATCCTAGTGCGATGTCCATCAACTCTTCGACTTTGTGCACGAGTTTCAATACGATGATCTTGAGACGTTGAATGGCGGCGTTCTTGTCCTTCTTCATTTTGTACCACTGCTCTGTCCGTCGACGATAAAAGTCACGCACAATCTCTTCACGACGAATCGATGCACGGTTCTGTTCGCCCACTAAGATCGCAAACACCGTTTGATACGTTGGCGCAAGGAGGATCTCGCACTGGATGGAAATGAGTACAAAAAGAGCGATGAGTCCGTACGGGACTTTGTTCGCTTCCACGCCGAGGAAATTGGCCACAGACATGCAGCTGTCGTCGTTCTCCGTTTTCTTCCCAATGAGGCAGTTGCTTAGAGCAGCGTAGACGTATGGAGCGTTGACGATGGTGATCATGAATAAGTGAGCCCAGTTCCACTTCCGTAAGTACTGAATCCACGGGTTTGACGGCTCACGCGCTTCATCCAGTCGATACAACATGACTAGAGACCCCAACAAGTAGGCGATCGAGACGGCACCTCCTTGTCTGGCTCCGAACACGAAGACGAGTAGAAGCAACAGTGGCAACCAGTTTGCTAGGAATACAAACTCCAGATAATACCACACGTACTTCCGCATAAGCAAACTGTAGGTGCCCTTCCCGGACGACACAGGATAAGGACTACTACTCGTGCCTTCAGCGCCTTCTGTGAACCCATTGTCGCTAGTGACTTTGAGTGCAGGAGCTGACTCATCAACGACTGTAATCACCTCTTCTTCTTCAGTAAATCTGTCAGAATCCGGTAAGAGGTAGACACTTAACAGTGCCACGAAATCTGCCATAAGACCCCACTTATGCTGATTACTCAGCATAAGCCACTTCTCGTAAGTGTCCGATATTGATCGCCATGGGAAAGTTTCTTCCATCTCGACGTCCATAAACGGAGGCAGCCACAGTATAACCGAGTACTCCAACACAATAACCAACGAGAGTAACCACGCCAAAGCCCACCAGCGGCTACACACGGTTGCAGGATAGGCGTACATCATGCTGTACACAATCAGAAGATAAATCATCGCAATGATGTCTTGGTGCACAAAGCACGACACTGTCAGCAATAACATGACCACGTTGACAGATGCCTTGCTGGCATACGTGGTGCCGAAGCTGCGGAGACACGAAAAGAAATCCTTATCATCCGACGAGATCGACGACAAGTGGGAGTGATCTTCGCGTTTGCTACCTGTCTCTCCACTGGATTGCTGCGGTTTTCTCGACCGAGCAGGAGTCATGTCCTCGCCATCGTACGTGAAAGCTCGAGCTCGGTCCTTGAGGTCATCTTCGTCGTCATCGACTTCGCAGGAGGACGTCGGGTGGTAAGAATCCAAATTATTCGCAGCATACAGCGCGTATTGCTCCTCGAATCGTGCAGTTAATTCCTCCAGCTCCAATTGACGTCGTGCTGACGAGGACGAGTCGAAATACTGCGCCGTTCGCTGGAAAGAACACAGCAAAATGATCCAAAACTCTCCCGACAATAAATCCCACAGTTTGGGTTTTCCCTCGCGGTCCTCGTAACGTTCTCCCAAGCGTATTGTGCCCACCCAGTCACTGTCATCGCCAGGCTTAAATAGCACCCCTGCATCAGCCTGTTCGGTGTTGAAAGTACTCAGCTGAATGAGGTATTTCATGAGCATGGAGAGCGATGCGAGCCAGAATAGAGGGAACCACAGCTGCTTCCACGAGTCACTCAACGCTCGACCCACCACCAGAATGAGGATGTACAGCAGCCCCAGGAAGCTGATCTGGTCCAGAGCCACCCACATCGTCACAATCACCAGCGCCGTCGCACTGAACGAGATCAATAAATGCTGCACAGTCTCCATGACAAAGCGAATGCCATCAGCTGCACGACTGCGACCAGCAGTGAATAAATCGTATGGCGCGACGTCCTTCATCATGGACGAAAGCTGCCAGAAGCACAAGCTCGTCATAATCGCCGTAGGTAGCAAATACACGAACACATCCGAAATTCCACGGTTCGAAGCGTGATACTCGAGTCCAAAGTCAGCAGCCGAGATGAAGGAAGCCGTGAACAAGTTCTCCTCCAAGTACGTAGCCACCTCCTCGAACTGATAAACATATCGTGCCACAAGAATCAATACTTCGATCAGAAGAGCCAGAGACCACAGCAACTTGAGTCGCAAAGATGTTCTTGGCGCCGATTGAAATCCACCCAAATGATTTCCGAAAATGACCAAAAACATGGCCAGCTGCAAGGCCCCTACCATATTTGTACTCAGTGTAGTTGGCCCACTTTCGAGCTGTATTGCCACCACGAGAAAGGCCGTGTAGCAGAGCACAACTCCGCAGATCCGGAACCAATTATCGACCTCAACAGCCAGTCGAGAGACGAACAAGACGGGATTTTGTCGAACGTGTTCTTTCGTTTTCATGCGTTCCTCGATCGCTTCGCTGTTGGCCACGTAGATGACAAGCTGGAACACCAGTTGGAAGATGATCAAAAGCTGCGCGCTAAACAATGTCGGCCACAACGATCCCCACGTGTACAGCCCAGGATGATAGCACTGCAGACCAATTAACTCCATCTCGGAGCTCTCTGTACAATCGATATTCCGAAGAAATACTGCAAAACACGCTCCAAGCGCATACAGCAGTAACACGCGCCAGAATCGCCTCCTCTTCTCGAAAAACAGCATCAATAAGGCTGCGAGGACTAAATATCCGATCTGGAGGAACGACACATGAGTGCTTAACGCAACAACTGCACGTACAGCCATACACAGCATTAGTCAGCATACGAAACCCTCAAATATCCTACTTACTTAGAATCGTGGCCAGAACCAGCGCATCCAGATGAGTGAAGATAACGCGCTTGGCATCCACGAGCCACAGACGAGCAGCAGAGCGCCAGCCTTGTTGAATTTGCTGTACGCCACGTATAAAACAAAACAAAGCGTTAGAAATCGTATGATACCTGAACTCGACCACGTCGACACTTACGCTTCGCATCTTAGCTAGTCGCACAAAGCTCGCGAAGCTTGCTCTGTCCTCCTCGTGTTCATCGCCCTGGTTTCCTTCCTCGACGTCGGTAACCTTCGCCGTATTGCGACGCTTGCGGGACTCACGAAGAACATCCTGATACCGCCACTGCGTTCGGATGGCCAGGGACATGAACACGAGACACAAAGTGTGCGCTCCGATATCGAGAAACGGGTAGTCGAAAGCCCGCAGTCCGTACGTTGTATAGTCATCGGACAAGAAGTTTATCGTGAGGTTGCTGAGGTACTCAGCCAGCGCCAGCAGTGTACCGTAAGCGATCAATAACCACATGAAGAGAGATGACGACAGCACGCCAAACAGTGCGATGGTCACGAACGCCAGTCCCAAGAACGGAGCAGACAAATAGGACGGATACGACACACACCACACGATCGCCGCTGCACTACCCAACAAGAGCCCTCCATCCCTCGCAAAGGCGCGCACCACAATCGACTGCTTGCTCAGCAATTCCTTGATATCCGCTGTCGGTGCTCGGTTGCGTTGGTCCAGCAGCGACTGAGCCACGTCGGCGTTAACGGCTCCTAGATCGACGGCTGTGGATCCGTTCTGCGAGAAGCCTGACGCGAGACTCGCTGTGCCACTGGCTTCAGCACCTTTGGCTTCGCTGTGCAGGTTGTGCAGCTTTGCGCAACTGACAAAGAGCAAGAATAGAAAGCCAGCAAAGAAGAAATACTGCCACCTCACTCCGCCAGCACGAAAGTTGGCAAAGCCAAGATAGTCGGCGATGGTTTGTGCAGTGTCGTCGTCGGCCAATTGGTCCAAGTGGAAGCAGTACCAGGCTACAATGATACCCAGAGACAGCGCCAACACAAGCTTTGTGACTCCTGGTCCAAGGAAGTAGCTCGAGAACTTGACGCCCGACTTGCGAGACAGCAGTTCCTGTATTGTCATCCTGCGGACAAATACTGTGTATCCAATCAGCCGAACCAGCAGCATCAGGTACAGCAGCCCCGAAGCGAAGGCCGGAACAGACACCGAGGCAAGAAAGAGAAACACGGCACTAAACAGCTCCACAGCTCGTAGCATGGACCTCGTGCGGTCCCGTTTCGGCTCTTTGCCGTTCATCAGTCGCTCTCCCATCTCAAACAGGTCGAAATGTTGCTGGGTCCGTTCCTCTTCTTCCTGTTCCTTGGATCGTGAGTTCAGTCTCCTCAACACGTACCAGTAGTGGATGGCACTGCAAACCAGGACCAAAACGTCCACTCCTATCCCCTGTAAATACTCCTTAGAATTGTTCATGGGCTGGAACCCAAAGAGTCTGGCCACGCCGTCCCCGGCGTAGCTGGCGTCGTCTCCGTACACGCCCTTGATGACCCCGTGGCACACACAGGCCATGGCGGCCACGGCCAAGGTCAATAGTGTGATGGCCCGCGACTGGAAAGAATGCACCACGCCGTAGCAGAAGACCAATAAATAATACAGCGACACGAGACTCGCGCGGGTCACGACGGCCACCATGAGACAAGAAGCGAACAGCACCTCGGCCGCCATGCGCAGTGCCGCCAGCGCCCGTAGTGACAGTTTATGCGTGGGCCTCCGTCGGCTACTGTGGGCTGAGTGCAGGCCGGACGCATTGAAGCGCTGTGACTGGTCTCGGTGGAACGAGCCGAACGACGGCGTCGCCATCTGTCCGTACGCCGCACCGGCATCCTGCGGTCGCGTAGGTGTGAGCAGGATGCGGCCGTCGGTCCCTATGAAGGACGAGGATGGCCCGACACCCGGCTGTGAGTGGAACGACCGCCGCATTGATAGAGAGTGACGAAGGCGGAATGCGAGCGGTGCCGTTGATTTCCCCACCTGCTGGTTTTCGATCGAGACATGGAAGGAGCGTTTCAGCAATCTGGAAGCCACCGACAGGCGTTTATTCGTGGAACTGAAGCACTCCACGTACTGCTGCGCAGGGCTACAAACTGCAGGTTGTAGTGCACTGGCAATGCTGCACTGTAATGCCGTCTACATAGGGATTCCATAGACGTAAGCAGAGCTACTCTTAATGTCGTTTTAAGTGATTTTCAAGTCAGCGCGACTAAGAAGATGCACTTTTCTCGGTGTGCGCGAAACCCGTAGGCCAGCAGCCTTTATCGATTGGTTCACACACAGGTTGAGACCTTCACTCTTTCAGGCCTTCATAAGGTAAGATCAATTTATTTAAGAATGCCGCTGCTTCTACTCTCATTTATCTACCGTTTCTGGTGGTTAATGAAGCGGAGTGCCAATAGCGACAGCAAGCGGAAAATAGCTAGGAAGATGAACACGTAGCCGAAGTTGCTCCACACGTCGGCGTACCTCATATGGAACACATCTTGAATGTAGCCTTTCACCGTCGTGTGGCCGATCGACAGCGGCGTGTGCTGCAGTGGCTGGCATGCGAGTTCCGGTCGCACGTTGATGTACGATTGAGTAGTTTCGTCGAATGTCGGATCTTCGGGGCAATTGCCAAACAGAATGGAGACCAGGATGGACAATGCGTAGCGTTGTGGAGTGATGTGGTACAGCCACTTGTAGCCCTCAGGGATGGAGCCGGCGGGAGGGTTGAAGCCGGCGAATAGCAAGAAGACGGCGTTGATCAAAACACCCACGATAGCAGCCACTTCCACACTCGGCATCGCGTAAATGAACAGCTGAGCCAAGTACGTCTGCAGCAGCACGAATAGTGACACGTTGATCCAGTACAGCACGGCCGTTGTGAACGATCCGATGCCCATCAATGGGAAGAAAACAACCGTGAAGATGAGGCCGCTGCCAAACACGTAGGGGATCTCGGCCACCGTAGCTCCAACGAAATACCAAAGCGCGTTGTACGCCTGGGAGTCTCGTTCGCGGTAGTAGGATGCACGCTCACGCAAGGTAAACGGCAAACAACCGACGTACGTGATGTAGCCCTGGTAAAGCGCCGTCATGAAGATAATACCCACCGCAGAATTAAGACCTTGGTACGTCGTATAGCGGCCATTCACAAGAACTAGGCCAAAGATCACAGCCAGACCAAAGGCGATCAAGAATCGAGTCAAATTGTACGACGGTGTGCGCCAGTAGATTGTCATGAACCGCCCCACCAGCATGCGCAGCTGGGTCCAATGACCAGCAGCACGTTTGTTCTTGAATATCAATTCCGGTAGGTGATCGGGTGCGGGGGTCGAGACACCAGGCTGCTCCAATCCAGTCAACAACGCTTGGTGCTCAGCACTCTTACGAAAATGCGTGGCAAAGTCCAAGGCCGCAGCAGCGTTCGTCATGAGTTTTTCGCCCGCGCCAGCAACGCCTGCACCGATACACTCCAGCATCCACGTCGCCGGGTTCTGACCGTCGGGTAAGCGTGAAACTTCTGGAATTGCCTCAAAGTAGTCGATTAAGTGCCCGCATTCACGATCGTCCGGCTGCGCGTTGTTCAATTCGCCGAAGAAGACCATCTCACCACCACGTTTCAGTAGCAGCAAATTGTCGAACAAGGAGAAAACGTCGGACGAAGGCTGATGGATCGTGCACACCACGGTCCGTCCGCTGTCGGCCACCTTTCGTACGCCGTCCATGATAACCTTGGCCGAGTGAGCGTCCAGTCCGCTGGTTGGTTCGTCGAGGAATAGCACACTGGGTTGCGCGGCGAGTTCCACGCCTATGGTCAGGCGCTTCATCTGTTCTTGAGAACGTCCACGGATAATCTGGTCAGCGATGGCATGCATGTCGAGGAGATCCAGACATTCTTCGACAGACGCGAGCTTTGCTCGCTCCGACACACTGCTGTCTTGACGCAAGAAGGCACTAAAAGTAAGTGCTTCTCGGATCGTGGCTCCTTCTGAGTGAACGTCTTGCTGCTCGCAATAACCGGTGCAGCGACGGATTGCCAACTCGGTAGCGGGGTATCCGTTCAACATGATTTCACCCTTGATTGTACCTCCTGTCTTCCGGCCAGCGATCACGTCCATAAGTGTTGTCTTGCCGGCACCTGACGATCCCATTAACGCTGTCATCGTGCCAGGAAGCGCATAACCACTGATACCTTTAAGTAAGTCCATAGACTCGTTCCTGCGCTGGGGCACAGGCACGGAGTACCAGAGATCCTTGAATGCCAACGCGACCGGTACAAATCTTGCTTGTTCATCGTGGAGATCGACCACAACCATCTCATCTGAAGATTCCCTGTGTACTGGAGAATCCGAGACCTTTCGTGGCGTTGCAACCATGGCATAACTCGCAATTCCGTCTCGGTGATTCGTCTGTTCTTTTTCTTCTTGGACAGCTTCAAGCTTGCCCTTCTCCTCGTCACCAAAGCTTGAAACAACCGCCACTGTGGCCACCGGGATATCGTACCGCTTGTGCTCGAGGATATAACTACCGGTCATCACGAAGAAGACCGTGGAGAACACGAGGAACAACACACCCGTCCACACCCACATCTTATCTGATGGCACGTCGTACAGAGACAAGGAGTACTCGCCCATGGTCATGCCGTACTGCGCACAGTAGTCTGCACCGTCATATACACAAACGTCAAACGTGGGCGAACGGTACTGATCCACCGCAACTGCACGCAAGCACCAAGCGAGGGGGTTGATCCAGTAGATCCACACAAAGAAATCGGGAATTTGGCTTCGCGGGACAATGAAACCAGCGAAAACGACGTAAAATGTGACGGAGAACGTGGAACAAGGCTTGGCGATATTGAAGTCGGGCGCCATCGCAGTCAATGCGAAGAACCACGCACATAGTGCGAGGTTGGTCAGAACCATACAAAGCAGGAAGAAGAGGAAGTAGTCCACTCCCGACACGAAGCCACACATCTTGTACACGAAGGAGCTGAAGACAAGACACTCCAAGATTGCATAGGGCACGAGTGCCGTCAGACACGCGATTGCAAACGACGATGTGCGATAGAAGTTCGCTCGGCGCTGTTTGTAGTAAATCTCACGAGCGGCGATAAACACTGGCGTTTGTGACGCTTGGCCCATTGCCAAGAACATCGTTGTCTGGTACAAGACACCCAGTGATACTTGTGCGTTGGTGGGGTCAAACCCGAAGAAGGTGCTGCCGTAAATCAGTCCCATGACCACGACCATCAACGCCCGAACTCGCATAAACGCCGTGTTACGGAGCGCTAGAAGCATCTGCCGACGCGTCACAGTAAGCGTTCCGGCCCAAAACGACTGTCGAAATTCAGGCATCTTCACCAAATGGTGCTCGGCGTCACGAAGTCTCTCATTACTCCACGGTGCATCCAATTTCTGCACGATATTGTGGTGTACAGCCGACTGGCGAAACGAATCCGCAAACGCGCTCGCTAGTCGAGGAGGGCTCACCGAAAACGACGTATGGTTTTTCACCTTTGCCACCTTGTATTGGTACTGCTGATCCGTGCCCAGATCCAACAAGTAATCGGCCACATCACGGTCAGGCGGACACGTGAAACCTAAACTCTCAAAGTATGGCACCACCTGTTCCCTTGGTCCATGGTACATCACCTCACCGTCATTCAATAGCAAGATGTTGTCGAACAGCTCGAAGACTTCCGGTGCAGGCTGCAGTAAAGCTATCACCACCGTCTTGTGCAGTTTCTTGGCGATATCGCGCTGCGTGCACACGATGTCGTACGTGGCAGCACTGTCGAGACCCGTGCTAATTTCGTCCATGAACGTGGCGTACTTCATACCGAACTCCATCTCGCCAGTCGTCACACGACGACGCTCGCCACCAGACACACCACGCTTCAACGCATTGCCGATCACGGTGCTCCGACAATTCTGCAGTCCGAGTTGTTCTACAATGACATCGGGGTAGTTTCTGTAGAGTGCTTCGGCAGTACTCAGAGCTGCTTCGTTCTGCTCCGGTGTGCCATGTGACAGCAACTCCTTTCCCGGTCTTGAAGCCACCTCCTCCGGACAACATGCGTGAGCGAACTCTAGTGTTTCCTGAACCGTTAGAGCCGGGAAATGCTTATCGCTCTGCGGAACGTACGCGGCCAGCTGCGGGAGTTTGGGAAGCAGCTCCTTCCACGTCTGTCCGTTGTACGAGATATCGCCGTCCACTGTGATGTTCTTCTCCATCGGGAACTGCCCGCTCAACACTTTCATCAACGACGTCTTGCCGGAGCCAGGCTGACCGAGAACCAACGTGATGGTTCCCGGTTCGAACACAGCATCAATTTGCTTGAGAACGTGTCGTTGTGTGACGTGTCTGCTGGCCGTGAGCTTACGTACGATGTGCTTGAGACTGTTGTACACAGAGGGTAACTCCGAGGTTGTAGCGCGTGACTTTTGCTCGACGGCAGAGACGTCAGCCACGACGGAAAGATTTTTGCATCGCACTTCCATTTGTGGGAGTGCGTGACCAATTGCAGGCTCCAGCTGCTGCACAACGAAGTCGTAGAAAGCAGCTTCACCCTGTTCCATCATAGCGTGACCGGAATCGAGTCCAGGCTGGACCTTAGGCTGCGTCTGGGGCAGCATGTCAATTGTGGTGCTTGGTGTGATGATAGGAGGTGAAGAGCTAAGCTGCTACAACTGTGACCCCCGTGAGGTAAATTGGATAATGGTCTCGTGTGGGACCATCGATCGACGGCACACTCATCGCCGCGCAATACCTCAATGCGTGATTGCGAGCTGTTTCGGTAGTAACCACCACAAAAAGGTTTTTTGCTCAACACATGAGAAAGTGCAACAAACGACAGCAGATGTCACGTTTTGATTATCATATAAAGTTTCGCGATTCGCGAGCCTTCCTTTGCTTAATTAGGTTAACAATACTACAAACACATAGTATATCACAAACAGTAAAGATTTAGGTCTTACATCTCTTGTATTTTAATAGAATAGTTACATTTATTCAGTCCGTGGAACGGAATTGTATATTAATTAGAACGTAACTTTTTACTTATCGGGTTCACTTTTTCTTCCTATTTCATTTCAATAAATCTTCCTGCCTTCGGCAAGTTTTTCCAGCAGCCGCTATTATCCAACATTGACGCATATTTTAGCTTAGATATTCACGAACGCAGGTCGGGAGATAGATACAGTGTACGACGATCTCATGCCGCACAACATTAGCGGAAGAGCGCTAGTTTTTCGCACATGAGCTTGCTCCAGCAAACGGCTTCAACCGCGATAAATCAGCATAAAAATTAAGATGCTCGTTGAATGCTGCATTTTCTCTTTAGCTTTGTGAGCTCGTTAGTTTCTCATCTTAACGGTTGGTAAGTACTTCGTGGTTGCGACTGTAACCACATCTCTTAATAAAACGATTTGGTGTTTTTAGTGATGAGAAGTGTTATGAAATGCAAAACCCACTTTGCTAAAAGGGCTACGTCTACCGGTATCTAATTAATACCTTTTATTTAACTTTAGTGAATCAAAGACTTTACATGTGACCCCCGGTCGATAATGCGAACTATCGAGATACTGTGCTTCCCAACTCACTAAGTACCCGGCTCCTGCCAGTGCATAACGTATCGTAGATGCATACTGCGAACAGTTTGCTACAGCAAAGACTGGAACATCGTTGCGGAAGTTACAAAAGCGGAAGAGCCTATTTTAATATTTTAATAGGCTCTCCCGTTACAAGTATTAAAATAGCTGATGCATTGTACATCCGGTTCATTCAATCTTTTGCGGGGATGAACACGGATGAACAGGTCAGACATATGTTTTTTCGTTGGTGGACGAATGTGTCCCCCGAGCATTGCCTTCAACAAATGGCTGTCAAGGCGTTGGCAGTAGTAGCTAAACAAGCTTCTTTGCCACGGAAGCAATGTGTCAGAGATTGTAGCACAAACGCGTTTTATGACGTGAAAGCCTATGTTCAGTCGTTCTACATACGATTCTGTGCTGCCTGTACATGTAGTAGCCCTTTTTGATACGGTACGGTACAAATTACAGGCTGTAATTTACAGCACCACGAAATGAGCCATCACCATTACCACGCTAAAACTGTCTTGTACCGTATACCTCGGGCTCTATTCAAGATCGAGGTACCAGCAGCGAAGCTCACGTTACTGTGAAGTTAGTTCCTTATGGGCGAAGTGCAGCCCATTCCATCTAAACAGTCGTATCCATAGCCCCTTGCTGGGCAAAACTAGACAGTGCAGGAGCGTGCAGCAATAGCGACGACGGCAGTCGCTGCGGGTTGGTCTCAGGGTCGAAATGGTCCGTGTCGTACATGCTCAGCCACTCCTGGAGCGCGTCGCGCAGCGTCTCAATCTCGCCGTACCGCGTGACAATTCCTCGTTCCTGGCAGGCGAACTCGAGTTCATTAAGTGACAAGCTGCTCACGCCTTCCTTCAACAGCTGCTGGTCGTCCACACTCAGCTCCTCCATCCTCCTGTCGAGCCTCTTCTCCAGCTGCGACTGCATCAGCAGTTTGTTGAGCACGGCGAAGCTCGGGAACAGCGCTGAACCCTCGGCCAGCACATGGATATGCTTGCTCGACAGGGCATCAAGCGCCGCAGGACCCCCAAAGAAGGGCGTGAGTTCGGCCACCTGCGTGGGGTGTAGGCCCCCACCACCTGCTTTCTTGGCCAGCGCTAACATCTCCTGCAGCATGCCATCCTTATGCTCGATCTGTAGCAGAAGTTGGGTCAGCTCCGGGTACGTTTTCGCCCTTGCCTCCGCGTCCTCCTGAAAAAACTGCGTCTTCTGGTCGGGCCGCCAGAATTGCCAGGGCAGCAGCTGCTTGGGAAATTGGTAGCCGAGCAACGGCGCTGCGTATCCCAGCAATGGCACACAGAAGAAGGCCAGGAGAGGCAGCGACTTAAGAAGATCGCGATGCGCCTGACGCAGCAACATCATCTCCCGGCGTGTGAGGCGCGCCTGGCCATTGGTCTCTTTGATTCGGCGACGAAGTGCCCACGCCTCCTTGTTTTCGAGATACAGACCCTTGGAACCGGCCACGAACGGCTGTAGCCATTTCTGTAGTTTCTGGTAGAGTGACAACTCCTTCGGTGCAGCGCTCAAAAAGCGGACGGCGGGTGGGGAAGGCAGTAGAGCAGGGTAGAGAGAGCGGTGGCCACGTAGGGCGGACGCACGAAGAGAGGAAGACAGCATATCCAAGAAGCGATCCAAGTATCGACGTCGGATCAATTTGTGCGAGTCAGCCAGCAAGAATTTCTTAACTGTAAACTGTGAATTCTATGAAGCAAATAAATAGTCCCACACAAAATTGGATCTGCTCAAAATAATGTACAAAACGTAAGATCCCAGGGGGAGGAGAACTCGGTTCATTACTGTGCGACATCTACTGAGCAAGCATGGCGACGACGCAGGACGTGGAGATGACGGAACCCGAACAGGTGCATCCGCTGCAGACGCAATTCGAAGATGCTGAGGATCTGGCGACGGCGCTGACACCCAGCACATCGCCTACTGCAGCCATTGAGGCCTTCCAGAACATCATCTCCTACGGTACGATGACTTGCGATACATGTATCGTTATCATGATACTCGCAATATTTACCTGTCATCGGTGGCAGCTGGAGAGGACGCGATGCTGGAGCAGGTACAGCGCGTGAAGGAGCACTCAATCTACAAGTTGGCGCAGCTGTATATCCAGTTCGGTCGCGAGAAGGAGCTGGCATCGCTGCTACAGGCGCTTCGACCCTTCTTCGCCACGCTGGCCCGCGCCAAGACCGGCAAGATCGGTGCGGCCTATTTATTATTTTCTTCCAACGAACATAGCTAAGGAGAGAAGATTGACTGTGTTTATTGGCTGATAGTGCGCACGGTGATTGACATGGTGGCCAAGGTGAAGGTGCTTGACGCCGAGAAGGCTCTCCAGCTGCAGGCCGACCTCTGTATCGACTCGATCGAGTGGTGCAAGCAGGAGAAACATACATTCCTGCGTCAGCGTGTGGAGGCGCGTCTGGCCTCGATTTACTTCCAGCAGAACAAGTTCCAGCCCGCTCTGGACCTCATCACGGAGTTGCTACACGAGATCAAGAAGTTGGACGACAAGCAGCTGCTGGTGGAAATTCACCTCGTGGAGAGCAAGCTGCACCATGCTCTACGCAACGTACCTAAGGCCAAGGCGGCGCTCACGGCGGCGCGTAGCATCTCCAACACCATCTACGTGGTGCCACGCACACAGGCGCAGATCGACCAAATGTCGGGTATCCTGCACGCTGAGGAGCGCGACTACAAGACAGCGTACTCATACTTCTTTGAGGCTTTTGAGGCCCTCGCGACGCTGGATGAGGTGGAGGGGCTCAAGTGCCTCAAATACATGCTGCTCGCCAAGATCGCAAGTGGCGGCGCGAGCGAAGTGAACCTCATTATCAACAGCAAGCAGGCGATGAAGTTTATTGGTGTGGATCTTGAAGCGATGCAGGCGGTGGCCAAGGCGCACGAACAGCGCTCGCTGGAGCAGTTTGAGGCGGCAACGAAGAAATACGCGCCTCGTACGTTGGCCAGAGAAACTGTGGATTATTTGCAGATGCCTAACATTGGTTGTGACGGTTCTTTTTTGCTCTTCAGAGCTCGTTGAGGACGCGTTGATCAAGAACCACCTGGGGAAGCTGTACGAGCAGCTTTTGGAAAGCAACTTGATCAAGATTATCCAGCCCTTCTCGTGCGTTGAGATTGCACACGTCGCCAAGCTGATCAAGTTGCCGCTGCCGCAAATTGAGTTAAAGTGAGACTGAATTGCAGTTAGATACGCTTTTTTTGCCGAGGGGGGGGGTCTAACCAACGGGCCATGTTTTCTGTAGGTTGTCGCAAATGATCTTGGACCACAAGTTCCACGGCATCTTGGACCAGGGCAAGGGACAGCTTATCGTGTACGACAGCCCCGTCGAGGATGTACGTTGCGGCGCTCTTTATTTTCGGTGGACACGTGCGTGACGTACGCTGACGTTTGTTATTTTAGAAAACATATACCTCCGGTCTTGGTGTCATCGAGAACGTCGGAAACATCGTAGACAACCTCTTTCGACGCGCCGACAAGCTGCAGGTATAAGAAGGACGGATATACTTGCCGAAACTTGCGACTTCTCAGCGACGTACTGGTAGCAATGAGTGCTGACGCTAAGGACAGGAAGCCGAAATATCACCAGCGATTGAGCATGTGCAAACAACCTTATTTAAAAATCTTTAGCGGAATCGGTGGTACGGCCCACTCACTATGGACTCGGAAGAGCCGTCGTCATTATCATTAGGCGTGGCAAGTGCCATTTCATTGTAGGCAGCCATGGCCTTGGCGTTCTTCACGCCACTACCCACGTAGGTCATGTTGCCAAACTCGTTGGTCTTTTCAGCGTCCTTCATCGTTTCCTGCGACGTCGGATGGTCATGACGACGATGACCACAAGTGTGAGGAATAACACAAGGCCCAACACGATGAAAGCTGCGTAGAGCGGAGGACCGAACGTCACCTCGGAGGCATCTCCGCCGTTGGCTGTTGTAGCTTCCAACTGGAACGTGCATCGCGGACCTCCCCAGAACTCGTTAATGCATTCACAACGGCCCGTGTCGGCATTGCAGATGCCTGTGTGGAAAGTGTACAAAACACGGAAAGGTATGTTACAGTCGTTGTTGTCTCGATACGATGCACCTCCGTTCACCTCGACAAGCTTGTTGTCTCCATCAACGTAGTCAGTTTCGTGGTCGAGAATCCATTGCCGTATCGGATGCGATGCGGGATCGCACTCGTGAGCCATCGTGGAGCCTTTGGATGTGTCTTGATACACGCGAACGTAGTCGATCTTCATGTGCATGGGGAACGAGTCGCAGATGAAGTTGGCTTCGGGGTCTTTGCCATCACCGCGACACGGGTTACCAGGGTTTGGAGGATACGTCCCCCATGCCGCTGACAGCGCGACGTTGAGAATAATATACGAGGGCTCCTCAGGAAACGTGAGTCGTGGGTTGGGCTTACTGCCGCCTTGCGGGAGCCCGAAAAAATAATATGCATAAAAATTAATCCTAATTTTTTAATTTAATTATTAACTAATGGCTGTCAACCAGGCCTCGGACAATACAATACGAAATTGTACTGCAAGACATCGAGTCCCATAATAATAACGGGTATATGATGAAGTACAATAATAATAACGGGACCAATATAAGTATATTGTGGCCTCTAACTACCAAGTCTTCCTACTCATTGGCGACGAGCGAAGTCGCGTTCCACATGTCGCGGTTCACGCGAAGAAATGCTAACATCTCAAAGTTTGCAGAAAGCATGCATGACCGCTGAGGCGTCAGAATGAGCTTGCACTGCGAAAACAGTCTTTCAACTGTGTTCGAGGTGGGCGGCACCACCTTTGCCAGCTCATGAAAGCTCACACCCGCAGCACCAGCCGCTCGCATCTGCTTCCCCCCCTCGTAGAATTGCGCTGGCGTAATCGCTCGTCGAGCGCTCCTTCCTCTTACCAGTTGCAGCATCTGGCTCCACCACCAATCGCTGGACTGCGCGCGACTCAGACGCAGTGAGCTTCGCATTGTTGCAAATCTTGACCAAAGCTGCCTCAAAGGCCGGCGCATGGACGATCTTCGCCGCCGGACGCAGATGGCTCGCCATAACTGGGTAGTCGTCAACAACCTGGTCAAACAAAACACGCACGTCCACCATGCTGGTGTCCTCGCGCTGGAGTGTCTTGCAGACACTATCGAGTTTCTTGAGGTGCTCTAGCAGGCCGAGAAGCTTCTTGTGGGCCGCACCTTTTGGGATGAACTCGTCAACAGCATCAACCTGCCGAATAGAATCTCGAATTTACTTATAGCGGTCCACCATTGCGAATGTCGAAGACCAACGGGTAACATTCCGTTTAACAGGTTTCAGGTCCGTGAATTTTGATAGTTCCGCAGCATTGTTCACGTGTCGTAGCTGCACCATCAGACTGTTAACTGCAGCGAGCTCCGGCTTATAAGCAGCTAAGTAGCGATTCACCGCAAAATTGTACCGGTGACTTGCACAGCCAACCAGTGGCAACTCCAACAACGTAGCAATCCGCTGATTGGTCGCGCAATTGTCGGCTACCAGAAAAGCCACCATAGAGATGTCCTTGTTATACAGCGCCAGCACGCGCTTGAACATCTCGATGTGCACTTCAGCACCTTGGCTGCCGTCCTCCAGCGGTGACAGCGACAGCAGTCGCTCACGGCGCTTGCCGTCTGCGTAGCAAACACCGTAGATACCGACGTCGTGCGTGGTACCGTGCGTCCATCCATCCCACATGACACCAAACAGCTTGCCCAACTCGCTTTCGATCAGCACACCAACGCTCTCGGAGCACTTCTTCATGTCTTCCTTCTACGTCTTGGACGAAACGGGCTTCCAGGACGACATGGACCTTGTGAGGTGGTTGTCGACCTCGGAGACGGGCATGTGCCTCTCTACGACCCACTGAAGCCACTGATAGCGATGCTGAGTCGCCTCGGACACGAACCCAAAGTTGGACAGAGGGGCGTCCGTAGCCGCAGATGCGCTGTAGGTCTCGTTGAAGTCGGGGTGCGTCAGGTTGAGGTGGGACATCAGGTTCGAGTACCCGGTACCGGTTTGCTGCTTGCGGTAAGAACCGCAAAGCTGACAGCGGAAGTCGCCTTGGCCCTTGTCTTCGTAGAAGAATGCGCAGATATCACGGTTCGGAGCCATCGTGGTCAAATGAAAAGTGAGGGAGTGCTGTGAGGCTTCGGCTCGTGCTCGTGTCTGTGCCTGCCAGCCAACCACTTGAACGATTGGCGCGAAGAGCTAGTTGCCTTTAGCATATTGGTATAAACCGGTATTGTACTGATATTATTGGATCAATATCATATTATATTGACTTTGGACAGATCCAATAATAATAATTGTAGCCGGATAATACAGTATTTACGGGATCGATATTATTTTTTCCCACCCCTGCACGGTAACTTAAGTGAACAGCACCAATTTTGAGTAAGGTCTAGTCAAGTTACAGCGTGGGGACGCGAAAAATTAGCCTGCGCTGAATTTAGGTCGCCTGATCTCGAACGGTCGTCTTCAAGAGCCGCTGAAGAGTGCTCTATTGTGAGAGCGGCGTTCAAGAAACGTAATTGCGCACTACGTCGACGTCGCGTACATCCCGCCAACGTCTAACGAGTGTGAGCGCTTCTTCTCTCTCGCTAAGCTGGTGCTGTCCGATCTACGGAAGCGAATGTCTCCAGCCAGGCCCGAGATGATAATGTTTCTGAACTACAATCGTGACTTGCGAAGTAATGCAAATAATTGAATTATTAATTTGCTCAGCTCACATCGATGTATTAATCTAAGTATTGCATTTTCGGGTTCCCTGGCCGGGATCTCGAAGATAGGGTGGCCACCGAGCATCCAGCGAAGGTATCCGCTGTCACCAGTGACCCACTCGAGCTGGTACGCGACGTAGTCATAGTAGGCGCCCATGTGGATGCCCCAGTTAGCAGACAGCGCATCCATTTGGTAGCTGTAAGGCTTCATAGTGTTGGTCTTTGGAGTCGAGTCATTGCGTGGCGCTGAACAGCGACTGTCCTGGTTGTCTGGATCACAGAGAAACACACCCTGGTAGCCGTTCATCTCAGGAAAGCACGTGCCGTTCGAGTTGATGTTCCAGTGGCCCAGACTCTTGTCATCGTCGATGTAGCCCATGTCTCCTTGAACGTCGTTGGATGCCGGGCAATAGAGCAGGCTGCACGTATTCTCAGTGATATTTTCCACACCCGCCGCTACGATAGCATATAACTGCGTATCATTTCCATCCACAGCACAATAGTTATTGGAGCCATAGCGCAGTCCCTGATACCAGCTCTGATGACCACGGTCCTTGTAGTATTCCGTGGGTACACCGGGTAAATTGGCCCCAATGGTAGCGCACCCCTGGCTGTACACGCAGTAGCTCCAGTCACCGACACTTTCGTTGATAGCCGCACGACGGTAGTCTGCGGGCATTCCTGGGGCAATTTGGATGGACGACGAAATGGCCACGCCACCTCCTTCCAGCAGATCGATCTCGACAGCACCGCGACCCTGGTTAAGGTTCAAGCCATGACCAGGATCAGAGTCACACGCACTAATACGCTGGTTGCTGGAATTGAAAACAGTCTCGTTGCACTCGCTGTACGAGAATGGCCACATGCGGGCCGTCGACGAAGAAAACAGCGCACGGCCGAGGTTCCCCATAAGCCAAATACCCGGCCACGTTGGGTAGTACTTCGTCAGCTCGGCACGTGCGTTGTGGCCCTTGCCAATGTCCGTGTTGTTGCTGTCCGCGCTCAAAACGGCAGGGAGGTTGGCACGCACCTCCAGCATACCTCCTTGGAAGCAGAACTTGTTCCAAGTCTGCAGCATACCCGATCGATAATACTGATCAAAACGCAAACGTCAGTCATTCAAATATACCTTACTGTCAGCCACAACAACGCTTACGAAAGTGGAGTTCTGGAATCCTGGAGGACGCAGATAATTATTCCAGACTGTGATGTTGTTAACTTCGTCGATGGACTTGATTCGTAGGTAACACAATCCTTCCTCGTCGTCGTCGCACACGACCGAAGTCATATCGTGCGAATAAAGCTGCAACGCATCGTTGGTACCGTCGGGCATCTCCAACGACGTCCACAGATGATCGGCTCCTGCCGTAAAGTTGCGGTTCACGTCACCGAATTCGTCGCTCATGATGAGCTCCCACGTGTCTCCGCGCGAGGTCACGTATGTCCGAACATCCTCAGGTGTGTCGGGATCGACCCATGGTCGAATACCTGAACGGGTCTCGAGCTTGACGAGACTGCGATCCGTGACTGTGGATGAACCACGGGATCCGCTGGAGCTGTCACTGCTGTTTGCGTCGACTACTGCAATAGCTGCGGCGCCGATCCAGAGTGAGCTGCACAACCACAACACCATTTCGCCAGACGATCTACTCGCGAACTTCTGTAAAGGAGACTTGCCAGAGCTTTAGCGGGTTTTATTGTGTGAGAAAATTTGAAGTGGACCGGAGGTCGTGGAGCTTTGTCCGTCAAAAGCTCCCCCATCATCATGATGATCATGCCATGATTTGAAATCTCCACGGGGGTGTCGTTATTATACAGCACTGTCGAAAATGCATGGAGATTGAAATTTCAGTGTTAAAAAAGTGGAAGCGATAGTAAAGGATTTTGAGAAGAGCTCTATGCATAGGCTCCACTGGCTTCAGCTTTCGACGACGAAGGATAAAACACAGCGGTGCTGCAAGTTGCTCGCCGATAGCGTGTCGACTATCTACAAAAGGAGATGAAGTACATACATGTACAGTATCCGATACATTTTCAGCAGCACAACACTGTTGGGTCTGTCCTCCCTCACGTCTCTGGCCGACTGACTTTTCGGAGACCACGAGCGGCTCTGGATCCTTCAGAACTGGTTTTGGTATCTACGGATTTACACGTGCTTTAGTGACGTCACAAATCTGGGATATTTTAGAAGGTCATCATCAATTCTAAACAAAAGCAACGGTTTTGGGCAGATCTCGGCAATTACTTTATTCTAGTGTGCTTGGTTTGAAATATAAGCAAGTAGTTTTTTAAATAACGGGCAGTTAAATTCCCAAAATTTTGTGCTTCAACATAAACACCATAATTAGTCATGGCATGACAATTAGAGTGAGTGGTGTAACGAAAATAGGAGGATAAGATAGAATCACTACAGTTGATTAAACCCACACTCTTATGGTGGTGTTGGCCACTGACAGGAAGAGCAGCACACTACTAATTTAGGAGCCGACACGCACCAACTGTTTGGTAGTCAAACCCTGATCATATGCGCGGAGCACCTGCAAAGAGGACTTCTACACCAACTCAAATGAAGATACCACCAACATGGATCCGACATTATATGTAGAGGTTTATACACAGCGTGCATTGACGGCTCCATAACACTTTGAAGCAATCATAACTGGAGGTATTTTTATGATTGTAGTCGTCACTACAGAGCTTTAGGAAGTTGGATCATTTGAAAAAGGCTAGGTAATGCTTGTATGACGTCAAATACAAAGATGGTCCATGCCCACTCAGCAAGTTTGCTAAGTTTCACACAATTTTTTGCAGCACAGAATTACGTGTACATGCACTATGGCTGTGTGATCATGTAGGTTGTGTCGTGAGCCGCAATGACGATCCAGAACCTGTACCCGCCTATAGTTCGACAGTATGAGTAAATACTGAGGCATTCTAGTTACGTAGAGTATGTGTAGTCGACAACAGAGTAATGTGTGCGCAACGTGCTACGTGTAACGTTAACCTTGCTAATCGAGCGACAAAGACCTCAGGATATCATCGTTGACAGTACTTGGTTTTTGCATTATCCTTATTCAATGAGAGCCCGCTACAAACAATACGACGCCATTCTAGCGACGAGAGGCTTAAGGGAGCAACCTCTTGGGGTCACGCGGGAACATGGAGGACTTACTGATGTTGCCCAGACCCAAGTACAACATGACCACACGCTCCAGACCAATACCACCGCCACCGTGGGGCAGAGAGTCAAGACGGAGAGAGTAGATGTAGTTGCGCATCGACTCCTGAGGCACACCCAGTTCGTCCATACGCTCCATCAGCAGCTTGGGATCGTGCACATGCTGAGCACACAAGACCATCTCCTCGCCTCGGATCATCATGTCGTACGAGTTGCTCCAACGCTTGTCCGTCGGGTATGGCTCGTGTAGAACGGACGCACAGCCAGCGGGAACTTGTCGAGGATGTAGAAGTCTGTGTCGTATTTCTCCTTGATGAGACGACCCAGCCACTTCTCTTTCTCTGTGCTGAGATCGTCTTCAGGTCAGCGCCAGCCTCCTTCAGCATCCTGACACCTTCCTAGAAGTTGATGATAAGCGACGGCTTGTTGTACTTGAGCGGCTCGAACGGGTACTACTCGTTGATAGAAGCCAATTCGTTGGCGTAACGCTTCTTCAAGCCATCGAAAATGTAGATGTACAGGTCTGAGAACACCTACAGCACCTTGTGGTAGTGCGCCTTAATAGTCATCTCCAGATCCAGACCCACGAGCTCGCACATGTAACGGTGCGTGTTCGAGGTCTCAGCACGGAAGCCCAGGCCGATCTCGAACACGCGCTCGAGACTAGCAACATCACACGCCATATGCTTGTACGTCTGCGGACTCTGAGCCAAGGTAGCGTCCTGGTCGAAGTACTTGAGTGTGAAGTAGTTGGTTCCACTCCCCGAGGCGCCACCGACCAGCTTGGGCGTGTGGATCTCCACGTAGTCGCTGGATGAGGAATGCACGCACGCGTGTCCAGCAACAACCAACGAAGTGCACGTGGGCCATCGTCAGTCACCGCAGCCATGCTCAATCTCGGCCGTGAATCTGTCGCAAATTAACGCGCCGCTGATTTTGAAACTCTCAACCGGAAGAAAGCCACGGTACCAATTCTTCTCCCTCGCAGATTGACCTCGTTTCGAAGATTATTGTGACGCAACCACGCGGATCAACAGCTTGTAACGATGGGTTCACTCTGAAGAGCTGAATGTTCAACGTGCCAGCCAAGTACAAGCCACTTCAAGTACTCTGAGAAGGCTCGTACGGCTTCGTTTGCGCGGAGACGGACACGGAGGCCAAGAAGAACGTTGCTATCAAGAAGATCACGCCTATGGAGGATGACGAGTGGGACGCCAAGCACACGTTACACGGACTTCGGACTCTCTCGGTACATCCCACACAGCGCTCGTACGGACGGCGTCACGTCTCCAACCGACGCATCATGTTGGCGCCCTCGAGAGTGTACAAAAGGACGGTGGATATGTGGTCCATTGTCTGTATCTTCGGCGAGCTATTGAATCGTCGACCCATGTTCCCTCGCTCCGACTTCCTGGATCAACTATCTCGCGTCTTCAGAGCTCTACCCGTTCCAGTCTCTTCTAGCTTGGTACACACGCCGAAATGTTCTCAAGCCGCGAATTCTAAAGTGAATGAAAAAAGCATAGCCAATGTATTCATCAGCTGTTACGGATGTAAAGGTCCAGCTAAAACTGCCCTGTATCCAGCTCATGTAAAGGCTGCAAGCAGATCCATCGGGATGCAGATAGGCATGCGGCTACATTCGACGACGCTTGGTCTGGATTCCGGACTCTTGCGCTCTGCGTGTGGGAGTTCTTGATCTTGCAGATCTGCGCAAGTTGTGGGTAGACTGTCGGTACACCGGTGTCTGCACATTCAATGCCTGACGCGTGCTGTTCTCTTTAAATCGTGCAATATCAGGATCGGTCTGTGCTACTGCAACTTGCAGCTCTTCATGTACGTCTGGCAGTGGATCTGCCGGTGATGGAACGACAGGACCTTGCTGCAATGGTACCGGTACCTCCACTGCATTCTGCACTTCACGCAGCTGTGCTACCGGGTTTGGATGGTCGTCTACCAGAGACTCGTTCGCTTCCATGGAAGCAGCAAGTGTAGGTGGCCCGTACATAGCACCTTGAGGCTCTATTGGGCCACCTTTGTTATTGTCTGTATCTAAGTCGCAATTCCCTATCCGCCGAGCTGCAGTGCGCGATTGTTGTGCCGGCCGCACAAATCTTTGCGAAGGAGCTGGCATACCTGGACATGCCAGCCCAGAAAATTCGGTAGCCTTAACAGAGTGTAGGCATATCCCAGCTTTCTAAAAGCACAGACACGAACATGTGCGTGCAGTAGCATCAACAATCCATCCACCGACGGGCATGTTGACCCAGCTAATTCTAGCGTCGTTTTTGGCCTCGTACGTACACGGCTTTTTAGGATTTGCAGCAAGAGCATGCACAGATTCTCCTGGCTCTTGTAATGAGCTCGTGGGAAGCGGAGATGGTGCGACACGAACCAGAACTAAATTGTTGTCTCGGTTAATCAATTCTGCAGTCATGACCTTTTTTTTATCAGTCCTTCTGTAAGCAGCCAGTAAACGTTTGGATACAGTAGGCTGATCGCAAAAGGGTTGCATTGAGGCGATAAACGAAATTCGTGACAAATCCAGGCGGACAACAATCTCTGCCGGGTTCTGTCATTCACTAGTTTTAATGTGTAGTGGTACTGCTCAAGCGGGTTGTTAGTAGCCGCGTACCATGTGGGGGTACGATAAGCTTGCCAGCGTGAAAAGCGGGCGCCTAGTATCCACTGCGAAATAATGTGATTTGTCACACGTCGAAACCGAGGACATATTGTACCCGCTCCACGCCATGACCTCACAACAAACTCTCGTTTACGCAGATAGTGCTCTTCATCGGTAGCATAGTGCAAATCATACAGATTTCGAAAAATCAACTGAACTGATATCCCATCCAGCTTTGATTCTTGCGTTTGTCTTTGTACATTTTGTGTAACATGGAACCAGCATATTAGGACCGTGCTATCAGGTAATTCAGTTGTGCAGGCATTGTACTGAGCTTTGTCAGCGTCCGTCATGACAAAGTCGGGCGAAAATTGCACGTTAAACAATTCCAGAATCACACGCTTTAAAAACGCCAAGTACCAAGCAACGTCTTCATTGCGACGTTGTGATGTACAGCAGTAAAGAATTGGCTGGAATCTTCCAGCACGATCTGAAATACCCACAACAGAAACAGGGTATTTCTGCTTTACGCAGTCGTGCGTAGTGTCTAGATGAAGAACTGCTGAAAGATCCGGGTTTTGTTGCACATCCACATAGCTCTCAAGTAGTCTTGTACATGTTAACCCAATACGAAATGGATTCCCTAGCGCACCGGTGCCAAGAGCTGGTTCAACTACACCATCCACCACTTTGGTATCGCAAAAAACTAGCAAAGAATTCGGATCTTGATCCCAAACTCTACGAGAATCTTCACAATCATACATGCATTGTCGACAAATTTCTAGCACAGGCTCCATTGAGTCCGGCCGATTTTTGCGCCGCCAACTTTTTTTGATAGTTCTGCACCTTGGCTAGCTCTGGAGCGGGCCCTATAATGCGCCGGTCTCTTATCTCACGACAAAGAAACGAGTACAAAGCTTGGGCCACAATTGAAGGTGTGTCTTCCAGCCTCGTGTCCAGATAGGCTTTCATTGCAGGATTTAGCTTAGCTGTTGTAGGTGAAGGCGGCGCATCTTCAGCCATGATGTGTACGCCTTGCTCTAATACAATTTTGCCGTCACTTTCTTGGCATTCTAGTAGCTTGTACCGACAGCGGCAGGCTTCTCCAGACGCCTTGCAACGCTTGGAGGTACACTTTGTAACTATGTAACGCATTTCATGCCAGGTAGTCGCTAAGTTGTCCTCGTAGCGAGAGATGTGATCTATTGTGCAGTGATGTAGCTCACTAGTCGGTCGGGAAAAGGCTGGCAGACCCGCTAAAAAGTCGCTATACGAAACAGTGTCTCCTGAACTCCACACTTTAAGCCATGGCAGGCGTCCAACGTGACCGCCGCGTTCATCATCCATGCTGCGTGCTTGAAAACGAGAGCTACGTAGTTATATTCTTGTGTTATAGTGCTGTAATTAATCCAACGGTGTTGTGAAAATGCTATATTTATTTGTGGATTCAACGATGCTTTTTGTGAAACCTCCCATATTTTTAGTGTGGTGTGCAGTTCCTTTTTTATGGTGAACCTTTCTAAAAAAGCATTGCAAATCATTTCACTTATCGTGCGACCCTCAAGATAATTGGTGCTTTGGATGGCCCTCCGAAAATAGGACTGCACCCTCAAAATAGATCTTTTTGTTAATTAGGGCTGGAAAGTATGTTTGACCAGCCAATCAAATCAAATTTCCGCGTCCCGTATTTTTTCAACTCAAGCCTTCGACGTGATTACTGTCATTCTACCTGTGCGTGCTCTCGAAGCTCGAGAGAAGCCTGCACTCGGTGCTTTTGCTATGACGGAGCTGCTCGATGGTGACAACAGTGCTGACGAGAGTGGCGATCACTTCACAGCAAGATTCTCGCACTGATACTTAGCTGTGACTACATGTACTGGCTGTTGGCTGGCGTATTCAAATTATTTTTATTTTATTCGAACCTTCTGACACGGCTTTCCACTAATCACAGCAAACCTTCCTGGTGGTTTGCAATTTTCTGGAAGGCTTGAGTTGACACAACGTCAAATAAAGTGTCTTCTGCACGGTTTTTGGCCCCCACAGCTGACGGGTTAATTGGCTGGCTACTATCCAACCGTGATAACTTCGTCTTATAAAAATACTTTTTAGTAAGTGTTCTTTACAATACAGCAAAAAGTGTATTTAGTGTGGGTGGATAATTAGTGTGGGTGCGTAAACAGTATAGCCCACACTTTTTCTGCATTTTACCCGGAGAGTTGTTTTCCAAAAAGGAAAAAAAATTAATGAAAGAAGTTGCAAACAAAGAACCTCGCTGACCTGAACTAACTTGTGGCGTAGCGGGATTAGCAAAATCTGCAAAATTTCTGGATCCAACTTACCAACAGCGCCCAGACACCGACTAAAGGAGGGGGTTCCTCGATGATCCGTGATCTGCTGACCTTGTGTACCCGTCGGTAGGGCAGGATCTTGCTCTGTGACGGGGTCACACAGCACCTTGCACAGAGGAAGTGCTTAAGGGTATTAACTACCCGAGTGAGCGTAAGTCCACGTGTTCCCGGCCTCAGTGGGAAGGGTTTGCTACTTAGAGGAGTAGATTTTAAGACTGATGTATTTATAAGTAAGATAAGCTTGGGTCTCATACAAACTAGAGGTTACCTATAATTGAGCTAAGTAGTCATGCACTGACTGGTTCCGAGAGCACCTGGTACCGTGTACCAGGTGTCCACAAGAGTGACGGGTCACTCTTTATGTAACATGGGGCACACTGGATTGTACCCCGTTACATCCTCCCGCACTTAGCTGAGAATCACCTGATTCTTCAATCACAGCTGATTCTCCAATCAGAAGTGAGAGAATTAAAACACCAAAAGGTGAATTCTCACACTGAGCAGCCACGAGACTGGCGCGGCTCTCAGTCACACCCACAGTGACTTGTGCTGCCAGAGCTCACTGGGATTTGCATCCCTATGTTCACAACTGTGTTGGCCGCAAAGCCTACACTCAGATCTGCCTTAGCTCCTGCGCTAGCGCGCGTACAGTGCTTAGGCACAGGGTGCAATAGCATCCGAACGTGTAGCATTCGCCCACAGTTCGCACCAGAGGACACGACAGTCCTCGTGAACGCGTCCGGAGCATGGTGTCTCCCGCGAGGGACGACACCGAGAAGGGCAACACCTTCCCCAGCACTAGAGGGAGCTCTCAGCTCACCTCGGGCCATGCCTTTGGCTCCAGCAAGGATCCATCCTTGCGGGCGGAGCTTCTGCCACGCCACGCTCTTTTCGCGTCTTGGTCACCATACCAACGGCGCAAAGGTGTCCTTCATCGACATCGACATCGTGTACCGTGACGGTACACAACCGTGGTGTAGGTGTCTCCCATCGACACCATGTACCGTACGGTACTAACCTTTGGTGCGGTACGCCCACCACAAAGTTGCCATGTTTGGCGGCAACAGCTTCTGCTGTGCTGTCGCCTGAACAGATTCATGGCCAGTGCTCGCATCATGCACGACGCATGTGCAAGCACAGTGTACAGGTCCATGGGCCCGTACACGAGGTACGCTGTGTACGACACGTACCACAGCTACCATAAGTGCTCCGTGCACGTCATGTGTGTCATGCACGATGAGTTCATTACGTGGAACTCCTGGCAGGCCGCTCGACAGCAGCCAGTGCCGATGCACGGTACGTGCGTTGACTCACAGCGTCCAGAGCGCATCGGGTCGTGGTATGGTGCATATCCTTTGCACCTATACCAGGGTCTGTCACAGACACCATGTACCTTGATGGTACTCGACCGTGGTGGGGCACACCTCACCACTATGCCACTGCGGCATTGGTGTCTGGGATTGACACCGAGTACTCACGGGTACCAACCCATGGTGAGGCAAGCAGCCATCACCACGGTGTCATGCTCGGCGCGGCACCAGTTACGACTGCGTGCGTTGCCTCGACCACCACCTGGTCAGTTGTGTGTGCACTCGTGCACCACACTTGGGTTATGGCTCCACGGCCCATTATACCCGGCGCGTTGCGTACATCACGTACCGCAACCGCTTTGTCGGCGGGTGAGACGTTCCGTTCACCCTACTCGACAGGTCGTTTATGACCAAGGGACCAGTGCGTTGATTGCACTAGGCCCGCGCTTCGCCTCGTGTGTGGTTGCTTGCAGCCCCAACACTGCTGATTCGCTTAGCGATTCCGAGGCACCTTGCGCCAGTGGCTTTCTTCGCCACTATGTCTTGTTCGGCTAGAACTAGCCCGGCTGTTCGCCTCCAGCCTGCAGTCGATGTACATCGACGCCTGGTTCCGTAAGGATCTTGGTCTTACCTCAAGACCAGGGAGGAAAGGTATTTCCGAGCCTCTCCCCCACTTACACTCGAGACTATTGAGTCTCTCGTGGCTTGTGATAGCCACTGACAGCACGACGGCTACCTGCCTCTTGGAAAGTCAGGAAGGAAAGGTATTTCCGCGCCTCTCCCCCACTTAACCTCGAGACTACTGAGTCTCTCGTGGCTTCTAATAGCCACTGGCAGGCGCAACGGCTCTCCGCCATGTGCACTGCGTCGGTATGGTCGACCGCGTCGGCCGTGTCGACCGAAGGCATTCAGCCTTCGCGTCAGCAGTTTTGGTCTGCGCGACTTAACGTCGAGCGAGTTGCTCACGTCCGGCGAGGCCAAGACAGCCTCGCGCCTCGAGCCAATGGCTCTGTGTGCGGCGCTATGATACTCGCATTGGGTGTGGAACTCTGTTACCCACCTTGGTTGTGCGGAACTCTGTTACCCACACCGGAAGCGCATACAGCGACTTCCTTATCAGTTATGGTCTGAGTGACCTTGCGTGGAACTTGGTTACCCACGCTCGGAGCACCGAATGTCGGTCTCCCTAAGCAGCTTCGCTGCTTGCGGAACTTGTTACCCGCAGTGTGGACCCACCTGGTGAATGGCCTTCGGCACCACCACTGTCGAAGCGCATACGGCGCGACGACCTTCGGTGTTGGGATCGGCTGGTGTGGCAGACCCGCCCACACACCGGACAGAGTTGGTGTGTCCACTGACCGAGTCAGAGGAGTCCGGGCCCTGGACTCCGAGTCGCTTGAAGCGACGTCGGCCTGAACAAGGTTCAGACCCGACTTGCGGCGACTGACGTGACGTGGCACTTCGTTACCCACGTCGTGATGTCTCGTTGACGACATCAGAGGCACTCGAGATCTCGTGTAGCACTGTGTTACCCACACAGGAAGCATGGGCAATGCCTTCCTCTTCAGCTATAGTCTGGGCGACTGCGTGTGGTACTGTGTTACCCACACAGGAAGCGCATTCAGCGCCTTCCTCTTCAGTTAAGGTCTGGGCGACCGTGTGTGGTACTGTGTTATCCACACAGGAAGCGCATTCAGCGCCTTCCTCTTCAGTTAAGGTCTGGGCGACCGTGTGGTCCTAAGTTACCCACCTGGTTAGCGCTTAAAGGCATAACCACTGTCGAAGCCCGTACGGCGCGACGACCTTCGGCGTTGGACGCTGCTGGTGTAGCAGGTCCACACGCCGGGCAAAGACCCACGCCCGTGGTATTGCCGCAGCGGAGCATGGTCTTGCTGTACGCAGAGCTGTCGGCGCGTTGACAGCTCCGTGACGCTTCTGCGTCCTGGCGGTCTCTATCAGACGCCCCAGTCATGACGGAGGTGGGAACATGACTCACCAATGCTCCGTCGTAGACCTGGACTGGTAGGCCCTTCTCAGCCTTGCCACACCAAAGTCCGGGCTGTGCCTTATGTTCGGCACAGCCATGTTGTTCATGGCGAGAACTGCGAGCGGCACCGCGATGCGCGAGTTCATCGAGCCGAAACGTTCAGGTCCGTTGAGGACCATTGGTACTTCCTTCACCGTACCAAAGGCTAGTCCACCAAGGACCAGCCCACGACCTCCACTCTGACATAGAGTGCAGTCGGATGTCGCTATGCCAAGCGACGTTCCGGCGGCATATCAACGCCCCAGAACTCATCAAACGCTCAAGGGGTACCGTACCCCCGTACACCGAGTGTACTACCAGCAGCCCATCACTGCCCTTCACCGGTTTGAGAGAACCACGTCTCTCTGGGCTAAGTCCCGTGGTGCGCACAACCTGCACACCCATCACGAAGGCTGAGCGCTCTTCAGTAGGGCATACTGCCTCTACTGGTGGCCGGGGAGTCTTCGTCCACCTGACCGTGGCCTGCGCCACCGGACTTGGGGCCCACGGTCTGTCTTCTTCCCGAGGACGAGCGAGGAGCACACACGCTGGTAGTGTCCGTGTCCGCCGCATCCATAGCAGCGGACCAAGCTCTCGGCTGAGCATACGTCCATGGGCTCGGGCTCGCTGTACGCACCGGTATCAACGGGCTGCGTTACAGCAGGAGCAACAGCGTCATTGCTGCGATGCTCCGCCTCCCGAGGAACGCCATTCTCATCGTGGCGATGTTCCTCTTCCCGAAGAGTACCAGCCTGCTTGTGGCTGTACTCTTCTTGGAGGGCGATACGAATCGCCTCCTCCATAGTTGTTGCTTGCAACCGGAATAGCTGGGTGCGAGCAGGACCGACCTTCAGGCCGTCCATGAAGACTGTTGTCTTTATGTATTCAGGCAGAGGATTCCCTGCCAGAGATGCCACCAACGTGCGCATCTCTTGCGCGTACTCCTGCAGCTCACGTTTACCTTGCTTACACGCGAGAAAGCGTGAGCGCTGGCGGAACTCGTTGTTCGCCGGTAGGAACGCGGCTCGAAGCTGCTCACACAGCTGAGCCCAGGATGCAAAGCATCCAGGAGATGTCGTCTCCCTGGTGTATGCCCAGTGCTTGGCACGTCCACCAAGGTTGGACAGGGCAAACGCCACCCGAACTGGCTCGTCCGAGATGAGACCCGCCTTCATGGCGATCTCCACCTCACGGACCCAGAAGTGAAGGTTCTCTCCTTCCTTCCCCTCAAACGCGGGGACCTTCAGCCACACCGGCTTAGCCTGGGGAGCGGCCATCGTGGCCTCCAAGCTCCCGCGGACGTGAGCGATGAGACCACGCTCGTAGGTCTCAAACGCGGTCACGCGTTCTTGTTGCTCGGCAGGCGTCGCCGCCGCCAAGCTGCGAAGGACATCTTGTCCAAAGATGCCTCCCATCTTCCGAACAGACTCGTACTGTGAGTCGTTCAAGCGAGGAAACTCGCTCCGGTCCATCTTGGTTCAAACGTTGAGCGCACAGAGGATTCAGGTAGCTCAATCTACCCGCGATGGTGTTGGATTGACTACGAGTGCTAGCAAGTGTGACGGGGTCACACAGCACCTTGCACAGAGGAAGTGCTTAAGGGTATTAACTACCCGAGTGAACGTAAGTCCACGTGTTCCCGGCCTCAGTGGGAACGGTTTGCTACTTAGAGGAGTAGATTTTAAGACTGATGTATTTATAAGTAAGATAAGCTTGGGTCTCATACAAACTAGAGGTTACCTATAGTAGAGCTAAGTAGTCATGCACTGACTGGTTCCGAGAGCACCTGGTACCGTGTACCAGGTGTCCACAAGAGTGACGGGTCACTCTTTATGTAACATGGGGCACACTGGATTGTACCCCGTTACATGCTCTCTCGGTAGCTTCCGAAGAGTTCAAGTGGTGAAGCTTGAGTGTCTTGGCGAGACGTGGGGATGGGGTGGACCAGTAGTGGTAAGATCTCCACTCTGCGTCCGTAGTTGTTTTTGGATCCCAAGCGAATATTTGAGCTTGGAGAATCCAGGGCCTAGATCTGGGATCTGGCCGTGGGGTTGCCTTGCGGGTGTGTTCCCTTGCCTTTGTTTTCCTTTGCGTCGTACTTGTCGCCTCCTGTAGCGGGATCTTGAGAGTTGAGAGACTCTTAGGTATATCCGGCCTAGTAGCAAATCCGGTTAACCTTTCGAATCTGCACGTGTAAAGGAAAGCTCACTAGGTGGTAGGATCTGACCAATATATTATCCAGTTATCACTACAAACACTAGATGCGCAATTCCCAACCTCCACCAAGCTCGTACGGCCAATGTAGTTCCGATTCTTAAGAGCAGGAAGACACTTGCGTAACATTGAGCAATCTGAGTTCTGATTCATAGTTAAGCCTATACCTGCCTGGATTTCTACCATCTATGTCTTTACCTGCCAAATTCCCTACCAGGCTCGGCTGCATGCCCTTTCTCTCCTTGGTCCATCACCCCATCTGTATCAGCATAACATCCACCAGATCCATGGCGTAATCATAATGAGGCTGCCGTATTATGGTTACACTACCCCGGATCCAAGCCACTTTGATCCACCTCACTGCAATTGTACACTCATCGTGGATCTAAACCCTCCAATTATCCAATATCACATTATGAATACCTGCAGTCTCCATCGCCCCACGAAAGCTCGAGATCCGTTGAATCCACTATCTCCGTACCATGGATCCAGGTCACTCGGTGTGGGACCCTCAATCCGGTCGATCTAGACTTAAAATTGTGGGATCTGGGACATATAGCGGTGGATCTTGCCTTCTCTTTTGGTGTTGATACCAGATTCACCTCCAGATGGCGTCCACAGCCTTTCCTCCATAGGACCCCACTCGATCCACCCGCACATGGTATATCCCATGTCCCTCGGTATAATTGGTGAGAGTGGATCCGGGTGTCCACTTGGTCGTTCTCAGCTATACTGCCACCAACCATCTTCCTCTTTCCGTTCTTCATACTCTAAGCCACTATTATCCCCAAATCCATCGTTTGTCATCTCTTATCCCCGATCCATCTGTCGACCTATATGGGATACCAATTTACCTCGGCCTAATCCACTTCACGTAGTATGGATCCACGTCGAGCAATCCGGATCCACCCCAGTCACTAATCTGTGATAGTGACTCCTTGTCAGGTCCCATCTCTCATTTCTGAGAAAGCACTTCACCACAAACTCCTTGTGTCCTCATCGAGGCTCAACGATCGTGCAATGATGGACACGTGCCAATGCCCACTCGTTGCACATGCAGCGAGCTCCGAGCCCACTGCAGGGCTGTGGTATAAACCTTCTTGCCGTCGATAGTCACCTGGACGCGTGCCTCTCCCCTTCCATATTCGCCATTGGCCTTCAGACTGCACGTTGGCGTGACCACAGCTTGATCAACGGCCGTAATCCGGCTGACATTACCTCCCAAAGCTTGGTCACGACAGGGATACTGAGCTAGTCGAGCTGTCCGCGAAGCTCGTCATCTTCAGCCGTAGCTGCCACGTAGTCACGAGCTTTGCCAGAAACATCTTGCAGTAGCGTGTCGAGCGGCTCCCGCGATTTTGCGATCGCCTGAAGTCCGATCCAGGCCACAAATAGTTCCCACCGTCCGACCGCTGAATAAAACCATGCTCCCTGAATTGATCGACCCCAAGCATCAAGCCTTGGCTCGCAACAAGCATCAAAAGCTTCTCTGTAGTATTTGGAGCCGATTTAGCATAAAATGTTAATCTGGAAGCATGCACACCTCGTCTATACGTCCCGTCACCAAATGTTTGATTTCGAACGAGTGGGGTAGCGCCTTAACGACTTCGAACGGATCAACCGAGTGCCCCAGCAACTTGTGCTTGGGGAGTCGTTGGTCGATTCGTGACCGAAGCACGAAGTCACCCACGTTGAAGCTCACCGATAATGGACCTAATGTCTTGCAGCCACTTACGCTCTTTACTGTCGGTCACCTCACGATGCAGATCCCGTAGCAAAGCTCGCAGGTTGCCCAGTCTGTCACCCATGTCACCAAGTTCGACGACTCGCTCACCGGAGGTTTTACTGGCTGGTACCATCAGCACGTCCAGTGCTGATGACGCCGGCAGCCCAGTGAACACTTCGATTGGTGAATGACCTACCATTGACCTCACTGATGTGTGGCTCAAGTTGGCTTGTATCACCGGCAGTAAGTATGGCCATTCATGGCTATCTAGCGAGTACTCCATCAGGAGCGCGCTGAGGACTTGCAGAACATCCTTGTTCAGTCTTTCCACTGTTCCGTTCAACCAGGGGAAGTACACGGAAGTAAAGTGCAGTTCCATCTTCAACCTGGTGGCCAAGTGCTGTATCATCACATTGCGAAAATGCGTTCCTCGGTCTGACAGCAACGTCTGAGGCAGACCATACCAGAAATATTACGTCAACAACCCTTCGGCAGCCACGCACGCCAGCTGCGTAGCGCACAATAACAACTCGCAGAGGTGCGATAGCCCGTCCTTGACCACGAGAAGGTAATTTTAGTCACCATAGCCATTACCAAGAAAGAAGAAGTCCCAGTGGACGAGCTCGTTTCGTTCCGTAGGTGTGAGTGGCAGTCCAAACGGTGAGGAATGAGCCGAGGGCCTAAAAAGTGCTTGCATAGCAGACAGCTGTGGACGAACTTCACCACCTTATTCTCCAGCTTCGTAATGTAGAATCGGTAATTCAGCGCAAGGAACATTGCTTCCTGGCTGCGGGGACCCTGTGCACCACAGTGCGCAATTACGAAATTTCTGGTAAGTAAATCGGGAGTCCCGGTTGGGACCCATGGACGTTCATCGACAAGCTGTACACTATTCTCCTATAAAGTGCATTTTAGTCGAGCCTTCTCATGTCCAGCGAGAGACCTTGCAGCCGCGATGTCAGTCCATGCAGGAAAAACGAAATCCGCGTCCATCAGAGGGCGAATGACTGACAGATCTTCAACAGGAACGCTCCGGCGACCTCGTGTACAACCGCAACCAGTACTTGCGAACGTGCCAGCGGAACACGATATCTGCCCACACATAGGCATCGCCGGAAATGTGTTCAATGTGGTAATGAAGACCGCATAGCCGCATGGCTCACCGTTGCGAACGGTCTCTGACGTGTTTCTTCAAGTCGTCAAGGGGTGCAAATATGTAGATCAGGTTGGCGTGATCGCAGAAGGGCCGGAAGCTTCCCGGACGCAGTAATAGGTACGCGCAGGCCTTCACGATGGGGTACGCCTCCTTCTCCACTACTACCCAGTTAAGTTGTGAGTGCTTAAACGTACCGCCTTTGCAAATGACTGGTAGTTCTGGTGCTCGACAGAAATGCCTGGTTGCCACCGTGACTTTGTCACCACTATACCGAATCCGGAAAGTGACGCCGTGAAGACACACAACACGGCGTCTGGATCGGGGTGAACCATCAACGCAGAGTCTCTAACCAGCGAAAGTGCGTTCTTGTAGGCAGCTTTCTCATCATCACTCCAGGATGTAGCAACTTGCAATGCGTTGCAGTTTTGTTTATCGATTCGTTGCTTCTCGGCCTCCAGTTTATTATGAAGCGGAACCACAGTGCGTGCGTAGTCTGGTAGCGAGTCATATAACCATTATGTCGCAAATACAAACCGCTGTAGATCTGCCACGGTCGCAGAAAGAGGCAGTCCCAAAAATGCACCCAGGCGAACAGGATTGTCTCGAATACCTTTTCTTGAAATTAGCCTGCCGCACCACCTTAAACAATGACGACTTCGCCGTGTTGAGCTTGAAGTTGGCCGCACTGACAATTTTGAAAACATCCGTAGCGTCTGAGGAAGCTGATGCATTGTAGGCGAGAATAAAATCACGGTGGCGACCCACACGAGGGCCGAGCGCGGAATCAGCGGATAACTCAGTCTGGACTTGGCTTTGGAAGAGTAGGGCAGACTCCATAGCTCCCTGTGCGACTCGAGTAGGTGTGAACACACCTTCGGGCGTGAGGAAAGAAAATATCTCCTGACTGGCTTCGTGCAGAGGAAGCTGCCAGAACCTCTTGGTGAAGTTGACGCGTCCGAAGAACTTCTTACCGCTGAAGGCGTCGGTTGTGGTAGCAGCTGTAGACATCGTACCAGCATGGGGATTGTCATGCTGTTGACAGCCCTGTAGTCGATGGTCAAACGGAATTCATCCTTGACCCCCGGCTTGCGTACAGGTACTACAGCACTCACCCACCGCGAAGCGTTATTCCGTACCACCAGTCCACTATTAGCCCGTATTTTCACATAGTCACGGATGACTGAGTCTGCAACGGCGCATACTTGCGTGCAGGGCTCCTGTAGGATGCAGCATCGGATTTTTATAGATACGCGGAGAGGATCTACATTGGGAGGGGGGCGATCCAAGTGCATCACGCTAGACGTCTGGAAATTCTTTCGGCAAGTCTCGGACAGAATTAACATGCTCGTTCGGCAACTCGTTGGCCACAGCTTGGTCGAGGAGAGGGTCTAGCGAATCGATTGGTCCATTTTCAGAAAAGGCTTTAGGAAATTCACCGCCGACTATAACTTCATCAGACTCTGCCTCCGGCTGCGGGGATCCGCCAACTGGGCAAGCTGTTGCTCCACGTCAATGCCAAGCCCCTTCAGGACATCCCGGCCCAACAAGAATTCGTCTCCACCGCCAGCTAAGATCAAGCACGGTACCGAACGCAGCGAGACCAACCCGGCAACCGTGGCCAGCTCCAGGTCCAGCATCACCTCTTGCTTGAAAAGTTGGACCCCCCCCATCAGCCATATCAGCTTCGACAGGCGCACTTAGTGGGGTAGTCTCCAGCGTTGGCTGCACCGCCTTCAATGAAGTCATGATCTTCTCAGGAACTACGCTCTTGTCGGCACCGGTATCGGGCGTGTAGGGTGCATCCAACAGCTCGTTGATGAGGACAGAGCCAGCAGGCGTTACAAATCGGACGGCCTTCGACCGGACCGACCCCGGGGTGAAGAAACTGTAACCCATTCGTAGCTTTATGCACCTTGGCCTTGATCTCAAGCACCGCTTCGGAAAGTTGCTCTTGTTAGAATACACGGCGGCAAGCTGGTCAGGATGATTGTTAAATAAATACGGGACGAGACAGCTAAAAAAAGTGTAGGCTTACAGGTCTAGGAAAAGGCTGGGAACTGGTTCAGGCTCCAATCCCATATTGGCAGCCGAGATAGCAAGTTGGTGTTTGTGCGTGTGAGCTTGGCTGTGCTGCATTTCGAGGGCTCTACCCAGCATCAGCGAGGGATTCACACAAGAGTTTTCAAGCTAGCTAAGCATAGGCAGGTTAGCATCGCATTCCATTAGGCCACAGGCTAAAAAAGTGAATTTTTCGTCAGTTATGTGCATGTACCTTATATAGCAGTATTTGCTCACGATACAACGCTATCTGGCGCAAACAATACAGTTTCAAATTTAAAACGCCTTAATAATTCTAAGCTGCGATATTTTCGCATATAGCTCAATCACTTTTAATATAACTAGGCTGCAGCTGTAATATTCAAGTATACATAACAGCGTGGTATCATTGGCAAAAATATGTATCTGAAGCTAGTGCGACATCGTATTATCTATAATATATCTGGTTTTCGCGAAATCCTGGCCATTTAATTTGGAAAAAAGTCAAAGCACAGAGAGGAAGCTCAGATTCACTTGTCAATTTCCAAGATGCCCAGTACAGCCAGCCAAGTGTTCGACCGCCTCAACCGACAGTGGGAGGACGAGACCTCCAACCTCATTGGCAAGTTGGAAAGTGAGGAAGATGAAGTGTCTCGCTGCTATATTTGCACTTGTAGAGTACCTGATATTGTACTGGCGAGATGAAATGCAACACCAAACATTGCCCCTTCACAACTTCTCACCCAATTACCCAATTTATATGAGCTTTTTTTTGTTGGAAAGATAATGATTTCTTCTCTTAAGTAGTCATAATCATCCTTGAATATCTGCTCAAATTCACATGCTACACTTAATCGAAAAGTGCGTGTCTTTCGTTCCGCCCAAAAAATCGAGGCTATGTTCTTGACATACGGCATCAGATGTTTTGGTCCTTACAAACTTTAGTATTACAATCAACAATGCCCTTTTTACTCATTTCTATGCACATTTGATCCTAGGAAGTGGGGCTGTCGGCGATGCGTTTAACACTGCATGCAGCAATCCCTACGCTGCTCGTGTAGCTAAAACCAACTTCTGCAGATGCGTTGCATTCCAAGCTGCATTCTGGCGTAAAGCTTGTCACTTTAGGCTTCTTTGTTTATTAAATATCGCAAGAAATGTTCTGTGCATGCATGATCAGCATCAATTTCCCGCAGACGTTTGAGCTTCCACCATTTTAATAAAAGACAAGAAAGTCAAGCAACGTGTGTTTGTCTGTGATCTCTGTGCTACCCTGTTTCCATTGCGGGTCTGCCGGCATTAATCCGATAATTACTTTTGTATTTATGAGCAAAACAAAAAAATGGTGGTGCATTTCATCTCGCCAGTACAATAGTGTACCGGTATTGATAACAAAGAGTAATTCATAACTAAGGTATAGGCAGAACCCAGGTGTCGTTGAAATAGACCGACTCTTGGGTAGAAGCCTCCATAATTTAATTTTTGGGTCACAAATGTAGCCAACTGTATTTCATAGGATCGTACTTATACCAGAAGTAGCATGAGATGCGAAAATACTAAAAACAGCAGGGTAAATGCAAAAAAACAAGCATGTGCTTTTCCAAGAATCATGTTTTCCGGAATAAGGCATGGAATTCGCATAAAATTAGATTTTATGCGAAATCAAGCACCATACGCTAAGACACACTTTTTGAGACTGTTATCTATTGTGCTAAAATGAAACACACTCAATTCCCTATAAAATAATTGAGCGACGGTTGTCAAAAGCTACGGTGGACTGAATGTTTCTTACCTGTCTCCTAATGTTACCTGTAACCCAGTCGACATTTTGGAACGATATAATGCTCTACAGGATACATGTACTGTGCTTTGCATGTGAAATGCCGTACACTTAAGCTTTCTAATACAGAGTTTGCTGGATAGGTAAAACCGACTCTAACAAAACGGACTTGATCTTATCTAGACTTTTTATCTCATAATAGCGACTTCAGCCACCAGATAAACTGTCATTCAGGTAACGACCAAGAAACGTGCCTGCGGTGAAGCGTTTGGGTCGTCAACTGCGGCCATACTGGTCTGCGTGTAGGTATCAACTAAAAGGAGCTGACGATCGCTCTAATGGTATGAATGTGCATGCGCTTGAGTTACTTTAGATCCACGTGGACGAGCAGCAGGCGAGGTACGTGCTGTCGCTCTCGTAAAAGGTTTTCAGTGTGGTCTTTTCGTATTCAAAGCTTGATATTGTGTGTATACCTAGGTAAGCCCCGGTGGGTTAGCGTGTAAACAGCAACTACGTGAGTGATACCGTCTTGAAGTATTTGGGCATCGCTACTATCAGTCTGTTAACGTATCTGACGCGTTTGACTGTGGTATGTAGCTAGACTCAAGAGAGGAACAACGCTCTTAACGAAAGCACCATGAAACGAAGATTTCGTAATTGTCCCCGCCGTAGTCTCCCAAGACGCGAATTCTTGATGGTCAAGGACCGCGAAGATTGAACGACGCTGACCGCGTAAAAAAGGCAGCTTGACAACGCACTTAGTGTTTCTTTCCGACCACCCGTACCTCCTGTACGCGTGGTGACCATCTTTGGAGGGTTCGTCAATGAAATGAGCTGCTCTGGGTGTGCACGAAGTTTAGCTTTGTTGCTAGATAAAATTAAACAAAAATTAATGTCAAAATCACTATGACTTAAAAAAAAGCTGAGCAAACTCACCTCAAGAGGAACACTTTCACGGTCTACCCTCGTCAAGACTTTTCTAGTTAGACCCAAATCAAAATTCAGCGCCCGGCAGATAGTCGAAAGTGACACATTCGTCACTGTTGGATGTTCGTCTTGTAATTATTGCTGCAGCTCGTTCATATAGAAGGTATAATGGTCTTTAGCGTACTACCTGACAGTAGCTACGACGTCCTGGGACCAACGGGAGGTGCGGGTGGGCTCTTTTTTTCGTACACCACGCCTTTCTGCAGAAAAAAACTGTACCAGCAATAAATTGTGCGTGGTTTGGGTCCAAAGAGGTCGCTAATGAACCCTACGTCGATTCCGTAGACGTGTAGAAGTGAAACAACCCGCCAACGAAAGTCCGCAGACTACGTCATGATATTGAAGTTTTGGGTACTTTGTGTTAATTGAAAAAAGTCGGAAATGCAGTTTGATCTGTGCAATTCGGGGTTACCGAAGCTAAAACAGCAGCAAAGACTGAGTTGGTCAGAGAGATTTTCTGTGCGAGTAACACGCTGACTACATGTACGAGATTTTCATCCCTAACCACAATGGTAAACAGACTTTTGGCAATCATTTTTGCCAAAATTCATGCAGAGCACAATACTTCCCAAACAATTTATATAAAGCGGCTAATTCAAATAATATTTCAAACATGAAACTGATTTACCGGTAAAATACAAAACGGAAATAAATAAAATGGACGCTATTGTTTTTCAAAAAGGAAGTGAGTATTTTGCCAGACTGGGAGCATCCCACTCGTAGCAAATCTTGTGTTATCTTCGGATTTGCTAGGATTTGCTGATATCTTCCATATCCGAACTCGGTACAGCGTATACTCTGCGTATACCCCTCCCACACAAAAAATCCTCCCCCTCCAGCAAACGCGTGGCTCCAAACGCACGAAAATGGCACCACGGCCACGCAGCGCACAGAAGCGCCCCCTGGCACTGGAGGGTATCGACAGCGACAGCGCCAGCAACGACTCCGACGGCTCCGTGAGTGACTGGCAGCCAGTGTCGAGCCCGACTTCTGCTGAGGCGGAGGCGGTAACCAGTAGCGCAAGTGAAGAATCGGGTCAGATTTCTATCCTCGCCTCGCCACCACAAGAGACACAATTTCAGTCGTGGAAGGACTTCGAGGCCTATCTAGCGCTGTACCAAGCGCAGTCACTCCAGGTACATTATAAAGTTATCTGTTGCGTTTGTCTATACCGTCTCATCACGTTTTGTTTGTCTGCTAGATATTTCGAGTGAGAACAAACACTTCAGTGGCTGTACGGAATGCTAGGATAGATGCTCAGGGCTCCGCGGTGACTAAAATCCCGGCCGAGTGGGATCAGTACGCGAAGACGTCCGTGTGTACACACCACGGCACATACCGATCGCAAGCCACAAGCAAGCGGCCGCGTCAGGAGACACGGGCCCAAGGATGCTCAGCACAGGTATGCGATTACTATAGTTTTGGTTTGTAGCGAAATAAACCCAATCTGGCATAATCGGGCTCAGTTGGGATGAATCGTGCATCACCGGTGTAAGCTCAGCCACTAACCGTGTCTGTTTGCATTACCTTCGTTACTATTATTTCAGCTGAATGTATGCGTTCAAGAGATTAACAAAGCTGAACACACGTTTGTGCTCAAAGTGACGAAGTGCCGGCTCGAGCACAATCACTCACTGAACGAGTATGCATTCAAGAGTCATCCTTCCAACCGGATTACTCTCGATGACAGTGCCTTACGGACGGTGAATGAGCTTCGAAAGGCTGGAGCAAAGAAGACCAGTATTCTGAAGTTTATCAGAGACAATTCAGATAGTAATCCAAAGCCACAGGATGCTCACAACCTCGTGAGCAAGCTGAAAGCTCGTGAAAACAGAAACGGCCCAAGTTCGAGCGCAAAACGATTGAAGAAGTGGATGGCCGAGTTTGGAGATAATGTCGGGAATGTGGGTCGTATATTCGTAGACGATGTCGGGGAAAAGGTATGTGTATTTAGTGAATCAAATACATTATATTCATAACATCTAACATGTTCTTTGTATTAGAAAATTGCAACATGTATTACATTACAGACTAAACACATGCGATCGGTCTACAAACAATTTCCGGAAGTTCTTCTCATTGACGCGACGCACGGAACAAACCGTTCAAAGTACAAAGTTTTCTCTTTTATGGCTCACGATACCTTTGGAAAAGGCCAATTTGTGCAGCACGCGTTACTACAGAACGAGCGATGGCCGACATTACTGACGGCGCTTGAAGAATTTAAGAGTAAGAATCCGGCTTGGACAAAACTACGCTGCGTGTTGATCGACAAGGACTTCACGGAACTATCGGTACTGAAGACTGCTTTCCCTGACGTCACTACCCTGCTCTGCCAATTTCACGTCTTAAAGTATTTGCGGGAGGAAATCGCGTCAGCAGACTACGGTTGTAACACGTGGGAAAAGGATCAGCTACGAGGTCTGATGAACCTGCTTGTATATGCGAAGACCGAGAAAGAGTATATGAAGCACTTTCGGTACATGTTGCACGTGTGCGGAATGGGGCGCCCCCGATCTGGGCAATTGACTTCAGATCCAGTTGGGCAGAATCTGGCACCAGTTGGGCAGAATCTGGCACCAGTTGGGCAGAATATTGTGGCGGTCGGGCAGAATGTGGCGACAGAAGCGCGGAATCATACCACATCCGAGTCTGAACGCTGTGAAACTACGAGCACAATAGTGGAACCGTTTGAATCCGTCCGACACCCTTTTGTCGCCTATTTCATTAAGAATTGGGACAAATGTCGCGAGCTGTGGTGTGCACACAAGCGCCAAAACACCGTGACGCTTGGTAATAACACCAACAACAGGTTGGAGGCCTCGTGGAAGCAGTTGAAGGAGTGGGTAAACTCTTTTATGGCAGTGGACGAATGCATAGCGTCGATTATGTATTACCAGAGTCTTCAAGAGCGACGATTTATGGATGAGGTGTACAAGAAGGTTAATGTCCAGCATGTTGGTTACGATCGCGAAATGACGTTGGTTGCAAACCTCGTCAGTGAACATGCATGCGAGTTAATACACGATCAGTATTGCTACGCACTTGATCGTGCATCTTACGCCTTTTCCGAGAGAGCGCCAGGTGTGTACTTTGTGAAGAGTACATCCCCCGATGAAGACGCCCTCGATTAGGTAGACGCAGAGTACACTATTACGACTCACGACTGGACTTGCTCGTGTCTCTTTATGAGTACACGTTTATTGCCGTGTCGACACGTCTTCTTTCTTAGAAGAGCACTAAACAAGGAGACTGTTATCCCGACTCAACTGGTGCATCAGCGATGGGTCCTGTCGTCTGTACGGTCGTCGATAGAGTTCGAAAACGCCAGTGATGCTCCTACTACTGTGGAATCTTTTGCCGTTCGAAGGGTATTGGTGACCGATGAGCGGCCATGGGATTCGAACCGGAAGTACCGAGAGGCCTTGCCTATTGCTAGTGAAATTTGCGATTCGATGGCTGGTTTAGGCATGGTCCAATATCGTGAAGCAATGACTTATTTAAAGGCCGTCGCCCACCGTTTCAAGGTTGGAGATTTTTCTTCATCGATTAAGATGCCGACAATCAGTGAAGGTACGCGCGACGATGTCTTCGACTCAGATACCGTGGGCGAGGTTGAAGTGGAAGACCCTGAATTATCACAGCCTTCTACGCAGATTACACCTCAGTCTGGCGAGTCTGGCACCCAGTCTGGCGAGTCTGGCACCCAGTCTGGCGAGTCTGGCACCCAGTCTGGCGAGTCTGGCATCCAGTCTGGAGAGTCTGGTTCGGTGTCGGCCGAGCTTATTTGTCAGACTGGTGTGGAGACTTCAGCTTCTCATGCGACTCTGCAACCGGTCGGAAATGATACATTTGATGTGGCGAGCCCTCCAAGGTCCCGAGGTCGCCCAAAGCAAAGTGCAAAATCCAAGAAAGCAGCTCGCCGCAAAAATGTTTGATGGTGCAAGATGATTCAAATTTGTACTCGGATAATCTGAGTTTAGCAACCATACAAGACGCCGTACGCATTGAGTCAACATACGAGACATCTGCCGCAATTGTGTCCAGATTTAAGCTGTTCGATTTCACAAAAAATCCCCGAGCTCCAGTTGCCCACAAGGTAGCAAGACTTCCCGCCTCAAAAAAGATCGTCTCTGCTGAGTCCATCCCCCGAATTTTCCGAAAGGATATCCTTGATAGATGCAGTGCCAAAGTGCTAGCTCTTCAGAAGGCACACAAGGAATCAAGTGATCAAAATCTAGGTGAGAAGGACATTGTCGTGGAAATTGTTGGAGTAGGTACCTACTCCACCGAGACGCTGGGTGTCATGAAGAAGTGGCACAAAGCGATGAAAACCATCCAATATGTGGAAAAAGCTATCGTTTGGATTGATACCATCGATTTCGAACTCCAAATGCCCCGATGGTTTTGTGTTGATCTTGATCCTGATACACAATCCAAGATCAAATCTATTCCTTTACTATCGGTGCAGGTACGCAGTTGCATACAGTCAGGCCCCGCAATGGAAATAATAATATCTACTGCTGTGTAATTGCACATAGGCTGAAGCACTCGAACTCGTCGGCAAGTCTGCGTTAGGCGACAGCACGGTCAATAAGCTGATGTTAAAGTTGTTCGCAGCGAGAGAAGACACGATTGCTGTAGACACGTCAATCGCCGGTAACGTCATGAATGGTTTCTTAGCGGTGGAGACTATGAAGGACGTGTTTGCTGGCATGACAAACCAAAAGATTTTGATTCCTGTCATCTGCAACAAGAATCACTGGTGTGCGGTTATGATGGATCTGTCGCTTAAAGAAGTTTTTATCTATGATCCAATGAGCTCAAGCTACGGCGTAAAAGTTCGACCTCTCGCTGAGAAGATGGTAGCATTGCTGCCAGATTTCGCTACAAGAAAATACCGAATTCGACCATACACGAGCGAGCTTGGAGTGCAGGTTGATAGCTACAATTGTGGCATGTATATGCTGTTAGCTTTTGAGATATTTGCCGGTGCTGAAAACCTATATCTGCTAAGTCGGAAGGAGCTACAGTATTTGCGCTATCGGTACCTGTGCATGTGCATTTAATGCAACTAGTTTTTCAATGATTTGGTCTTTTGTTAGTGTGTTTGATGCGTTGACTACCTCCAGGTTATTCCCCCTGCACTTTGTCTTGAGAGTTAGATGCTGACCGTCTTGCGGGGTTCAGTTTCAAAGCCAACACACTGCCATCCGGTTATACGTATACTCCGAAGACACGTCAACTGATGACACGTCCGGCTCTTCCTGAGTCTGGCATATTCGGGCATGCTAATCGGTTGTATTCTGGTGTAATTGTACTGTCTCTTGTTACCCAGTCTGGCTAAATAACGAGTGCCTTTCAAAAATTGCTCCAAATTTGAAAAGGTAAAATGTATCTGTTAGCTGAGTTCCAGATAAGTTCGAGGCTCCAGTCCAGTTTGGTCCTTCACAGCCGCAAAACCATCAACGACAACCATGTTCGCCTCAAGACTGGCGCCAGTGCTGCGCCGTGCGGCCTCTTCAACCACTCGCCGGCCGTCGCCCCAGTTTCTAGTCGCAGCTAGACAAGGCGCCAGTGGACGTACTCTACGTCTCAGTCGCCACTTCTCGCAGGTGACGTTCACGTTCGTGGATGGAGAGGGTGAACAGTCGACGGTGACGGCGGAGGAAGGCGAGAAGCTGCTAGATGTGGCCCAGGAGAACGACTTGGAGCTTGAGGGCGCGTGTGGTGGAGAATTGGCTTGCTCTACTTGCCATCTCGTGTTCGAGAAGCGCATCTTTGACAATCTACCGGAGGTGAGCGAGGAGGAGGAGGATATGCTGGACCTGGCCTGGGGACTCACAGACACGTACGTAGAGCGTTCTACCGCGAAAAAACCTATCGAGTGGGTTGCATTCTAATACTGCTATTTACTGTAGGTCGCGGCTGGGCTGCCAGATCCACGTGACCAAGGAGATGGAAGGCATGACGGTGCGGATTCCAGACGAGGCCGACAACCTCATGTAAGGATAGAAGGACCGACTAATAGAGAATGGATGATGAGCGTCCACTCAACGGTGTTGGAGTGGCTGCTTTTCCGTCGTGTGTGGTTAGTTTCTAGGTCGACTCACTTCTAAAGACTTTAAAACGCTTCAGTGGACGAGTCGGCCAAGCCGCTTGCTGCTGGATCATGCCGCTCATTTTGGATTGGATCTTCTCGAGTTCGGTCTCTGGGGCCCGCTTGCAAATGGACCCGAAGAAGTCGGTACTGAGCTTTCTTATCGTCAAATGCTGCAGATGCTGCCATTACCTCGAGAGCGGCGGTTGACTTTGAGCTCGGCTTTTTAGGAGTATTATTGCTGATTTTGTCCACTATGCGAGCAAAACGCTGCTTCATGGTCGGGTCTTACGCAGGTCCAAGACAACTTTGGTTCAGGATGGCCATCTCACCGCCTGAACTCTATCTAGACTTGACGATCTCGGGAAGATAAAGACAAGTAAATCTTCCAAGAATGGCCTCCTCCAAGAGTGGAAAGCACACCACGCGCATACTCAGAACACAACTGGTTAGAACTCCATCGAATCCGACTTAGAAGATCGCAACAGTTCACCTGCAGAGACCGACAGGAGCTCCCATCGCACCCGAAACTCGCCGTGAGGCACGCGGTACGGCCAAGTTGTCGAGTTTCTGCTGCTTCTAGTTAATGATGAGCTCGTTCGTTGAGACAGTCTCGGCAACGTCCAGGCCTCTGTCGTATCAACGCAAAGCTACGCTAGCCGCAGCTTTTTTTTAGTAAGAAGTTGAATGACCGACCTGAAGTGAGGTCTTGTTCCAGTTGTCGACGCGATGGTTCTGTGATGGGGGCGGCTGCTTTGGCTCGGCGTTCATTCTCCTCAATATACCGTCTTGTGAGCCCTTTTTGCCTGTCGAGCCATGAATGGAGACTGCGGCGTTGTACTCGCAAAACGCTTCGCTTCCTCGTTCTCTTATTGTCGAGGTTTTGAAAGCTGGTCGGATTGAATTGAAGTCTCCCTGTCTACAGTTGACAGCGAAGACTTGCTGAACCTAGTGATCGTCAGGAAGTTCGGCGAATTCTCATCCGATTTCAGTTGCACAAGGACCCGACCATTGGAGACGTTGCTCTCAATATAGCAATCGACACTTTTCAAGCAACCATGCCTCCACCAGTGCAGCCACGCGTGGATGGGGCCCAGTCGATGGGGACGATAGAGTCGATGGAAGCTGTGGGGAAGTTTGAGGTTTTTCGGCTTCTGCATCGCGTTATAGTGTTCGCCATTGCTCTTTGGTACGTGGTCATCTCAGTCAAAACGTTTGTGGCGTCTATTACAGTTCTACGAGGCTTCGAGTCCAATGACTTGGGGACCACCATTCACGAGTCTAAGCTTATTGTCGCCTATGCTGGAGATGCAACGATCAACGAGAGTCCACTGGCTCAGAGGGTTCTCAAAGGATCGACCGCTCTGAGAGGCGACTCGATTTTCCTCTTGACCGACAACGAGATTTCCTTCACCGAGTGCACAAACGTTCCCGGATATGACGAATCCGTAACGGCAACACTTTCTCGCGATTCATCTTCACGTCGCTGCAGTCGCACGCTACGAGAGATCTCGAATATCTTGCAGAGGTTGAGTTGATCGCTCCTGTTATCGATTGTTCACTTGATCTGATCGTCGCAACGGATGAAGCCGTGACGCAACTACGAATGTACTTTTTGATGCGTCAGAAGAGTAATCCGAAGGAGACGATGTTGCTGTCAGCGTTGGTTTCTACACAGGACTTTCAAGTGGGTCGGCAGTACCAGAGTGGAGCAGCTTTGCTCGTCATTCTCGCACCCATCAAAGACATGCAAGCTACGGAAGTGACGCACCAGTTTGCCATAGCTTTCAACTACCCATACGAGTCTGAGCCTCACTTTACGAGTGCTGAGTTCCTGGGCATTGAGAGTGACAATTTCTGGCTTTTTAAAAGCTTTCCCCAAATCCACAGTGTCGACCCGGCAAGGGAAGTTCGTACAGCGTATCGGATGGGAGGCTACATTGACGACCCCGTGGCTCAATCCAACATTGAAATTATCCACTGGCAGCTACCAAGTGATCCAGCAACTGAACTGGGGCACTGAGTGGCACGCATTCGCATCTCTCCACGATTCGTGGGCGTGGACACACAGTATTCACGGCATCTTCGCTATCGATGTGCTGTTCGATCTCGGAGTGTTGTTTTTCGTCATCTACCAAAGACTTCGTAAGGGGCATCTTTGGGTAGGTGACGCGTTTGCTACGATCTCGAATGCGCTTCTCTATCGTGGCGTACTCGTGTTCGTATCCAACCATCTCAACGGATACTACACCCTCACAGAGTTCTGTCTTGCCATCGGAAGCGAACTGACTGGCCGTCGTTCAGTTCACTATCGTCCCGAATTGGCTCACGCTGATCTGCTCACTTTTTTCTTGAACGTGACGAGTGTTCTAAGCTACTTTTTCCACGAGAGAATCGACCCGGTGCTTGCGTTTGCTGCATTCGAGCTCGGCTTCAGCTATCGTGTCGAGCTAGTGGATGCCCTACCGGCTTTGCGGAAAGTTGTAGTCGACTTTGCGGAGGAAGACTACTGGCTAGGTGTCATCAACGTCAGTCCGTTCCTCGCGAAGCTTTCGCCAATGAAATTCTGGACCATTCACGAGATCACAGTGGACCGTAAGACTGTCGTGATATCGACGGTTATCTGTATCTTCAGTCCGATGATGTGTTTGGTTGTCTACATTCTCATTCGAAAGATTATCCGACACTTTCAACGCAAGAGTAAAGATCGGACGAAAACGTACAACACCGACACGGAAGATACTTCGACACAGGAGGAAGAACAGCTAACTTCATTCGAAACAGCTACAGGTGCGGCTTTAAGCAAGCGCTACGGGGTGATTCAGGCTACGACAATTACCTCTTTCGCAACAGGAAGCGCTACGCCTCCATCGACGCCGTCTATGGGAATGGATATCTCATTGCAAATCACAAATATCTGGTGGCGACCGAGAATACTTTTTCAGTGCTGGCCATGAAGCTGACCCGTGTGCGCTTTACCAACATCTACGTGTACACGATCTTGCCGAATGGCGGCGTGAACCAAACTGCACAGCTAGTGTATCCACGTACCATTCCGTGGTCGGATCTAGCGCACCTAGGCGTCGTAAAACTTGCATAACATTTCTCGAAAATAAAAAAAATTGAATTTCTTTTAAGACGAATACTAGTACATGAGCGAGAGGAAACAGGCAACACCAGCCTTGATCCAGTAGTCCTGGTCTGCGAACTGCAGCTGAAGATTGGTCTCCGATACGAGCGAGTTCCGAAAAATTGTTCTCTTGTCGGACGGGATATCGATCCAGAAAACGAAATTGGTCGAGTGGCCTGTGGTTGAAAGTGTTCCTGTCCTCGTAAGAATCTTGTACACTGGACAGCGATAAATGCTGCTCTGAGGGGCTTGACGGTCTTGTACAGGCAGTAAATGCACCACCGGCATGCGAGCGAATAGCTCCTTGGGGAGTGGATCCACAAGCGAGTGGGAGATTCTGTCCCATCGAGCACCTTCCAGAAAGAGCCCCGTCATGTAGCACCCTCCTTTCTCTGGTTTCGTTTTGATGCTGTCGGCTATCTGGCTTTGCATGAGGAAGTCGAAGGACAGCGAGTCGATAGCCAAGCCAAACTGTCGAGCGTGATTCTGTAGGATTCCAGTCAAGAATCCTTGCGGGAAGAAGAACCCGGACAGCCAAAATACTGGGGGGATACCGTTGTCAACCCACTTTGTCAGAAATTGCAGACGCTCCAGTAGATCGTCGACCCAGCCTCCAAGAGCTTTCAAAGACGGATACGCCTTTTTCTCCCATTGAGGAGGCACTTTCTGGTTGAACAAACACGTAGCCATCGCCTCCAGCTGCGGTGACATGACAATGAGACCACGTAGAGCACGTTGCAGACTTGGGAGCGACACTTGAAGGACTCGAAGCAGTGCGTTGTAGCGCTGTACTTCTTGCACCAACACGGTGTTCATCAATTCTTCGTACATGACAGGATACCGCAGACTAATGTGCTCCACTTCGAACAGTGGAGGCAGGCGATCCATGATCGATTGGGCTTGTTGTTCGATGAGACTTTCTCTTGACTGTCCCCTTGCATCTGCAGCAGCACGAGGTTGAAGCGCTAGAATGATGTCAAACGTGTGGAGTGTTTCCGCTAATGCACACGTGATGTTTGCGTTGTCATGCATCCCGAAGACTTCAGGCTCTGGGTTCAATGGCAATTCATCGATGTAGCTCAAGTAGCTTGCGAGTGGATCATCAGGGTCTGCTGTGAGGGAATAGTACGAGCCACTGGAAGAAAATTTGTATCCATCCTCCAGAATCTGCGCATTGAAGAAACCTTCGAGGATGACGTCAATCGTGCGCATGTCCTTATCATCCGTCACACGACCACCGTAGTTGACCACCGACGTCATAACACACAGCACCTTGTAGGGAACTTCGTCGTAGAAATCCAGGAACATTTCAAGTTGTGCACGACTTATGTCATAGTCCGTATCATTAAAGGCGTACGGAATGTTCCAGCCTAATGGACCGAAGCGCTTTCGCTCGATCACGACAGCGTGGAAGAAACTGAGACCGAACAGGAGTTTACGGAACTGGTCAGGTTTCGATGTGGCGTCCAGCGTGTCGTTCGTGAGCTTAATGTACGAGTTACGCAAGTTAGCCCGAATCCCCTTCGGCGGCTCCTTCGTCATTTTTACGCCATTCTGAAGCACTGAAGTCGGGAATGCTGTACTCGGTCTACTAGTTAGCCACAGGCGAAAGTCTCGATGTGTTGCGTCCGGATTCAACTCGTCGCATATGCGTTCAAGCTGCGGCATCCAGCTGATGGCCAAGTGGCAGTTCTGAAGTAGAACCCACTTGCCACTCGTCACGGCTTCCTCGATCATTTTGGTGGCTAATGGTCCTTGGCCTTGACCTAGTGAGATGGAGTTGAGTTTGCGGTTCATCTTCATGGTCTCGGCAAACACCAGCAACTCCTTGGCTGGATCAGAGCCCGTAGATAGTACGAAGATGATGGGAGTGATCACTGTCGAATCTGCGAACGAGCCTGCGAGATCAAACGGCGGAGGCTCAATAAAGCGACGGCCGATGTGTTCAGCTACGAAATTCTGCATGGCTTCGGTCATTCTGTCAGGTCGGATGCAGCGCAGCACGCAGAGCTTCTGAAACGAGTTGAGCGACAAATCCAAAGCCAGTGGCAGGCGTTCAACTTGTGGGTCCGCAGAGTCGAAGATCTTGCGCCATTGCGACGTATTGGTGGCCATTGAAGAGGCCAAGGTCTCAAATGCTGGCAAGGACGATAACGCGCAAACCTCACGCCACATTCGGTCTTCTACCCACGAAGTATCTGGATTCGGGGCCTCGATGGAGCTGGACGTGGATCCAGATATCAAGAAGCGCCATTCCAACATGTCAATCTTCCGAGACCCCATTAACAACTTGATTGTGAGAAGGAATGAGAAGAGTAGTTTGTGTTCTTCAAAGAGAGAGCGGCATATGTTGCGGTAGAGTGAGTACGTGGCCGAGTCGTTGAGGTGAGCGAGTCTCATTTCCAGTTGGTCACTCTCCGTGGCGCTGTGAATACTCTTGATGAAGAGCGACACAAACCACGGCAGCGAGTACTGATACATTGGATCCACCAGTGCCAGGTCTGCGATGCAGAAGAACAGCAACGAGGCGCGGAAAGCCACGCCACGGTAGCGTTCACGTGACTCATCGATGGCCTTCTCGGTGATTTCTGCTTCGGCCATCTTCTCGTTGATATCTTCGGATGTCACTTTAGCCTTGCCCAAGGTGTCGATAAGTTCGGTATCGTCCAGAATGTTCCCTTTCGAGTTGGCCAACATGTACAGGATCTTGTTCTCAATCTCCACCAGCTCTGCTTTCATTCGCGCATTGGCTACGACCAGCGAGTTCTTCTTCTCTGCTAGTTCAGGCATTTCTTCTTGGACTACAACACCTAAGGCTTGATCTTCTAGACCCTTCGGGGTAATGGTATAGTTGAGTAACGTCACTTTAACTGACGTCTCTGGCGGGTAGTGCGGGTTGGGCAGCTTCGTGGTCATGTAGAAGCGGAAGGCTGGGTTGTACGGCACGGTCGAATCTCCCAGCTTCATGACCACCTGGCCTCCTTGTCGGAACTTGTTTTGAAGTAGAACGGGCTCCAAAGTGGCGTCCAGACTCTCCCCTACATTCTCCAGTAGAATCCACTTCCCGAATCGAATCCCGTTCTCTAGCGTCTTCAAGAACCCTTTATCCGTCAGCTTCACCACGTCTAGACCGTTCTCGGACGCGTCTTTGCCCAGATTCTTAATAAACCGATTGGCCTGACCTTGTGGGTCAATCAGTAGCGACCACCGCCTTGCACGAGCCATTATTAACCCGTTCTGGACAGATAAATTATCCGAAGGTAAGCCAGCGATCTGCCAGCCTCGCACTTTGACTGGATCTGCTAACGTTGTGATGATGTTGCAGCCTCTTGTATGCGGAAGCTTGAGCTCTTCTAAGGCTGCATACCACGTCGACACACACGACTCCCGGAACTCGCTAGTGAACGTTCCCAAGTAGCTGATTGTAGCTGCAGAGATGATGACGTCGCCGACCAAGTTGGTGTAGTCGAAGTTCAATTGGCGAATCGTAGCAGCCCATCGAGTCTCCTCTCCCCCAAGCAGACCAATCAGCTTCAACGCAGACTCGAGACGGATCTCACACTGTCGAACGTCACGCACTAGTTGGTCTTTCTTGTCCACTGCATTGTTGTAGTTTCTTTCCAGTTCGGCGAGACGTTCCACGACAGCTTGGAGACGCGCCTTGGCGTCCGCGAGCACGCGCATCGTGACGTCAAGTTCGGCTTGTGCGGTTGCGAGAACGACCTTCTTGGGCTCCACCATCTTGGCTACATTGTGGTACGTGTGCATGGCTCGAACCCACATGCAGATCGCCTCGCAGGCCACACTGGCCTTCCTGACTGCAGCAGGAGAGAACTCGTCCATCTCAATGTACCGATCCAGCTCCTGGATGATCTTGTCTCCGATATTGTCCTTGTCGAACTTGAGCATATCCTCCATGAGCTTCTTGGCGTTACCCAAGATGGTCTTCTGTGCGCTCTCCCAGTAATCTTTCACCTTCTGCCCGGCCTTGTCCGGGTCCGCCTTCATCGTGGGTTTAATACCGAAGATAATACACGCAGCCTCCATCGTGAGCTTGACACCGTGCGGGGGGTTCTTCAGCGCCTTGACTTCGTCGATATCCGACTTTTTCAGCTTGTTCAGACACTGCACAGCTGCTTCAAGAGCGGGCAGCGCTTCGTCCAAGTCTCGCTGAGCGTCGTCGGCGATCTCCTTGGTCTCTGCTGCTTTCTTGTTGGCGATCTGCTCCTCCTTCTCTACGATCGCCTTGGTCTCGTCGGCGTCTTTCTTGTCCAACGTGATCTGCTTCATCATCTCTTCCACTTCGATCTGCGTCTTCTCTAGCTGAGGCTTTAGAGCAACCAGCTGCTCCTGCATCCCTGCAACCTGCTCCTTCGTAGCGATGATCTTGTCCACACCATTCTGGAGTCGAGAGCGCTTCGACTGGACCTCCTCCCGCTTCAGTAGCAACACCGTCTTGAACGTATGCAACAGCTCGAGATAACTCGTGGGCGTCACGTAGTTGTATCTCCGAAGCTTCTCGAAAAACGCGACCGACTCCTTCTCGACACTCTGGTGGATCGTCTGGAAGAGACTGACGACGGATTTCGAGGCTGCTGCCTTCGCTGCCTTCGCTTCTGCGGATTCTTCCTCTCCAGACGTTACGGCAGCTTCGCCAGTGAGCTGGAAATCTCCCGACGATAAGGCACTGGCAGCCACGGACTGCAAAGCTTCGGCTGGCCATTCACTGAACCAGTCGATCGTACAGCAATTCACTAACGACGGGAACATGCGGATGCGATCTCGAAAGAGGCCGCCCAGTGGACTCATACACAGCACGAGGTGCAGATTCTGTCGCACCAGAAGAATGTACTGAGCGAACGTGTTGAGCTTGGTCGGAGGGATCCTCTTCTTGACGCAGTAAGCTCGACAGTGTTGACTGATCTGGTCCAGATCTTCAGGTGCGTACAGATTGGGAACGTCGCCAGAGTTGAGCACGTTGTTGATGTCTTCCAGCATGGCTTCGTGCACGATCTGGACGTCTGAGAAGAGAAAAACCAGCGGCTTCTCGTCAATACCTGCCTTCATGAGACATTTCTTTAGGTCATCTCGCCATTCAGCCACCCCATAGCCCTTGGAGATCTCAATCTGAGTGCACGAATACTCGGCCATATACGCAGCCAGTCGGGTAAGAGACTGACGTCCACTACCGCCGACACCGAGCAGCAACGCGTTGCCCTGCGGCTGTCGAATGACTCGAGCAATGCGCGAAACGTGCTCGATAGCGTTCATAAAGAGCACGAGGTTCATGGGGGCGCTACTCTCCGCATTGTAGTCGTTCAGATATTCCTCCACTTGAGCCTGTAGCTTGTCCACGTCCGAGATCTCCTCGTAGACTTTGGGGTCAGCTCCTGGGATCATGTAATCTCCATAGAATAACGTTGGCGTTGGGTGCACCAGACCCCAAGCTGCTTTCTTAGAGTTTGTAGACGTTCTAGAAACCCCCAGCGATTCGCCAAAGACTGTCGCTACTTGAGTCTGAAGTAACTCCATGAACCAGTCGTGATCGCTCGGCGTAGTGAAGCGATCTTTAAACACGCGCATGTTCTCGTGCACCCAGAGTCGCAGCATTTGCTCCAGCTTCGTGATGCGCTTCGAGTCTCCCATCAAAACACCCTGGAAAACCTTGGCAAGATCTCGAAGATTGAACGTGTAGTGCGACTTGGCTGGAGTGGGGAGCAGCTCGGCAATGACAGTGTTGTAGATGACAATGGACGCTTGGACGAGCTTCTTGGCGATCTGAGGAGGCCGAATCTCTTCCGAGAAGCGACTGAGGAAGTTCCCCACTATAGTCTCGAACACGATGGCTTTACTCTCGTTGGACATCTCAGTGTATCCCACAATGTTAAAGTGCCGTACGAACCGCTGAGTGATCGGGTTGCGGCCACCTCCAGGAGGCCCCATGGAGCACACGAACACGACGTCGATGATGGTGCGGAACGTGAGCAGCTTGCGGTCGTACCAGCCTCCTTGATCGAACCATTGGCGTAAGATCTCGATAGGAGGTTGGGCGAAGTATTCCTCCTGCTTGGGCATATTGAGGTCGTCCACGTAGATGATGAACTTCTTGCCGGCTGTGGGCCCGAACACGCCTTTGCGTCGCTTCTCCATCTTGGAATCGATAAAATCTTGCGTTTGGTTTGCACTACTCTGAGCTGAAAAGGCCATACTCAAGGGGATGTATTTGTCTGGGTTCGACTTCTCCAAGAACTGGTTCACGTTGATCGTCTTGCCTGTCCCTGTCGGTCCGACAATGAGCATGTGTACACCCAAGGGCAGTGTCAGATTCATCAAGAATGTCGAGCGTACAGAGTCCGCAGTAGGCACTACCAACTCAGAAAACGACGCTGAGGAATCGATAGTAAAGTGGGGATAGTCTGGAGCCACAGGACCCAGTTCTCCTTGGTGAGATCGAACGAGTAGTCGTATACTTGTCCTGCTGCTGGGAATGGCTTCTTGACGTTGTTCCCGATCATTTCGTCACGGAGATAAGCGTCAAAGCGATCGCGACCTGCGTCGTTGCCTGTTGCTCCAACGGACCAGACGAGCGAGAAGAGGAAGAAGCTTTCAATATTCTTCAAGTAACCCCCCACACGCTCCAGTTTGGCTTCTTTCTTCTCGTCCCCTTGCATCGGGAAGAAGAAACAATCGAGCAATCGCAGCAGACTCTGCACCAAGTTAGACGGAATCTGAGGCAGCCATTCCTTCACATAACTCGTCACGAACTGTAGAGCTGGACGTAGGTAGACGTCCAGCAAGAGATGAAGTTGCAAGCACAGCTGGACGACCGGAGGCGCACTGCCCAGTCCAATATCACGGACAACCTTCTCCAACCAACTCGTCACAAGCGGATCAAAGCCCAAAGAACTTGGTTCCATGTACACCATACCTGTTCGACTCACCGTGGCGGGGGAAGCCACGGACAAATCCTCCACTTCAACATCATCGTCATCTCGTTGGACATCTGGATAATCTCTCCGCTAGCCAGACAGAGCTTCTTGTTATCATCGAGTACAGTATTCATGTTCTCAATCCAGATTGCGTCCACGGGGCCGTCGAAGATCACCCACTTGCGGTCGGATTTGGTGTCACTAGCAGCTTCTCGGTACAGCGTCGACAACACTCCGTCCTGCCACTCGTGGGTGTTGGCGTCAAACTCGCCATAAAGCTGACCCATTGTGATGGACTTTGGGTTTAATTGGTATCTTAGAACCTTTTCGTACGCATGCCCAATCTCCCCAAGCTGCTTTAACTCGGTAAGAGCGTCAGCGAGGACGTCGAGATTGCGGATTTCCCTCCACCTGTGGAGCCCACGACCATCAAACCGTGACGTACACAGAGCGTCTCGTACAGCTGAATAACCTTCATGAGGAAGAACGGATGCGCCTGCAGATGCTGTTTCTCTATCGTCAGCTTAATCACTCGAATCAACGCTCCCAGATTAAGTTGTGGGCGGCTTTTACCGGGGAATAAATCGCTGATGATGCCTCCAAATAGCGGAATATCGTGCGCAAGGAACTTCGGCAGATTGACGTCCTGCAACGCACGAAGCAGCAGAACTTCTTCGTCCATCTCAGGGTCCGAGCGCTTGTAGTTTCCAGCTGCTGTGATCACCGTCTTGACGGCTCTCATACCGTAGTCATAGTGAGACTGAGACGACAACATCTCGGAGCACAATTTGAACGTCGTGACCATTTTCGCTCCGCATTGTTTTGGCCTTCTCGTAGCCGTAAGCAAAGAACATGATCTCTCCGATCATCGCATAGTCCGGCACCATCATCGCCACAGGTCGGAACAGCGCAGCAAGGGAATCCGGCAAGTCGGAACGACCGGCGTAACCTGGATTCATCGTGATAAACACTCCAAATTGCGGATTCACCGCGATGTCCGAGTCTTCAAACATAATGCGCTTATCTCCAGCACGAATAGCGAGCTGAAGCGTAGTCACTTGCTGGCCGATCACAGACAAAACCTCGATATTAATGCGATTGAACTCGTCAAAGCACGCCCAAGCACCACACGCAGCCAATCCCTTAAAAACTTGCCCATTGCGATATAATCCAGACCGTCCGAGCAGTTGAACACGACGCATTGCTTGGCTAGAGCCTTGGCCAGATCTTTCGTCGTCTCAGTCTTCCCAGTACCTGCAGGTCCAGCCGGAGCTCCGCCCAGCGTCATCTGCAGCGCTGCCATGAGTGTCATGTAACATTTATCTGTTAAAGGAGTGATGACCAAGCGGAACGAGTTGCCGAGATACTCGTAGCCGTACGGACGACGCGCTGAGACCATGTCGGCGAACAAATCGTCTTCCCAGTAGTATCGGAGCTGACTAGACCACATGAAGTCGTCTTTCGAGCTCACTTTGTTGTTCACCAGCCGCATCGTCACGTCTCGAGCGTGCACGTCAATGACAGCCAAGGCTCCGACACTCACACGTGCGAGTTTGTCGAGATGTCCTCGTACCATCTGCACCATATCTGCCAGTTGAGCTAGCTGCCGCTCCATCATCCGCTGGACTCCGTCACTTCCGGACGCCGCCATCTCCTCCTCCATCTCTCGAGTCCAGTGGAATTGACTGCCGTTCAAGACGCACATACCGGGCCATTTCTGGATCCACTTGGTGCGTGGGATCTTCGTGTAGTCCTGAATGGCCTGGTACATGACGTCGCGGATGGATACACGCATCATATCTTCCACTTCCGTCATCCAGTGCTCCACGTTCTTGTTCACGGGGTTCACAGGCTTCGTCATGGCTACTTTCTCTCCTTCGGCGGAGATCATTGCTGTGATCGTGAGGTCTTCCTGGAATTCCACCGACACGATCCCTTCGAAGCATTTCTTGAGATGAGGCTGCACCAGCTTGACGTCTTTACTCTCCGACAGAATCGAGAGCAGCTCCTCGTTCGAGAGGAAGTAGAAGCGACTAAAAGCCGACCGCTTCGTCTCGAGGAAGTCGCTCAATCCCTTTTGAACTTGCTCCAAGAACCGATTACTCTCTTGGAAGCGATCCAACAACTTGTCGTTGTTACAATAGGTGATGACACTGGGTTTCTGCTTGGCTGCAGCCAGAGTTTGACGCCAGTTTTTGTCCACAGTAGCGAAGCGTTTGCCTTCAGTTGGGAGCTGCTTGTTGATATCCGGAGAGTCGAAGATCGGCTGAAGATAGAGCCAACTGCGCTGCACTTGGATCCACTCATCCAGCACATCCGACACGGTGCTGAGTGTGCGTTCCCACCGGTTGATTCGCTCTTCGAACGGCTTCTTGAACGACGAGAACTGCATCGCCTGAGTCGTTGTGATCTGTTCGTCCAGTAGCGCTTGGACCTCGTCCACACCTTTCAGCACAAACGTCTCTGTCTCGCGGTAGTCGACGATAGTTAAGTTAACGCCTGCCCATTGTTCCTCCATAGCGTTGAGCGTCTTCTCAATCTGATACTCCTTGCCTGCTGTCTCCCCGATACGTGAAATAGCATCGATATGTTTCTCAAGACCCAGTTCAAGCACATAGCTCAACTTCATGCTCCGATCAGGTCGGAATGTCATGCCAATCTCCTGGTTAATTTGACTCCAGTGGCGATCTTGCATGCCTGGGTTACGCATGGACAAGATGAGCGGGACATGAGGCCGGAACTCGGCGATGTTATCCTTGATCATCGCTGCGATACTGGAACAGCCTTTGACGTTGAGCTTCTCGAACTGCTTGAGAGCCTTCTGGATCGACGCCCAATTGGCCTCAACAAACGTCTCGATCTCTTCGCCGTTGATGTCCAAGAACGCTCCATCCATCCACTTCTTTTGCTCCCTCAGCCAGTTATTGGCTGTCTTCCAGAGCAAAGAGTACGGCTCAAGGTCGCGTCGTATCTTCTGGATCTCGTCGTAGTCTGTGAGTTCCTGACCGAAGAGAACCTCGCGAGAGTTAAAGAGCTTGGAATCGTCATCGGCCTTTTGCGATCTTCTGCTCGATGTTTACCACGTACTTGTACACTTGATCCAGCCGAGCGATTGTCTGTGTATTGTCGGAAGCCGTCCACTTCACCGTGTAGAATCCTCAACGTCTCTGCGAACTCCGTTTGCTGCTCGTTCATTTCGGTCGAGAACTGGGTCTTCTGCATCTGCAGCATGTGCGTCATCCGCTTCATCTGCTCGTTGATCTTGTTCGGGCACAAACGCACTTTCCAGATCGTCATGAAGTCATCTCGGTCGTAGGGATACTGCAAGTAGTCCAATACCAGTCGATACTTGACGAGCTGCTGACTCTGCGTCAACAGCGGAGCGATCTGAGACGAGACTCCTTCCAAGTACGCGTTCATCTCGGTCAGTTCTTCGATATTCTGCGGCGTCTTCTGCAGCTGTCGGTTAACCATCTCGAACTTCTCCAACAGTTCTTTGGCTAACCCAGTAGAGTTTTTCAGCTGCAGATCCAGCAGTTTCTTCGCTAGACGTCGATGTTTCTCAGCTAAGAGCGTGCGAATACTCAGGCAGTTGACAGAGTACATCCCCAACTCGACATTCGTCGTTGGAATGAGATCTTCCACCGTGTTGGCTTCCTGGTAGTGTTTCTTGATAGCCTCCTGGATCATAGAGAGGTTGGGAGGTTGTTGAGCTTGGAAGTCAGCCAGATACTCGTCCTCTTTGACGTTAATGAAGGGGATGTACGTCTCATAGCGCTGGAGATACGCTCGTACGGGATGGCCGCCTTGTCCATGAGAGCGTCGATACTCTCACGTAGCGTTATGACCCAGTCTTCATTCGCACTGACACACGAGAGACAGGGCAAGCTACTCCAGAAGAGTTTGCTCATGACCATTTGCTCCACTTGTTTGATGGTCTTCAGGTTGTCCAGCATCTTCATGAAGATGTCAAGTACCGCCGTCTTGAACGTGGCGATGTTCGTGCTGAACGAGAAGATATTACCCGTTTTGGGTTCTACAAGGTGGTGTGGGTTCTCTTCGGAGGCGTCTTCGGGGTCTTTCGGTCGCCAACTAGCGTGCACTTGAGCTGCTGCGTCCACTTCGGCGTTGATTAATCACGTAAAGTTCTGTTGAAACACTGAGGTTCACGGTGAACAATGATGTCGGGCCCAAAAGTTGCCGCTCTAGACACATGTGCTGCCACTTGATGTCGCCGAGTTTGTGGCGGTTCAAGTCGGGATACGCCACGAACGCTGTCTTGGCATCGACGATGTGTACGTCCCCCAGTGTAGCGTTCTTGACGAAGTCGTGGAACTGATGTAGGGAGTGATCAGTGAGGAAGCGAAGCGTGTCCTTCATGGACAAATTGACGCGTCGGAGCAGCGAACGGAGCTTACTGAACTCGTACGTGTCTTGCCGGGACTCTTGTAAGTAGTACCAGCCTTTGCCTACATTTCCAAGCGAGGTTTTGATGATCGAGGCGACCTTGACCGGCCATTCCTCCGTGATCGTCTTGAGTACTGCACGCTCCAGAGCTTGTTGTCGCTGCTGGAACTCTTCGAGTTTAACACTTCGACCTGGCTTCACACTAAAAAGCTCCAGTTGTAGGATACGGTAGCACTCTTCGTTCACCTTGATCAGAGCTGACAAGGCTTCGGGTGACGTGAGGAATGTCTGGAAGGAGAAGCCAATGAATTGATCCGCGTAGTCGACGGGAAGGCGCGATCGTTCTCTTGGCTTTGTTAGGATACGGGACAATTACTCTCGGACAAGGATCCGCTGGTACTTCCTCCTCTTTCGTTAGAAAACCTCGAAAAATATCTGCGTTTCTCCCCATCTCGTGGTGGGAGTCGAACACGATCCTGCACATTGTGCGTACGTAGCTGAGCTGGATTTCGTGCACGATACGCGTCGTGTCCGGGGTCGAAGACTCTTCCCGTGGAAGACAGCGGTTTGCCATGCGAACGATCTCCCCAAACTGGCATTGCCCAACTTGTGCAGTTCTTCCAGTGGCATACAGTCGATGTAGAAACTCTTCGAAGCAGGTTCTGGGCTTGAACGCGTGCCAGTTGGGCTGCTACATATCGATCTGCAAAGTTGTTGGGGTCTTCAGCCTTGAAGCAAACATCCAGTCGTCGGCACTCTTTGATTTCCGTCTTGTCCTGACGCTGGAATTCTACCGAAAACAGTCCCTTTTCCGAGTTATAGCCCACCACATATGCTCAAGCCAAGCGGTAACTACGCCACGAACGTTGTAAGATGCTGCGGTGACTGGTATACGCACAACTTCCGTTCAGTTTGCGACCCCTAACCGGATCCATTCTTGAGGCTCGTGGATCTCGTAGCTTCGTCGTCAATAGATTAAAGCTCCAGACTGTCGAGGACCATTTTGGCGGATCCACTGGTGTCCATTTCGAGTTTCTGGTACACAGATGAGCTGTAGAATTTATCCATACGCTCCTTTAGTAGCGCCCCGACGTCAATAGATTCGTAAAGCCGCTTCTTTCTCTCCACTTCGACCTTGCGTGGAGGTAGATTGGGTACTCGTTCATAGGGCACAAACACCTTTGGCTCCACTTTCTCCATCCTCTCGTTCAGCTGGATCTACCGTCGCTATCACGTGGCCTCCCCCAACTGAAAACCCTGTTGGAAGTTGAACGAAAGAGGCTGGAGAGCTGATGCGAGACGAGTCCTTGATGACGGGTCTCCTTGTCGGTGAGTTCGGGGAGCCAACAGGAGCAACAGTCGGCTCAAAGTTGACAATCCCGATCGGCACTCGCGCTGCCTCTTTCGATGGACTCGTCGACGGGGGCCAGACGCACGCCATTTCCATTCTACAGATACAAGAAACATTATGAGACTGTCAAATATCCCGTACTTGCACTGGATGGGTACAGCGTAGACACGTACCGCTCTATGGTTGTCAGCCATCTCCAGTTTCTCGACTAGGCTGAACGTGAATGGACGCTGCGCTCAAACGCCGCGACCTAAAGCAAACCAAAAACGGAACAAGTCGTTCACCAATTTCCAGTTCTATTGTTGCTTCAAGACTGGCAACGAGTAGGATTTCGTCATTGCGGCATCGTCGTCTGTGGTCCAGCCTTGTAGTTGTTCGGTTTCTGGCGACTTGATCCGACTGGTCTCCGACGGAGAGGATAATAGTACTGAACCTGCTTCGGCTGCCTCGTGCGTGAGGTCGAAAGCCGATCGAGAACTCAACTGAGCCGAGTACGAGTCTTTCCGGAACGGCGTGGCGGGTGAACTTGGCGTTGACGCCTTAGGCAGGCGGAATCCTGCACGAAGAACGTAATTCGAGCTCGGAGTAAACGTCGAGCGAGACGTCGGAGCCTCGTCGGAGAGACCTGGAGCAGTCACGCATATGGAGCCTCGAACGGATTTCTTTCGCGCCACACTCTTACTAGCGGATGAAAGCCCAACCAGTCGTGTAGTCTCCCAGGAACTCGCCTCCTCCTGTGGAAGACACGGTGTCGTCGTGAACGCTGTTGCGTTTGAGTCTGTTACTGCTGTCCCCACCGCCGCCCATCAGAGTTCGGCGCTTCATACTGGCGATCATCATGTTGTTGATAGTGTTGATGTACAGCTCACGCCGATCCAGCGTGCTCTTGTCGAACTGCTCGCCGATGTTCTTATTGTTCATGATCTTCGTGTGGATTTTCACACGGATCTTCTCCATGATACTCAGTTGTTGTTCCAGCATGTCTTCATCCATGACCTTCTGACTACTCACGTCCTTATTGCAGCCGGTTTGCAGGATCTCGTACTCGGCCCTGGCAACCATCACGTCGGCGATGAACTGGCAGTCACGCACCAGCAATTGCTGTTGCCGCTCGTTGAACTGCTTCCCTCCCAGTTGCCGTTATTGTCGGCCTTGTGCTTGCTACTGGACCTCGCCGACGTCTCGAACTTCCAGCATTCAGACACAAAGTTCTCGCATACGCGGTCGATCTCGCGGTTCATGTCGGCCAGGTCCATGTTGCGTAGAGACGAGCGGGCCACGACGTCTGCGAAGTACTCTTGTTTCTGCTGGAAGGAAGCATACAGAGCCTCCACACGGTCGGATTCTTTGTCCACGATGGCCACGAGTTTGGCCGTCGCAGTCTGGATCTCGGCCCGGTTCTCTGCTTGCAGCGCCATCATCTGAGACTCGGCAGCGTCCTGTCGAGCCATGATCTCCCCCTTGGCCGTGTGGAGACTGTCCGAGAGCCCCATGATCGTTTGGTTCTCGTGGTACTGGTTCCTGAAATTCCTGTCCACGTCTCGCTGCGTCTCCCCAATCTCTCGTTTGTGTGCGGACGTCACCTCTTCAAAGTGGAAGAGCTGGTTCTTGACCATCGCCAGCTCGTTGTCATAGATTGATGCAGTTTTTCGTGATCCGATCGCTGAATTACAGTGGACGTCTGCAGGGTACTGATGGAGGTGTCCGTCGCTTCTTTGTAAGCGTTCACTTCGCTTGTCAGCTTCTCCGCGTTCTCGATAGTGCGCTGCAACGTGTGTGACAAGTGGATACTCTCTTCAGACAGCGTACTGAGACTCTGTTGAATACGATTCAATCGAGTCGAAAGCTTGCGTGAACTGCATCTTGTTGTGGTCGTCCGTTGCAATAGTCTGCTTCTGTATCGCTGCGATCTTCCTTACACTGTCCGTTGTAGTGAGAGAAATCGCATCGACCTTCGCAGCTACAGCCTTGATCTCGCTTTCCAAGTCCAGATTTACCAGTTCATTCACGATCGTCTGAACGGCGGCCACTTCACCACGTACAGCAGCAACACTCTCGGTGATCTTCTCGACCAGACGGTTCTCCATGTAGATCTTGAGCTCTTCCTGGGCCTTAAAAGCCTTGGTCACTTCACCAGAGAGATAGTCAACAATCTTCTGCGTCTCCTCGAAACCCGTGGCTTTCTCTTCCAACGCGCTGACAGCAGCCGTGTTCACTTCCAGGTTGGTCGTCGTCTCCATCAACGAGGTCTTGACACCTTCGAGTCGTTGTTCAATGCTGTTCTGCTTCATTCCCCACTCCGTGATCACCTCTTCTGTCCGTGCTTGTTTCCTAGTCAACAGCTCCATCATTTCTGCACTGGAGCTGTTGATATCCTCCTGGTCGGACCGCGCAGTCAGCATGTCTTCCAGAATCTTGTTAGATCTGGCGTCCACCTCGTCGAGCATTCGCTGACGGTCGATCTTCATCTGTTGGCCGATTCGCTGCTCGGCGTTGATCAGATCGTTCCGGGTGACACACGAGCGCAGGTTTTCGTTGAGTTTATCCACTTGCGACTGCACCACAGCTTCGTGCTTCTCGTTGCGTGCTTTGATGACAGCGTCTCGGCGCTTGATCTCAGATTGCAGTCGGGCCACCGTGTCTTTGGCCTCTTGGAACGCCTGCTTCAACGCTGAGAAATCGTTGGTCTGTCGATGCACGAAATCCCACAGAGGCTTAATCAAGGCCTCGACGAACTGAGCGGATACCCCACTCGAGCCTGTTGCCTGCTGTAGCAAGCCTGTCATCTCTCCGGCAGCAGCAGCAAAAGTATCGGACAGATCCTTGGACGACGGCATCCGCATGAGGGACCGAGTGGGGCTTGATGCTGCTTGTTGCTGTCCTCGTGGCCGGCCAGTAGCCTGGCGGTGGTGCGGTGTGGGGTTGTACACCTGTGACGCAGCTCCAGACCCGGAACTCGAGACATTGAGCAGCATTTCGTGACGTAGATCCAGAATCTCTTTCTGCAGCGATGCCACTTGATCTTTCAGGCCTGGCACTCCACCACAGCGTCCACGTTGCTGGCCACATCAGACAGAGCCTTGATAAGCCATGCAGGTAATCCAGCACCATTTAACAGCTCGTTCTTCTCAAGCGCTTGCACTTGCGCTCGCAATCCAGTGATGACGTCGACCAGTGACTCATCGTTCAGACACAAATCGGGCGTCGTGCGCCATGCCAGACGCGTCGAGTTCACGTCCATAGCGACCAAGTGGCGAACAACCACAGAGCTTACAATAAACTTTGGCTATAAATGGGCTCGAAAGGGACCGCACAGCGCACCACCTTTTTCGAGACTCCACCAAGCAAATCCTGACCTCGTCGCTTCCTGGACTACCCAAAAGCAACAGCCACACAGTTGACAAAGCACACACAAGACAGCAATCGACACTCTCATTTTCTGTGTTAATGCAGTTACCAAACAAGAGGCACATGAGTCGATGCAATGCGAGCGGGAATAGAGTTCCCATACGCCCTACCTCTCTGTCTGTATCTCCCTCTCCCCACAGATGCCCTTGGGTGTCGGTTATTTATTTCATAGGCTTGCGGTCGAGGTCGAGGGCTGGCCCTTGAGGATCTTGTCAATTTCAGCACCTGACAGCGTCTCGTACTCTAGCAGCGCCTTGGCTAGTTTCTCCAGGTCGGCGTTCTTACTCACAAGAATGTCCTTCGCACGTTTGTAGGAGGCGTCGCACAGCTTCTTCACTTCGTCATCGATGGTCTTGCGGGGGTGGTGGCACTCGTGTCGTTGCCACGCAGATCGTGGAATACCAAACCCACATCCTCACTCATACCGTACTTTGTCACCATTGCACGGGCAACATGGTGGCCTGTTGGATGTCAGAAGATGCACCGCCGGTGATCTCGTTCTCGCCGAACGTCAGTTCCTCGGCCACACGACCACCCATGCACACATCCAGCCGAGCTAACAGTTGCTTGCGTGAAATGGACGTCTGATCGCCTTCCGGCAGCTGTGATACCATACCTAAGGCCTGGCCGCGTGGCATGATGGTAGCCTTATACACGGGATGCGCTCCCGGGTGTTAATAGCGACCAGCGCGTGGCCACCTTCGTGATAAGCCGTGAGCTTGGCTGACTCCGGTGTAATTAGTGCTGACTTGCGCTCCGCTCCCATTAGAATCTTGTCCTTGGCATACTCAAAGGCGTCCATATTCACAAAGTCAGCGCTCTTCATCGATGCACGGAGCGCAGCCTCATTCACCAGATTCGATAACTCCGCGCCAGACATACCGGGCGTGGCGCGGGCGAGCACGTCCAAGTCCACATCCTCGCCGAGAGGAATCTTACCAGCGTAGAACTCGAGAATCTCCTTGCGACCAGCCACATCAGGCAAGTCCACCGTCACATGTCGGTCGAAACGGCCCGGGCGGATCAGCGCATTGTCTAGCACATCCGGGAAGTTGGTCGCACCGATAACGATGATTCCCTTGTTCTGGTCAAAGCCGTCCATCTCCACCAGTAGCTGGTTGAGCGTCATCTTCATGGCCTGCTGCTCCTTGAGCTTACGCGTTCCGCCGATAGCGTCAATCTCATCGATGAAGACGATGCACGGAGCCTTTCGCTTGGCCGACTCGAACAGGTCACGCACGCGACGGGCGCCAACACCCACGTACATCTCCTCGAACTCCGATCCAGAAGAATAGAAGAACGGCACTCCGGCCTCGCCGGCGATAGCACGAGCGAGCAGCGTCTTACCCGTACCAGGCGGGCCAGTCAGCAGCACGCCCTTGGGCAAGTTGCCTCCCAGACGCGTGAAGCGGGCCGGGTCTCTCAGGAACTGCACGATCTCCTCCAGCTCATGTTTAGCCTCGTAGCGCCCTTGACGTCGCTAAAGCGCTTGTCACTTCCTGTGGGGCCCATGACCTTGGAGGCCGAGCCGATCTTACCGACCTTCTCATCCAACATTGCCCCTAGCGCCGAGACGACGAGGAAGGCGACACCGAGAGTCCTTAACGTCTTCCACATGTTGCTCTTGAAGCTGCCCTCCACCATGGACACGTACATCGGGTCGTGGGCCGACAGGCCCTGGCTACTGCGGGCTACGGCCGGGCCGGCCGCGGCAAGACCCCCGAATTGGCGCGCCGCATCGGCCCCAGCGTAGGCGCCTTCGGTTGCCGGGCAAGTTTCGGCAGGTCCACGGTGTCGAGACGACCTGTCTTAACTAAAGCCTTAATGTACTCCTTCTGCACGGCTTCGTCCAGCGCGAAGCGGTTCTCCTCTACGCGGCGCACCACGAGGGCCGGATAGTTGTTGCGGTTGAGCTCCTGTAGGAAGCGCAGTTGAGTGTACGGGTCTTCCGGGTTGGCGTTGGCCGCCTGCTCCAGACTCTTGAGCTGTTTGTTACCGCGTTGTGTCATGTTGAACAGCGAGCGTTTGGCGCCGGCGGTTGGCGTAGGCCGCATCAGAGGCTGCACATATCGATGTACGCGTGGTGAGAATACGTACAAAGAGAATCATCGGGTCATTCTGCGTAAACCTACATTCCTGGTCAGCGCACATGAGGTGAGCGCGTTAGCGGCGCGGCACTGCGCTGAAGAAGTTGCCGCAAGACGAGCATTCTTGTGGGGGGCTGGGGCTGCTTAGGATAAAGTGGCGATGAGAGTGCCGGTCTACTGGTCGACGTTTTGATTGGCTGAAAGTCTGAAACAATGGGCCTCTGTAGGTGGTGCTAGAAATATGGACAGCTAGTATAACGCCTCTTGCGGCAACCTCGGAGCTCATTTGATTGAGAGTTTTGGCCTTCACGAAGATGTGTCGTTTGCCTTCTCACTTTGGAAGTTGTCGCGAGAGAAACAAGACGAGAGAGAGTAATGGACGACGAGTATCTCAATGCAGTGTTTCGCTTCAAGCACAAAGCTCCTCGGGGCTGTCAGGACCCAGCACTATGCAAGACCTTAATCCAGGATTTTGCTGCGTTTGTTGCGAATCTGGAGGCGGTCGAGGTGCAAGATCATGTCTGCGGTCGTATTGAGCCTCTCGCAGACGATCGAGCTGTGCCAGCTTCAGCTGTCACGAAGCACGAACTAGACGGATTGAAGGAGGCCTGTCATCGTCTTGAGGACGAAGGTACGGAGCGTCACAAGCGAGGAGATGTGTGGTACGACCCGTGGCTTCCGATGTATGGCTGTGCCATCAACGCACCATGTTGAGTGCCACTAAAGTGGAGCTTAAGGTGATCTTCGTCGACGGATGGGAGCGGATGTTGCACTTCTTGCCAACTGGCCAGTGTGTTCATGGCTCTGCTCCTAAGACGCATCATTTTTGTGTTGTGCTGACTTGAGCGCGAACTTAATGAAGAAATATGATGCTGCGTTTCAGTTGGAGCTCCTACAAGCGCAACGTCGACACGGGTCCAAGCGAAGCGCGAAGACACACGAACTGGGACATCAGAAGACTCCGCAGTTCATAAAAGCAGTTGTGCAGCGTGCGGTTGCGTCGGCCACTGATGTGGATGA